>CM031238.1:606372878-607572878 GCA_018340775.1 Taxus wallichiana var. yunnanensis
GTTTTGAGGTAGTGGCGATATACATGTATAAGTATGAAATTTATTTTAAACATTAGGTGAGTTGACTTGAAAAATTAACTTATACCCGGATATTTTGGGTGAAATGCTACTCTATATGAATCTTCAAAATTTCCAATTACAAATTTCAAAAATGTAAATATTCGTGAATTAGTGAATATTCTCCACTAAAATTTACCCTATCTAGAACCAGGGAAAGGTCACATGATCTAAACTATAAGAATGTCCCATTTTAGTGTCAAAAATGTCACAAGTATGGGCATTTTGTTTAGTAGTCCTTGGATCTAAAAATATGATGATCAAGATGAGGAGGGATTTGTCAAACCTAAAAAGAAAGAGAAGCCCTCTATGAAGCAATTGTGGAATAAGGTGGTGCACACTAAAAAAATAGTTGATCATGTTGGTGATAAAATTAGTCTTGCCTTATTTGTCATTAAAATTCCTACGTTTTTGTGACCTCTGTCATGTTTTCTATCTCCCTATATTGGTGCTTGAAGACTCTGTCCTCCATTTGGTTTCCATGATCAGTCCCTTCCTTAGTCAAGGATCACTTAAAAATATAGAATTTTTTTTTGTTCCTCTATCCTGTGTAAAAGAGTCTGTAACTTGGGCGTAAAACTCGGGTTTTTCCTTTCCTTCCATTTTCCATAATCACGTTTTGTTGTCCCTATAATTTTTGTCCCAAATACCTATGGAAATGTGATTGGATGTATCTCAGAGGATCATATTTGAGCCTTATAACATTTCTAAATTCTTTGTCCTTGAAGAAATATTCATTTTCAAGCTCAAATGGTGATTTTCCTACATTTTACGGTTTGACGAGTGTATTTTTCCCGGTCAACTCTACTTCTCAGCATCAATGGAAACATGGCCCTTTCTATTTGGATGTGGCTTGGTGGGGCACTTTGAAAACTCTAAGGATTACTTCAGACTCAAAACTCATCCATGTGGAGGAACGATGCTCATTTGAAAATTCACCTTTTGGTTTGGCCTTGGAGTTGCGCTGAGGAGACACATGGAGGTTTCCACTGCCTTGCCCAGACTTAGACAAATTTTTCATGAGGATGGTATAGTTTTGGCAGACCATGCACACATGGAGGGCTGGCACTCATTTCAGGATCTACCTCAGGGTCCCACCTTAACAATTATGACAGGGAGACATGTGGAGGATTCCATCGGCTCCGCTTTATACTTAAAATTTTCAAAGCAATTTTGAAAGGCTTGGGACATGTGGAGGGACCATGCCTATTTGGGGACTAGCCCTAAGTTTTATTTTAAAGAAGTGCCAAGAGGACACTTGGAGGCTTCCACTCACTCGCCATTGCCTAGACTTTTCAACGGCCAAGGAAAACTATCTTGGACCCTAGACACATGGTGCCTTCCACTAATCCTTTAACGTTTTTAACAACTCTGCTAGACTGAGACACGTGGTGAGCCTACGCTTATTTGGGGTCTCTGCTTTTGGGGACCATCTCAAAGTGTGCCATTGAGATACGTGGAGGCTCCCGCTAGCTCCTTTTTTGTTGAGATTTTTTCAAAGGACAAAAACTGATTTTCTTGGGCCCAGGGCACGTGGAAGGCCCACAATTGTTTGGAGACTTTCCATTGTGCCTCACCTTTGCAATCACGTTAGGGAAACATGTGAACAGCTATGATATAAAGTAGAAAAGGGTCATAATCAATGGTTGATGTGTATTGAGTCTATTTTTTTGCCATTTTTTCTCTAAGACTCCTGGAGATGTGAATACACACTTTTTTCCCTTGTTGTTTGATGAAATTCCTTGTCGTCTCTATCTATAAAGTACCATTTGATGGATTTAAAACTTAATTTGTGAGTCCAAGGATTGTTAAGGTCAATATTTTGAAGTTGGAATTGCTCAGAACTTGCAAAAATGGGAATTACTAGAGGAGATGGATGCGGGGCAGAATTGTAGAGGAAAGAGAGGGAAAAAGGATAAAATGATGAAAGTGCAGGTGTAAAAGATGAAAAAGGTGTTTCCTCGAGAGAAAAAAGGATTACCTATCAGATCCAACTATGCAGAGCCTCCAAAAAATGATTAAAAGGGGATTTCTTGCATGAAAAAATCAAAATTATTATAAGGACTCCCAAAAATTTGTGGCATGGAATCCTAGTCATTAGTCGAGGGCCCAAGAAATGTGATCAGTTCACAATTGGTCCACCTGGCAGCTTTCGGATGTGAATTTGTTAAATGTCACTTTTTGAGGAAAATTGGTAACAAGAAAAGGTCCCTTGAATATTATTCTCTTTTGGGGAAATTGAGTGAGAAAAATGTATAAATGCAATGAGAATACTCTTGCAAATGGTCGAGGGTTGAATTCTTAAGAGAAAATTTGAGAAATTCATCTTCCTGAGAGACCAAGCCAAGATAACCTGTTAATTATTTCTGTGTTATATTTTCTATCATGTCAAGTTAGTTGCAGATGTATAGCCATTGACGAGCACTGAGATTTCTCTGGAAGCTTTCCCCTACTAATGAATCTAAGCAATTTTGAAATTAATTTGTGTCCAATCTCTAGCAATTTGTGTTTGCTTTGTTTCAGAATGTCTGCAAATGGTTTCTTTTATTCCTATTGCAATATTACATTGAAATCTTTGTGAAATCACATAGGATCTCATCCTTTTGACATGACAGTTTACTAGTATTTGCAATTTCATTTCAAGAAGAGCCTTTATCTTGTGATGAGATAAACAAATTTAAAATCAATTCATTGTCATTTGTTGATAAAGATTGTTTGTAAGTCTTTGGATGTACCTTAGGTGTGATTGATCATAGAATGTGATGTTTCATTGAGTCTTTTAACTTGAGCCTTTGTTTTAGAGTCTCAAAGATTATATGAAAATGTGCTTGATCTGGGCCTCCATTGAATCACACCTTCTTGTTGAAGGAACGTCTTAAGCTTTTTTGAAGCTTTTTGTTGTTGATTTGTCTAATGTTTTGAAGTTTCATAGAGATTAGGTATAATCAAATTTATCTTGTTTCATCTCCCACCAAAATCATTCAAAAACCATGAATCCATCTTGAACTACCCCTATTTCCCTATATATCAACAAAGGAACAAAATCTATTCACTAAAATATGTAGAACAATCAAGATTTCTTAATGTCTTGATAACCTTAGCCTTCTATTGAAAGTATCTCCATATTTTAGAAGTGACAACTTTAAGAGTTAAATTATGGAGTATTGACCATATTTTCCCAAGGCTTTCTTCATAATTTTTTTGCAAAAGAAGGATATCTTCATCTCCTTCGTCAAACAAAGGTTACACTAAGGGTCCTCTCACCACTGGTTGAAAGGCACGGCCAAAAGTAGTGAGGATAGGTCAAATCCTCTTGATGGTGTTATCCATCTCTCCACAAATCCCCGAGTAAGAAAGGGCCGAGTTAGATCTCATCCCTGACTACAAAATGACACACACTATGGTCTATCTATCTCTAAGCTCCATGTCTAATCTGTGTTTTACGCTTTCAGCTTGAAAGGGAGAACAAATTTGGATACCAACACTAGTGATGCCACTTTCGGGGGCGATTTGCATTGCCGGGACCTGATTTGCATATGTGAGGATGATTTGTTGATTTATTGCTATTTCATATCCATTTGGCCCATCAACAACACTTGTGGAACCTTTTCTAGGGGATCTTTGAAGTATTTGAACAAAGGTATACATGTACAGACCCTGGTAATGCTTTTTACAGATTTTAAAGTGTAAATACATTGTTGAAACATCATTATATGTTCAGATCTATAAGAATTGTTCAAATTTGTAAGTTCCAAGTGTAATATTTCCAGCTTATATAGTTATTGCACTAAATTTTGTATCATCGTTGATAAATTTGGGTAGAAGAAGAGCATATCTTGTAACCTTTGCATGAATTTGGTATTAATAGACATTTGATAGATCTTCCATAGTGTATTTGCATAAACTAAGGTGAAAATCCTTAGTGGTGACTCCATGCTCTTTAAATTATTTATAAATACCAATGTCTTAACATATATCAAGTAAAAATTTTCACTAATATATGCAAAGCTAGAAGGAACAAGATCTTTCTTCACCAAGGATGCTAGTGGAAGGTTGTTGCAAAAGTATGGAAATTCTAATTTAGAAGGAAGAATAATTTGGAAGGTTGTTGGAGATCAAACATCAAGAAAAGAGATCTCCATTGGTGAAACCCAGTCATCCTGTGATCGAAGATTGCAATACTTCCTCAAGTGCTTCAATTAGGTAGTCTTTTTGATGAATTGAATTCTCCATTTGGAGAGGGTCCTTCTTTTGTATTTGAAACATTTTATTCTCAATCTTTAGTATTTTCCAAATCGATAGAGTTTTCCAAGAAACAGAGCCTTTAGAGGGCATTCATTCTGGAAATTGCATCCTGTACCACATAGACCCCTCACTCGTCATCATTTGATTTCTCCTATAAGATCACCTCCTCATAATAATAAGGCTCAACCTCCACCCAGACCTCCATTTTTTGGTAATACTTTTGGTCCCATCAGTTTTAGAGGTATGGTTGGCTATCCAAATGTTGTACCACAAGATGTAAGAAGCAGATTGTCTAAGTTTCATGGAAATAATGCAATCAATTTGGTGATCGAATTTGAATCTCTTTGTCAATATGATGGAGGACTTCAAAATAGAATTTGAGGATGTATACATTAAATTATTTATTCATGCTCTAGAAGAAGATGCAGGAATTGTATAAATCTACGCGAGATAATTTCATTGACTCCTAGATAGAGATGAAGAATTCTTTCAGAATGCAGTATGGTGATAAAATAGACCCTAGGTTTCTTTTATCAGAGTTTGAAAATATAAAAAGAATCCTAATGAATCACTGCATGATTTCAATACTAGATTTAACAAAACATTGAGAAGATTGCATGTTAATTTGAGTCCATGTGATGAATCATGTCTAATAAAGTATTCAAATGCATTTGATAAGAAATTTTCTTACTATTTGAGGGATAATAACCACAGGACTTTGAGGCGAGACCCTTACCATTGCTCTGCAAAATTGAGAACAACATTAAAGTAGTTGGAAAACCTCCTAAGAGGGAGGGTGTTAAACTGATCAACCATGAGAATCCTCAATCAAGTAAGGTTGTGGATCTTGAGGAAAAACCAAACATACTTTTACTTTAAGAAACCAAAATGGATTTCTCATCACTTTGTCCTCAATTGTCAATCAAGTTTAGAAAATACTAGTTTCTTTATCAAATATATTGTAGGGTCTTTAGGCGGGCTTTTATGATATGGAACCCCACCAAAATATTTGATATATTAATTTATGATTGTATCAATTTTAAATTTGTGGGATTTCAAATCACCAACACGGTTCAATATTTTATCTACACCAATTTGTATGGTCTAAGAACCAATGTTAGAAAATAAATATGTTGGATTTCATTAAAAATTTAAAATTAATGTACCCATATGATAACTAGACCTTTGGAGGTTATTTCAACACAATCATCTCTCCTTGGAAAAATCTAGTGGATGTGAAAAAAATCCAAATTTTCCTTAAAATTTAACCAATTCATTGAAGAAAATGACGTGGTAGACATCCCAATCAAAATGGTCAATTCACATGGAAAAATAGAAGGATTTGAGAAAAAAATTTGTGGTGGAAATGCTTGATAAATTCATAATTAGTGAAGCTTGGATTCAACAACAATCATTAATTGAATCTAAAGTTGCTTAGGCGGTTGGCTCATATCATTGGCCTATTTTATTGATAATATCCCCTTCATCCCCTCTTGTGAGGATTCCTTTTAAATTTTAGATGATGTGGACCAAGTAACCATATTTATCTAAAATTTTGAAAATATTACAAGTGTATAATGGACAAAAAATTACAAATTGGTAGAAAAACTCAAAAGGGTAAAAAATAAACTAAGGAATGAAATAAGTAAATCTTTGGAAATATCTTTGAAATTAAAATTGAGTTAGAAGGATAGATCCTTCAAATTGAAAAATAATATAGAGAATGGTCTTACTTGAAGAAGAAAAATAAGAAGAGTGCCTCTTGATTGATGATCTCAACCTTGTCCTTCTTCAAGAAGAAATCCACTTTGAAACAACAATCTTGAATCAAGTGTCTTCATGAAGGTGATATAAACACTTAATTCTTTCATAAAAGTTCTATAATGAGAAGAAACTTCAACAAGATCTCCAAAATTGCTCTACCTTCTAGTGAATCTACCTCGATAACAAGAAAATTAGTAAAAACATTGAAAGATATTTCAAGGACACTCGCTTAATCGATTCGATAAGAAGAAATACATTGCCAAAACCAGATTTTTATTCAAATACCCTCACTCATTTCTCATGAGTATAATGAAATTCTAAATGGATTTATATATCAAGAGGAAGTTAAAAAAATCTCTCTTTTAAACCTGACAAAGATCATGGCCCGAGATGGTTTCCCTATTGAATTCTTCTAGATTTATTGGAATATCATTGGTAAATATGTCATGGAAGTTGTTCAAGAATCTGGTTCCACCAAGGATATTCTAAAACAACTTAATTTCACTTTCATCACTCTAATAGCCGGATCGAGAGAACTCTGGTTTGTTTGATTCCTACATGCCCATGTCTCTTTGCGATGTATCCTACAAGATCATTTCTAGAGTTATTGCTAATATACTTAAAAACCTCCTACCCAAGATCATCTCACTCAAGCAAGGTGGTTTCTTGGCTAGAAGATAAATATTTGATACCATAGTGATAGCACGTGATCCTATCCACTCTTCCAAACACCAAAACCAAGGAAATATGTTAATTATATTAGATATGACCAAAGGATTTGATAAAGTCAATGGCATTTCATTATGAATGTTCTAGAAAAAAATTGATTCAATCAAGATTAGAGGAAATGGATATTTAATTGCATTAGTGCAAATAAATTATTCATGCTCATAAATTATGAACTTGTCAAATTCTTTAGCTCCACTAGAGGCCTAATATAAGGTGACCAAATCTCACCTTATTTTTTATCATTATAGTTTGAATCATTAATCGATGGATATCTTTCCTTAAATCAAATAAAAGTTTAAATGGTTTTTAGTCACCAATGGTTCTTCTAGAATCATCTATCTCCAATTCTGAGAAGATATTGGTCTTGTTGGGAAAGCTACCATTGGTGAGGCTCAAATATTTAAACAAGATCTTGATCTCTATGAAGAATCCTCAAACCAATAATTAAATAAAAGAAAAGAAAAGATGTTATTCTTTAACACAAATAGGTATTCCCATACTTTGATTTGTAGGATCTTAGATATCAACCGTAGTTACCTCCCATGTTCTTATCTTGGAATCCCATTTTTCAAGGAAATAACTCTCTTAATTTATGGAAAATTGTCATTGATAAAATTCTAAGAAATTTGGATAACTAGAAAGGTAAGTGGTTATCATGTTTTGGAAGAATCGATTAATCTCTTCATGTGTTCAAGTTATTCCTATAAATGATGTTTTTGCTTTTTATCCCACCTAAATTGGGCATATATATTAAATCTATTCAAACTAAGTTTCTCTGGGGTGGCTTCAATGAAGGAAAAAAATTCCTCTAGTAAAATGGGAAAATCTGTATTCCAAAATAAAGGGGTGGCCTAGGGTTCAAAATCAACAAACACGTGAATTTGGCACTTGGTGGTAAATTATCTTAGAGACTCTACTACCTCATGATCTATGGATAATCATTCTCATGAATAAATACTTAGTTCCTTAATGGATTTTCATTTTCTGACCACCTTGCGTGCTCTCACATCTAAAACTTCATGACTGAGGATTTGACCATTCTCAAACCACACTTAATGTGGAATGTTAGTAGAGGATCAAAGGTAAAATTTTGGAATGAATCTTGGATCCGTAGTTCCACCCTGAATACTCATAGCCTAAAATTTTTAAAGGGATAGTGTGAGGAGAGGTTTGGAAATGTTATAAATGATTCCTACAATCAAAATAAAGATGACTAGGTTGAACTACTAGTCCCATAAAATTTTATTGAGGAGAAATTGGCCTTAATGGACATCCTTAAGCCATTCCATTTCTCTAATCATCATGACAAGATAATATTGATGGGAGAAAAATCTAGAAAATATCATCATCTCCTCTTGCAACAGAGCGGTTTCCCCCTTCCCCTTTCAGAAAATATCGTACAAATATGGCCTACTTAAAGCTAATGTTTTCCTCTAGACGACTTCTAGGAAAATATTCTCAATCATTCAAATCTTTGTAAGTGTGGATTTCATTGACCATATCGAGTGTACTCTCTTCCCGAAATATGAAGAAGATACCAATCATATCCTCATTCACTATGAATACTCATCTAAAATATGGAATTCTCTGCATAAAATTTTCAATTTGTCTTTTCTTATCTCTACTTCTCTCGAAACCTCATTGTCTGATTGGGATTTCAAACTTAGATTAGATCCACTACTCCAAATATGGAATTATATCCCTATATCTATTTTCTAAATCATTTGGTTGTAAATAAACCGAATAATTGTCAAAAATTAAATTTGAAACACTTGAGATAACCCTCACCCAAAGTTTGAATATTGTCGAGGGGCTCATCATGACATGGACTCCTAAATATGGGAAAAAAATTTTTAAGATATTAACACTTTTAATAATTTTAAAAGCACACTTTTAGGAGTCCCTGATAAAGGGTTTGGGAAGAAAAGTAAAGTAAAAATTAGAGCTAATTAAAACCCACCACCGTATAACTTCATCAAATTCAACTTTGATGGAGCAGCCAAACAAAATCCTGGAAGAGTTGACACTTGTGGTAACTTCCATAACTCCTTGGGTATACCCCTCTTTGGCTTTTCTAAGGCTATTGCACATTACTCCAATAAAATTCTAGAGGCTAAGGATTTATGGTGTCAAGGGGATCATCATGACATGGAGTCCTAAATATGGGAATTTTTTTCTAGAAGATATTAACACTTTTAATAATTGTAAAAGCACACTTTTAAGAGTCCCTAATAAAGGGTTTGGGAAGAAAATTAAAGTAAAAATTAGAGCTAATTAAAAACCACCACCATATAACTTCATCAAATTCAACTTTGATGGAATAGCTAAACAAAATTCTGGAAGGGTCAACACTTTGGTGGTAACTTCTATAACTTCTTAGGTATACCCCTCCTTGGCTTTGTTGAGGCTATTGCACATTGCTCCAATAACCTTGCAGAGGCTAAGGATTTATGGTGTGGTCTCAAAATTATAGCGGAAAAGGGTTGGAATAACCTCATCATTGAAGGTGACTCTCAAATAATTATTAATGCGGTAAATGGGGAAATGGAACATTGGAACCTATTTCCACATTGTTTATGTTTGCATCACCTTGAAAAACTATGGGAGAATCCTCCATATTCCTCGAAGTGTGAATAAATCCATAGATAGCCTCACCAATTTGGGGCTGAGCTCAATATTAAAAATGAAAAAATAATCATTTTTCAATCAAATGATATAATTAAGGAAATTGGTGAATTACTCAAGCAGGATGGGCCTATCACATCATCACAAGTGGTAGGAACGGATCATGTATATCTATCTTAGTCATTATGATTAGGCACTCCCACGTCACCTCCCCCATGCATTGGATTTATTGACATATCTTCCCATTGTAGGTGGAAAAATGTATTACATGAACAAATAGTTTTATTACCCATGTCCCCTTTTTTAACTCCTCATTTTATCAAACACCTTTCATCTTACGGGGTAAGAATATGGAGGAAGGGAAAATTGTGGTTAGAGAAACTATGCACACCAAGGCTAGGAAGGGGAAAGTGACAACAAGTAATAAAGTGAATTAAATGCAGGAAAATCTAGTGTGCAAATTATCTATTGATGATGTCCACTACTCATTTATGGGCTTGGTAAATGACCTCAAGCTTAGGTAATTGTTAAATGTTGGTTTTCTCTTGGATAAAGGGACTCGACTCCTCACTGCTAAAGAGGCCGTGGATTTCTCGCACCAATCTTTGGTTGCGTGTTTCAAAGAACCCAAACTTATTAGGTGGATGGTTAAAAACCTTCTTAGAGTTCAACTATCAACTAGACTCAGGGAGATTGTTTCTATGGAGGAAGTAGTGAAAGTGATAAATGACCCAATACACTCCATTACCAAGTTGGACAAGATGAAAGTTGTTAAATCATTGGCGTACTGAGACTGCTCTTTGGTGCCAATAACTCCTGTGTAAATCATGAGAACATGGAACAGTTGGGATTTGACATTAGACTTCACATGGATCAGATTTGGCAACTATCCAAGACCCAGGCTCTAGAGATCATTTCACAAGGTAAGAAATTGGATTTTATTTTCACAATGTTGAATATCTCATCGATAAATTTAAAGACTCAAATCTTGTTGAATCAATGGTTTCTCTGATGGTGGAGGAGGAAGTCAAAGATGCTTAAATGCCCATTGTAATGGTATCCAACTCCCGACGAGGAGGTTAACTAATATTTGGTGTGCCTTTACTATGTTTTTAGTTTAGTATAATCATAGAATGTTTCCTACACCTTTAGGTGGCTTTTGTACTTTAACTTTTACCTTGTTTTCTAGGTATTTTTGTTATAAATAGTGAGGTTAAGAGCCTTTTTTTACTTATATATATATATATATATATATACCTTCAACAAAAAATAAACTAGTTAATCCTACTTTTAACAAAGTCTTATTTAGAAATGTTTTACATCATTTGATAATAGAATTGTATTGTTTGGAAGTTTGTGAAAAATAAATATCAATATATTTTTGAATAATTTTATATTAGATGATAATACTTTAAATAGTAAATATTTGTAAAGAAAGAGTTAAAATAAATTTATTTGAATGTAAAAATTTGTATATATGTTTTGAAAAAAATATGAAAAATTATAATGTTGAGTAGATGTATATTTAAATCAACAATTAAATTATAGTCTTTCTAATAATTTTCAATTTTAAATATAATTTTTAAAAATAAATAATTAATTGACACACTTTACAAAATTGTATATTCCACAAGAACTTATTTATCTATAGACCAAAACATTGTGGGGATTAGTTTCAATTGTTCGAAAATAATTTACTTTGCGAAGCTTTTGTCCAATCTATTTTGAACCCAATTTTTAGAAACATGGAAGTTCTTGTGAATAAAAATCTCGTTATTAAACAATAATTGCACATAAAAATTTTGACATGTTACAAAATTAAGGCTTCCCAAACTTGTAAGAATTAATTCTCGAATGTTTTCCAAATTTTTAATATTTTGGTTAGCTTCATCATCACCTTTTAACTATATAGTTAATGGGGATAGGTAAGATAACGTTGACATTTTATCCATGTGATATCTCCATAGACCTCCATTTTTATTGGGAGCCACATGGCAACCCATTTTTACATAAATCTTGGTTTATAGTTTCTTATAATAGATGCATCTAAACCAAAAATATTCAAGAGGGGTGTGTCTAACCCTTCTCTTCCCATCCTTCAAGTTAGGATAATGTTGATATTTTATCTATTTGTAGGCTACATAGTCCTATGTTTATCATGTGTTTGCAAGGTTGACTAGTCAACTAATTAATAGGCTATTTACCTTTTTCGAAGGGGATTTATCCTTGGTTGGTTGACCAACACCTTACAAACATACATGATTTTTAAGTTGGGTGATCTCAAATTAAGAGTTATCCAATTGTAGTAAGTCATTTACACTAATAGTTTGATCAATAATTGTCTGAATTTTAATTGATTTAAATTTAACATATCAACATATTTATCCATTATAAGTCATATAACCTCATCAACCCTATATTTTTGGAGTTTTACTCAATTTATATTTATTGTATCAAATTATTTATCCACAAATTTTGGTAGATTTATAGTTGGACATAGGAGGCACATATAGTTTCAAGTTTGCACGAATACATTTGCATGTATGGAAGTACTTTGTTTCTCATCTCTTAATGGTATCAACTTATTTATCCACAAAGTTTGGTAGATTTGTGGCTGGATAGCCAAGGTAGGTACAAATAGGTTGTTGGAAAGCTCCATCCCCATCTCCATCTCTTTAATAGTTGTTGCACAAAGAACATGTGATCATGTCTATAACCACCATTATTATTTTATCCTTCACCTTTACACTATCATATATTGTGTTATTATTTTTTGATAGACATTCTACAATGGCTGCCAAGGTTGATGATGTTGAGGGTAGCATTTTAGTGATTAGATGGAGTCCCATTATGGCCTCTAAATAGGTTGAGTAGTGAAATATCTTAAATTTCCACCTAAACCTTTAATCACTCTTCCTTGTTCTTTCGATCCACTTTTATAAATTTGCAAATCATGAGATGGATTATTAATCTTTAGATTTTTCTTAATAGTATTTGTGTATGTTTTTTGAAAAATGGATGATGGAGTGCTTCCTATGTAGTGGGTTCTATTCTCGGGATCTCAATGTTTTTGGAGGGGGAGGAAGGAGCACCCAATATTGATTTACAAGACTCAAGACTAAATACAAATAGCATCACTTTCAAAACCACTAATAAAACAAAAATAAAACCATAGCATAAAAAAGCAGAGCAGCGGTTGTAAACAAAAGAGATAGTTATAAATCTATAATTTCTTTCTTCTATTATCAACAAAAAACTAATTTACATAAACTATAGATACTATTGTATTTATATTTATATTTATCCTCTGTATATTTATTCTATTTGTGCCTCCAACTCTTCATGTTGGATATCCACTACGCCAATACACAACTACTCTTGTTGTATTTTTTATCCTCTGTTTTCTTTTTCTACTGCAAAAACTCATTTGGTTGCACTTCTTTTTCTATTTTCTTGCTACTTTTTAATTCCTCCATATGACTGCAAAATATAGAACCTTCTCCTTATTTAATTATTTTGGTTTCCCCAATTATCCGCATTAAATATGGAGGTTTAAAATTTGAAATCCAAAAAATCCCACTTGGGGATGAGCAATAAATGTAGTTGGTTGGGATTAGATTTCCAACACTCCCCCTTAATCACAACCACCAACAAAAAGGCTTCAACTTATGTCATGTAACTATCAGAACTTGGTGCAGAAGCTAGTTCGAGCTGATCAGTAACTTGTTTAGAGCTAAATGTGGTTGGTCCAGAGCTGACTTCTATTGAATCCATGACACCCAAGCTTTCTCTTAGGCATTCAAAAGTAACTTTTGGTAATGATTTGGTAAATATATTAGCTAGTTGTTGCTCACATCTGCAATATTGGAGTTTAATCTCTCCATGCTCCACCAATTCTCTAATAAAATGATAGCGGATCTCAATATGTTTTCTTCATCCATGGAAAACTATATTTTTAGTCAAATCTATGGAGGATACATTATCACAAAATATAGTAGTAACACTCTTTTGTTCTTCACCCAAATCTGCAAGTATCCTTTTCAACCAAATAGCTTGACATGTTGCTGTATTTTCCACTATGTACTCTGCCTCTGTTGTAGAAAGAGAAACAATGGGTTGCTTCTTGGATGCCCATGAAATGGCTCTTGAACCCATATGGAATACATACCCTGAAGTAATCTTCCTGTCATCTATGTTTCCTACCCAATCACTGTCAGTATAACTAATCATCTCTAGTTCACATGATGCAACATATAAAATACCATAGTTTCTACTACCATTCACATATCTCAAGATTCTCTTCCCCACTTGCCAATGTGTTTCCTTAGGGGACTCCATAAATCTAGAAATTAAACTTACTACATGCATTATATCCGGCCTAGTTGTTGTTAAGTACATCAAACTTCCAACCATGCTCTTATACAAGGTTGGGTTTACACTTTTGTTGGAATCTTCCTTGCTCAATCTTAGGCCTATAGTTGTTAGCATTAGGATAGGTTTGTTGTTCAACATTTTAAACCTCTTTAAAACTTTGGTGGCATACTTGGATTGGGAGATGAATATCCCATGATCCGTTTGCTTCACTTCAATGCCAAGGAAAATTTTAACAACCCCAAATCCATCATTTCAAACTTGCTCTTCATTGATTTTTAAAATCAAAAATCATCATATCATCATTGGATGTAAAAATTAAATCATCCACATATAGGACAACAATTAAAATCTTACCATGAACCACCTTGATGTAGAGTGTGGGCTCACTATTGCTTTTGCTGAAGCCATTTGACAACAAGTAAGAATCTATTTTGTTGTACCATGCTCTAGGTGCTTGTTTGAGACCATAGAGCACCTTTTTCAGCCTATATACTTTATCTTCTTGACTTGAAATCTCATATCTAGGTGGTTGTTCTACATATACCTCTTCCTTGAGTACTCCATTTAGGAAGGCTGACTTCACATCCATTTGATAAATCTTCCACTTGTGTTGGGATGTTATTGCCAAAACAGCCCGCACGGTTTCCATTCTTGCTACGAGAATGGAGGTCTTATCAAAATATCTTCCTTTTTTTTATTGTAATATTTCACAACCAACCTTTCCTTATGTCTTTCAATCTCACCTTCTACTATACTTTTTGTTTTATAAATCCATTTAAATCCTATTACTTGCTTTCCCAAAGGAAAATTAGTTATCTCCCATGTATTATTCCTTTCTATTGCATCTATTTCCTCATCCATGGCATCATGCCATTTCTTTTATTTTACAACTTCTTCAAAAAATGTTGGATCACTATGAGAAAATAATGCAAAATTTAGATTTTCTTCAAAATCAACATACCTTGTGTTGTCATAAATCTCCCTCAAGCTCTTTGTCTTTCTTGGCATAAGAGATGCTAGTGTAGGATCCAAGCTCTCATTAGAGGGATAGCTTGAAATGCTGGAGTTGCTTGTCTGTGGAACATTTTGTGATGTTGATGAAGAGGGAGGAGTTGTTGTAATTGCATCTTGTTGGGATGTGATTGTTTCACCTTCACTACTGGAAGTTTCTCCTTCATGGCTTCCTTCTATTTCAGCTATTGGTATCATTTTTGTAGTACCCACAAAGCTATCAATAGTGTCATCCCATGACTGATTTTCAATGAAATCAACATCTCTACTAATGATAACCTTTTTGGTAATAGGATTATACAATCTATATGCTTTTGATTCTTCACTATAACCTATGAAAATGCACTTCTCACCTCTATCATCTAACTTTTTCCTTTTTTCTTTTGGAACAAGAGCATATGCAACACAACCAAAAATCTTAAATGCTCCACACTATACCTTTTTTTGTCCACGCTTCTTGTGGAATTTTGTTATGTACATCCTTTGTAGGAATTCTATTCATCAAATACACTTTTGTTGCTATAGCTTCACCCCAATATTCATTTGACAATCCTTTTTCCTTCAACATGCTTTTTCCATCTCTTGGATGGTTCTATTCTTTCTCTCAGCCACTCCATTTTTTTGTGGAGTGTACTGGCTTAAATTTTTTTCAATGCCTTCATGCTTGTAAAAATTAAAAATTATTTAGATACATACTCTCCCCCTCTATCAGTTCTTAGGACCTTTATGAAGTGTCCACTTTGCTTCTCAACCAAAGCCTTGAATTGTTTAAATTTCTTGAATGCTTGATTTATGCTTCAAGAAATAAATCCAAGTCTTCCTGCTATAATCATCTATGAAGGTTAAGAAATATTCATTCTTGGAGAATGTGGGGGTTTGCATAGGGCCACATAAATTAGAATGCACCAGCTCTAATGGTGCTTTTTCCCTCCATGATTTCCCTGATTGAAACCTATGTTGTTTTCCTAATATGCAAGCTTCACATTTATTTCCACCCTCTACAATTGATGGCAACCCACTAACCATATTCTTTTTTGATAAAATACATAACCCGAAAAACTCAAGTGTCCATACCTCATATGCCAAAGTCTAGATGGATATTTGATGGTTGTTTTGAAAGCTACATGTGGCTGCTCATACACTGATTGCATAGAAAAATCAGCTTTCATTCTGAGAGGAAACATTCGATTCTTTGACATTTGTATGGCTGCAATCTTGTTCTTGCTCCCATCTTTGTCAAATATTATGCATTCTCCATTTTCCATCAGGAATTTGTACCCCTTTTGAACCAGTTGTCCAATGCTTAAGAGATTATGTTTTATTCCGGGGGCATAATACACATCATGGATTACCCTTCTATCTCCTTGCTTGCTACGTATGGTTATTGCTCCTTTTCCAAAATCGGAACCAATTCATTGTTCCCCATCTTGATTTTAGACTTAACATTTTTATCAATAAATGAAAATAAACTTACATTACCACTCATGTGGTTTCTACAACCATTATCCAAATACCATACTTCAACATTACTTTTTTCAACAACATTACACATAATGAAAAAATTTGACATTGGTTCATAATCAATTGTCTTTTCATTAGCCACATTAACACTTTTCCTTGACTAGTCACGCTGCCTTTTTCTACATTCACTTGCAAGATGACCATACTTGTGACAATAATAAAACTGAACATTAATTTTGTCATACCTCGATTTAAGTTGTTGCTCCTATTTTGTGTTGAGAGTCTGATTGTGAGGTGCTTGCTCCTTCTTGGGTATAATTTGAACTTCTTCTAGGGTTGCTTCTACCTCTGGATTTCTTCCTCTTTTATCTCTTCCTCTGTTATCTCTTCCTCTCCCACTACCTCTTAAATTTTTCTAAGCTTTAAAATATTACTCTAAAGAAGGAGGAGCTGATCTATTCATCCTTTTCTCATGGGTTTGAAGTGAACCCATCAACTGATCAACTATCATCTGAGATAAATCCTTAGATTCTTTGATTGCTACAACAATCAGTCAAATATTACAGGAAAACTTCTAAGGATTTTTCAACAATCCTCTGATTCTCTATGGCTTCACCATTAATCTTCAACTGATTTATTAACCCGAAATCCTCATGTGAAAATCAGTAATACATTCTTCTTCCTTCATCTGAAGGGTTTCAAACTCTCTTCTTAATAACTGAAGTTTAACCAGCTTTACCTTGTCTGTGCCCTTGTATGTATTTTGAAGGATTTCACAAGCTTCCTTGGAGTAGTTAGTTGCTGTTATGCTTGGAAATATTGGCTCTGCCATTGCACATTCAATGAGGTTGAGAGATTTTGCATCCTTTCTTGGTTTACTTGACGGGGTTTTCTATGTATTTTCAAAGCTGCATAAGCCATATTATCAGTCACATCTACAAACCCATTTGAGATTAAATCCCATAAATCATTTGCAATCAAAATGGTCTTCATCTTCTTGGACCATACATCATAATTTCTCCCATCGAAAGTGAGAGATTTTTGTCAGGGTTTGGCTTCATTTCCAACCATAATAAAACAAATAAATCTACTTCGCCTTAAGAAATTGGCTCTAATACCATAATTTTGTTGTAGGGGAGCGAAGGAGAACCCAATAATTATTTATAAGACTCAATACTAAACAAAAATAGTAGCACTTTCAGACCCACCAATAAAATAAAAATAAAACCGAGTAGCATTGTAAATAAAAGAGGAAAACTATAACTCGGAATTTATTTCTTATATTATCAACAAAAATTGATTTACATAAACTATAGATATTGTTGTATATATCTTTATATTTATCCTCGGTATATTTATTCTATGTGTTCCTTTAACTACTGCTAGATATCCATTTGCAAATACACTTACTGTTATTGAATTTTTTTCTCCTCTTTTTTCTTTTGCAGATGCAAAAATCATTTGGTTGCACTCCTTTTTCTATTTTCTTTTACTTTATAATTCCTCCATCTGGCTGCAAAAATCTGAAACCTTCTCCTTTTTAATTATTTTGGATTCCCAACTATCAACATTAAATGTGGAGGTTTAAAATTTGAAATCCAAAAAATCCCGCTTGGGATGAACAATAAATGTAAGTGGTTGGGATTATATTTCCAACACCTAGGAACACAAACATTTCACCAAATTGATAGTGTCATCACTTGATTTGGGAATCAAAATGTGTAGATTATGTTCACAATCCATGCCTTCAAACTCTTTGGGAAACCTGTAATCCATGGAATCTACAAGCCCAATTCCTTCAGCGAGTATCCTCATGAGGAGGTTGAATCACGAGAGAAAATATTGTAGATATTTTCTTGTGGTTAAAAATAATCGAGAAAATCAGATGTATATTGTAAAGTTGAGCAAGAACAATGCCCATAGACCACATATCAATGGAAAAGTCATAGGAGGACGATTTTAGGAGCAACTTGAGAGCTCGGTATGGGCGGGAAATAATGTAGGGATGTAGGGTATCTCCCCACACCTTACTTTCCCGCATGTTGATTACATGACAAAATTCTGTAATTTTGATGAAATTATTTATGGAATGGAGAAAATTTTCAGGCTTGAGATTGCAGTGACAATACCCTTTGTCGTACATGTACGAGAGGCCTTTGAGAACTTGATAGAAAACATTCCTCGCCTAATTTTCAAAGAATGGTTTCATTATTTTGTCAATCATGTTGAACAGATCGGTTTCCATGAATTCCAACACCATATGCAGATCCCCGTATTGATCAATGTAAGTGTCGCACAGTTTCACGATGTTTGGATGTTTCAGTGATCGTAAACACTTTTCTTCTTCTCTAAACAAATATTTATTTCCATCATCATGAATTTTGTTACGTAATTTATTTATGGCCACCACTTGTTCTTGATCACCTTTCTTAACACCCTTCCAAACACATCCAAATGTTCCTTCTCCCAACTTCTTTATCAAGTTGTACTTTCCCATTCATAATTGCTCTCTTATTTTTTTGGTTTTATGAAATTATTTTGGTCAAGACCACGGTTGTGTAGATTGTATTACTTTATTCTTCTTCATCAAGTGGTATTTATATTGATTATCATCCCACCCACATGTCATTTTACCATCGATATTAAATAATGAAATTTATTACTTCATTGAGTTTACTCACTTTTCTCAAACACATTTGGGGTCAGCCATTAATCATCTCTGGTTTAACACAAAAATATATAATCCAAAATATAGATACATGTGATCCTTCTCTAACACAAATCGGTAGGGCCCATGTCTCTTCACCGATCAAAAATTTAATAATGTTTAGCACTTTTTGGTACTAATTTTTTAATTGGAGGTGAGCATCAACCCCACCATATTTTTGAGTATTAGATAAGGTCATATATAGATACATGATGTGGAAAATAGTGTCGTGGGCTTAATGAAAAGATGGGATTCTCCTATTTTTAAGGTTTCAAATATAAACCACAATTTTAAGCCTTCTGACTTGGTTTAAGGAATAAGCCTTAATATTTTTGGTAAATAAATAATAAGGTTGCAACGTTTATAGATATTTCACAATCAACTCAAGTATTAAAAATAGGAGTGAAACTAGTCCTACATTATATGGAAACTATGCTCTAATAAACTATTGACTTAAGTAAGTAATATTAATTACTTACATTACATTATTTCAAATGATGAATTAACATATTAAAACTAAACCTAAAACTCCCCTCAATTCAGCATGATCTTACGTGAACAAAGAGATATTATCTAAATGTCTCAATTTTATCTCATCTAGTGACTTAGTGAAGACATGTGTACATTGTTCTCCTATCAAGATAAATTAAAGTTGGATGTTGTGTTTTAGAACATGGTCATGAACATGTTCACATATAAAATTTACCTTCCACCTTAATCTGCATTGTCCATTCATGAAACACTAGATTTTTAAAAAGTTTTTAAACATCATCATTGTCCACATACATGGTGGTTAGTTGCTTTAGTGGTACTCTTAATCCTTGAAGTATGTGACATAGCTATATTACTCCATAGATAGTTCCTCATATAGCACAATATTAAGTTGCACTTGAAGAGCATGAAACAATACTTTACTTCTTAATCCCCCTTGATATCGATCCATATCCTAATGAGAATTTAAAGCCATAAGTGGATCTCATTTCATCAATGTTACCTCTGAAGACATGAATATGAGTAACCCATTGAGAAATTGATTTTTCTTCTTGTACTCTAGGTCAAGTCCATACTTTGATGTATCTTAAAATTATATTCACTACTTTCTAGTGACTAAATTTTATTTCTTGTATAAATGTTGATAGTTAGCTCATTTAATAGCTTATGCCAGTCCTAATGTAGGTTAAATATATGAGACCCTTGATTAATTGTTATAGATCGATGCCTCTCCTAGTGGTGATGGATCTGTTTGAGAAAAATTAATATTTTCCTCTATGGGTGTAGATAGGCTTGTAACTCATCATCTGAGACTTCTTAAGAAATGTATTGGCATCTTTAACTTGACTCAAAAAGATGTTATTTTTTTCTATCATACTTTTATTCCAAGACAATAATGAAGTATCCCAAGATGTGTCATTTCAAACACCAATATTATATTTTTCTAGCTTCTATCACTTACATTGAGTTATATGTGATTACCAAATCATGATCATAGACAACTATGATCACCATTTCCCCCTTTTTTTTGAGGTATGGATTAGGATTATAAGGGTTCCTATTAAATCCATTGTGCACAATATGCTCATCTATGTTTTTATACCATGCTCTAGGATCCTTCTTGAGTTGATATAATGAATTCACGAACCTACACACTTTTTGTGGTTAATTGCAAAAAAACCTTTAGGTTGAGTCATGTAGAAATTTTCATTCAAGTATTCATCGAGGAAGGAAAATTTGATCTCTATTTGATGAAATTTCCAACCAAATTGGGAATACAAGGAAAAAATCATCATATTTTTTTGTTATCTTAGTTGTGGGAGAAAATGTATCCTCATGGTCCATTCCTTCCTTTTGTGAATAAATGTTAACAACAAGTCATGAATTATTCTTATCTATCATGCCATCTATGGTATGCTTTTTCCTAAAAATCAAATTGCAACTAATTTTTTTCTTCCCTAGTGACAGAGATATACACATTTCCATGTTTTGTTCTTCATCGGTGGTGTAATCAAATTCCATGGCTTGTTTCTAAGGTTTAAAAAAATAGGAATGCCTATACCATTGTGGGTTCATGAGATTCAAAAATTGTACTCGTCAAGTTGAAATTAACCTCTCCTTGATTCATACTATGAATCCTTTTTCTAATAGTGGATGTGTCATGAATCCATCCAACTTAGTATCTCTAAGTATAATTATACATCACCTTGGCATACATTGAGTTGTGGGTTGTGGAACTTGTTCAAATCTAATTTTCCCATTATTATAGTCACCATTTTTTCATCTTCTTTAATCATAATTGATATTTCTTCTATTTTTTGTTTGTGAGTCTTTGGATGGTTGACTTAGTGCACACTTCTCATCAGATTGAGCATCTCTTCTTATAAAACTTTATTATTCTTTGAATCTACTAACTTATATCCCATTGAATCTTTATTATATCCAATGAGGATGTATAGAGTAGACTCATTATCCAACTTAGTCCTTTTTATTTTGGGACCAACATATGATTTTTTCTTCCAAAAACTTAAAGAGGAAAAAATAAGGGCTTTTTCTTGACCACCCTTCCTAAGGATTCATATTGTCAAGAGGAATCATTTGGGACCTATTAAGAAGATATACTTCTATTTTGGATTCTACTTCCTAGTAAGCTTTATCCAATCCTATATACTCAATCATGCACCACATTATTTCCATGATTATACAATTTCATTATTTTACAACACCATTTTTCTATGAAGAGTTGGGAGAATTCATTTGATGATGAATTATTTGTTCCTTTAGGTATGTAGAGAATGAATTACTAATGAATTCCCCCTTGATCTAATCTAAGGACCCTAATGTGACATTTATTCTATTTTTCCACAAATATTTGAAATATTTGAATTCTTGGAATTTTTTCTCTTTGATCTTCAATAAGTAGATCCACACTTTTACTAGAATAATCATCAATAAAGAGTTAAAAGTATTCATAAGTACATATGGTTTCCATCATCTTCTTGCAAAGATCGGTATAAACCTAGCCCAAATTTCTAGCAACTCTATATAGATTCATGGGAAAAGGTTCTCATTATTGTTTCATTGTGAGACAACTAGGATAAATATTAGTTTTTTTCAATGGTGGAAAGCATCAAACCATCTAGTGCTTTCTAAGATTTACAAAGAATCCAAAAGTACATGTCCATATCTCTAGTGCCACAATTGTGTAGAAGTAATGTCTTTTGAAATGATTTCTTAATTATCATGAAACCTAAATGTTATGTTGTCAATCTTGTTTTCATGTGTGGAAGTGTTGAAGACTGTACACCAATAAGTATTTTACACTCTCCAAAATTTTCTTGTCGAGATTCTTGACCTATATATTTATGGGGTGGTTTTGACTATGGTTTTGGTACCCACAATAATGTAAAATTGCTTAAGCATTTACCTATTAATGTAGGAAAGATATTACATTGTAGGTGAGTGTGAGTTCAAGTGTGAATTTAGGAGAGTTTTTTAGCATATCTCCAAAAATTTATGTGTATTTTATTTAGAGAAGAGGTGGCTTGTAATAAAAAATCTAAGAAAGTGATTGTTGACGGACGTGGCTTAATTGGATGAACCACTTTAAATATTTTCTTTGTGTTGTGTTCTTTTATTTTATGCACTTTTATTTTAGATGTGTGATATTATTTACATATTATTTTCTACTATTGTGATTCTAAGTGGGATTGTTCCACATATTTTATCCCTTAATTCCTAACAATTGGTGACAGAGACTAGTTTTGTTTACTAAAGTGTTGAATTGCGAGGAAATTTTATCTTGAGTGGGAGCTATGGCGAGATGATGGAATATCAAAGGTTGGTAAATTCAACGAGAAGAATTTTAGTCTTTGGAAGATGAAAATGGAATATTACCTTTATCATAAGGATATTTATATTCCAATGTACGAGAAAGGAACAAACCCTCGAGCATGACAAATGCGTAATGGGATTTGTTGGATAGGAAGGAACTTGGGACAATCTTTCTATGTCTTGTATATTTGGTATTAGTTAATGTTTCAAAGGAATTGAATACAAAATAACTTATGGATGCATTAGGAAGTTATATAAATAACTATCTACCTCTAACAAGATATTTTTAATGAAAACATTGTTTAATATGAGGATGTCTAAGAATAGTTCGATGTGAACATTTAAATGATTTTAATATAGTTGTGATCATTTTATCTTTGGTTATAATAGAATTTGATGAAGAATTTAGGACTTTATTAATTTTGTGCTCTTTACCCGAGTTAGAATAGCTTGGTAATGGTGGTAAGAAACTTCGGTTCTAGATAACTCAAAGGTGAAGTTTGAGGACGTTGTAGGGGTGATTCTAAGTGAGGAAATGAGAAGGAAAATATTCTAGGAATATTATACTTCATGGAATGATTTGAATGTGGAAACCAGAGGGAGATACAATAATACGAGAATCATGGAAAATTGAAAGATTGGGAAAGGTCAAAATCTAAAATCAATATTGTATGTTGACACTCTGGAAAGTTTGGGCATGCAAAGAAGGACTATTGGGAGATTTGGGACAAGAAGAAACAACAAGAAGAAAAAATTAGGTGAATGTGGAAACATGTAATGTCTATCAGGATGTTTTGATTATTTCTTTGCATAATATTGTTGAATCTTGGATTTTAGATTCAGGGGCTTCATTCCATGCTACTCCATATAGGCATTATTTTGTTGATTGTGTTTAAGGGGATTTTGGGCATGTTTTTCTTGGCGATGATGAGCCTTACAACATAGTTGGAAAAGTTTTGTTCAGGTTAAGATGTAGAATGTGAATACATGGATATTGAAGGATGTCATACATGTGCCTATACTAAGATGAAACTTAGTATCGGCGGGGTAGTTGGGAAATGATGGTTGTATTGTGATATTTGCGGTAGACTCTTGGAAAGTTACCAAGGGTACTCTTGTGATGGAAAGAGGTAAGAAGGTTGGAACCATTTATTTAACCACTTGATAGCACTAATGCGTGTAATCTTTTGGATTCAAACATAGATACAACATTGTGGCACTTTAGGCTCAGTCATCCCGAGCCATAAGGGCATAGAGATCATAAAGAAGAATTTTCCCGAGATATATAGAAATAAGTTTGGAGTTCTCGATAACCTGCTTATATGGGAAACAGAAGTGAGTAAAGTTTCTCAAGGTTATACCTATGAAGAAAGAGAGTAATTTAGAGATGGTACATTCTTATTTATGGAGACAACCTCATGTATCATCTCTTGGGGGTTCAAATTATTATGTTACTTTTATTGATGATGCAACAAGGAAATTTTGGGTATATTGTATTATAAATAAGTCTAATGTATTTAACACTTTTATTAAATTGAAATCCTTCATAGAGAATGAAAAAGGTATTAAGATAAAATGTCTCGGGTTAGATAATGGAGGGGAGTATTATAATAACATGTTTGATCAATACTATTCTAAGAATGGAATCTATAGGAAAAAGATGGTTCCAAGAACTCAGAGCAAAATGGGGTGTCGAAAAGGATGAACATGAAAATAATGGAATGTGCTAGGAGAATGAGGGTTACATGTGGGACTTCCTCTTTCTTTTTGGGCAAAATCAGTGAGCACAACTATGTACTTGATAAACAGAGGACCCTCAAGTGCCTTAGATGGAGGCATACCTAAGGAGGTTTGGTCCGGTAAGAAATTTGATTACGCATTTCTTAGAGTCTTTGGATGTGTGGTGTTTTTCCATATTGACAAGGATTATAGAAGAAAGTTAGAGGATAAATCATAAAAAATACACTTTCATTGGTTATGGTAGTGATAACTTTTGATATAAATGTTGGAGTATTAAGGAAAATAAAATCATTCGATCTAGGGATGTGGTATTTAATGAGAAAGTTATGTATAAGCAATAGTTGTAGGAAAACAGGGAAGAATCTAGGAAAGAATATGCAGTGGTAGAGGATCTTCCAGATAGGAAAGTGACACATGAATCATTTCAGGAACCTACCCAATAGGAATCCCAAACTCCTATATTGAGGAGGTCTTCTAGGGTAAGAATAAAACATGAAATTTTTCTTCTTATCTTTATTATTTATTACTCACTAACAGTGGAGAGCTAAAGAGCTTTGATGAAGCAATGCATGTAGATGCCAGGAAGAATTGGGAGCAAGCCATGAATGAGGAGCATCAGTCTCTCATGGATAACTAGATTTGGGATTTAGTGAAGCTACTGAAGGAAAAAAATCATTATAGAATAACTGGGTGTATAGAGTTAAAGAGGAAGAAGGAGGCAAGAAAGATACAAGGCCCGATTGGTGGTCAAGGGGTTTTCACATAAACATTCATCTTTTGTTCCTTCTTATCCCTTATTTATACTCTTATTTTTCAAAAATTTGGAAAATATTAATTCATTAAAACAATAAATTACCTTTTGTGCATCATTCTATGACTTTATATTTCACATCACATGCTTCCTATCTTGGACCATACATGTTGGTCTAGATGTGTTATATGGTCTTAACTAACTTATACAGTCCCAAACCTTCTTATATTTTGAATTTGTTTTGAATTCAATGTATTTATTATGTGATTTCATCTTCTTAGGTTTGTCCTTAGCATTGCATTTCACCTACATAAGGTTATATAAGCAAGTCAATACCACGTTATAGCTCACCTAACATTGTTGTGCTCATATAGAAATTTTCCATGCTAAAACAAAGCTAACACCTAGTATCTTCTAAGAAATCAATAAAACCTACTATAGAACCATCAAGATAAGAGCTTATGAGAAACAAATTCTTCAATGCATGAACAATCTCAAATCAAATGCTAAGTTATTTCTTACTCTCTAGATTTCTAATCTAACAAATGAACCTATTTAGATCACTTGTAGAAATCAAAAGGGGAGTGATTTCCTCGATATTTGAAGATGTAATCTTACCAAAGCATGGCTACAAGTCCATTTTTGGATCTTCCCATGCTATTCAATTTGAGATAATAGATGCGAGATGGAGAAGCTATTTCCTTCAATGGAGAATGGCTCGAGATCAAAATGCCTATAGTTTATGTTATATGCATGTACGATGTAAGAAGAAAGGTAAGGAGAGGGTTTTCTTATATATCTTTCCACTTGGAATAAGGCTATGGATTTGGTAAATGTGGGATAAAGGAAATGTTACTTTATATTAGTTTACCAAAGCTAGGTGGGTTAGTATGTGAGTTATTACTTTAGTTAGAACTTTATGGGAGTTAGGGTGTATATAATTAATCAAAGGTGATTAATTAATAGGCTAGGAGTAAGATTTTTAGGTTGTTTAGAGGGAAATTAGTGTAATTTAGGGGATTTAATAGAGGAAAATGGGTCAATAAATGGTAATTTATTGATTTAGGCTAGTGGTCGTAATTAATTAAGAATAATTAATTGACCTAGGTAGAAGTGGACATTAATTAACAAAGGTCATTAATCAGCATCTTAAGTGATAAGAGGGTTAATTAATTAGTGAAATGTAATTAATTAACGGTGATAGAAGAGAAATGGTGTGTTATTGAAAAATGTCATGAATTTGTGGGAAAGGGGATAGTTAGTGTAATTTAAGTATTAAAATTACTTGATCCAAATTCTAGGTGTCTACATTTGTCCCTCTTTGGGGTAGCATAAGTGACACCACTTCAAAGATAGTAGAGAAGTGTGAACAAGTGAATTTTGAAGTGATAGAATAAAAATTAGTAGATTTAAGGATGCCTCGTTGAGTTTAATGGGGTGATGAAAACGTCGACCAATGATCAAAAATATGAAGAGAAAATACCGAAGTAGGATAAAATATCATTGCATGGGAGAAAGATGACGATATACCAACTATCGATATAGAGTAGAAGTATGGGCCTCTATCCTTTCACAATACTATTACGAACTCTTTTATTGAAAAATTTCAATGGGTATCATTGTGAAGCACAAGAAATGATTTTCTTAACAGATATGTTGGAAATGATTTATAGTGAGTGATCCCTACTGCCCCAAGTGAGTTGGAAGAATAGTGTTAATAAAAGAGAATGATATGGAAAAAAAGGAAGATGAAGGGGATGGAAATAGCTTGCATATATTTGATGTAAAAACCACATTATGTCATCATATTACAAGTAACCTACGTCATCGGTCCTTAAAATATGTACGTAGACAACAAAAGTGTATAATGACATGAAAATACATAATACAAACATTTGTTCATTGCCAAAGCACTAAATCAATAAAACCTACGAGAATGTAATGAAATATGATAAAGTAAACAAGATAACCTGATAGGGAAATAAGTACAAACACACATACTCAAATAAACAATGTTCAAGACAGTTGCACCAATGTTTTTGTTATCGAGCTTTAATTCCCAAATGTTTGATATAATGAAAAGGGTTAAAAATGGTGCCCCAAGAAAGGATACATTTGAGGGGAATATACGGAGGACATAGGGGTCCTATGAAAAAGCAATCATGCACTATGAAATAGTACCAAGCAACTTTTTGTGCAAGGAAGTATAGACATAGTAGGTAAACTAAATTTTTTTAATAGTGGTGGATCCAAATGATCCACAAGTCATGTGTGAGAATAATTGAGGACCAAAGAAATATGTTTTATAGGAAAAAAAAATTGTTTGAGGACAATGCATTTGATACAAGATTTAGCTATGTGCATTCTTGTTACCAATTTTTGATAGAATTTTGGATTTTACCAAAGTTTTTGGATTTTTGAATGTTTTGGATTTTTTTATTGTTTTTTTAATTTGTAGGGTTTTTGAAAGTTTTCTAAGGCTATGTATAGGAAAATGAAGATGAAAATATGCCCCCAGCGAGAGGTGATAATTTACAAGGGAAAATATTTGTCCATATATACAAAGAGGAGGTGATGGATCAAGGTCGGTAGGGCTAGGTTCAACAAGATGATGAACTCAAGCCAATGAAGAGATAAGGAGGATTAAGCATGCCTTAGTGCAAGCTAGCCAAGAAACATATGATAGAAAATAAGTAGAATATTTTTTATTAAAAGGGGACAAAGGTTCCCATAAACATGGTAAAAAGGAAATCTTATACACATGGATGTTCTAAACAAAGCATAAGAATATAAAATGTTATGAAAGGATATGGAAAATGTAGCTAGAATATTGGTGATGAAAAGGTGATTAGCCCAAGGCAAAAATCATGAGACAAAATATAGACTATAGTAAGAGTCTGAACAAGGTCCAAACAAAACTTGGTAACATACTAGTCCTATTTTCTCATCGAGATCCAGTGTGTGCGCGTGGAAATTTATTACCTCTTGAAGTGAAGATTTGATAGACATAAAGTGAAGACACGCTAGCCAATGTGTAGGAATGATTTATTTTGAAAGGTGATTTGTGAATGGATTATGGAAGGATATCTATAGATTTCTCTCGCTTCAGTTAGGCATCCATAGCCCCAATGGAGATGTATTTTATTTTAGTTTCATCATTTCTTCTCTACCGTGAATCCAAGCATCCATAGCCCAGTAAAGATATTTAAAATACCCCAAGAGAGAGTTAGATATTGATTAGTTTTTTTTTCTTTCAAAAATTATTTCAGCTCTCTCAATTATTTTGATGAGGGGTTAAGAACCATCGATGGCTTGATGGAAGGATTTGGAAGTGATTGTGATGACGACATTGGCTAGTGTCAACAAATACGTCCTAAAAGTTCTTCACAACAATTTTATTAGATGAAGAGAATGATAGGATCTCTAAGAGGTTAGTCGTTCTTTAATTTACCAAGGTGATGAAATACCAAGGTCAAATAAATACCATAAAGATAAATGTTGCACAATGAGCACAAATAAACTAACCAAAATATCACCAAAGGGATGAAAATGGTGGGTGACTTGTAGAATTATATGAAGAAAGGAAGGAAAGAACATCCATGTGTATGCAATACCTAATTGCAATGTTTGATCTTTGTATATTTAATTTTTGTAATATTTTAATTTTTTTCTTATTTTTATTTTTATTTTGGGAAATTGGGACCAACAATGTCACTCTGTGTGATAGGATCCAATAACGATGTTTGTGATTTCTTTGATAAGGGAGACTAGGAGTTTTTGTTTATCAAGAGTGATATTATCTCTAATCTTGATGACCATAGTGAGATCATATTTGATAAGTGACTATGACTTATTTTGAAACATGGATTTTGTATGTGGGAGCTTGAGTTCACTATCCATAGATTTTTGCACTTTGTGTCATACTTGATGGTTGTGTTTGTGTGCATTTTTGAATCACATTTTATTTCTAGACTTGTGAATGTTGGATTTGCTTGGAGCTTTGGATCTCTTCGGATGTTTGATCTTAGCTTGATGAAGAAATTGTTTATGTTCCATACTAAGTAATGCATGATTTGTCTGATCCTAAGAAGTGGGAGAAGAAAGTGGATGTTTAGGATTAATGAGAGGAATTTTAGGGATGATGGTGGGATTTCCCCAATTGTTGATATAAGGATTATATGATGGATGAAGAGGATATGGTCCAAGAATTGAATAGGATGGGAAACTAGGAGGTGAGCCACAGATAGAAGATGAAGGGCTACTAGGATGTGGCCCCAAGATGGAATAAAATGGGCTATGAGGAGGTGTCTCATAGATGGAAGATAAAGGAATACCCAAATGTGTCCCATAAATAGAATATGGAGGGCTACTTAGGACATGTCCCAAGTATCGAAGATAATGTACTACTTGGAGGTAACCTACGAAGAGAATAAAGAAGGGCTACTAGGAGGTGGACCACACATAAAAGAAGATGAAGGGCTACCGGAGGTGACCCAATGAGAGATTGTGATTGAGGAATTATGATATATAAAGAATGGTGGGGTGATGAGAAGATAGGCCAAGGATCAATGACAGACCTAGTAGTTTCTCCATGTAATGGGGAATGTGAAGATGGGAGAGTAAGAGGATGATCAAGTTTGATGATCTTAGGATCATCCTCTATTTTTTAACAAAAGGAATCAACTTCTTCCCCACAATAGTGAACGTGTTGAGGTCAAAATAGAATCCTTTCTCATGGTCTTCTAGAGGGATGTCATCATGTATCCCCATGAATTCTCCGATTGATTCTTCATGCTGAAATAAAAAATCGGTATGGGTCATTGGTGGTTGATGATAGAAGGTTGATTAGAAGAAAGGGGTCCAAGGGGTTTTGAAGATTTAAAATATCTTTGATGATGATTGATAGAAGAAGGTGACTCAAGATACAAAGTGGATTTGGATTTATATGGCTCGCAAGTGGAAGAAGATGGGGACTTAGAATGGGTGGTATTGGTTTTCCTAGAAGACGGCATAGTGAAGGTAGATAAAGAGGATCATGTGCCGGTCGGTGGATTATGACATAGGAGTTGACTTGAATGGTTGATTAGAGGAATTTTGCATCACATGGATCTTCAAAGGAAGAATATGTCATTGAGGTGACCGAGAAAGGGGGTCGTCAAAGAAAGGGAGGACCACGAATCAAGAGTCAAATTACATGTTTGATTAGAGGAACTTGGAGTTACATGTATCTTCAAAGGAGGAATATGTCATTGATGCAACTTTAAAAGGGGTCTTGTAAATAAAGGGAGGACCGTGACTCAAGAGTAAAATTAGAGGAATGATGGGAATAATTTGTGGCAACAAAAATCCTTAGAGGAGGAAAACTTTGTTTAGGTGACTGATTATTCCTTAGAAGAAATTCAATTGAATGAAGCTTAGGAGACTGAGAGGAATCTGAAAGATAGTTTGGATTAGAATCCTCAAAAGATTAATAGGAATCAGAAGAATAGAATGGAGTAGAAGAATCATAATCATACCACCGACTATGAGATGAAGTTGGGGTAAGGGGTAGCTGAACAGTTTCTCTAGTGTGAAGAACCAATCGAGGTTTAGTTATGATGGGCATGTTTTGATGTGAATTCCTAAACCTAGGTTCCCTATTGTCATAAGTGTGCTCATATAGAAATTTTTCATGTTAAAACAAATATAACACCTAGTATCTTCTAAGAAATAAATCAAACCTACTATAGAACCATCAAGATAAGAGCTTATGAGAAACAACTTCTTTATTGCATGAATAATCTCAAATCAAATGCTAAGCTATTTCTTACTCTCTAAATTGCTAATCTAACAAATGAACCTATTTATATCACTTTTAACAATAAAAAGGGGAGTTATTTCCTCAATATTTGAAGATGGAATCTCACTAAAGAATGGATACAAGACCATTTTTTATCTTTCCATGCTCTTGAATTTAAGAGAATGGATGTTATATGGAGAAGCTATTTCCTTCAATGGAGAATGGCTCAAGATCAAAATGCCTATAGTTTATGCTATATGCATGTAAGGTGTAAGAAGAAAGGTAAGGAGAGGGGTTTCTTATATAGCTTGCTAGTTGGAGCAAGGCTATGGATTTGGTAAATTTGGGATAAAGGGAAAAGTAACTTTAGCTTAGTTTACCAAAGCTAGATGGGTTAGTATGTGAGTTAGTACTTTAGTTAGCACTTTATGGGAGTTTGGTGCATATAATTAATCAAAGGTGATTATTTGATAGGCTAGGATTAATATTTTAAAGATTTTTAGAGGAAAATTAGTGTGATTCAGGGGATTTAATAGAGGAAAATGGGTCAATAAATGGTAATTTATTGATTAAGGCTAGTAGTCATAATTAATTAACCTAGGTAGAAGTGGACATTAATTAATGAAAGGTCATTAATTGGTATCCTGAGCGATAAGAGGGTTTATTAATTAGAGAAATATAATTAATTAACGGTGACAGAAGATAAATGGTGCGTTATCGACAAAATGTCGTCAATTTGTTGGAAAGAGGATATTTAGTGCAATTTAAGTACTAAAATTTCTTGATCCAAATTCTAGGTGTCTACAACTCATTAAAACATAATATTGCAAATATCACTCCAAAAATACTCAAGGCTCTGAAAAATTCATAGATCCATGTCTTAGCAAGAATAAATTCACTCCAAGGATTTTCAAAATGTTTTAAGGGACAAAGGGTTAGACCACACAACTGAAGAAAACTACACTAGATTACTACTATGTTGGTTAAATTTTATATTCTATAGTTATCCCATTATATTTATGTCAAGATACGTGAGGAAACTCATTAGAGGTTGGATCAAATCACTGCACACTTACACAAGCACCCAAGTATAACTAAACATGGCTTGATCCCACATGGGGGCATGTAGTATAATACTTTGACTAATTTGGCAAGGTGGGCCTCCAAGGGTAGTTTAGCCTCACCACACATGATTTATCATCTTGGTTAGCTAAAGATTTGATGTAGGCTGAATTATAGGTTTTTATGGTTTATACTTTATCGAAGGTGATTAAAGGCCACCCCGAGGTTGTGTGAATAAGAGCATGACATACGCTGAAACAAATTTCTAGGAAATTAAAGAACATGAGAAATTTTAAAATCTAACTATCAAAGGGACCAATATTTTACATCTCTAGTCAAGACAATACAATTTCAAGGTTGGGTTGTATAAAATTCCTATGCTCCTCCACCAACTTAGTTTCATTTTTTAGCGTTGGTAACAAATCATCTATAATTTTTATATGCCTTTTCCACCTATCTTCACATACATATTTCTTTTTTTTGACTTGTATAGCTATATATTCATATTTTCTTGTGTACTTGAGATATCATTTGATCATTTATCATTTTTTCAAGTATTAATGTGTTATTTTATTATGCATGATTAGTTGTGAATTAATTAGATCAAAATATCGTCTAGTAAAAACCCTCACAATGTATTTATCAACATGTGCATTCCATAACATAATTTAATTAGGGTGTAAAAATTGTGTGAATCCAACCTTTGAATCAAATTTCTTACTCAAATAATGTGACTTTAGGGTTTTCTCTTTCTAATTTTGATGTGTTATAATTGAAAACATCATGTAAAATTATCATTTTCATCATCTTTATCTCAATATAAAGGGTCATTTCCCTTGTTCGGTAGGAACTACTATCCCTTTAATCATTTTCATGCTCATCCTTCATTTAAGGTAGGAAAACCACATGTTGATTCTACTTACAATGATATACACTTTTACGTTACCATCTCTAACTCTCATGAGCCCACATATTCTATTGTGAATGTTTTTACTCATTTTTCTTCAAGATTTTCAATAATACTACACAAGGTGAAGTTTCTCATAATACATTTGATAATAAATCTCTCTCTAATGGTGATCCACATCATTTTTTTTGGAATGAAAAATTGGTTAAGTACAAGTCACACGTAAATGATAAAGACCATGTCCAGGATGACATGTGTGAACCATAAAAAGAAGTGTCAATGAGACATGAAGATGCACATGGAGGCACACACAAGAAAAAGTAGAAATATCACAAGTATAATACATTATGTGAGGTTGCATGTAGAATCAAGAAGAATAGGATGTGTGAAGGGTTGCGAGGTAAGAATGGTCAAAAAGGAGTTATCCATAATTCAAAAGGGCCTAAAAATAGGAAAAGCATGGGTTGGCACGATAAGGAAGGGAGAACTATAAATGGATAAAATCATGGATGAATCACATCCACAATGTTAGATAAATATAGAAAATTCAAGGGTAGATGCAACTAGATATAGTGTGGCATGAGGAACAAGTAATCTACTAATAACACACATGGGAATAAAACATCTAGTTGAATACTAAAGTGTGGATCAAAGGAACATGCAAGCTAAGTATAAAATAGTATTTTAATAGATTAAAGTATTGTAAAGTGGTGAAGGATAAGTTACTACCATCTATATATAGTTTTCATATTTGTGTAATAGAGGGAACGATAATAGTACGTGGTGTGTGTAATGTAAGTATGTGCATTATTTTTAGTACAAGTTTATAATGTTTTGTTAGAAGTTTTTGTGTGTTTGTAATGGATAATTTAGCATATATTTCTAAGGCCGGTAGAGATACGGTGTTGTGATTGGTGTTAGGATTCTACTGCTAATGGTCTACATTAATGAATGAACAATTATACTCATTATATTTTGTCTTAGTATTATCTTATATTTTCATTATATCTTCTACCTTATGTTATGAATGGTTAAGTGTATGATCCACATATTGACAAGTCAAAATGAGAAGGGACACGGGAGGTTGTGTGCACTTGGACATTAGTCTTAGTGATGTGTCAATGTGCCTGACTAAGTGGTGTTAACTTTTAAGACTACATTTTGGTTATGTTGTCGGGAAATTCTTTTAATTCAACCTGCAAGATGTGGCATACGTGTGACGTTCTAGTTGTCTTTGGATAATATTGAGCATTGTTTACATGAGGGAAAACATAATTTTTCTTAGATATACAGACTTTGGAAGAAGTTTTAATTAACACACATGGTTATAGGATAACTTGTATGATGAGTTGTATGAGACTTTCTTCGTTTCTTTTTGAGTGAATTATATGAATGGTTAGCAACATACTCTTAGGAAAAAGTGATCAGATTGGGAATAAGATCCATGTGGATTTAAGATAAGTACTAACCACTCACTGATCTTGATGAGCCTTAGACATGTGTAGTAGACCATTGGTGGATAGGATTTTGAGGAATTATGCATTGGAGTAACACTATCTCAACATATTCATGTCTAAATGAGGAATAATTTCAGTTCCTTCATGAACATATAGGATCTATCAACACGTGCTCCCATTGTCCATCATGATTTTAATGATTGAGCTCAAATTCAAAATTCTCCCTATGGAAAGCTAAAACCTTGTCGTATATAGAGGTAAGAAAAAGGCTTGGGAAGGATAGTGTTGGTCCAAGTGGAGGACAAATATAGAAGAGATACTTTCAAAAATATAATGATGTGTAAGAGAGGATAGTTTAAGAGGAATTAATAATGAGAGAAATTAGGCCCGACATAATTGATGAGAACCTTGCGAGAAGGATATGGATTATAGTACCATGTCCCTCATATATTGGGGAAGAAAAGTAGGAGGAAACCCTTGAAATATAATGAAATTGAGCCAAATGAAAGTACAAGAACTGTTGGCATGCATCTAGCACACATCGGACCCTTATCCCTTGTGTTTTGTATTCATAATTTGAAACTAGTTATAAAGGATCATCATAGTGATGAGGAGAAAGAAGGTAATCAGGGATCACCATATTGGGTTAGAGATATAGGTAGATACGTGTTGGTATTAGCTTAGGAGGCACAACATATAAAGGTAGCACATATGATATGGTAAAAGGATCTTGTATTCATACAACAAACTTGGTTTGGAAGTAATCTAGTAGGTGCGACATCATGACAAAACATTGGCACTCTACTCAGTGGAAATAGTCATAATGGAGGGATATCGGGGAAAATGATCACGTACTTTAGTTTTACCACATCCATGCAGACCATTTATTCTTTGTGACCACTATTATCCCAAGTGAAAGGAGGCTCATGATGCTTGGGTCCTCCCCCAAGTAGAGGCAGTCCTAGTGGAGGGTCGGGGTCAAGATCTAGTCCCCCACCTAGCAGAAATAATCCAGGACAAGGAAATAACCCACCGCTACAACATCCTCTTCATATTTTCTTCAATATATCACTTCATTTACATGAGTATCAAGGTGTGGAAGACACAAAAATCATATACACAAGTGAAAACTTTTAGGGAGATCCAAAGGAATAACAACCTCAAACAGAAGGTGATTCAGCTTGCTACAACACTTCAAGGCTACACACACACTTGGTACATGAATTATGAACCACATCAGGTAGTAGTGGACTATGATGCATTTTGCATCATATTTTTGACATAATTTCACTTACGATAATTTTAGCATTAGATCATCTATGTGCTTAAGGAGATCAAAAAGGCTTATTTGTAAGTTTTATAGAATATCATATGCATTTTAATACCTTGTTGTCTAAGCTTTCATATGACATCCACCATAGTCAACATGCTCAATGTTTCATAGGGGATTTTGACACCATTTTTAAGGGTGTTATCACATAAAACATTAACATACATGCATGAGGCTTTTGTGGCAGCAAGACTGCACGCAGAGGTGGTTGGAAGCATAGACACTAGAGTAATCTCATTTCTTGAAGATTGTATCACATCCAGGACTACTCATCTAGATAATTTATTTTATAACTCAGCACATGACACCCAAAGTGGAATTTGGTACATGGATTGAGATATAGAGGGACACAATAAGGATAGTTGTTTGTCCATGAGTGTGCACGTGTTACTCTCGGCTTGAGAGATTTGTCACAAAAACCATGATGTTGATGAATGTTTTCATTGGTGTCATAGAGATATTGTGTCATTTTTTCATTTATGCCAAAGCATTTCATATGTCATTGATGATGTGGATATTTTTTTTTATGTTTCATTGATGTCAAAATGAGTGAAGGTTGATTGGAAATGTAGACAATGTGAAGACAAAGGATCTTTTGTAGATGTTTTTGTGAAGGTGTGATGATAATTATGTAATAATAGCTTAGTAAGATGAGTTTTCACAGGTGTTAGAGGTTTTACATCATGATTTTTTCATGAGAATAGGGTTTAGAATGCATGAGAAGAGGTACACAAGACTTGTTGAAGCATGAAGACCAAGGTGTAGAAGGGAAAATGAAGAAAACATAGCCTAATGAGGTATGTGTTTTAATTTCAAAGGTATGTATGGGCATGTGAGAATTTTCAAAGGTGTGACAAGTTGTCCTAAGTATGTTCATGAAGTTTTAGGTCATGGCCTGAAGGAAAAACAATCATTCTATGTCTGCGCTTAAACCATTCTTGAGGTCTATCTATCCTAATGAGACATAATGATCATTTTTCAAGGTGAGGATACACATTAAATCATGGATAAAGGATTTTCACATTGATTTAGGTATGTGTTGATGTAAAATAATAGCACCCCGAATGGCCTGATTTTGAATGGGGCATCCAATGTAATCTGCATAACATGGGATCATCTCTCAAGTTGTGGGACTTGTGAACTTGATATGGTCCTCCGAAGAAGGCTAACTTCCTCTACCTAATCCTAATGCTAAACTACTCCTAATGCAGAAAATATGCCTAACTACAACTATCCTAACAATGCCAAGGAGACAAGGAGAGAGAAAGTGTGTGAAATGGGAAATCCTACACTAACGAGGTGATAACACCAGAAAAAAGGGGGTGAGATACTCTACTGAGGGAGGAAGAAGAGAAAAAATAGAGCTGGGAGAGGTCAAAACAGTAGTGACACAGACCCAAACTCCATTTTCCATCTGTACTCCATGAAACACAACATCTTTCACCTGTAAGTGTGAAATACATGCATAGAAAACAAACATGAAATGGAGAGGCATAGAGAAACAACAAAACATGAGAAAGGGTTGAAAAACACCACAAAAACATGATTTTATTGCTCTATAAGGTGCACAGACCATTACATTGATGCTCAGAGGCATAAATATGCTTTTCAGTGCAGGAGAAGGCTTACAACTCAAGTGGAGTCGAGGGAAAATTTTGCAAGAGTTTCCCCAGCTCCCAGAATGTCTCCCCTAAAAAATGAGGGGTTCGAGTTATTTTTATAGACAATTTTCACCCACCCTCATTAAAGAGGTATGGGCACCCATACAAATTCACTTCCCAAGGGTACTTCTATTAGATGAAGACATGGGCACCATACCACATTAAATCTAATTGTTGAGTTGTCTTTCACCCACCTACCCTCATCTGGCTTGGGACTCATGAGCCACCCAACTATATGACCCATCTAACCTAGTGACCCATCCAACCTCCAAGAATCTAACCTCTAGGTTTCCAACCTTTATCCAACCTTTGGCATCCAACCTCCATGCGTGCAACCTCCGGTGTGTCCAACCCCACCAACCCCCGGCCGCCTAACCATGAGCCATCCAACCTCTAGGATTCCAACCCTTAGGCATCCAACCCTCATCCATCTAACCATGAGTCATCCAAGATATAGGCATCCAACCCTAATCCTTCCAACCTCTCCATACTAACCAACCAGATTGACCCATCCAACTGTGGCCGTCGAATCCTACAATTGTCTAACCTCTGGGCATCCAACCTTGGTCCGACACACCTAGTTGTAACATCCAACCCTTAGCCAACCAACATGTCTGTACCATCTAACCCTTAGGCAACCAACCTTGATCTGACCAACCTTTTCGGTACCGACCAACCAGGTTGACCCGTCCAACCATGAGATTCTCCATGGCTCACCATCTTGCCACAAGTAAAGACCAAATCATCCGAGCCAAAACATGGCCTTCATTTCTCTTCTAATGGGGTTGAACTTTGATAGTCATGCACATGTCCAAGAATTATGAATGGCTAAGTCCATTTATGATGATTTATCCAAATTAACCTGGAGGGGTAAATTTGGGATAGCATTATGTTTTTCAAGTTTCAAGTTGGTTTGGAGTATAAAGATAAATATTACATTTTTGGTCATATTGAGCTCTAAGAATGGAGAATATCAAATTGAGTAGCACTTTCAGATGCCCATTGGCATGCGAAAATTTTCACGAGAACATAAGATCTTTGGGAGAGATCAACATGTGTCCTAGCTAATATTTCCTTGCATTAGTTGTTGAATTGAGGACCAGAGCTTTATGAACAATCGTTAACACCCAAACATCTCAAAAACCCTTCTTAAACCCTAACATGAAGTCAATGTGGAATATTTTTATCAAAAAGATCATAATTGATTGGAATAGCAATTTTTTTGATTCAATAATGTATAGGACTCTCCCGAGATATCTCCGTAATTTTGGTTTGTCGGATGAGTGAGTAAATCCCAAATAAAAAGGATTGTTTATGAAGAATTTCTTATAGTAGTCAATTTTTTCATTTTACATACTAAATAAATGGATTTTTGAGGATTTTTTGGACCCATGCTACATGTTTATGATGGTTTCTAGACATTTTTCGGTCAATAATTGGTCATACCAAGTTAGTCTTGCTGATTAGTTTCGGGGAGATTTGATAGTCTTGAGTGTTCTTGGAGAAAATTTTTTCTTGAGCTATTATGCCTTGATTTGAAGTTTCTATTGTATTTTATGATTTTTTTAGGTCATGTATTAGTTTTATACATGTTTTGTTTTTATGGTTGATTGTTTGAAGGTGGTACAATCTTCATTCTTGAAGACTAGTTTTTGGGACAGCTTTAGTAGTCTTGTTCTTGATATGGTTTCATGGTGTGAAATGAAGTTGCAGAGATTTCTAAGAATTGAGGTAATAATAGGTATTTTTAAAATTAAAAAATTGAAAGGCTCTTAAGCTTTGAAGGTTCTTGTGTGAGTTCAAGAAATCATATCTTGCATACAAACTTAATGAAGTAGGTCTTCTTGAGGCCTAAGTGAAATAATGTCTAATGGAGTTAGTGCAGACCTAAAGGAGTCTATGTTCTATTTTTTCATGTTTATCATATGTTTTTATAGATTTTCATGGCTGACATAAGTTATTTGAAGCATGTATGGATGACCTATGGTGTTTGAGTGCTTGTGACTAGTATATATGCAAGGCCAATTAGGTCTATTTGTGCTAGAAGAGTGGATAGAGAAAAGAGCGAGCTAATTGGTGAATTCTTGGGTATAATAATATCTTGTAGACCATATGAGGAGTGCAATTATTTCATGAATAACATATTACAGTGATGAAGATTAGTTTGTGCATGGCTATGACCTAGTGAAGAATAATAATGATCAAGTAAGCAAACCAAGAAGTTTTGTGAGTATTCAAGAGTAGAGCGCGAGAGGTATGAAGAGATTTTTTTAATTAGGATTAGAGTGTTTGAAATAATCCTAAGTACATGATTCAATATATCGTAGATAGATATCACGCCAATAAGAAGAAGATCAAAGATAGAGAAGAGAAAATAAGTCCATCATTTGTTGAGATAACAACAATAAGAAGGTGGAAAACATTTATAACTGGATTAATTGGTGTTGACTCTTCCTTGAAATTTGGTGCTTGATAAAACCCTAGGGGTTAGTGTTCCTTTTGGATTTGGTGCTTCACTAAATCAGGGGGTTGTAGCCTCCTTATAAGTGGGTGCTTGTTAAAGTCTAGTTGGTGCTAGATAATTAGGGATTAGTGTTCCTTGTGGATTTGGTGCTTCACTAAAACTTTAAATTTTGTTATATATATGCAAAGATAAGTGGTTTTTATTCCCTTTTATGGTTTCCTAGCTAAATTATGTGTTCATGTGATGGTTTTTATATTGCTTTGATGGTTTGCTTAACTAAGTTAACATTTCTTAATAATGGTGGCATGATGAATGATTGAAGTAAAAGTTGTAAAAGTTTATAAGGAAACCGATTCACCCCCTAGTGATTGTGCTTCAAAAATTGGTATCACAGAAGGTACTTTAGAACAATTCTTATAGCTTGAAGGTGATCTTAGAAGAACATTTGTGGCTAGTAATCAAGTTCAAGGATGTTTCTCAACCGAAAGGATCCTCTCTTCAATGGGAGTAATTATACATTTTAAAGGATTAGTATGAAGAACTATTTAATGCCATAAGAGTATGATATATGGAAATCAGTGGATGTTGGCTACACTATTCCTACTATACCTTTAAATGATGAAGCTAACAAGAATACTTGTGAAAGAAACTCTAAGGATATGAATGTTATCTTATGTGGTATTTCAAAGGTTGATTTTTGAAGGTCATGCATTTTGATACATCCAAAGGTATTTGGGATAAGTTACAGACTATTTATGAAGGATACACCAAGGTGAAGATGGAAAAGTTACAAACTCGAAGATAGTTTGAAAGCCTGAAAATTAAGGAAGATGAGAACATCATTGCTTATCAACTAAGATTTGATGAAGTGGTCAATATCATCAGAGGTTTAGGAGAAAATATGGAGGAAACAATAGTTTTCCAAAAGGTACTGAGGTCCTTGACACCCAAGTTTGATCCTAAAGTCTCAGTTGTAGAAGAGGAAAAGGATTTAAGCACTTTGTAGATGGATGAACTTCATGGGATCTTGACTGCATATGAGATGAGAACATATGATGGAATACCTTATAAGAAGGATGTTGATTTCAAGGCTGAAAATAAGGCACAAGGTAAGAAGGTAAAGGATAATTTTGATTCAGATATTGATGATGAGAAGTTAGAAGCCATGTTTGTTAGAAGGCTAAGGAGAGGCTCAGGTAAGTACAAAGGTAAGTTACCATTTAAGTGTTTTAATTGTGGAAAGATTGGTCATTTTGCATCTAAATGTCCTAACAAGAATAAGGATGAGCATGAAGAAAATTATGAACATGATGATGAGGAAAAAAAGTCTCATAAGCATGATAAGAGCAAGAAGAGTTATAAGAAGCATGATGATAAGAAAATATCATTCAAAACCAAGAATAATTCATACACCAAAGAAGATAACATCTCCTCTGTTGTTAGTGAAAATAGTTCAACTAATAGTGAAGATGACAATGATAAGCATAAAAGTGACTACAATGAAATCTTATTCATGGAAAAAGAATCATGTAGTTCTACATTTTGATATCTCAATAGAAAATAAAATGAGGAAGAATCAAATGTCAATATTTAAGAAAATATGATAAGTTCCTATAATATTTAAAGAAGAAAATAAAGAAGAACCATAAATTGAAGTATTCGATTAAATATTATGAAGAAAAAATCAATTTCATGGCTAATGAACATGAAAATAGTATCAAAGAACTAGAATCTAAGGTTGAATTTATGACAACATGTATCAAGACTAAAGAATAATAATAAATCAAGTATGAATTAGAAATTAAGTCCTTAAAGGTTGAACTAGAGTAGACAACAAGTAAGATGAAAACTTATCAAAAGTTTGAAAAGAGAACATGTGTTCTCCATGGTATGTTGAGTGATAAGTAGTATCAAGATGATATGATAGGTATTGGTTTCAATGGAGACCACAAGAAGAGAAATGAAGATGATGACATATGTTCCGAAGATCATGAGGAAAGTACGAGGACTCCATCAACAATGAATAATTGTTAGAAAGCAATCCTTCATCACAATCTCAAGATGATGAATTCAAGGTAATCATGAATAATATCCTTTCTAATTTTGAATCTTCGAGTGATGTAGAAATGTTGAATGATGAAATGGAGAGAGTTGAAGAATAAATTTATCCTCTCGACTCAATCACGGATGAACAAATGAAAGAGTTCAATTTATTTCTAGAAACCAAGGAGGATGAGAAAATTGAACATGATCTCTCCAAGGAGTTGATTTCACCACCCTCACAAAATGAGCATAATGTTGATCATCACAGTGAGTATGGAGTTGTTCCTTTTCCATGTGAACAAGAATATTTTATAACAAAATATCAAGATGGAGTTGAAGACTCTTATCATATTGCTTCCCCAACATGTTTCTCTCCTTCCTATCATAAGGATTATGAAATTGATTTTGAGCTCAAATGTGTTCCATTCCCATGTAGCATGGATCTATTCTCCTTGTCAGAGAATGTTGAAAACTAAATCTTCCCATTCTTACAAAAAGGTGAGATTTGGGTGATGAGAAACATGGATCGGAAAATGTGGAAATTTCAAATGAATTATGGCCATATCTAGATCATATTTTTACTATCTCCATGAGGCCCAATGAAATGAATCTTCTAATGAAGGTGAAAATTATTATATGGAAGATTTGGAAGATCAATCTATGCAATAAATCTTGAGGACCGCAAAATAAACTAAAGACCCTTGACTCAGCCTTTAGATCTTGAACTGAGCTATGGAAATACAAGATAGGCACAAGGAAAGATATTTTTATTATTTCCATGGACCAATTTCAATGTTGATATGAAGAAAATGGATAATTTCAATGTTCTCCTAAATTCCTTGACAAATGAGCATGAAGGTGAAGGTAAGTCTTCCTCTCTCTTGTTTTGTGAAGAAGATCATGAATGAAAAGGAAAGGAGATTCTTGAATCTCCTATGAATATTATCACTCATGAAGACAACTCCACCATGGAGGATGATAGTAAGGAAAATTTTGAGCTAATTTATATTGAAGGTAATTGTTTAGAATAAAGTGAAAAGGTGTAGGAGTCTTTTGAGTGGAGTTAAGGTTAACTTATTCTCACCACCTTTGGATATCCTACCAAGTTGGAACAAGAATCCATACTAAAATATTCACTCAAGGGTGATGAATGCTTCCATGACCAAATCAAGGATTGCAGTTTTGAAAATGATGTCAACATAAAATTTGAGTCATGGCGGGTATTGACAAATGTTTTCCAGACAACAAAGTGATAATATGAAAGAATGTTGTGAAAAAATGTGGGGTCATCTTGATTTCATTGTTTCCAAAGCCGCTTGCTAATTTTATGTTGAAACATTCACTTGAGGATTATGAATACCTTCATACCAATGATGTGGACTCTATTTTCAAAATAAATTTCTCGGAGAAACAAAGTGAAATTTTCCAAAACAACTATCAAATGGGAAGAGAATCAGTTTGTTCTCACTTCTTCTAAGTTCCTCGTTGATTCAAATAATGATTTCATGTTGAAATTCTAAAAGGAATGATAACCAGATCATGCCAAGCCAAGAACACAGATGCTAATCAAACATCACGATCAATAAGATGAAAGCAATTCACCAGAATAACTTTACATAAACCTTTGCAAACAAATGAGTAGAAATATCATATATTATTATGGAACTCAATGAAATACAATGAGAATGGGCCTTGCTTATATAGGCAAGGAATAACAATCTAAGAACTAGTCAAGGTCGTAGATCAAGCCATAAATCATGGAAAGAACTAGTCATCAAAGAACTAGTCAAGACCATAGATTTAGGAGAGAACTAGACATCAAGGATCTAGTCAATACCATAGATCAAGGAAAGAACTAGTCAATACCATAGATCAAGGAAATAACTATACCTAACAACTAGATAATATCTCCTAATATCTAAATAAATAAAAGGAAATATCCACACACATAAGTGGGTGAGGATAAATACAATAAAGGTAAATAAAGTACCTAGGTGAACATGAGCTAAGGTAAATACCTACTCTAACAAATTCAAGTATGGTGAATGTTTCCATGATAAAATCAATGTTTCCATTTTTGAAAACATGGGGTTTTGGCTTCTTATGTTCACAAAGAATTGGGATGAGGCTATAAGAAGAAAGGATTATGAACAAGTAATAAAATGTTCATTGAATGTAGGGGTATTTTCAATGTAATGTAAGTATGAAGATGGAATCTTAGTATGTCTCCTTCATCTTAAAATGTGTAAATCCATCACGAAATCATGGTATGATCGGATAGTGATTTTTGTGCTTCAGAGGTCATATTTTAGTTTGTTGTTCCATGATGGTGTGTACTTCTCCCAACCCGTTATCAGGTATGTGTACATTCTTTCCATGCCTCTGTAAATATCCCTCCCTTGTAACATAATTTCCATTTCCTTTGTGTGTTGTTTTCTGATTCTGATGTGTTTCCCTTATGTGTGTTTTTTTGGAAGAAATGACTCCATAAGCCAAATGGACAAAGCACTGGTCCATGCAGTGTCTTGAGATTCTAGGTTTCCTGTTTTCCCTATACTTGTTTTTCTTGATCTAGAACAAGTCCCCAAGCTAGAGATAATTGTTGTCATGTGTTTTTGTAAGGGAAAAATTCAAAATTGAAACATGACAACTTAACCCTAGTGTCAAAAATTTGTTTGAAAACCATCCCGAACGCCTCTCTAGATAAGTCCTCCCTCCGTGTCATGCCTATCCTAACCTCAGCAGGGACCTTGTATGTGATGTAAAACCTTTCCAAGTGTTTTAAATTAGGAAATGATTTTATTCAATAGAATGTTTACAATAGATGGAGTCTCTAGTAAGCCTAGGAATATTATTCTTAGACTTTCTGGGACATGTGTGCATTACTCTGAGATTTATCAATAATCCTACTACCATCTAGAGGTGATATTGAGTATTTTTAATAGTTTTGGAATTTATTTTGGGAAATCTATGAAGTTTTCGGGAATCTTGGAGAAGTTACAGTGAAAGCATGTTTTTCAGGGTAAGGAGCTTGCAGTTGAAAATGGTACCTTAAACTTCAACGAGTATTTTGGAGCTCCCTAATGATTCAAGAGATAAACAAGTAATTATTGGAAATCTTGAAGATCCCTCTTCATGATGCAATCATAAAATTATTTTCAAGACATGGTTTCTTCTTAAGGAAGATCAGTTTACGTAGACTCATCTTGTTGTCCCAATTTAAAAAGGTAATTTATTGGAGAAGGATGAATAATAAATTCTTTAAAACTATCCCATTTATCTTGGAATTTTATTGGGAGTCAAAATGATATAATTTTTACATGAAAAGACCTCTTGATGCTCTAGGAAAAGTGTTTTCAAGTTTCATAGACTTAGTCATTTTCTCAGTTGGATAGGTTACGGGTTTTACCATCCCAATTGTTTTGAATGTGACAATTTTCCCTCTTTTCCTTGGGATAATTTGAATAGCTGGTAAAATAAAATTTCCCCCCCCCTCATCTCTTTCTCTTGGTCCCTCATATGACTTTTCCTCTTCCCGGCGGGGTGCTAAGCCTTTTTGCATGTGAAATTGCTAAGTTGCATCATCAAAACCAGGGTGAATTTTATGGTCCCTAGGACATTGGGTATAGTGGGGAAAATAAAACTTTCCCCACCCTTTTCCCCTTCCCAGTTCACCATGTGACCAAATTTTCTCCCCCTAGGTGCTTAAGTGTGTTCCTCTCATCCCACCATCTCATTGCATCTTGCTCCTCCACTTGTCATGCTCTGAGTGGGGGAAATTTTATCATCCCAAGTGTATCCTTTTTCCTAGGGATAGTAATCACAATAGGGAAAATAAAATGTGCCCCACCCCCATGCTTTTGAAAGCTAAGTTTTAAAGCTTGCTCATAGCTTAAAAATAGATTGTTATGTTGCTTTAAAAACTCATTCAAGCCAATTTTACCTCATTCTTTCACCATCTCAACCCAAGCAACCATTTTTATGTTAGGAAGCTCGAAATACCTGAAAATTCATCAAAAACCCTACCAAAATTCATCTAGGGCAGCCATGAGCACCAAAATGAAGAAAAATTCATATCTTCCAAACTTGTAGGTGGATGCGGATGAAATTTTCTATGTTGTTCTTCATCCCAAACACATTCAAGAAAACTTTCACACCATATCGAGATGATGCCATGATTTATTTTATGGAAAAAACCTAGTTTTTTTGCTAGATGATTCTTTTTAGCTTCCAAGCATTACGGTGGGTGGATCGAGGTGAAATTTTGAGCACGAGTCATGGAAGTGAACAAAATCTAGTGAAGTCATTTTTATTGCAATCATACATGGTAAATTGCCATTTTAAATATAGTATTTTGTATTTTCACTTACAATAAATATAAATCTTACAAATATATAAAAATATTCCCATATAAGAGTAATCAAATAATAATGAAGAAGACAAACTAGAAGAAACAAACATCTTTTAAAAAAATTAAAAAGTAAGTGCTAAAAATATAAATTATCCAAAAAGGTTAAAACATCGTCATCAAAGTTGGATTGATTATTCCAAAGGATCAGGAATTTCAAATTTGAGTTAAAAAGTGAAATATCCTAAAATAGCATGTCCTGTCCAACTCGTTAAAAATAGAAAGTCTCCATTTTAATGCAAAAATTGTAGTTGGATCCATTTTCATTCATCTCACTACTTTTTGAAATATTAAAGGGGATTCAAGGGAATTTCATAGCTAAAAATAGTAATTAACTCTTCACATGGATCCCAAAGCATCAAATTTGTGTCTAGAATCGTCACAGTGCATGCAGGTAAAACCCAAGGACATTGTGTAGTCTGAAGAGATTCAAAAGAATCAAGAGATTTAGTGATCATAATAACTCAATGGTCAAGTTGAATTCATCATCATCTCTCCTTGGCAATATGGTTTATTGTAAATCATAGAGCTAGTTGATTGGAACTCGATGGGATGGTTGATTGAGCTCGGCGAAGTGATTAAGTAATCTCAATGATTTTTCCAAGGTGAGTTAGTTGAGGAAAGTTCATAAGAAATAAAATTCTATTGAATATATCACATAACCTTTCCAAGAAAGAAAGAGTGATTCATTAAATCCCTCATCTCTCTAAATGTATATAGGTATGTCTTTTATGAGGGCGTAGCTTCCCCATGATCATTAAGATTTGATTCCACAACAATCTCTTGAAAGTGCTCTAGTGAAAAGCATTACATCAACTCCTGAAGACCCATTCCCATGGATTCAATAAATGCTCAAAAGTGATCCAAGAACAATGCAACAAGCTATCATTCCCGACCTCATAACAATCTCAAGAACTTTGAAATTCAAGAAAAGTAATAAGGCCCGAGATAACATCTTACTTCTTCAAAGTGGCACCTCATATAATCATTATGTTGAAGTTGTTAGGCCTAGGAATGAAAATCCTATTAAGGAGATGAATCCGTCATATTATGAGTTGATCTGCATCTCATTGGGAAAATATTCACATGAGGGTGATTCTCATATGTTTAAGGAATCCTCTTTCTACCTCCTCACTTGGAATGAAGAATACAAGAAAACAATTGTACAGTGGAGGAATATGTAAAATCTCTCAATGATTACATTCAACCCTTCTTGAAGCTCAATTCAACATCTTCTCTCCCTATAGAATACATTCCTATGATCAAAAGTGTTGATCCTAAGATGATCAAGAAAGCACAAGGTTACATGATGTAGGGGAAGGCTAATGAGAAGTGGATTGATAAAATCACTAAGCAAGGCAAGAAATTGTTTGTGGAGGTCATTTCTCTCATCAAGTAAGTTCTTGAAAAAAAGTTAGAAGTAAAGAAAGCACAAGAGTATATTGTAAAAGAGGTATTCCACTTGAATAACGAGTTACCATTGGTGTCTAAGATGAGCTCCTTTAACTCTCACACTCTCGTGAGAAAAAAGTGTTGCATCAACTACTAAGAATTTGTCTCGAGTTTGGATCCTCATCATGGATGCGAGATATGGAATGCTCAAAGATTCCATATCTGAATTGGACTCTTACAAGAAACATGATTTTGAGATATTGAATGAGATTTAAAACTATGTTTAAAAACATGAGTTCCTTCCACTCACTAATAATTTATCATCGAAAGAACCCATTTCTTCCTTTCAGGAGTTTGTCAAGAAAGTGGCAGGTGACTCTCTCTCCTTCAAAAAAGATGTCTTAGAGTCTATTGACAATATCATAAACTCCATTTTATAAATTGTAAAGGATCATGAAATATTTCTCACTCCATGCAATAAGATCAGTGAGGTTCTTGGTACATGAATCAAGGTTTTGGGATGCATTTTTATTCCATGGGCAAATAATTTTAGAACTACGATAACTCAATTCAACAAATAATTCAAGGAACATGAGCCTGTTTTGGAGACTACTCATCAAATATCATGAATCAGAAAGTTCATCATCAAAATGATCTTATTCATATATTATTTCAACTCCTTCCTCCTTCTCTCTTTCTCCATATTACTTCTCCACCCCTTTCTAATTCTTCATTGTATGTAATCATGATATTTCATGTCATTCACTTAAGTGACTTTATAAAGTTGAATTGTAAAAGTCCCTTTGATTTATAAAAAGAGAACTTATTTCTCATTTCTTAGGAAGATGTAAAGTCACAAGTTGAATGATATCATGAATATTCATTTGGGGGTTGGTAAAAGGTCAATTCATAATGATATAAATTGGGATGGTTTCTCCATTCCAAGGATCCTGAAATCCTGAGATCCAGAAATTTTAGTTCTTAGTAGAGATTGTGGATTGTGGTTGGGGTGTTGAGATTTGTATCACCAACACAAGAAATAAAATCTACATTTCTTCCATTTCCCTTTTCATTTCTTCATCTATTCTCTTTATTTTCTGCACTTTGCAAGTATAGTGATCAAGAAGTAACTTTACATCCTTGATAGATGAATATAAGGAAATGTGTCTTTAATTTGTTAGTCTCACTAATGGATTACATTGTTTCTTTCCTCTAATTGAATTTTGAACTACTCTGATTATTGTTTGTGAACTCTATTATTTCCTACTCACAATGATAACCTTCCCTTTCCTAATTTCTCTTTTCACCCCTCATTGCTGAAAATTCCTCCCTTGTACCCCATACAAGAACTTTACCACATGTTCAATGAATTGTTCCTGTGTGATCCCTGGCCTATTTTTCCACCCCCACAGTAGTTAGATGGAATTAGGATAATTTACATTTAATCATGGGATCCTCCCCATACACAAGAAGGAGGGGCATAGCCCCATGAGCATTAGTGGAAACACATAATTTGCAACAGACAAATTATTTCACCAATAATAATCCAAAAGATTGTAAGAGCACATCTATCATTGGATTCTTGTATTTTAGGAATTTTGAGGTTTCATTCATCATTAAACCTTGCAAAATTATTTGGGACCCAATAATTTTTGGTAGATCAATTATGGAAAGGATGTGCAGTATAGAGGACAATATGTTAGATGCCTAGTTATTTAAATTACAAAGTGCACGCTAACCAATTTAGAGGATATTTCAGTATTTTAATGCATAGGTATGGCTTATAAGGGAATGAAAATACTATTAAAATCAATTATCTATTCACGTTGCACCTTATCATCTAGTAAGAGGTGACTTGTCTAAGATGGGCATAGATGAAGTATTGCACATAATGTTTCTTGGAGCATGAATGCCAAGAAATTATGGAGGAAGCACATGGTGGGATAGCAAAGAGGAAATTAAGTAGGTGAGGCTACAACATGCAAGATACTCTAGGAAGGACATTGGTCAAAAACACACTACAAGGATACTAAAGAGTTTGTCAAAGCTTATAATCATTATCAAATAATGGGAAAACAAAGACATCATGATGAGATGTTGCTATGACCCATAGAAATATCAAAATATTTTGAGAAGTGTCCAATTGATTTTGTTAGACCAACTACACCACCATTACACGAAGAATAGGAACATGATACATCATAAATTTCACTGATTACTTGACAAGGTGGGAATAGGAAGCACCTATTAAGGATTGTACAACAACTATAACAACATGTTTCTTATGGGATAATATTATTAACATGTATGGATGTCCATTAATCCAAACTAGTGATAGGGGAACAAATTTCTTGAATGAAATAATTAGGATATTGTTAGTTGAGTTTATGGTAGCTCATCACAAGACTACCCCTTATCACCCATAAGCTAATGGTATTACAAAAGCCTTTAACAAGATCTTGGGAAGTGCATTGAAAAAAATATCCGATGTAGGAAGAAAAGATTGGGATGACAAAGTTTCAGCCATACTATGGGCATATAGGATTACCTAAAAGAGGTTGAAAAAAATAACAACTTTTAGTTGGTTTTTAGGGAAGGGTCGATTACCAATTGAATTCATGTTACTATCTCTGCGTATTGCACACATTAGAGGATTTGCAGATGATCGAAAGCGAGTAGCAACGTGCATTGATAGATTAATGCACTTGGATGAAAGGCGCACCATTGCATGATGGATCCAGAAAATAGAAAAATCACAAAAAAGGCTTGGCATGACAGCCATAGTAAGAATAAGTATTTTTGGTTCATGGATGGTGCTCCTATATGAATCTAATTTTTACACCACCCAGGGAAGCTTAAAGTGCATTAGTCGGGAACATTTAAAGTAACTAAAATTTTGGAATCAGTGCATGGCGCTTCAAGTGTTGGATGGCACAACATTTCTTGGTTACTTTAATGGGAATAGGATGAATCCATACTATAAATAATCTTCTTTCATTATATACGTAATAAGGTAGTATAATATTCTTTCATTTACATTAGATTTCAATTATTGTATTGTTTTATTTTGTTGTAATAAGAACATTTGTGTGTAGGAGTTGATGTTCTTCATTCTAGCTTGATGCATAGAGGACCACACATAATTTTAGTGTGGGGTAAGAGATAAGGCACATGAGAATTAACTTGGTGCACCATATAAATATTACTACACAAGTGTATGTTCTTGCTTGTAATTGGACCGCTCGGATATGGAAGGTGTAAAGGTGCATGAAATGGTAAAATTTCTCAAATGTGTGTAAGATGCTTAATTTATTGAAGGAAAGTTTGTAAATAGCATAACATAACATGAGGGAGGTGGTGGAGTAAGGAAAACTAGTTGGCAAGTGGCGCGAGATGAAGAATGTGTGTAGTGCAGGGAGGATGTGCAAAGAGGTCTAAAACTTGGAAAGTAGTAGCACACCATAAGGTTATGGAATTCCACATGTGGAAGAGGTTTATGGAAAAGACGGAAAAACATAGGAAAAAGTGGGAAATAAAAAAAGATGAGGTAAAACTAAAAAATTGTGGTAGGTGAGTGCATTTATTGTAATCATAAATAAAAAATCTATAAAAGGAGGGTGAGTTTAGTCATTCTTACCTTGTGATTTGAGAATTAGTTCATGAAATAGATCTTGTAACTCATATAATAATTGTAAACAAGTGAAAACTAAAGTAAGCCATAGTTGTGAAAAAATTGATCAAGCGATAAACCCCCAGGAAAATATTGAAGCTCCTTGTGTGAATTCGAAGTAAGTGGAAAATTTTGGAGAATGATTTCTTGAGCTAGGGTTGTTAATTCAGGGAAACTTGTAGGATTATGACATGAAGTTGATTTTCATAATTGAGGTAGGGCACATAATTTGGTTGCATGATTGAGTGTGATCAACAAGGTTGAATAACAAACTGAGTAAGTGAGACTTGGGTTTTCAAAAAATAGGGAACAAATTTATAGGTTAGAATAAGTTATAGAAGGTTTAAATAATGTGAAAAATGGTGCCAAGGAAGGGACCAAAGAATAATATGAAGGATATATGACTGGCTCTTTGAGATGCGATATCTATAGAAGGTGATTGTGGGAAAACAATGGGCATTGAAGTTATGGAAGTGTAAAATTAGTGAGTATAACCACTACATGTAAGGCCATGAAACAAACATTCAGAATGTTGTTTTACAACATATGAGCCAATAGACACCGAGAGGGGAAGATACTCTTTGAATACAAGGTTCACAAGACATTGGAAGGTGTGGGATTACTACAATTATATGAGTTACCATTATTTTGTAAGATCACACCTATACCGATTGGCTAATGTTGCGAGTCCATAAGGACTACTTATACTTAAGTAGGTAAAAGGATGCACTTAACTATAAAATTTATCAACAAAGTAATAGGGATGTGAGATAGTGCTGAGGATATAGAATTTGATTTGTGTAATGAGTTGGTAGTAGAGGAGATAACCATAAAACTTTAGTATCAAAGGGGAAGTCACACCTTCAATGTTTTAAACATTAGTGACCTAAGAACCAAAGTTGTTACACATTTGGTGAGATGCAAATTAGGTGCCTCTGAAATATGTTTAGAAGTAAACAAGAAGTTTCTACATATTGCGCACAAGATGACGCAAGGACCAATTATAATATTTCCCTTTTCATAATAAAGAGCATCATAGACAAAGAAATAACCCAAACTGAAAAAGAGATAAAATGACATGGGGGTCTATTATATTTATTGATTGTGTTTTTGGAAATAGAGGTTCTAGATGGACCGGTAGAAAACAAGTGGGGGCATCCTATTGAGAATAAATATTTGGCACAACATTTTTTCTAAGTATATGTGCGATGGAGAAATATATAATCCATACAAGGAGCTACTATAAAAATGGTATAAGAGAAAAATGGTATGTACCAAGGAGCTACATATAGAGCTAGAAGGAAAGGAAAATTTTGTGGTCATGCATAAATTTTTCCTTGCACAAATTTTATTGCTAAATGGAGACATGGGTACTTGGTGTAAAATTTCATTTATATTCACTACCGTATACTTCAAGGGTGCAATTAATAGCATAAAATATGTGCCACCACTTAATTTCAATGCAAAAAGGTGGATTATGAGTAGCACACATTGCACAAGACCTATAGGTATATGTCTAAAAGTAATTATGAAGAAACAATGGAGTCGATAGTATGTACTTGAACCCCAATGTGACCACTGGCCATTGGCAAGGAGGATTGTAGACTCTATGTTTATCTTCCAAGATGGAAAGGTGGTGAATTTGTAAGATACCACCCTTATGCCACCACCATCAAAGAATAAAATTGTGAGGATACCAAAGCGTAAATTCGAGCCCACTCCTCTAGTAAAATAACATGATGATGATGATGATGAGATGTATTTTTTCTAGATCATAACACATGAAAAAGGATGCAAAGGTAGAGACAAGATGTAAGCACTTCACACACTCTATAAATATCTCCAAGTAAAGAAGCACTCGTGCCTAGCCCAACGAGGGGGAGCAATCTAACATTGTCCATAATCTAGACCAGGGAGGAAGAAGATTTACAACATCTTATGCTGGAATAAGTGGAAGAACAACGTGAAGATCTATAACAAGAAGAAGAGAAATAAGAAGCAGAATTCTATATTGAAGAGCATGTGCATGAAGAGTAGCACGAGGAAGAGCATAAAGAAGTGTGCAATGAACAAGAGTAGGTACTTAGGGAAGACCAATGTAAAGGTAAATAAATAGTTCATGCACATTATGATATTGTGTGGGAAATACTTTGTAGGAAGCGCATGGAAGGAAGAAGGCCAAGGAAACCTCCATAGGTACCCCCAAAGATGTCATACATAGATGACACAACCAAGATCCTCATGGATAGATTTCAAATCTCACTTCACACTTACCAATTATTGTGTTGGGACATGTTTAATAAGGTTGAGGACCACTCGTAAAAATGTAATATGCTCTCTTGGTTGATGAAGATGCACATAGAGGAACTATAGTTTGAAGTGAAGAAAGAGTCAATTTTTGAGCTAAAGTGGAAAATAAAACTAATAACAGATTTTCCCAATAGTAGACTCTACTACTCGACTCTCGAATAAGTAAGCCAAAGCAATGCTCGATAAATATGGCTTCGAGGTAGGAAGGAGAAATATTGACAAAATTCTCACATTAGTTTGTGTAAAAGGGATAGAAAGAGAGGAAAACGAAATAATATGGATTTTTTTGGGAGCTAAATGTTACAAAGAAAATAATGGAAAATGTATATAATAAAGAATCGACTTTGTAAATAATATTGTGTGCACATGTCCATATATAGTAATTTAGGACATACCATACCATAGCACGAAGATGGAGCACTTGGAAGAAGTGATACAACTTTTTTGTAAAGGTAAATAATAGGTAAGGTTCTACAAAGAGAAGAGTAGGATAGTTCCAATATGGCCAAGATGCACCAAATATTAGAATAATATATGGTGTTGGTCATAGAACTGAAGGAAGTCATGTAGAAAAATGATAATATTTTTGCAAACTTTTAGGATACTTCTATGATCCTAAATGTGTGTACTACGAATATGAGGTAGAATTGAAAAAACTACATGCCTCACTATTGAAAAATAGGATTGAGCGAGATAAATTTATGCAAAAGTCATAGAGAAGAAGGAAGTAATAAAATATAACCACAAAAGAATAGAAGAACGGATTGGTGAGGTGAAAATTATGGTGATGAGAAAGGTAGATGCTTTGGAGGGAATCGCTACAAAATAGGATGTCGTGTTAAAAAATTACAGGAGAAGGTAGATGAAATGAGTCTAGTAAATGTTCTATATATTGTTTAGACAGCAATGGATAAGGTATCCAATGTGTTTGAGGAATGGAAACAACTAGAAAAAGGCATCACCATAGAGTTCCTAAACTTCTACCATCGCCATAACTTAATTTTTAACACGCGATGAGGAGAAACATTATTTATTATTTGATATTCATTAGGGTATTAGTTGTATTATTTTAGATATTTTATCATATATTATTTCATTCTTTGTATTGCCGAGGAAGGATAATAGCCCTAGTGTGTGGTAATGTTGGACTGAAAAAGTGGCTATATACAATCCACACATGGAGGATAAATACTATGCACGGGATGGCGCGTGTGAACCATAAAAATAAGTGCCAATGAGATAGGAAGATACACATGGAGATATGCATAGGAAAAGGGATAAATATCACAAGTATAATACATTGCATTAACATGTGCACAAAATCAAAAAGAAGAGGAAGTTTGAAGGGTTGCATGCAGAATGGTAAGAAACAGAAGTTATCCAATATTCGAAGGTCATAAAAATATGAAAAGCACGAATTGGCATGATAAGAAAGGAAGAGCTATATATGGATAAAATCATGGATGAATCACATGTAGGTCTAGATAAAGATAGAATACGCATGGGCGTAGATGGAGCTAGATAAAGCACGGTGTGAGGAACAAGTAATTTATTAATAGCATACATGGAAATATAACAATCGGTTGAAGACTAAAGCACGAATCAAAAGAACATACAAGATAAGTATAGAAGAGTCTATTGATAGATTAAATAATTTTAGAGTGGTGAAGGACAAGCTCCCACCAGTTATATATAGTCATCGTGTCATGTAATAGAGGGAATAATAGTAGTACGTGGTGTGCATAATGTAAGTATTGCATTATTATTGAGTACAAGTCTACAATGTTTTGTTAGAACTGTTGTGTGTTTGTAATGGATAATTTAGTAGGGATTTCCAAGGTTATTAGAGATGCACATGGTGTAATTGGTGTTTATATTTTATTTCTTATTTCCTACATTAATGAATGAATTATCGGACTAATTACATTTTGTCACAATAGTCTCTTATATTTGCATTATATCTTGTACCTTATGCTATGAATGGTTAAGTGTATGATTCACATCTTGAAAATTCAAAATGAGAAGGGACCTGATTGGTTTCTCATGATTTGGGTGATCAATTGGAAATTTTCGATTGATGTTCCAATGCACTTCGACTAAGTGTTGTTAACGTTTAAGACTAAAATTTTACATGTTTACTGTAATAACATCTTGATAATATTGATATTCTTCTTTATACCACTTGGGGCCTATTGAAATCGCAAGAGTATGAGAGGGTGGGGTGAATAAATTTATTAAAACCTTAAACCATTTCCATTCATCATTCATTACCAATAAATTAACCATTCAACCATACAATAACCATATGTGTGTTTAGTTAAGCATTGAATACACCATACACAAGAACAAGAGAAAGAGAGTACACAAGAACACTAAATATATGTGGGAAACCCTCAAGGGGAAGAAAACCCACTAAACCTTTGTTGATTTACTCAAAAAAATTAGTGAATCACCAATTTCACAAGTAGCGCCAACCCCTAATTTAGTAGAGCACCAACCCTACAAGGAGAACCAACCCCTACTTTAGTGAAGTACCCAATCCACAAGAAAGATACAACCCCCTAGGATGACCAAGCTCCAAATCATGCACTTGACTATGTTTTATCTCTAATTTTTCTACATGTCATATCTGATGGAGATTACTTATTCAACTCACAAACCCTATCACATACCCTAGGTCTTCAATCTCTCATAATCTTACTCTTTATTCACTTTTCATAGCTATAAACACATGCATACATGCTCTCTAATATTTCTTAAACTTTAATAATCTTCCTCATCCTGAAAATCATCCACACACTACCTTAAAATCACTCCTACATGGGTCACACTTTACCTCCAAGAGAACAAGTTCAAAATGAACCAAACAAGTACTTGAATATGATTTTATTCCTTAAAACTCGCCATAAGCGAAGTCCTAAATCTTTTTCATGACCAATGCATCATAAAAATCCCATAAACTTCATTAAAATGGTCACATATGACCCAAGTAGGTCGGTCTAGCCAAAAACTACTTTTTGTGCACCAACAATTTTTAAAACCTTGCCATTTGAATGATAAAAATCCCCTCATTCCAAAACCATGATTAATCAATCTCCCATATTCATAAAACATTATTAATACCTTTACAACACATCTAAGTAAGTTAAATATGATTAAATAATTACCTTCTCAAAACTCAACCACTTTTATCTTCACCAAATTAAGTTGTCAAAAACATGTTTTCCAAACTTATCTTATAAATACTCTTTATGTCACTTCCAATACCTAAAAATAGATTAAATAGGAGACCAATTCACCCCTATTCACTTTATAGGTGATATAAATCTTCAACTCATCCATTTCATGCCTCAAACAATACAATACTTCATCAAATACAATTCTGTCCTAAATAGTAAAAAATATTATTTTCCAAAACTAGGCTAAAAACCATATAAAAACTCATAGTCATGAGAAAAACCTTATATAAATTAAAATATCTTTGAATCCTCTTTCCAAAACAATTTTAATCACCTCCTAAATCCACTATTATCTCTTGTTGTGTCCATTTTACTAAAGACAACTTTTAACTGCTCCAAAACTTCCCTTTGACCAATCAACATAAATAGGGCACACTTTTCACTTTTTCAGCATCACCATGACCTGAAATATCCATGAAAAACAATTAAAACTCCTTGAATATCATAAATGTTAATTTATTTGTTACCTTATTTGGGAAACTTCTCCTCAAACTAAAACTTGTCAAAAATTAGACTTTTTAGGTCGGTCCACATACTGTCACATGCTTTATCATACATTTATGGAAATTTGGAAGAGTCCTCCACAACATTCAATCATCAATTTTTTAGGAAACAATCAAAACATGGCTGATACAAGCACTTTTCTGCAAGCTTCTCCTAGCTAGGGTTTCAAACCACTTTGCCTTCTTAATGATCGTTCATAAAAACATGACGATCAAACCACCTCATTATTTTTGTGAAAGCTTTATAACTAACCTTATAACGTACTCCAAATATATCAGGTCCCCATGCAAATCACATAGTTCACAATGAGCATTATAAGGTCCAACTTTATTTGAAAATCACACTCAAACTTACCCGGTTTTACCAAAACTTGTATAAATTCAAAAAAACTCTTTAAAATGACCTGAAATTTGGGATGAAGAACCATGAAAATCTTATATAACTTTCCATGATCATGATCTAGCTCATATATTCCTCAAAATTTCCATCCACACTGACTTACCCATGCAAACATACCTATTTCTCACTTGTTTCTTCCGAAGGACCTCAAATATGCATCTAAACTCTAAATTTTGACCTTAAACTCATCACACACCATAGGTACATAGCCACCATACTTATATCATGAGTTTACAAGACTTATTTGGTCCAAAACTCACATCCTCATCTAATTATGAATGCTTTAGGGATAGAAACAAGCCTAGAATCACCTGACTCAACCATGAACTGGCCATGCTGACCTCATGTATACCCATAGACACCCATGAAACATCATACCAACTATGTTTGACCTCATAATAACCTTCACTTATATTTTGTAACATTCCCATTTTAAGACTTTAAAAACAAGGGGGAAAAAAATTTAAATAAGGTTCACTATTCTAAATAAAGCATTGTTTAGAACAAACATTCCATGCCAATCGAATTCAAATAGATAACCATATGCATCTGTAATGACTCGGTGATCCACCGATCTATTCATTCCATAACTCAAAGAAGTTACTGATCTATTTATGTTATCTTACATATTGAATACATATCATATACTTTGTATGCTTGGTCTTCCTACCCTACACCGGGTATTGAGTGATCTGTTTAAAGAACATATCTAAATATCTACTACCAATATTCATCGATATCACATTGTTTAAACTAGGTGACATAGGACAACGCAACCAAAGACTTGTGATAATTTGGCCAAAGATTTACAACATACTGTGTATGTCACTATTCCTAAATGACATACTCATCATATTGGAATACGTCCTTCACCTCACTCCTCTATTATCATGATTGGTCTTTACTGACTAACGTCAGTCCACTTGTTCTAGGTTTAACCCTATCCCTAGATAGAAACATAACCTATTATAGGAAGACACTCACAATGGCTTAGGGTAAATGGGCATACTCATTTGACCTAAGTCAACCAGATGTGCCAATGTACCCTGAGCCATTGGAAGCTAATTCCTATCCTAAATATGCTCCTATCTTGACCTAGAGAGAAACTAAGTTCAAGTCCAAGTTCCTATTATGTGTAGATCTGGATGATCAATGTGGAAGGGTGATGCCACATGTCAACTACAATGTTGTATTCTTGAGAAGACCCAAGCCTTCTTAAAAGTACAGCCCTGTAGTTGGTGTGTGCCAACATCCTACAGAAACGCCTCATCGAGATGTACATACCCCAAGGAGATTGTTAATACATTATTAGTTTGGATTATTTCTTGATTGTAGCAACCTTGCTAAACCCTAATCCAACACTCAATAAGTTCTTTCCTAAATTTTCTTCATTTAGTCCATGAAGAACTTCATTAAACTTATGGTTGCTTTTAATGTTTGATTTCTCAGTTAAACTGCAATTAACCAAAACAGGACAGTGTTATCATAAGTTTCATTTAAAAAGTACCATAACTTTTAGAAAGGTTTAACGTCTGAATATATCCAATTAAAGTAGACTTCATACAAAATGAAGTCTAATAAATTGTAATCATATCTCCAAACCTTTTTGGTTTATATTCAATTGAGAGAGAGAAAGAATCTTTCTCTACATGTTTAAGTATTTGGATATATCATTTCCAATGTCCATATTTCTTAATGCATGTTCATTATGCATCACCTTGTTATGTTAAATTGTTTTAGATAGACACATCATATTATGCAACTCAATAAGTTGCTTCATTATAGGGAAATTGAACTAATTCCCATTATCCATTTTATCAAAGATAACAAGATAATCATAACATAATATAAAGAATATCAACATGATGGAACCTTCATCTTCTTTATAAAAGTATGAGATAATGTTCACAACTCATGCAAATAAAACACAACTCGCAACTCATCATTACAACTTGTAAAATTAATAAGGCTATGCCCTCTGGGCATACTTTTTGCATATCAATAACCTTTATTCAATAAAGTATACAACTTTCTTTTATAATTCAACCAAAGAATGAATCAGAATTCTTTACTAAGAATTATACATATATCAGCCAATGCATCATATAAGTTTTTTCCTTCTTTTACCACTTAAGTCATCCATCTACAAAAATAGCTAGCATGGGTCAGTTTAATGAACTGAGCATGATAAGCACTAATCATTAAAATGAAGTGCATTCCACTAATTGTTTCATTAAAGAAACACTTGCTTTAATGAGACATATAAGTCATCATAAATCAGCATATATGATAAAAGAAAAGAAGTACATTAATAAACTTAGATCAACTTTATAAGAAGAGTAGAATATAATAATCAATATCTACCTAAAATCATAAGTTCTATTATTTCTATCAATGGCTTGTAACAACAAAAATCCTGCCATCCATTATTTCTTAATTCTATCCTAATAGAATACCACATTCATTTTTTCTAAGAGACAAAATAAATGTAAATAGTATGGCTCCTTCAAGGGTGATCCCTCTATATCCTAAGCAAGAACCATTATAAACCATGCCCGAACTTATAACATCGATAAGCAAACAATATTTCAACATGAGTTACCTGTTCCTTTCCAGAAAATATTATTGCACATTCAATCATTAGAATATACAACCACAAAATTCCATAACCAAACAAGAAGGTAAGGAAAACCCAAACAGTCCAACTGTAACTCCAATTTCAACTCTTCATGTTAGAAGTTTTAATCAAATAACAACCACAATGTTCACAAACAAAGCAGCTCCAAGGAGGAGTTATTCTCTACTCATAATCTTCACAAAAGATAAAGAGTACAAGAGACAAACCAACACTTTTCCATATAAACCAAACAAGACTAGTCAACAACAGTCAAACTATAAGTATCAATGAACTTAATAGCAAAACCTTACTGGCTACTAGCTCTCAACACTACTTCCATCAATGATTCAAACAAGGTAGACCAATAGGTCAAGAGAAATCACAATTTTGAATTGGATTTGAGTAAAGAAAAGTTTGAACATTGAGCCTATCCAAGGGTAGAAAAAGAAGTAATCATAATAAGGAAAGAACCAATGATAGATCATTTTGTTCAACTGAACAAGAAGTTCCAAATTAGACCGATTCAGGATGACAGCATACTGTAGACCCAGAATGATATAAAAATATCTCAAAGAGTAAGAAAATAAAATTTCATTCTTGAAAGAAGCCAAAGACTCAATCACAGAATCAGTCGAGAGCGACATTCCAAACAATGAACAAAAAGTTCAGAATTACCCACGAACCCTAAACTGAAGAATCACAAGGACTTCACTAATAATACCTAGAAAGGTAAATGGTTCGTGATTCAAAGAATTAACTTAATTCAACTGAACAGAGAAAGAATCCTTCCTATTATTTCTGTGTCCAAGGTAATATCACAATCTTTCAAAAAGACTCGATTTCATTAAAAGAGATAGAAGAGTGGGAGAGCTAGAACCCAAAACGTCTAGTACAGAAGCTGTCTTGGTCTTAAATCCCCAAGAAACAAGTATGAAAAATAAAAATAGAACTTCACAAGCATGAAATTACAACAGTGGTTCCTTAGTACAATTTTATACAGTCAACCCAAAACGCGGGTTTCTTCCAAACAATGGGAAGAGATCACTTTCCCCAACTCCCACGCTCATACTATCTCACAAAGTTGATACAGTCAAAATGTGACAGAAGTTCAACATTACTTAAGTCATTTCCAATTTCCAAAGCTCAACAAAGAGATTAAAACGACTCAAACAAGTTCCCACACTATTCCCAGGTGAGTATTCACTCAGTAATGAGCTATAACTTAATCTTTTCAAAAAAAAGAATAACCCAATACGAATACTAGGACAGATTCAAATGAATCGATCTGAATGCAAGCTCTTAACACTAAAGTGATAAATATAAGTACAGAGTCAAACCCAAGTTCACATTCATGCATTCGAACTTCCCAAATCAATGATGCGAGAATAGTGATAAAATACAAACTCCAAGAAATAGTTCAGTAATACATAAGTTTCCAAAATAGTGGTTCCATTCAAACAAAGTTCCAACACAAACGTAGTCAAAACACAAACTTCCAACTCGAGTCTGCATCCAAAGAACACAACCCAAAAGAATATAAAATAGAACTAAAGTTTCCCCAAGTTCATATGCATGTATTTCCATGACAGTCAGTTCAAAGCTAAAGACTTCGAATACCAGATTAAGATAGTAAAAATAAAGATACAGATCTAGTTTCCCATATCATTTTTACTTGCATGCTATCCTAAAACTCACACAGAGGGACAGTTTCCCAACATTTCAATTTTTCCAAGGATTAAAATCAAACACACAAGGATTCGTAAAACCCAAGCAAAAATAACCAGACAGGCAAGAAAACAAGAATCTCATGAGAGTAGAGTTGTTTTAATGAATCATTTAGAAGAATGCAAATAATTTTAATAGTTAGAGCCTATCATGCCTGATAGCGCTTCCACCAACTCGAAGGAGACTTCCAGCTCTTTTTCTCCTCCATGAAAAATCAACAACAAAACATATTTTCCTTCCAAGCTTCATATACTTTCCCTCGATCAAAAATAGATCGTAAAAACCAAATATAGCTTTGAGCTAAAGGTAGAACTACTAGTTCAAAGAACCAGTTTGCTCCATGCAGAGAAAAATCCACCATGCACAAAAATCGAATGAAGACCGAGGCTCATAAATGCCATAAATTCTAGTTAATCCAAAATTTCCACCTATATTTACTTTCCACCACCACTTAAATTTGGTGAATGCCAATTCAACACAAAAATACAATTCCATCTGTTAGTGGAGTTTCCACGTAGGCCTCCTCCAAGTCCACTGTCCCCCTACCAAATCTGGCAGTACCTTAACATTTAAAACCTTATCTCCTTCCTTAAATTCCTTTGGAACCATCACCCTCAAGGCATGCGACCCCTTTAGGTCCCCTTTAGTTTAGGTTAGATTCAAATAGAACTTAGGTTAATCTAACATTTACTAACATAGGTCTTAGAACATTAGTCATTAGAATCCCACCTTAGGTTAGGTTCAAATCACAACCCTTTAGTAATAGGTAGTAGCTAAAATAGCTTAGTATCCCCCTTAGTAACTCTTCCCTTATTTTCTTAGCATAACACTTAGGTTAGGATGCCAATCCCATAATAGAATAAGAGACTTAGGTTAGAACAATATACACATAAGTAAACATAGCTAGAACTTAGCTATTCTCACCTAGCTTAGGTTACCATTAGGATAGTCCTTAGATTTTTAGGACTCCAAACTTCTTCACAGAGAATTAAATTTTTCTCATGTCCTTAATGTCCCACCAAGATCAATCACCAAAGATCCAGGGCACAAAAATACAACTGAACAAAAGCAAGTTGCATCAAGACCAAGAATTAGTATCATGCAAAATTTAGTTTTCTATGTTCCTTAAGCTACTGAATGTCAATTTTACCATTCAGTCTATGAAGAAGACTTGAAACATTCCTTGGATCACTGAAATTGATCCAAGGATGAGTCAGAAGAAGAAATAATTCTGTAACTCTTAATACCAGATTGCAGCTCACCTTTCCGAAGTGAAAATGGATTCTTGACAACCATATAATTTCAGTCTTATAATTTTTAAGAACAGAAAAGATTTATCCCAATCAAGCATGATCTTCAATAATCAAAAGAACACATCTTTATCCATAAAATCACATTTCAACACTTGAATTCAAAGACGAATATATCAGTTGTCGAGGGTGTTACAGATTTAGAGAACTCAAACCATGACTAGGCATATTTAACCATGCACCAAGACACTATGAAAACTCACCAAACCACATGAACTTCATGCTTGACACCTGAACAAAATCATAGGGAGACTCACATGACATCATGACACCCTTTTCCATCAATGGCATTGACATCAATGACAACATAAACCCACAATGGCCATCAATATCCCCCTTTATCATTGATGGGAACCATCCTCAGAAACATTGATGGAAACCAACAAGACAAACACACCCATGACCACAATACCATGTTTTTGATGTCTCTCTCCCCCTTTTCCATCTATGAAAAATACTATAATGACTATAAGATATGAAAATGACAAAACTAAACTATATATAATGACAATAATGCAAACACCAACTTACTTGACTCAGAATGCTCCCCATGGGACTAAAATCTCTATTTTTCTAACTCCAACAAAGAACATACAAATATCCTATGGACCTGGAAAATATCCCCTAATCGACACACCTCATATTTTCCTTTAATCTCACTTCACCATCACTTTCTAGGCCTATTCCATGTATAATAATTCAAAAATTTCCTTCAATGTTGTCAAATCACCTTTAGGACTGAATCCTTGAATTCTAACTTCAAAGTGCATATGAACCAAACTCCTCAAGATTCTAGAATCCCACACACAATATACAAAGAACCTTCAAAGCTCCCCTTAGACTCATTGCATCTAATTCTAATTAAAAATAAAAATTGAGCTTCATGTCTTTGCTTAGAATACCTTTAAGATGACTCGGTCTCTTTATATAATCATATGGCATTTTTTCAATGATTACAATCTCCTTTGCATGAAATATTAATCTTCTTGAATCAATAAGCCATTTACCTATGAATAACACTATTTATCTTTCCTTACAATCATTCTAGACCTAAAACACCTCTTATAGGGTCAAAAATACACTCCCTCTGACTTCGACATGCATTTTTAATCAATTACTTAATACTGACTTCTTACCTCAAGTATATGCATGACATTTTACTCAATAGCTTAGAATAATCACCTCTACATTTCATTGTTCTTAACTACTTAAAAGTCCCTTCTTCATGAATTATATGACTACTTTGCACAAGTTAAGATCCTTATACTCTACGACATTGAATCAAAAACCTGAAACATATCATCTTTCAGTTATAATCTTCTTCAAAGTTGACAGGATCACTATTCAAACTTAACCATGACTATTACACAATTTTCCTTTGAAAATTGCACATTATAGAACTTGATCAGCCTTTTGAGACATATTGAAGCATCTGTTTCATTTACTCCATGATTAGAGCACACTCCCCTATCTTGAGAATCTTCCATAGACCTATACCATGCATTTTCTCTCTTCCAGTCATTATTGTACCTTCACATTTTTTATTCTCTATCCTTCATACATATATGTAAGTCTTGAAAGCATACTTCCCTATTATGAGAACTTCATGTAGATGTTTAATAATGACTTTGAGATCTTTGAAGAAACATACTCTTCATTCACACAATTCTATAGGTCAAACACAATTTTTTCTCCCTATAGAAGACATCTGATGATGACAAAATCTAATCATAATAGTGTTACTAAGAATAGTAGACACCCATCAAGATGTTCAATTTTGTATAACTACACTTTTGCTATACACTTCACTGTAACTCACATGTTTTCATCATTCAAAGACAACTAGAAGTGCATGTAATATCAACAACCATCATGCTCTTTAATTTGGATGGACATTAATGAGTTAAATGTGTCAACAATTGGGGTTTCAAAGTATAACCCTATCAAATGAGTATTCATCCTCGACATAATCACAAAGTTTTCCATACTAAGTATCTTTTTGTTTTCATGAATCCAATCTTATCCTCAAACCCTTATAATATCCAAACCTTAATTCATTATAACACATAGCTATACTTATGAAATATTATCCATGTACATACCTTAACAATCCTTCTTGTGCAATCAATATTCATTTACCTTCTTTAGCACAATCATAGCACAAAGCATCTTGCAACAAATATTCTTTTCACATAGTATATTGTGAATAATCTTTAGACTTCTTGATGTCCTTGTGCATTTATTACTTACACACCTCTTCTAGATCCAATAACTTGTAGACATCTTGAAAACCCCCAAGAATAAACTCCTAGAGACCTTTGAAAAAGCAATAAACTCCATTTATGACTCTCAAGATCCCCACAGTCCTACAAGAAGTTTTGAACCTATAGATCAACCTTTTCATCTTCACTATTCATTAACTACTTCACTGTAAGCTTCAATGATCCAACATACTCTTCTAATTTTTATTTTTCTTTGAATCTTCATCAAGGAGCACTTTGACCCAAAATACTCTCTCAAATGTGCACAAACAGATGTATACAAGATTTCATACCTTGAACTTTTACCTAGTGACACCTGTAGACCTCATTTTTACTCTTGTTCCTCGATGCACTAGAAAAAACTCTATTAGACCTTCCATCTTTCTTCGAGCACATTCTCCATATGTTTGAGAAACAACCACCATTTTAGCATAGACTAAGTCATCAAAAATTCACTACATAGAGGAGGAATCACCAAAATTTCATGTTTATCAATGAAAACTTAATGGACACCATAAGACCTAAACCTTTGCATTAGGCATTCCTTAAATGAGTCAAGTTATCCACAACTTTGGATTATCTTCCACAAACCTCATTGTATCTCTAAGATATCACCTACAAACTTAAACATGTTATTCACTTCTCTTGCACAATTAGAAAACCTTTTCTTAGTCACACCTACCTTGCAATTCTTGCATTTTCACTTTTGATGTTATAATTATTCTTATAAACCTTTTGATCATACACTTGATGTAACACATATTACCTTTGAAGGCATGTACTAGTTCTTACCACTCAACTGAGAAAGATTCCTTCATGGGGTAATTATCTTCTTGGTTATTGATCTCAGTCTTGAATCACAAGATTTGAATTATTCTTACTTTAGCATACATATTTTGATAGCTTCAAGAAAGACTTGTGGCCTCTATTGAACCATTATGGTCCTTATTCAACTGATCATGGGCTCTATATTTTTTACACAATCATTTTTACTTTCAAATGCTCATGCATATGCTCATAACAAGTATCTTCAAGGGACACATGTGCTTTTCAATCATAGTCCATATGGAGAAGCAACATTTTGACCGTTACATATCTCTTCCCAAGCTTCAACACCGACCTTGAGATGACCTTATAACAATTACATGACTTTTATGAAATACATAGAGATGAAAAATATTTCTTGACAAGATACTTGATGGATAATTCATATTATAAACACATAGATGTTAGTAAAGACTTCTCGCACAATCAGCCTTCAAGGACAACACTTTTTCATGCCTCTTGACAATAGACAACATACTTTTATGACTTGACACAAATAATAACAACTAGGAAATATTCTTAGAGACAACACAGTACTTCTTGTCATTAACACACCATACACTAAATCTTAGATATGAGGATACAAGTCCCCTTTGAAAATCACTTCATATACCTTAATACTCTAACACAAATATTAATAACCTTGAAGAATGGAAATAAGGAAAGATGAACATATCTCATAATCCCAAAACATCCTTTGACAAATAAGTTAATGATGCACATTGTTAACTTGACATACCTAAAGCTTAGAGAGAAACTTTAAGGCACAACTACTTTGAACCATCTTCAACATTAAGGCACAACTATTGAACCTTACTTTGAACCATCTATGTAACCAATGAATCTTTGGATCATATTCATACATAATTGAGGACCATCCATGTAAAGACACCCTTTTTTAGGACTACCAAACACATCTCTAATAAGACACTATAGATAGTGATCAACTCCTAGACTCATACACCTAATAATGACAAAATTGACTCAAAAATGCATGGAGAAGTTATTTAACATACCTTACAACTTTTTGGTGTCCCAAAGACCTAATTTCTTCAATTTGTCTTGCACAGGACATTCAAAAGCATTTAAACACATATGATATTTTTCAACAAGTGCAAACACACTTTCTTGACCTGACTTGATCCCTTCCTTGATTCCACAAGAACCTTCCTCGACAAACCTTGCTGAATTATGTCGAGAATCAATGTTCTTGACTTCTTTGGCTTCAAAACCTCCTTCTTATCCTTTAGATATGACATATAAATATTTTATTCATTCATAGGACTGAATTTATTCTTGAAAACCCTTCCATTTGATGCTTGAAACCTACTAATAACTCTTGGTGTCCCACTTTGGAGACAAAATTTAGCAATATGACCTTGTTTGTGGCACTTATGACATACAACAACATTCTTCTTTCTTCTAGGTTCAAACATACTTAAATTCCATCCACAATCTTTATCTTTATGCCCATACTCACAACATGAGTAACATTCACCCTTGAAGACACCTACACCATTCTCAAAATGCCTTCTCTTGCAATCTCTAGCTCTATGACCAAAATCATGACAAATAAAGCAATAACCATTGAATGAAGAACCATACCTCATAGCATTAGGTTTTTTAACTGAGTTATAACATCTTGGATCAGCCTTCTTAGTCACCTTCTCAACTGATTTACAACTTGGACAACCATTACCATAACTTTTCACATTCTTTCCTTCAAATTGTAGGTCTATTTTGTCATTTGTGGTTTTTTATCCTTCTAAAACCAGATCAAAATCCTTGGAGATCTTATCAAGTGTCACGTACAACTTCAACCTATTAAAGCATCTACTAAATCTGATTCAAGCAATTTCAATTTGTCTTCATACCTGAAACAAGAGTCTTCTTTCTCCTTTAGGGATTTGGTCAAACTTTCAACTTGAGATTCCAAAGAAAGAATGGATTTACTATGATTATCTTCCATGTCCTTGATCTGATTTTGGTAGACATAAATTATTGTCTCTTGTGCTTAAACATTCATCCTCAATTTTGCTATAAGATCTGAATAGTTACCCATTGCTCGTGCTTCAAAGGATGTCCTTCAAGTTGTTAAAATTTCTTCACAAGGACCTTCTCTGATACCAATTGTTGGAAGCATAAGAGATTGAGATGGGGGTGAATCAGTTTATTAAAACTTTAAACCATTTTCATTCATCATTCATTACCAATCAATTAACCATTCAACCATACAACAACCATATGTGTGTTTAGTTAAGCATTAAATACACCATACACAAGAACAAGAGAAAGAGAGTACACAAGAACACCAAATATATGTGGGAAACCCTCAAGGGGAAGAAAACCCACTAAAAATTTGTTGATATTACTCACAAAAATAAATTTAGTGAATCACCAATGTCACAAGGAGCTCTAACCCCTAATTTAGTGAAACACCCACTCCACAAGGAGGCTACAACCCCTAGGATGACCAAGAACCAACTCATTCACATGACGATGTTTTATATCTAATTTTTTCTGCTACCAAAATTGATGGAGATCACTTATTCAGCTCACAAACCCTATCTCATACCCTAGGTCTTCAATCTCTCATAATCTTATTTTTTATTCACTTTTCGTAGCTATTAACACATACACACATGCTTTCTAATGTTCCTAAACATGTCATTCTCTTCCTCATCCTTCAAATAATCCACACATACCTGCAAATCACTCCTACATGGGTCACACTTTTCCCTCCAAGAGCACTAGTTCAAAAATGAACCAAACAAGCACTTAAATATGTTTTTCTTCCTTCAAACTCACCATAGGTCAGTCCTAAACCTTTTCTAGCCCAATTAATTAGAAAAAAAAATCCCATAAAATTCATTAAAATGGTCATATATGACCCAAGTATGTCAGCCTAGCCAAAACCACTTTTCATGCACCAACAATCCTCAAAACCTTACCATTTGAATGAGAAAAATCCCCTCATTCCAAAATCCTACTTATTCAAGCTCCCATATAATTCAAACATCAACCATGGTCTCAATTTACATGAACCAATCATATTATTTCATTTAATGGGCCGAGTGTCTTATTTCCTTCACCAAATAGTTGTTTCCAAAACTTGAATCTTCCTTTGGGTCTCAATACCCTTCAAATATGAACTCAAATATGTCATGTGACCAATCTATGTAAATTTAAAGACTTATAAAACATATCTAAATAATTTATATCTCATTAAAAATCACCTTCTCAAAACCTAGACACTTTTGTCTTCGCCAAATTAAACTTCCTAAAAATTGGTTTTCCAAACTTATATGATAAACACTATTTATGGCACTTACAAGATCTCAAAATGGACTAAATATGTTAAAATTCATCCCTCTTCACTTTACAAGTGATATAAATATTTAAATCATCCATCTCATTCCTCAAACAAGTCAATACTTCAAGAATTACAGCGTTTGTTCGATAGTCAAAAATATTCTTGTCCACAAAATAACCTGAAACCATATAAAATATCATCATCATGATAAAAACCTTATAAAATTTAAAATATATCTTGATCCTCTTTCCAACACAAATTTAATCATCCACTTGTAGCTCTTTTTATGTCCATTTTACTAAAGACTACTTTTAAGTGCTCAAAAACTTCCCTTTGACCAATCAACATAAATAGGGCACACTTTGCACTTTTTCAGCATCATCATGACCTAAAAAATCCTTAGAAAAAAAAACAAACTCCTGGGATATCATAAATTCTAATTTAATCATTACCTTCTTTGGGAAACTTCTCCTCAAATTGGAACTTTTCATAAACTAGACTTTTCAAAGGGGCTCACATATTTTCATATGCTCTATCATACATTTCTTGAAATATGGAAGAATCATCTAAAACATAAAATCATCACTTTTTAGTAACTAATCAAAATAGGGCTGACACAAGAACTTTTCTGCAAGCTACTCCTAGTTAGGGTTTAGTTAGGGTTTAGCTAGGGTTTCAAATCACTTTTCCTTATTAACAATTGTTCCTAAAAACATGAAGATAAAACCACCTCATTATTTTTTGAAAGATTCATAACTAACCTTAGAAGATACCCCAATGATATCAATTACCCATGTAAATCACACAGTTCACAATGAGCATTAGAAGGTCCAACTTTGTTTGAAAATCACACTAAAACTTACTGGTTTTACCAAAACTTGCATAACTTCAAAATAATCTTCAAAATGACCTGAAATTTGGCATAAAGCACCATTACAACCTTATATAATTTTCCATGTTACCATATATCTCATATATTCCTAAAACTCTTCAGCCACAACAACTTATGTATGAAAACATGTATGTTTCTCACCTATTATTTCCCAAGGACCTTAAAATATGCATCTAACCTCTTAATTATGACCTGAAACTCATCACACACCTTAGGAACACTACCAAAATTATTCTACCATGATTTTAAAATACTTATTTTGTCTAAAAATTGCATCACCATCTCATTTTACATGCTTCAAGGCTAGAAATAAGCTTGAATGACCTGACTCAACCATGAATTGACCATGCTAACCTCATGCAAACCCATAGACACCCATGACACATCATACCAAATATTGTTTACCTCATAAAACCTTCACTTATCTTTGGAGAACTCAAACCATGACTAGGCATATTCCACCATGCACCATGACACTATGACAACTTACCAACCCACGTGAACTTCATACTTGACACCTGAACAACATCTTAGGGAGAATCACATGACACCATGACACCCTTTTCCATAAATGGGGTTGACATAATTGATGATAAAAACCCATAATTCCCAACAGGACCAACTTAATAATATTGTCATATTCTCTTAAGTTAATCTCAATCCTTAGTTGTCTAACATGCATACATATATTATTCTCACATATATAGTTCCCATTTCATTTGGGAAACCTAATATTCCACTTCACAATATTGGTAGGTATATTCCTATGACCACTATTATTTATATATATCCTATCTATACTCATAGTACTTCACATTAATATTATTATAACATGTAGGCTCTTACATTCCTTATTCATATTTTGTAGCCTCAAATTTTATAATTACAACAACGAGAATACTCTTCTTCTAATGTTATGGATTCTACTCAATCTCTTCATAACCCACTTGTACCATAAGTGGACTCCTACCATTTTCCTATAATTTTATTTTCTTAAAGCTTCCTAACTATGATGGAAAGGGTCATCTTGAAGAGGACCTACTTACATTCCATGTTTCTTTCTTGGATTATTCTTCAAATGACACATTACTTACCAAGCTCTATCCTTAGATTCTAAAATATTTTTCTTTACAATGGCTTTATTATCTTCCCTTGCACTCGTTAGGAATTTCACTCCTTTAACTAATCAATTTCTTGCATAATTCTCTATCAATATTCAAGAAAAAAATTACTATGCTTAAATGGCTAAAATGTGACAAGGTTATAACGTGCCCATATGTGATTATGTTCTACGCTATGAGATTATGCTTACTAAGATGAATAATATTTCAGTAGATATTGAACTACAATATTTTTTTAATCCATTACAATAATAAGTTATTTTTGATAACTTTAACTAATTTGATCATCTAATTTATAATTTTGTCCTCAACATGAATAAGCTAAAATATGTTATTAATCTCACTAACACCTATAATCACAAGTTTCAAGGAAAATATAATTTTAAGGGAAAACCTAATGATGAAAAATTTGAGGTTTAAACCATCGTTAATGTTCTATTTCAACCCACAAAGCTATAGTTATAAAACCACTAGTGAAAATTCACATGTTTTCCTTGTGAACCGCATGTATTGCTTAAACAATTACTCAAGTCAAACCTTTTATTTATCCCCTTGTTAATACAAGTGGACCTCATGCTAAGATTTTTATGTTGATGCCCATTGTGATTATCATTGATGCTTTGGTCATACACTAAGTGTTGTAGTTAGAATTTTCATGTTATACAAGATCTTATTGATATTTTTGATATTAAATGGGATGTTCCCACTAAATATAAGACTACTAATGATAATAAAAAGCTAAAACAATATTTAGTGACCCACTTCCTAAGCATAATACTATTAAATATACTTCAGAGGTATATCATACATATCATGTTGTACCACCCCCCACCTTCTTTTGATCACCCAAGTTGATGTTAGGCTTAGTACTATTACTTATATACCTTATTCACTAGTTATTACTTGATATGACATTGGTATGGCTCACACTTTTTTGATATAGTTTACATTCATGTTTTTATTGGCATCATATACATACTTTTTTGGTTGATTTTACTGCTCCACATAATATGTGCACTCCTAAGTTATTGTTCCTCTAATATATACTAAAAATAAAATAACATTGTATCCTTAGATGAACATAGTGCATATTGTTCTCCATCTCATTGTTAGTTTTGTTAATTTTTTATATTCCGTTATCATTGGCATCTTATCTTATCTTAAGTGGCATGAGTGTAGGTTGCACTTGGCTAGATTATTTTGCAGCTATCCCTTCATTATTACATCAATGTGTTAAGATAATTCATAATAAACAATTGGTTAACATTAGGGGTATACCATTTGAGGAACATATATATCATCATCTTGAACCAATACATTTGATTACTACTCCTATTCGTAGTGCAACTACATCTCAGCCTTATGGTTCTCATTCTATGTATAGTAGGAAACTCCCTCATGGTGCATCTATGTATAAGTATTTTAGTTAAAAGATACTTCTAATAGGTCACACACTCCTTATCTCTCTCGCTCAATCATTTAGGTCACATACTAATACTTGTAGGAAAATTTCTCCTGTGGCATCTAACTAGATCACTTCCTACCCAAACCACTTTTCATGGGTCATCCCAACATAGCTCTTATCTGACACATATTATATTTTCTACACAAATTATACATTAACATATTTCATATCTCCTAACACTTATGGGGAAGAAATCATTTGATACTAGGTTCCTAAGGGGATTTTCATTCATGTTTCTTGAATGTGTTCTTGTGGATACTTTGTGCTTAGAAAGGTTGCAGAATCCATTTAAATTCAATGTTATTTTTTATTGTATATTGTTAAATCCTATTTTAAAGTTGATTTGTGTAATATTTGAGTCTAAAAGATTTAATTTTGAATGATTAAGTACTTTAGTAATTGAAAGGTAAGTATTTTCATGTTCAAGATATTTAGTAGATTATGTATATTTGATAATTGTCAAAGTGTGGGTCATTTAGTTTTGTTAAAACTTATATTAGTGATTAGTGTCACTTATAGTTATAGGTTATGCTAGAGTTATAATATTATGCAAGAAATTGTCTTGATAAGAAACCCACCAAATATTAAATGGTCATGGCATTTAGAATATAAGTGTGGTGGATTCTATATCAGGTTGGCACATTGCTTAAATTTAAAATATAAGAGTGACCCAAAATAGGGCCACCCACCTTGATATAAATCAAGGTGATATGATTGGATATTCTCTCTTTATGCGAAGCACTTTGTATGTAACAAGTGAGTAACAAAATTATGTGAGAAATATATGTAAGCAGAGATAAGATACATGATGTGAATGATGTACTCATGAGCAAATGTATGTGATAGTTTGTAATTCCTCCATGAAGGTGTAACTACTGGAAATAGTGGGAGTGTTGGGTGAAATGTTTATTCTCAATAAAGATAAGTGATTTTTCAAAGTGGGTTTTTACTTTGAAAGGTTTTCCCACTTAAATCTTGTGTCTTGTGTTCATTTAATTTCATGTTTATGTATGCAATTTAATATCTAATTCATTATGTGATGTAATATATCATAATTTTTGTTTAAACATAAACTATAATCTTCAAAGAAATTTAATATGGTGGATAATTAAATATGTGTTATTTTTATCACCATGGTTTCCCTAATAGGGTATCGTAGATGGTGTTTATGTTTGTGTGGGATATATCTCGAGTGTTTGTGATTTTCGTAAGAGAAAAGAATCTTGTAGATTTGAAAAACTTGGAAATTTTCAAGAACTACAACACCCGATCGTGTTACACGCTTGTTCTATCCTATAAGGTGTAAAACCCTAATTATTTGTTCTACAGCAGAGTATTTTATTCTTAAGTGGCACATTCAAGTGTTTTATGGCATTTCTAACTATTACATGGATTATTTGAATTTTTGTGCATCTTATTTGAGTGCTTCGCTATAGTTTTGCATTTCATGGGATTTTTCATAGCTTCACATCTTATTCGCATGTTATGCATCATTTCTTTTATTTCACGCCATTTCTTCTCGAGTTGTGTAGTATTTCAGCATTTTTGTGGCTCTCTTCCTGCTACACAAACTCCTCTTCTTTGTATGGAGCCATTGTTTGTTGTGTTTCTTCCTCTGCTCCACAAACTTCCTCTATCTCGTGGATTGTTTTCTTGTTCCACGTACTTCCTCTGTCTCATGGATTGTTTTATGTGTTCCACATATTTCCTTGATCTTGTGGAATTTTTCCTATTTTGTTGTATTGTTCTTATTCTACGGATTTTATCTTATTATTCTGCAGAACACTAAAAATTTCAAAAATCCCGTAGAACTTTATTCTTATGTATTACATCTTCTAACTTGAAAGATATATCTTACTTATTCTTACCTTATGGCTCATGTTTTTATTGGCCTCTTTACTGATTTTTCCTACCTTGTTTGAAGGATTTCTTGAATTTTCATAGAATCTTAATATTTATAATTCTACGTAACATTGTTTCCTTATCCCGCAATCACAAATTTTTATTAAAACTTGTTTCTTATTTCCTCAGTAACCTCGTGTGGCATGTTCTGTGTTTTTGGATTCCCTTTTTAGTTTTCATACCTTGTTTCAAATCCACTAAATTTTATTTTCTTCAAACCACGTAAATTTGAAACTATTAAAACCCACATTATACTAAATTTTAAAATTTTCTAAGTTTTTTAAACATGGCTAGTTCATCTAATTTTTCCATGGATAAATATCAAGTGTTAAATGGTACTAACTATAGTATTTGGTGATTTAGGCTTAAATCCATCCTTATGGCAAGAAATTTTTGGGATCTTGTTAGTGGTGTTGAAAATAGACCCGTAGGGAGGCAAGCTAACCCTGAAATTTTGAGTATATTCTCTCAAAACTCCCAAGAGGCCATGTCAATCCTATTGCAAAGTATCAAAGATAAATTATTGTTGCATATAGGAAACATGGAATCTTCATCTAATGCATGGAATTGATTACAAACTATGCATGAAGGTAGTTGTCTTTCTAAGATAATTATACTAATCATGGAATTGTTTACAAATCCAATGAAAGGAGATGAAAAGATAATTAATTACCTATCCAAAATTAAGAACATTAAAGCTCAATTATATGGATGTAATTGTGAATTATTTCAAGATAAGTTGTTATACTTTATTATTCAAATTAATATTCATGAGAAATTTAGAAACTATATTTCTATTTTAAATTATAAGTATCAAAATGAATCTATTTGTTTGATTTACTTACTATTTCTTCTCTTCTCATTCAAGAAGAGTACTTGAGAAATTTGACTCAAAAGAGAATGTATCCCAAGAATTTTTCTCCCAAAATTATAAATCATTTAAAAACAATAATAACATCAAAACTAATCAGCAATCAAACTTTGAATCTAAATTCAATCTTAAGAATAATCAAAAGTTTAAATTCAATTTTCATCACACATGTACCAAATGTGGTAAATTTGGTCATAAAGAAGTTAATTGTTATTATAATGTTAATAAGGTTCATAATAATTATAAAAATTAACTTCAACAATAAAAATAAGAAGAATATAAATCATAATCAATCTTAAAATCAAGATAATAATGTTGACCAAGTTATTTCCTTTATAACGTTCTTTCAACCTCTAATGAAAATAAATGGATTTTAGTTAGTGGTACATCCAGAACATAATGTATATTCATGAAATTATTTTTGATGTTACAAAATGTCATGAGAATATATATCTAGGTGATAATTCAGTCATTAGGTCTGAATGTTGTGGCAATGTTAAGTTAGAAAATGGAACCATTAGTAATGTCTTATTTGTTCCTAACTTAAAGAAAAACATTTTATCTTGTTCTCAACTAGCTAAAGAAAACTACAAAGTTGTGTTATTAAAATATAAATGGTATGTAAAGAATAATCTTGGTAAGATTATTATTGTTAGTTTTCAGAAGAATGGCTTGTATATCTTTGAAGGATTTGTTGTTGAATCTTGTATTTGTATTCTTCTTATAATGTTGTTCAAGTATGTCATGAAAGGATTGGGCATGTGAAATTTAAGAGTTTATTTGAAATGTCCTTCCTTAACCTTGTTATAGGTATTCCTAAGTTGAAATTAGACCATGAATCTTGTGAAATTTTCTTACGTGGTAAGAAACATGTTGAACCATTTCACAAACATCATGATTCTAATTCCTTTAACTTGCTTGAGTTAATTCATAGTAATGTAAGAGGTACTTTGGAAGATCCTTCTCTTGGTGGAGCCTTGTATGTTGTTATTTTCATTGATGACTTTTCTATAATGACTTGGTCTTATTACATTAAGAAAAAGTATGAAGTTATGTCTAAGTTTCAATATTTTAAAGTCTTAGTTGAAAATATGGCTAATCTGAAAATTAAGAGAATCAAAACTGATAATGGAGGTATGTTAATAAAAAATTTGATGATTTTTGTGTCTTGTAGAATACAAATATAGTTAATAACTCCATATTCCCCACAAAAACTGGCATATCTGAAAGGAAGAATATAACAACCATAGAAATGGATAGGACCATGCTTCATACATCCAAAGTGCCTAAGTTTCTATCAACTAAATCCATGAAAATTATTGTTCATATTCTAAAAAGAATTCCTACTAAATATTTTCATCAAACCACATCTCATGAAGTTTGGACTAAACAAAAACCTGATATCTCTCATTTAAATATATTTGGTAGTCTTACTTCCCTTCTCATTCCTAAAGTCAAAAGACAAAAACTTGATCCTACCTCCTACTCTTGCATTTTTGTTGGGTATGGCAGTCACATAAAAGGATTAATATTTTATGTTCTATTATAACATGTGATAATAGAAAATAAGAATGTACATGTTCTAGAGAAACCATTTTATGGACTTCACATTGGACTCATCTACATCGATTCACATTGGAGCTCATTACCTAACTCTAAATAATGTTCTAGTGTCCATTTCGATAATTGATCCTTCCTTCTAATCCTGCAACCAACTTGGTAGTGACATTAAAAAATTACTCAAAGTAGTCAATATGGTGTTAGATTGCGCTCAAACTTGGTGGCATCTAACTAGGTGTTTACCATTCAACATTTAGATTAGTATTTGTTTCGCATGACTGCGTTTAAGACTTGGCTCTTTGGAATTAAGATATAAGTTTCATCCTTTCCCATTATTTCTCATTCAAATATGTTCCATGATTTCAATAAATCTAAACATGACATCACATGCATTTGGGATTTCTATTTACATATAATGAAGACATGATTGGATACCAAGTTTTTAGGTGTTTTTGTTCATGTTGCTCAAATGTGTTTCTTGTGGATACTTTATGCTTAGAAAGGTTGTAATCCATGACATGTGCCTTCATTTGAAATCCTACCATGCAAATATAAGTAATTTGATTTAAATTCAATGTTATGTTTGATGTATGTTATTAAATCCTACTTTAAATTTGATTTATGTAATATTTAATTTTACAAGTTTTATTGTTGAGTGATGAAGTACTTTAGTAATAGAAAGATAAGACTTTTCATGTCAAATATATTTGTTAGATTATGTATTATTGATAATTATCAAAGTGTGGGTCATTTTGATCCAAAAATGGATCTATAAATACCAAATTCTTTGTATTCTCCATATTTGATACTTGTAGTGCAAATTATTAGCATATTCTTTCTTCAATGAATAGTCTATTAAGGCCGAGGGTGATCCGTACACCTTCAAATGACATCTATAGGCCATCATTTTTTGATTTGGAAAATTTTCTAGGTGATGATTACGTAATCGCCCGGTAGTTTCATAACCACTTATCTTCGTAAATCGGCAATAGTGCAACCACCACAAGTGGTTACGTAACCTTCAAGAAAATGTGGTGATACCTTCACCGGCATTCTTGTCCCCAATGATGCTAGAATTCAAGAAACTCAATAGTTGCAAATGTTTGGGATTCCAAATGGTTTAGTTCATCTTTCCATCTATCCTTGGGTAGAGCAACTATAAATAAAAGTTTTATTCTTCATTCTAGTAAGTTATTTTAAGTGAATTCAAGTGTGAGAAAAGAGGAGGAAATTGAGTTATTTCTTTTTTGTTCATTGAGAGTGAGTTTTTCATTATTGGGAAGTTATGAGAAATCAAATATAATTAGCAGTGTGAATCCTTCTCGAAGGACAATTGTTAGCAGATTTTTGTATTTTGGAGAATTACATAGTGAGAGGGAAGCAATTCTCTTACATAGTGGAGTTTTTCCCATCTTGGATTTCTTTAGGATAAATTTGTGTCTCATTTACATTCTATTTCTCAATTTTGAGTATATTTGTGATTGTTTTATGCATATTATATTGATTAAAAGAAACTTATTCAATTTTCCATCAAATTATCACTAAAAAGGATGTGTTAATTATTTAAAAGAGGTAGTTTAAGGATCAAATTGGTATTATAGCATATTAGATCAATTTTTTTTTTGGTTAACTTATGTTGACAATCTGCGCAGCTTAGATACCCCTTAGGTAAAAGGGAAAGAAATCGGTGAAGTTATCATCATTCCTTTTTAATCGATATCTCCACCAAGAAGTGGAAGCAAGGAATCTGAGACATGGCTCATAGAGAAGATGTGGATGAGACTAGAGAAGATAATTTCTACAAGTTAGAGGAAAATGTGGTAAGTTTTTCTAAGGATGTGGGCAGTATTTCCTTATCCATACAAAAATTATATTTCATCATGGGATTTCTCATGAAAAACTTAGTTTTCTAAATGATGTGTCAAGATCCCATGAAGAAGATACTCATGAGTATGAAGAAGAGGATCCTTGTGCCATCCCTACACCCCCTCCATTCAAAGTAGAGGAGAAGATAGAGATCTAGTCTTATGATGGAGATGTGAATGCCAAGAAGCTAGACCATTAGGTATCTCAACTTAAGGTATATTTCAGTTTTATCAAATAAATGAAAGTCAACATATTTCCTTTGCATGTTTAAAATTGACTAATCATGCTTTATCTTGGTTTTAAATTTATGTTAATTAATTGGTTATTAAGAAGCTTCCTCTTATTACTAAGTGGGATGAATTTAAAAGGATAATCAAAAATTATTTCTATCTTATTTGTTATGAGGAAGAGATTCCATGTACTAGCGAGATCTCGGATAGAAACAAGGTCAAAACGTGCAAGAGTACACTAGCGAGTTCCATAAGAAATTTGTACATATGGGAAAATATGTAGCAAACCGAGACCTTTTAATGAAGTACATTGGTGGAATCTATAGTCACTTGAGGAGACCAGTTCTCTTGGCCAAGCTAGTGGATGTAGATGAGGCTTGTTCTCAAGCCCACTATTTAGAGATGGACAAGAAAAAGAGTTCATCTACCTCTTAGCATGCTTCAAGCAAACAAGGTGACACCAAGAAAAAGGATAAAGGAAAAGGGAAAGGTAAGAAAAATGTTACTTCCATTTCTAAGAAGGATACTAAAGTTCATTATGGGCATTGTGATGTTGACACTCATTCCGAGGAAAAATGTTGGAAGCTCCACCCAGAATTACATCCCTTTTAAAAAATAAAAATAATAAGGTCATGGATTTCCTCAAGGAGAGGAAGTATTTTGTACTAAATATGTGGAAGAAAACTAATGTGGATGATCTTTTGGATACATTTTCTCAAGCTAATTTGATTAGTAAAGAGTTAGTGGATAGGATAAAGTTGGAAACATAGAATCACCCAAATCCATATTAATTGGGTTGGGTAGAGAAAGGTGTAAACATCAAGGTTGCCAAATAATGTAAAATCACTTTTGGCATTGATAATTCAATTACTGATGAGGTTATTATAGATGTTCCCCTTGATGTGTATGGTGTACTGTTTGGCATCCTGTATTTATATATCATGGATGCAATCTTCATGAGGATAGCCAACCAGTACTATTTGGTTAGGGATGGTAAGATCTACATCATTTCATCCTTTTCAAGAGACTCAAAGATATCTTTGGTAAGTGTCACTGAATCCTAAAATCATATTAATGAAAGTGGAAAATTTGCATTGTTTCTTATAAGGGATATACTAGAAGATGAGATTGTTGCATCCAAAACCACTTGTAGCATGTTTTATAAAAAATAACAGACACACGAGATAAAATATTTGGTTCAAAATTTCAGAGAATTTTCCCAAGAGTCTATAGGGTTGCCTATGGTCATGCCAATTGAGCATAAGATACACATTTTACCCGATAGTCTTCTTACAAACTTGGGATTATACATGAAGTTTTTGAAAGATGCCAATGAGTTAAACCAACAATTTCACTCTCTTATTAAATAAGGTATAATCCATCCTAACACTTCTCCATGTGTCTCTCATATTGTTTTAGTACCTAATAAATATGGTTCATGGAATATGTGTGTTGATTATAGATATTTGAATATAATAACCATCAAGAATAGTTAGCCTCTTCCTCACATTGATGATTTTCTAGATCAGTTATATCATGCTAAATATTTTACCAAGCTTGGTTTGAAATATGGCTATCACCAAGTGTGGATCAAGGAAGAGGGCATCTAGAAAATAGCATTACCGTCGGTCTATGTAATGCATCGTACCTTTATGAGGTTGATGAATGAGGTAATGATGTCATTTATTGATTCCATGATTATTGTGTACTTGGATGACATTTTGGTTTTTACTAAAAATTTTGAGGATAATATTGATCATTTGCATCAAGTTTTGAAAGTTCTTAATGAGAACCAACTAGTGTTAAATGAGAAGAAGTGCGAGTTTTCTCAACATTCGCTTGTCTTTTTGGGACATGTGGTTGGAGATGGAGAGTTAAGGATTGATCTAGGTAATATCAAAACCATTCTAAATTGGCCTACACCATCAAGTTTTACTGAGACCATGAGCTTTGTTGGTGCAGTTCAGTATTTTAGGAAGTTCATCAAGAACTTCTCATCCATAGTAGTGCCACTACATTCAGTGAAAACAGGGGTAAGAATTTTTATTGGGGTAAGAAATAACATATTTATTTTGAATCATTTAAATATAAGATTAGTCATGCTCCATTTTTTGGCATTACCTAAGTTACGCTTTCCTTTGAAGTGGAAACTAATGTCAATAACTATACTATGGGGATTTTCCTACTTCAAAGAGGTAGGCTTGTATGTTATCATTCTGAATTATTTTATGGAGCAGTTATAAAATATTGTACATATGATAAGGAATTGTATGATCTTTTGCAAGCATTCAAGCAATGGAAACATTATCTAATGGGTAAAAACTATCATACACATGGATCACCAACCTCTCCAATATTTGCAGGCTTAGAAAAAACTTCAGCAAGCTAGACACTATAAATGGATGGATTTTTTTATAGAAATTTCATTTGATTATCAAATATAAGAAAGGTGTGACTAAAAAGTTAGTTGATATGTTATCTAGGTATTTTTTCTTTCATTTATAGGTATGTTAACTCTTCTTGATCCTTTTTGTGTGAATCATATCGAAGGTTATGAGTAGAATTTGTATTTTGCATATATTTTTAACAAAAACCTCCAAGCAAGGTATTTGCACCTAGAGGAGAATACTACTTCCAAGATGGTTTGCTCTACAAGAACGAGAAACTTTGTGTGCCTAAGGGGGAAATATTTCAGTTGATGAGGGAAGAACACACTTCCAACGTAAGCTAATCACTTTAGTGTGACAAATATTGTAGTGCACTTACAAAGGTATGTTTATTAGAAAAACAACAAGAAGAGGTTGTTAAATTCATCGGGGTTGTATTTTATGTAGTACAATCAAATCTAATAATAGAAATTTGGGGTTATATGTGTCATTTCAAGTCCCTTCATGGTAATGGGAAAGCATTTCCATGGACTTTTGGGCATTTTTCCTACTTCCAAGAAAGGTCATGATTACATTTTTGTGGTAGTAGACCGATTTAGCAAAATGTGTATTATCATTCCTTGCAAGAAGACCATCAAGGTCGATAGGTAGCTAAGTTATTTTTTTCTGATGTGTGGGTTCATTTTGGTTTTCCTAATTCTGTTGTGTCAGATAGGGACTCATGGTTCATAAGAAATTTTTGGTCTATTTTGTGGGAGAAGATGGATACGAAGTTGAAGAGGTCCACCACTTTTCATCTCGTAGACATATGGGGAAACAAAAGTGGTGAATTATACCTTGGTATAGCTATTGATAGCGTACATCATAAAACATTACAGGACTTGGGATGAGATCTTGGTATATATCCACCATTCTTATAACATGGTAGTTCATGTTTCTACTAGTAGGATTCCTTTTGAAACATGTTTTGGTTATTTTGCTAAGAGTGCTTATGATGTTGTTTTGAGATTACCAATATAGCTATTGATAGAGTCAATTTAAGAATTCCCCAAGGGAGAAGAGCACCCGACCACATCATAAAACATCTGAGGACTTGGGATGAGATCATGGTATATATCCATCATTCTTATAACATGGTAGTTCATGTTTCTAAAAGTAGGACTCCTTTTGAAACATGTTTTGGTTATTTTGCTAAGAGTGCTTTTGATGTAGAGGCAATGAAAAAGTGGAATTTAAGCTCTACAAATTTGAGGACTTCATTAAGAAAATTTATCGATACACCTCCAGGTATAGGAGAGGTTAACATAGTCACAAGCCAAGTACAAAGTGTGGCATGATCAACACATAAATGATAATTCATCCTTTGTTGGAGGAAAATTATAGGTGTACTTGAGTAGAGAAAGGCTATAAGGAAAAGCTAAGAAACTCAAGCCTCTTTGATATGGCCCATTTGAGATTCTGGAACAAGTGGGTAAGAATGCATTTTACTTGGATTTTCCTCCTTATATGAGGATCTACTCAATTGTGAATGTTGAAAATTTACATCTCTTTGAGCCCTCTATGTTGGATGAGGAATAAGAGGGAGTTTTACTACCATCTATTGAGGATATTTCTCCAGACATATCACTAGAATTGGAGGAAGATGTAGTTTTGTAGAAGAAAGAGAGAACGACATAGAGAGGAGTGCAAGACATGTGGTTGATTGGATTGAAAGGCCATTTTCCTACCAAAGCCAAACAATATTCCAGAGAAGATATGGGGAAGAAATTTCCTCACCGATCGGTCCTTAAATATTTTAGGGACTTAAAATATGCAAAATAGGGAGGTATGATTCAAAAATGGATCTAGAAATACTCAATTATATACATTATCCATATTTTATACTTGTAATGCATATTCTCAACATATTATTTCTTCAAGAGATGGTTTAGTTAGGTTGAGGGTGATCTGACACCTTTGAATGACATCTAAAGGTCATCATTATTTTGTTCAGAATTTTGTAGGTGACGATAATGTAATCACCTCGGTGGTTATGTAATCATTGCTCTTTATAGAGCAAAGATTGTGTAACCACCATGCTAGTTACGTAACTTCCGTAATATGGACTGATGATTACGCAACCGTTAGTATGTCTTCATGGGAAGTCCTATCCCAAATGATGCCGAAATTTGGGAAAGTTGATAATTGAAAATTTTGGGCTTCTAAACAGTTCAGTTATCCTTTCTATTTGTCCTTGGGTAGAGAAACTATAAATACAAGTTTAATTCTTCATTCTAGCAAGTGATTTTGAGTGAATTCAAGTGTGATCAAAGAGGAGTTGGAGTTATTTTTTGTTTTGTTCATTGAGAGTGATTTTTTCATTGTTGAGAAGTTGTGAGAAAACAAATACAATTAGGAGTGTGAATCCTTCTTAAAGGCCAATTGTTGGCAATACTTTGTATTTTTGGAGAATTACATAGTGAGAGGGAAGCAATTTTCTTACCCACTGATTTTTCCCACCTTGGGTTTCTCTAGGATAAATTTTTGTATCTCCTTTGCATTATATTTCTCAATTTTTGTATAGTTGTGATTGTTTAATGCACATTATATTAGTTAAAAGGAACTTAGTCAATTTTTCATTCAATTATCACTAAACAAGATCTGTTAATTATTGAAAAGAGGTAGTTTATGGATCACATTTATTTTTGTTTAAAGTTATATTAGTGATTAGTGTCATTTATAGTTATAGGTTATGTTGGGGTTGTAATATTAAGTGGGAAACTATCTTAATAAGAAACCCACCAAAGACTAAATGATCATGGCATTTAAAATATAAGTGTGGTGGATTCCATATCGGGTCGGCACATTGCTTGAATTTAAAATATAAGAGTGACCCAAAATAGGGCCACCCGCCTTGATATAAATCAAGGTGATCTCATTAGAGATCGGTTACCACAAAGCACTGTATGTAACAAGTGAGTAACAAAATTATGCAAGAAATATATGCAAGCAAAGATAAGATACATGATGTGAATGATGTACTCATGAGAAAATGTATGTGACAATTTGTAATTCCTCCATGAAGGTGTAACTACTGGAAATAGTGGGAGTGTTGGGTGAAATATTTATTCTCAATAAAGATAAGTGATTTTTCAGTGGATTTTTTACCAAAAGGTTTTCCCACTTAAATATTATGTCTTGTGTTCATTTACTTTCATGTTTATGTATGCAATTTAATATCTAATTCATTATGTGATGTAATTTATCATAATTTGTTGTTCAAACATAAACTATAATATTCAGCAATTTAATATGGTGGATAATTAAATATGTGTTATTTTTTATCCCAACGGTTTCCTTAACAGTTTTCATTATGTGACTAGTTGAAAATTTAAAATTTGATAGTCAAAAAAAGTGTGTTTAGCAGTGATTGTAACATTGAGTTGTCAAAGTGTTATTTTTCCCTGGTACATGTTGTCATCATTTTGTTAAAATTGTCTTCAAAGCTTTTTATCGTGAGTCAAAGTGCCATAAAGTCGTTATTGTTTGTGTTTTATAAGATTCATGTCATCATTAATATCATAGTTAAAGTTGTATTAATGTAATGATTTATCAAAAAATTAATAATATTCTTGGACCTACAGTCAAAAATTCTAAAAAAAACAATGCCTCGCAGATGCATTTTTAATGTTACCTGACGTCCAATAAAATTTGTGTTTCACATTACAGGGGAGATAAGAATTAAAAAAATGTGGAAACAAATGTTTTGTCGAGATCAATTTTTTTGAGTGAGCAGCATGACACCATAGAATGAAGGAAATGAAGGAAGGAGGCCGATCAAAACCTCTTGTTAGCCACTAGTGACGAGGCCACAAAACTACATTAGTGACACCAAAATAACTAAATCCAAGATCATTTCCCAAGTGGTAGCCATAACCATCCCATATTTTTCATGATCGGTGTGGCAATGATCACTAACAAAGTGGTTAAAAATGCAACGAGGACATGGCCTTCAAATTTCTATTTTTCTATTATTTCATTTTTGTGTGAATAAGAACGAAGATCATTAATGTTTGTAATTTTGTTATTTTCTCTAGAAATTTGTTTTAATATGGCATGGAAGGTGTAAAAATGTAAAAATAGTTGTATAAGATGGCATTTAACTATAGATATCATCGACTACTAATATCCTCTAGATGGCATACTTCTTGGAAGAGTGATCTTCTGCATTGAAGCAAGTGATCATGTGTAGTAAGATCCGTATAGTAGTATACGATCTAAAAGTATGCAATGGCATACGATTTTATTTTTAATGCTCCTTACCACATGTTCTCAACAAAGGGGAAATGTTGGGAATTTCATTTATGATTCATATATCTATTAATATAATGTTTAGTGTGTATATGTGTAGTGAGAAAATGATATTATTAGTAAAGTCATGTTAGTTGTTTTAACAACTCGCTTAACTTAGAAGAGTTGTTATTAAGAGAATTTTTAGGGATTATGAGTTGTTATCCTTGATTCCTCATATTTAGGAGATTAATTTCTTATATATTTGTACATTCCCATTTAAATGATAATGAAACTGTGTGATTTTGAACCAAATTAATGTAGAAAGGTGATTGAGGCATTGATTAGTTTTGAGAGGACAAAAACAAAGCATATCGGTAAAATGAGTAAATTTGTGTGTGGTTTGGTGGAATTTGTAAGCCTTGGGAGAGCTATGTATAGAGGATTGAAGTGGGCATGTAGTAGGACCCATATGTGGGGACAATTGGGGAGGAGGTGATAATTCCTATAAGTCAGTGTGGGTGGGATGAGGCTCATGGAAGATGACATGGTGGACATGTGATTTGGGTGATAGATAAGGTGGTAAAGGAACCAAAAAGTGGAGTATGGAAACAATATGCTCAAGTTGAGCATGACACGAGATGGGGTAAAGGAGTCCAAGAAGGACAGCCACACCCCCATATCCATTATAATGCAACAAAAATAATACATAACTAAATATTTATGCATTGACATAATGATGAAATGGACACATTTAAGGAATATTTTTAGTTACTCCTTGGGTATATACTTCTCTCTTACAATGGAGCACTCTCTAGCAACTCTCTCATGACCTAAACCTAGATCCTATGCAAACAAAAGTGATGGAGGTAGCGAGTGCTTTATAGTTCATACCGGTGGATCGGGGGTCTCCTTAGATCGTAAAAAGAAGATATTGTTGACGTCACTAAAGCTTTTAACCATGGTTCAGCTACTCCTATTCAAAAAAATTTGACAAGTATGCATCCTCATTTTTCCCTCTCATGGAAATTGATGTTGGATAGGAAGGATCCGTCAGCTCATGTCATGGTGGAGTGGTAGCTCCTGGCAAGGGTCTATCCACAGGTCGTTCTCATAATGGTGTCCGATCTGTAGATGATAGTTTTGGGGGGATGTTAAATACAACGGCAAACATGGTCGATCTTGTCTTAAAGAGGGAAACATAGAGCTTTGCTACTATTATGAAATCTACTCCCCAAATCCCATCTAATCCTATGGCTTTTGTAAAGAAATCTCCTGTTGTATGCTTTGGTGCAGAGGTTCTGAAATTTGAGACATATTTCAAGAAAATGGATTGATATGCAGATTTAACAATTTCTACCTTGGGCTCCCGGCATTACATGAGTGGATCTCTACTCACTGGAGGCCTCTAATGTCAGGTAAATTGGACATTTACCCTCAATCTAGGGTTTCTTCATTATTGTTTTTGATAAAATTCCTGATAAGGATGAGATTTTTGGTAAAGTTTGGGATTTCCAATCCCATTTTTTGTTGATGAAACCTTGGTTCCCTCTCTTTAACCCTATGACTAAAAATTTCTATGTTAAGCCTGTTTGGGTCCATTTACCAAATTTACCTCTCCAGTTTTGGAGTGAGAATTGTTTGCTGTCTATTGGGAATACTCTGGGTAAAAGTCTGGCTATAGACCCATGGACTTTGGCCTACGACTACACCTTCTATGCCTATATATTGGTGGACTTGAATATTTCTGTAGATTTCCCTACATCAATTGAGCTCAAAGTGGAGGACAGGGTTTGGATTCAGAATTTAGACTATGAAGGGTTTCCCTTCAGATGTAGAACTTGTTTCTCTCTCGGTCACTTAGCTTCAGATTGTCAGGTTGTGAGGAAACTGTCAAGAGTAGAAATTCATGGTGGAAGAATTCTGACCCATGTCAATTGGTTGTTAAAGGACCTTTGGATAGTGATTCAGAGGTGGATTCAGAGAGTGAGGATGATTCACCCTCAAATAATGAGGATCCGGATCCTCATCTTTCTTCTATTTCACTTGATGGAAACTCCACTACATTTGTTTCAATAGAGACTCGCTTCTTATGGAGAAAGAGGACTCTGAAATACCAGGTCATAGAAACGAAAATGAAGATCTGAATATTGAAAAGGGCTGGACTAAAGTGTGTCAAAAGAAGAAAGGGAAAATTGTAAATGTCACCTTTAAAAGGAATTTAAGATCCCATGGGAAGGGATCTCTTAGCTAAGTTTTTGTTGTTTTGTTGTGTTTTGTTTCCTTGTTGTGCCGCTGGAAGAGGCTGGATCTACTAGTTCCTTTAGTGCAATATATTTTTCTCCATATGTATTGGGGTAGGGCCCCTTAACCCATATTTTACCATTAATAAAAAAATGGACACATTTAAATGAAAATAAATCTTTGGGATATCTTATTCAAAGAAATAATAACATCATATTGATCACCAATGATTTAGCTTGTTACACAATTTTATATTCTTTGTCATTTTATATCACATGAGCATATGTCATCTAATTATTGCCTCTCATGTCACAACTTCTTCATTTTTTCTATTCACAATGATAATTATGCTCATATCTCTATTATTCCCTTAAGCATACCCTTGAGTTCTTTCTTAAACTTGAACTACTCAACTAAGGAAAATAGTTCTACTTATAGATCTATCGAGGGGACAGAGACATGACACAACGATTTTCCATTCTCAAACAACCCATATTCTCCACACTGAACCAGCATTTGATAGATCATCCGACCCCGAGCAATCTGAGTCATTGGTGGGGGTTTGGTCCGTTAGCTGGTATTCGTCCAGCCATTCAGATAGTGACCGGCGTTTTTCCAGCTATGCATTACACACCTCATGTGGATCCAGCTTTCAACAGCGTAGAACACATCATGAGAGATGTTGAAGGGGGCTGGTTGCTTCGTTATATGCATGCTAATGGGGCAAGTATGTTTTCCATCGTGGTTTACCCCCATATTTTTCGCGGTTTGTATCATGCGAGTTATGACAGTCCTAGGGAATTCGTTTGGTGCCTCGGAGTTGTCATCTCCCCATTCATGATTGTGACTGCTTCCATAGGACATGCACTACCTCGGGGTCAAATGAGCTTTCGGGGAGCTACGGTAATTACAAGCTCAGCTAGCGCCATACCTGTAGTGGGAGATACGACAGTGACTCGGCCGTGGGGTGGTTTCCCCGTGGACAATGCCACCTCAAATCGTTTCTCTAGTCCTCATTATTCACTCCCTCTTATTCCAGTAGGCGCCAGTCCTCTTCATCCGGCCGCATTGCATCAATATGGATCGAATAATCCATTGGGTGTGCATTCAAAGATGGATAAAATCGCTTTTTATCCCTATTTCTACGTGAAGGATCTAGTAGGTCGGGTAGCTTCCGCTATCCTCTCTTCCATTTGGATTTCTTGTGCTCCTAATGTCTTGGGGCATCCCGACAATTATATACCTGCTAATCCGATGGCCACCCCGCCTCATATTGTGCCGGAATGGTATTCCCCACCAATCCATGCCATTCCTCGCAGTATACCCGACAAATCAGGAGGTGTAGCCGCAATAGCACTCGTTTTTCCATCTCTGTTGGCTCTACCTTTTATGAAAAGTTCGTATGTTCGTAGCTCAAGTTTTCGCCCGATCTACCAGAAACTCTTTCGGTTTTTCCTGGCGGATTGCTTACCATCAGGTCGGATCGGATGTGAAACCCGTGGAGGCACCATATGTGACTATTGGACAAATTCCTCCAGTAGCTCTCTTCTTGTTCTTTGCCCTAACGCCCATTCTGGGACGAGTTGGAAAAAGAATGACCGATTATTACACCAATCACTTACAATTTGAGGGCATCGACCGATAGGGCATTGATCTCTCGACCCCCCCCCCAACTAGATATATGTCGAGGACTAATTGGTCAAGTCGGACCTTATTTACCATATTAATAAGATAAGATAAAATAGTATATAAAGGTTCCTAATCAACTATATCTTCTAGCTTGGAGCCCTCCCCTTGAAACTCTCTATTTGGAGGGTGAGGGGTTAGGGGGCACTCGCCTAGCCTAGAGAGTATATTTATACCTATCCCTCCTTCGTCAAGTGAGTGTTTTGTTATGCACACCACTCACTCACTTCATGTCTCTATCTATCGGTTGAGGACCCGATATTCTACACTCACCTTCCCCTTTATCTCTATCTCTATCTTAAAAGTGAGGGGAGAGGTGGGCCCTATATATTTTAATGGTGAGTTCCCACATATCTTTGGGGGTATCTAGGTATCCATATCTATATAGAGGGTGGCCTTATCTCTCTATAGGGGGAATATAGAGATAGGGGCCTTCCCCCTCCACCGAACATGAATATTTATATAAATGGGGGCCATATATATATTAGATATTTTAGGTAGTTATATAAAGAGGGGGGCCTAATTTATCATTTATCAATCGATTGCCCCAACCCCGAACTATCTTATCTTCTAGTTATAAATAGGGACCCTCTCCCTCCCCAAATATAATTATAATGTCGGGTTGTCCTATATATGCAAGTGTGCAAAAATGATACTTGACCCCAACCCCCATAGCCCCTAGATCCCATATATAGATGGGGGATATGGGGTAATCATCCCCCTATCTATATGAGGCCAAGGGGTGAGTGATGGTATATATATTTAATTATAACTTGTATATTCAATAGGACATCATGTTGAGGAACCCCAACATGTCCCCTATCTTTATATGCCCCCTCTATAGTTTAGAATTCTAAATAAGTGCTCTCCCAGATATCTATAGATGGGATGGGGCCATCTATCTATATAGAGGGTCCATCCCATATATATATGTATGTGTATAGTTTAATTATAAATCTTATATTAAATAGGACATCATGTTGAGGAACCCCAACATGTCCCCACCTTTATATACCCCCTCTATAGTTTAGAATTATAAATAATTGCTCTCCCATATATCTATAGATGGGATGGGGTCATCTATCTATATAGAGGGGTCCATCCCACATATGTGTGTGTGTGTATGTGTGTGAGAGGAGATGTGTGGGATCCCTATCTAGAAATATAAGATAGATAGTTTTGGGTGGAGGAACCTATATATAGATATGGAAGATCCTATATACATAATAGAATTTATATTTGGGGTTAGGGCCCTATATAGAATCTATATAGGCCAACGGCCTATCTATATATGGGGCACCCCGGCCACCCCCTAGACCTATATATTTGGGATGGGTTCATATCTATATATGGGAGCCCTCCTAATTCTATGAAATTAAAATGAATGGATCAAAGGGCCCAAAAATATACATGAACATAACTATTCAGTTTTTTTCCAAAACTTATGCCTTAATCAAATAAATTTGAGTCCTTATCATAAATAGGATTACACGAAAGTGTTACACATTAGATGATTGTGTAATAGTAAAAATACTATGAGTAAGGATTGCGCACTCAACATACATTGCACAAAGAACTTTTTCACTTTGTATAATGTCACACAAGACTCTATGATATTCCAAAAAGTATTTCTTCACTATGCAACTCTACAAAATAATAAAATTCTTTTTAAAATGCAAACACTTACTGACTCCATTGTGCACTAATTTTATTTAACATATGATTGTTTGTGATCCTGGATGCTCCTACAACATACACATAGACCAAGTTATTACTCAAGGAACCATTATACTGCATTGTGTGGTATCTATAACATTATTCAATTTACTTCTTCATTCCTCTTACATTTCCCATTGACCAAATATTTAGTATACTCCTTATGGTGTGTCTTCTTGGTTATGATATCTATTATTCCTTATGCTTCCTCACACTCTTTCTTAGGCATTTGTTTCCTCCAATCTACTCAGTTGTCTTGTAATTCAGGTTCCTCTTCATATTATTTTATTATATGGTATGGATATAGATTGGAAACATTAAATATGTTATAGATGTAAATTCCTTCAAGAAATTCAATCTCATAAGCATTTTGTGTAGATTTCGTAAAGATATTGCGTATCTTTTCTTCTTCCACTTGAGTTTATTGCAATTCCCTTTTGAAAAACTATACTTCCACAAATATGCCAAGGCCATGTCTCCAATATGATATTTAAATTCTCTTCACTTCTCATTTTTGTGTTGTTTTTATTGTGCATTCATCTTCTCTAACTAATTATGCACTTGTTGGTGGACTCCTTCAAGTTTTTCTAGAGTATCCTACATTAGCACTCTTATCTTCATTGTGCGGTAAGTCTCTCAACTCCCCATCTTATCTTTGGTTATCTTCATATATGATTTGTAATAGGTTATTCCATATACTCATATTTACAAAATTATTATTAAAAAATTCATCATGCATTACGGCCAAATCCCAACATCCTAGTTTATCTCTAACCAAACATATAAGAAAATATATAAGGCATATGTTCACAAATTTTTTCTATCCATTAGTTTTTTATGGTATATTGAACTGAATTGTAGGTTTGTATCCAAATTTATCCCACACTTTTTTTCTAAAAATAAACAACAAATTATGTATCTCTATTAAACACTATATTGTGGTAATACATGCATCTCGTACACTCTCCCTAGAGAAAAGATTCACAATATGTGTTATATCACTAGTCTTCCTGTAAGTAAAGAAATATGTCATCTTTGAAAATATATCCACCACTATAAAAATGGAATCAAAACCTCTTTTTGTTCTTGGAAAAAAACACAAAATTCATAATTATGACTCCTCAAAGCGTATCTAGAATGGGAAAAGGTTGATACAACATCGCGTTATGAGATCTCCCTTTAGCCAATTGAAAAAAATGGCATTCCTATAAAAAAATTTCTCATTCACACTCATCCTTAGTTAAAGGTATCTCTCCCTAGCTCTTCTAAGTTTTTATCGAATCCAAATCTCCGGTTTGTTCCTCTACAATGCTTTTCTCTTACTAAGTTCTCATACATTGATCCTTTTCGATGAAAATGTGTCTTCCCATAAATAACAATCCTTCCTACATAAAATATTCCATCCAAGGTGTTATGTCCACACTTATGGACAATTCACATGCCTCTCATGCATCCTTTAAGTCTTCATAATACACATATAGTTCTTTCATGGATTTAAACCCCACTACTCCAATTCTCATTTCTATCAATACACGCTTACACCTCTGAGAAAATCATCCACCTTGTTATATTTTCCACTCTTGTAGTTCAACAAGAATGTGTATCCTTGTAGGTATTTCACCCACCTCATATGCCTCTAGATCAAATTTTCTTGAATTTTAATTAAATGTAATGTTTAATGATTTTTGTACAACACAAAATATTTAGGAAACAAGTAATGTCTTAACTTCTTCAATGCATGTATTATTTTATATAATTATGTATCATACACACTATACTTCCTCCTTGCATCATTCAAATTTTCACTAAAAACATAATAATTTTTTTCCTCATGGGTTAACATTGTGTTAATGGCTATACCACTAGCATCACAATCAACCTGAAATACCTTTGTAAAATATGACAATGATAACATTGGTTTTTATATTATCTTCCTCTTTAATTCTACAAAACTTTTCTTTATGCATATGATCCAAATTAACTTCTTCATATCTCCCCTCATGGCCTTTCTAATTGTTTCACATACACCACTAAAGTTTCTAATAAACCCATGAAAATTTTGTGCCTTAAATACACTCTTTGGTGATGTCCAATCCTCAATTTTTCATACCTTTTTAGGTTCCATATTAAATCCTTCTATGAAATTTAAACATCCCAAATACATTGATTAGTCTTACATAAAATTAGACTTCTTGAGATTGATCAACAACTTCTCTTCCTACAATCTCTCGCAATACTTTCTTGATGTATGAAAAATGTTTCTCATGTGTCCTACTAAAAATTATAATATCATGTAGGTATAAGATCATAAATTTACCTAAAAATTATTTCATGACTTGATTTTTAATCCTCATGAAAGCACTTAGTGTGTCTCAATCTGAATGACATCGTAGCCACTTTTATAGTCATTTTTAGTCTTAAATTTTTTCTTCCATTCATCTCCTTCCCTTATACAAATCTGATGATATGTGCTTTTCAAATCAATCTTGTTAAAATACCTTTCTCCATTTAGACAATCCATGATGTCATCCATGCATGGAAATGGAAACATGTAATTTATGGTGATTTTATTTATGGATCTCAAATTGATACACATATACTAATTGATTTAATAAAATCTAGATATTTTATTAACATCAAAAAGTAATGACTTCTACAACTAATATAAAATTAAATACATATACTAGGAAATTTATTTGATTTATTTATGAAAGAAAATACAAGAGATATGGAACTTACCTTGATTTCACTTATCCCGAAGTGTGTCTGGACTGGAGAATGTGATAGAACAAAAATACAAATTGTCACAATACAACTCAAAAAAATACGAGATGCTCAAACTCCTGACATGGGCACATGGATACGGGCAAGGGCATCTACAGCACCCTAGACCTATGATGGACATCGTATATTACAAAAAATCTTAGGATTTGGTTCTAACACTGTCATTAGGGTTTCACACTTTTTGCCATTAATATGCTTAAATTCGTACTTTGATTGCGGGGAGTGCTCAGTAAATATACAACACAAATATCCTCCTACAAAACCCTCAAAAAAGACATCAAATCTAAAAATAAAGATACAAAACGAGGGATCGGATTGTCCTCACTGCCAACTAGTGAACTTATGACTGATTGGTGTACTACATCTTAGACCCAATATAGTTCTATGTGCTTATGTGTGTAATTCCACTCCTAGGTTTCCTCGCGATGATGATGCCAATATAGAAGGAAGTAGGTAGATAAAATACAAATGTGTGGGAAATAAAAATGAAGTTCCCCTTCCTATGTAGTTTGTATGTATAAAAATGTGCCCAAATGGAGTCCCTTGAGATATGTAGATAGATATCCCTTGATAAGAAGTTCATTCCCTTATAATGGTATGTATGTCATGTTTATATAGGGATCTCTTACTTCAATTTCAACAAGAATGACCCAAAATTCCAACTAGTACCTTGAGATATGAGTGGGAAAACTAAAAATACCAACCTTGAATATCAAAAATAAGATCAAAAATAAATACCATACAACATTCTAAGAACCTAGAATGAGTTGTCACCCCATTGCATCTAGAAAAGAGAAATAGCAAACAACATATGGAAATGGTTCATGCAGAAGAGAAATGCATAAGTATTATACTCCTAAAAACATATATGATTCAGAATAGTATTATATTCATATTAATATGTTCAATAACCACATTACATCCCTTGAGGTCATAACAAACCTCATATAACCATACAGAGCCATGTCATGCATCAGAACTACACTATGTTCATCACATTACAAAGAAGAATGCGGACCCATCCCTCTAAGTATGTCATCACTCCTAAATTTCCCTAATCCCAACCAATAGAATCATCCATGAGATCTCTGTGTAGAGAGCTTCACCTCTTCTCTCGGCATACTACTCTCTCTCGAATGAATTCATGTATATCCCTCTATCTCTCATCTCTCTTCTTTATATCCTTCTTGTACTCGCACACCTCAATAAATAGATTTCCTACCTTCACCGCCATGCCTTCGAGGTAAGTAAGAGATCAGTCACCAAGTGTCCAAGTGGTCCTCCAATGGAGCATGCCTCCTTTGATCCGAGCTCTCCACTCTATGTAATGATGCTCTTCTAGAACCTTCCATCGCATGCATGGAATATTCCCTTTTTGATCCCACAATCGTCAGGCTGGCACCTTATCCACTCCACATGCTAGAAGGGTCACACTTTTCTCATGTGTTGTCTTGGGACACCGAATATGGCTAAGTCCAAAACCTATCTTGCCTTGTGCACGTGTGTTGTGTGTTATGCAAAACCCTGTTAGAACCCTTCCCTGCACACCTTCAACCCTACGCGCCCTTCTTCAACTAGGTCTCGCATGCCCACACACCTTCTTATACTTAGCCAATATTCTGGGCCCAACATCACCCCACACTATGCATGTTCTCCATCCTCGGAAACACTCTTCAAAGAATAAAGAATGTCATATCCTTATAATGGTTGGAAAGAAAGAATAAGGGAATGAAGAATTGGGAGAAATAATGAAAGAATGGGGAACTTGTTTATTGTTGGAGGAGGAGAGGGAAATCCTTCCCTAATTCTTCCTCTAACTTCTCCCAAGTGTCGACCTCATTTTGCACTTGCTTGACAGAGGTCACCCACTAGGGCACTCACCTCCTCAAAACTCAATCCTCACCTTTTTCGCTCATGGTCTCAACAATACTCTCTAACTAATTCCCCAAGTCTTCAAGGGCATCCATCCTACGGTGATCTGGAGGGTATAGTTCCTTCAACCGGATTTTGATCGAGCCTCGCAGGGTCTCGATTACTTCTTATTTCTTTTCCACCTCAGGTTAGGATCTTGTCTCTCTCTCGCTCTATTCCCCTTATTTTTCTCTTGGAACTCCTTAAGTTTCATTTCATGGGTGGTAACCAAGATGCTTGTCCACTCTATCCCTATCCATGTAGTTTTCATAGGCAGCTTCAACTTTGTGGCAGGCCTTTACTTCTACAAGAAGTTTGGTGTATCGAGCCACAATCTCAACAACCTTCATCTTGTTTTCTTTCTCTTGGCATGCACATGTGCCTCTTCTTCTATAGATTCTAAAGCAAGTGGTCACCTCTCCATTGTGAGAATGTGAGTCAAATCCTCCAAACATTGCAAGGCTGACTCATACTTCTGATCATGGGTGGTTAAATCGGGGTGCTTCAGAAAATTGCATCTGTAATCATCTCCACCTTCTTGGAGACCTCACACACCTTAGATTTTTCTTCCTTCATCTCACACCTCAGCTAAGAGTGATCAACTCCTCTTGCTTTAGGTCTTTTCTCTTCTCCATGAGCTCCTTCTTTTTCTTCTCCAATTCCTCCTCCAGGATCTCACTTTATCATTTCTCTTGAAAAATTCTAGCCTCAACTTTGATTGAAACTTTGTTAAGCACATTACAGACCTATTCATCTGATAGCTATTGAGTGTTCACCAATGGATTTATCCCTTTGGCTTCTGGCACCTTCATTAGTGCTCTCTGACTTACTTCAAATTTTGGTTCATCCACATGGGACTCAAATGCCCAAGATAGCATCTTTCTTGTCCATGGGTATGCACCTTCTTCATCAAATGATGACATTGCTAGGAGTTTCTCTGTTGGTATGGTGCTCTAGAAACATGCATAGCACCTTGCTAGGATCATCAATGTATCCCATTCCTTACCCTTGTGCCACCATTACACCTTTCCCACATATCCACATAGAGATTTTGGGAAGCTCACTGCTAACTTGGGATCTCCACCCATACTGCCATACTCCTTCCCAATGCTCTCTTCTTCTATCTCTTTTATAATCTCATTTATGCTCTCTTTCTAACTCTTGTTCCACCAACTTCTTCATGATGCCAGCCACTTCTCTCTCTCATGGATTTCTCTACTTCCTCCTTGGTGAGGCTTGGGGTTCTTTGGTTCTTAGTGCTTACTTCTTTGCTCACCCCCTTGCCTTGAGCCTCAGCTTCTTCTTCATCATTCTTCTCCTCATCTTCTTTGTTATACTCCTCTTCATCTCCTTCTTCCTCAAAATCATGCACATCATAGACTAGATGGTCTTCACCTCCTTTAGATCATCATCATCATCCTTGTCACCGATGTAGGCATCTAGACTCTCTGTTTCTTCTGATTTTGCCTCATCTATCACCTTCTGCTTCTTCCTTACTAGGGATTCCAGTACATGAGATTCTTCTTTTTCTTTCTCCTTGACAGGTGATCTCTTCATTGGTGATTCCTCATGGGTGAGGTGATCTTCATGTTCGGCACCTCTTCTTCTAGGGTCTTTTCCTTGATAGAGACTTCTTCTCTGCATGCGTAAGTGCTAGGCTTTGCGAATGCTTCAAGCACACCCACCGATTGTGCGGTCTGCACACTTGGTGCTTTCTTCTCCTGCCCTCTTCTCTTTCTCTCTTCTTTGGTGGCCTTCTTTCTTCCTGTGGGGTCTTCTCAAAATGGAGACATCATTCTCCATATATGCACCTTTCTCAAACTTTGGCCTTATGCGAAGGTATATCCTTGTTGCATCCCTTCCAAGTGATTGGCAGTGTTATTGGTTTCATCATTTGAACCTCATGGGAGACATACTTCTCCACATATGCATGCTTTTTAGGGTACACAAGAGCTTTTTTGGTGCAGCTCACGGTGGTCTTGGTCCACCTCACTAAGGTCAAACCTTAGTCTTTTGGCTTCTTTAACTTGTTGACCCCTTCCTGGAAGTATTGCATGTGAAGGAGAAGGGCAACTTGCACCATGGACCTTAGTCCCATTTGTTAAAGTAAATCTACCAATGTATAAATGTTGGTATACTACAAATTATGCTTCTCCATCCATGAGTGTGGGTACTTGTTATGGGATCCTCCACTCTACCCCAAATGCATCATGCATTTGTTTATACCACTTCTCCAGTGTGCCTTTGTGAGTGGTCATCATGGTTTCACAAGTGTATTTTTCAAACTCTCTTTGTGGGCGAGGGATCCTCATCTAGATACTCCCAAACAAAATTTTTCCAGCCCATCTGGCACTCCAATAGTCTAAAAGAAAATGGTGAGGAGGACATTACTAAATAGTATCTTTTCTCCCTCCTACATGCACTACTTATGATCTCATCCATGATGAAAGCAAGACAAGTTATAAATGGTTCCCTCTGATATCCTTCAGGCATACATTTAGCCATGCCTTGTTCACTTGTGTCCATCATTCCTTGATCATTGAGCTTGGTCACCAAGCGTGGCCATCCTCATAATAGGGTCTGGAATCTCTATGATGTCAAAGTATCGCGAACCCTTCTTGTAGTCATACGTTGCTACTGATCTCCTTGATAGCCTCCTTGTCACTTAGGTCATCATCTATACTTTCTCCCTTCACAAATAAGACCTATGAACTTGGATATCAATGTGGTGTTATGCGCATCTTACGCCCTACAAAATAAAAGTGATCCTCATGCACGTGACATCAACCATTGATAAAGGTGCTCGGGATTTCCAAAGTAAGGCAACTCATATAATTGCAATAATCTTGCCTTCTCCAATTTGACCTTCACCTCATCACTGTAAATGGGCATCCCATCTGGTGTCCTTTTGTTAGTTGGTTAGACCAACTCTAGCACCATTTCCTTCTCAGTTGTGCTTGTGCATGGTTATAATCACTCACAGTCATTTTCTTAGATGTGATACCCATTCCTTTCCTAGCAATACTCCATCTAGGTATTGCATTTCTACATACCATTCTTCATTTGAGCTCGCATGGAAACGGTTTTCTTTCCTTTCCCTTGCCCTTTGTTTTCTTTGGTGAAATGGTTGATTTTTAGGTGCCATGCTTTTCTGTCGGGATAAACTACAAACTCCTTACTCTACTCTTCTACTCTCTCTTACACTCCAAACTCAACTCCAAATCTCAACTCTTGAATAAATCCTTCTATCTCCATGCCCTAGCTATCAAACCCTAACTAGGAAAATCTTCCACAAGATGAAACACACCACAAATAACCTTTCCTCACACCCATGTACTCCTTCCTTCTAGGTTTGCAGATCTCACTCTAGTCACACACTTAATTTCTCATATTCTTCTTCCTTCACACAAATTTCTCTCTGATGCCCTAGTTTGCAAGAGCACTTCAACTTCATAATAGCAAGATAGAAAATGACTTTCCTAACCTTGTATTTATAGTTTTTCTTCCCTCTAGCAATAAATGCTATGCCACCTACCAACGTACTTTAACATTAAATGTGGATTTTTCCACTAAGCCGACTTTAAGTTCCCTTACCCACACCCAATCCTACGTGAAAAATCCTTTACAACCTTCTGGCGCACAAAAATCCAACTTGACCGAAGACTCTTACGCACGCACATCTACAACACCAAAGGCACTTCTTCTATCCTTTACCCATTTTTTCCCTCACCTACCTCATGTTGTTTTGTGCTCTTCATCCTTTGTACATGTGGTCTTTATTACAACCTTCTTGACACCATAATTTTTATCCACCATTTCCTCACGTGCTTTCTCAACCTTACATGCTTCCTTCTATTGGGCCACTCAACTTGTATTATAGGCCTATACTTTTTTGCATTACTCCACCCCACACTAAAATAGATGTGTGGTCCTCTGCACATACACAACCTTGGAAAAATAATGTGGTTACCGACACACAAGGCACAAAATGAAACAAAAAAAAAAGGAACAAGCAACGAGAAAGGGAAACACAAGAAAAAAAGCATAAAGGGAAATTCTAAGCTAACTAGAAATACTTGCCTTATTACAAACACCAAGAAGACTTATTTATAGTAGGGCTTCAACCTACTCCCATTGAAATGACCTAGTAATCTCGTCCCATCTAGCGCTTGTAACTAGAAAGCACCTAATCAAGAATGTATGAGATGATGTAGGGTCCCAACCAATGGACTTTCAACTTCCCATGGATGGCACAGATACTTGGAATCATACAACAACACCATCTTCCCAACCTCAAACTTCTTTTTCTTGATATGACGATCATGCCATGCCTTTTGTCTTGTTTTTTCTGTCTTCTGACTCCATCTAGCAAGTGATCACCTTTCATCTAACTTGCATCAACTTATCAATCCTTTCTTCCAACGCTTTTCATCAGCTAACCCTCCTACATGTGTTATACACAAGTGATGGTAACATGAATTCAACTAGTAAAATAGCCTCTCGCACAAACACCAATTGAAATGGTGTGGCCTTGTTCAACCTCTTATAGGTTGTCTTGATATGCCCATAGAATGGTTGATACCTTGTCATCCCAATCTTGTCTTCCAACGTCACAGATCTTAGTCAATGTGTGACTTAGTATTTTGTTAAATGCCTCAGTAGTTCCATTCGCTTGAGGGTGATAAGGGGTAGTCTTGTGATGGGCCACCATAAATTCTTGCTAACATAATCCTAACCATTTCATTGAGAAAATGTGTACCTCTATCACTTGTTAAACTTAAAGGACAACCATACCTATTGATTATGTTCTCCCATAAAAATCTAGCAATTATCGTTGTGGTGTAATCCTTTGTAGGTGTTTCCTCTTCCCCAATGTGTTAAGTAATCAAGTGTAAGTAATGATATACCATGAACTAGTCCTTCACGTGGCTGGCGAAATTGGCCCTACAAATTTGATTTCCCATTTTTCAAATGGTTCAACATGGCTATTGGTCACAAGGGAATTTCATCCCTCTTCCCAGGTTTTCCAAGGCACTGAAAATGGTCACAAGCCTTGCAAAACTCAATACAATCCTGTAGATGGTTTCCCACAAATCCTTACTAATAAAATCTTCCACATGCATGGTAGCATTTCCTGCATAGTGTCCTCCTGCAATCCCACCATGTGCTTCCTCCATAATTTCCATGCACTCATGTTCCAATACACATCAGTCAGCATAACCTCATCATGACCTAACTTATACAGGTCTCCACTAATCAACATGTAGGGTGTGGCACATATTGTAACTTCTTTCTCTCCAAAGCCTTCATTCCTTCTAGTGCCACACCTTTTTTTTAAGAACATTGCGATATCTTCCAAGTCTGAGGGTGTGCCACAACCTAAATAGTTACATGTATCTAGCATGGTATCCTCAATGCTTTGCTGTGTCCTCCCTTGAGTTAATCCTTGATAAGTGGTTAGGTCTGAATTGAGCTTTTCCTAGTTTTATGACCACTTGTGAACTCAAACTCTTGGAATAATAGGACCCAACGACATATGCGCCCTTGCAGAATGGGCTTGTTGACTAAGTACTTCAATGTCATATGGTCTATGTAGAATATAAATGGTGTTTCCAATAGATACTTCTTGAACTTGTGCAGCGCATGTAGATCATAGATAATGCTTCATTGCACTCAGTAGTTGTGTAATTTTTTTCTATTGGTGTCAACTTTCTACTTGCAAAACACAAGGGATGATCAACAATTCCCTCACCAGGTTGTGCTAGTACTTCTCCCATAGTTTTCCCGAGGCATCAACATGCACATGGAAAGGCTTATCCCAAGAAGGAAAATGTAGTATGGGTGCCATGACAAGCCTATCCTTCAAAGTGTCAAATGCCTTCTTGTTGCCTCTCCCCAATGAAAGGCACTCTTGTGTTTTAACAATTCCTCCAAGGGCACGGTGATCTTGGCATACCCTTGATGAATTTCTTATAATACCCTATATGCCCAAGGAATCTATGCACTGTGCTTTAACTAGTAGGCTCCCTAATCCCACAATAACTACAAATTTGGTGGGATCTACTAGTAAGCCTTCTTTGCATATAATATGTGTCCTAACAGGGTTCCAAATGGAGTAGCAAAGACACATTTCTTAATGTTGAGGGATATCCTTAATTTCTAACATCTCTCAAACATCAATCTCAAATTGTCACAATGGTCTTTCACTAATCCATACATAGTCTAGTCATCTAGGTAAACTTGAAGAAATTTATGGATGAAGTCCTAAAATGCTTGTACCACGATGCGCAAGAACACAACAGTGCATTCTTCAATCCAAAAGGCATAACCGTGTAGGAAAAAATTCCCCATTCAGTGGTGAAAGTTGTCTTTCTCTGGTCTTCCTTTGCAATCCTAACTTGGTGATACCCTGAGAACCCATCCATGAAAGAGTAGACTTTGCCCTACTACTCCTCCAAAATTTCTTCAGTAAAGGGGGTTGGAAAAGGATTGATGACACATACTACATTCAGATCCCTGTAGTCAACACAAATTCTTATCCTCCCATCCTTCTTGATACTAATGACCATTGGGCTTATCCATTTTGATTCTTCTACTACCTTAATGATACTAGATGCTATCATCTTGTCTATTTCTTCCTTGACCCGTACACACAGATTTGGATTCATCCGATAAGGCCTCTTCCGAATCGGGTGCACACCTTCCTTCAACTTGATCTTCATCTCCCCTAAGGAATGGTGGATGCCTTTGAGTTCATGGTACCCATGAGGGAACAAATCTTGGAACTCACATGTAACAGATCAATGACCTTTGAAACTTCTTTTTCCACCAATAGTCCCCAATGATAGCTTCCTTAGGTTCTGTTTCTATCCCAATGTTAACCTTCTTTATTTTCAAGGGCTCATGGTAGGCATGTGCTCACTCATCAGCATTATATCTATGACTTTGTGTGTACCTTCAAAATGGTTAACATCCAAATTTTCCATTTCTTCTCCATCTATTACATAGACCATTTTTCCTTTTTCTTTTTCCATGCACATGCGCTCAAGTCTGTACTTCCTCTATTCTTCTTCATTGAGGCACATCTCCAAATAAGGCTCACCCAAGTAACTCTAGTAGCCTATCCTCTTCCATAACACTATCTCCCATCATAAGGCACTTGATCACTTATAGTGCCTTATCCACCGATGGCTTTGTACTCCTATACTCAAAAGCTTGAATGAGATCAGCCACCAACTCCTTCCAATTACCTGTTTGATGACGCATCTCCAAATGAATATACCATACACTGCACATCCTTATAAGGTGGAATAAAACTTATGCACCCATAATGAAGGTGGTAACACTTTGTGCTTCCCATCCAGCCTTCTCACATGCTTGGATATGAAATGAGGTGGTCTCTTTACCATGGTAGTCTTGTATGACCGTGGGTACATTGCTCCTAGAGAACCTTATAGAGAATGTGATTCTTACCTCATGCCACTCTAGGAGGCTCTCCCAATGTGTATCCCACCAATGCGTTGCAGGTTCCGAGTAGGTTATAATTGAGCATTCCTCTTCTCTCATCCTCATTCTTCCATTGAGCCTCCATTTCTCGTAAGAAAATTTTAGGGTATGCTCCTCCAAAATAACTTGGAAACTTCTTTCCTCCTAGGTGCTTGACTGAGCACCTTTTTACCCTTGTTACAGATCCTCTCAACTATCATCCCAATCAACTCATAAGTCCCATGTGCCCAATTGTTGCATGTCATACTAGTGGTATCACTCAAGGATTGAGCATCTTCAAATTGATAACTCCCTCCATGGGATGAATTATCTCAGGATCTCTGATGGAGCACACATAGATTCTATCAAGGAATTCTTCTCCTAAGGGCTTAGTATAGGGCATTAATTCCCATCTATTAAAGGAATGATCACTCTTTCTTCCTTGTTCTCAAAGCTGATATACCCTTTGTTAAACCAGGTCGAATTGTTCTTGTAACACCATGGGTACCCAAGCAATAGCTGGAAATTTTTCTACCTTGCGAGCACCAAGACTTCAAAGTCTCCAGTGAACTTGGCCCCTTGAATGGTGATAACTGCATCCTTCAGACTCCAATGGGCATTTCCTTAGTCTTGTTTTCCATATACAACACATTCGAAGATGGTTGTAATGTGGGCCTTCCCATTTGATGCCAAGCATCTAAGGTAAGAACATTGACCTCTACTCCCATGTTGATGAGGATATTACTTAGAAGCCATCCATCAACAACCACATTCAAAGTAATCTCCTTATCATAGTCAAGGATGTGAGGAGGAAGGTTTACATGCAAAACCTTCCTTTCACGCTCTTCTCCGGCACGTGGTACCTTCTCCCTCATCATTCTCCTAACAAGGGAATAATATTCTCTTTCCTTAACATTTACATACTTCCTTGACCTCATCCAGGTCATCCTTTGGAGTCTCGACATTCTTCCTTTACTCCAACTACTTTGATTGCTCCTTTAGACATTGGATCTCCCCTTGCAAACTTTGAATCATGTCCATAGTCTCTTGATACACCTCCTTTTGATGAGAAGGGTCTGGATACTTTCCATGTACCACTTCCTCTCTTGAACCTAGTGTCCTTTTCATTGGCATCTCCCTGGCACATGCAGCCTCTCTCGTCATCATCACCAATATAAGTTCTAGCCCTGACTCACATGCCACTCTTAGCATCCATATGAATCAAACTTCTTGATGCTCACCATCCCAACACCTTTTCCTTCCAGTGTTGCTGGTTCATATGCTCATAAATCTCTGACATTCTTCATACTTATGTTTCTTTCCACACCATGAGCATTGTAATAGATCAGACACTCACATTTGTAATGCTCTATAGATCCATAGTTATAACAGTTCCTCACGGAACTCACTTCATCCTCCACCACAGTTACTGTGACCAAAAAATCCTCTGCGAAAACCTCTTCCACATGCTCCTCCATCTACACCCCTTCATAACGATGATCATCCTCCTTGAACTACTTGCAAGGCTAGTCTGGTGCACACCCAGATCAATAGCATCATGGATCTGATCAATCATTTTACAATCCTTAGTATCATGGGTTATAGAGGTACATATCTTGTAATAGCAAGAAACATTCTTGTGGATTACGCATTATAATAGAGGGAACCTACTTGCATCATGATCTCCATGGCAAATTTCATAGTCTACCTCCATAGTGCATACTAACTTCCGAGGAAACTATCCTTTGCATGTCCTTCCACTTCACAGTCTATACACCAAATCCCACTACAAACCTCATGCCAAGTTTGCAGACATCTTCTCCAACTTTTTGGCCATTGCAGCAATTTGAGCCTCCAAAAAGGACTAACACCAGTATCAACACTCCCAACAGACTTCAACATGCGGGGAAGCTTCCAAAGCCTCACATGGTCTATGAAAGTATTGTGAAAATATCCCTTCTAAATGGTGTTATCAATCCTTTGAAAACCATTGAGCATGTTGAGAAGGATGAATGTCATAGGATAGTTTAGACAAGAGAGTCTTGAAATGTGCATCATACTCCCACACACTCTCTTTCATTCCCTGTTGATCTCCTTCAGAGCATTGAATGCTCTTCTACTCAAACTCAAGGATATGGAACTTTTCTAGGAAGGTGTTCTTTAATGCGGTGTAGTCTACCACCATCGATGGGGGGTCATACTTCCTATACCAACTATGTGTGCGCCCTTGCAATGTTGTTGCAAACTGACTTGCCTTCCACTCGAGGTAGTGATCCTTTCACATGCCATAGTAATTCACACTTGTGCACATGCTCTACAACATCTTCAATACCCCTATAGTCTAGTAAGTGTAAAGACATCTCAAAGAATACTTGTGGAGGTGGTTGAGGCCCTTATCCTCTTGATCCAGAACCTTGGTTCCCTCTGGTGTTTCCTCCTCCACTAGATCCACTAGGATCCACCAGGTCATGCCTCCTAACCCACCAGATCCACCTCCTGTAGTCAAAAAGGGCCTAAAGTGGTCGCACCAAGTGTTCCCAATGTCCCACTAAATTGTGCGCAATGGTTTGTGATATTTTCCCACTACCAGTTGTGTGTCTCGTGCCACTCCTAGATGTGATACCCAAAGCTTGCGTACTTGCACCTTGTCCAAATATTCCCCAAATATAGGAATGGATTGTGCATCCATGGATGTTCCAAATGAGAAATTATATCTCCTAGTGCAGATCGGTTACTCCCACCGATACCAACTGGGTTAACAATACTTCTCCCTTGATCTAGAAAACCAAGCACCAAGGGTTGGTCACCAGGTGGGTTCAAATGCACGCTGATAGCTCTCCTTTCTCCATGTGACGAACTCTCATTAGAAGCTAAAGGGATTCTCTCCCATGATTTCCAAGATGGGGTAGCATAGACTGCTTAGGTTCCACATCCTCTGCATGAACCTTAACTCCTTCCCACAACATCTACCTCCATAGATCCATCACACTTAACCTTACATTTTCTAGTCATCTCCCTTTCATGAGCTTCTTCTATACTTGAGTCATCTCTCCTCCCTTTCCTTTTCATCCGTAATTTCTTCATCTTCCTCCACCCTAGCTTCCTCTCCCAACACTCAGAGAAGCTTAGCCGGCCATGGGAAATGCTTCTAAACTCAAAGTAATGACCAAGATCTTCATAGCTAAAGGAATAACATGAAAAATGATCCTCTGGCTCCCTTAAAACTCAAACTCAGCAAATTCTAGGAAAGAATACATAGAAATGGCATATTCAAGAGTATAATTGGTCAATACTCTCTTCCACCAATGATCAACAACACACGTCCAAGTCGATATATATCCTATAACCTCTGATAGTCATCTTGGGTCCACATGTGTGATCTGTAGTACCAACTTGATTTGGATGCATATGCTAAAAGCCATTCATATAGTTCTACTAGAAAACAATAGAAGAATGTCTCATACAACTCATGGTACAAGTTCTCTTCTACCCATCTATGCGCATCGAACTCGGTCCAATGCTGAATCTTTGAGTAAACTCATCCTCCATGCTCTTGAACCATGATTTAACACTTTCAAAATTCATACGCTCTATCATCATCATGCATCACAAGGATAAAGATGTATGCCATTTCTCACAAAAAAATTTAAAAGAGGTCCCAGAATGGAACCAAGATGTAGTCATTTTTATACCCTTAGACCAATAGTCTAATCCCATGTGTACACATCCTATCACCCAACGGGCACTTTGGGTGCTCACCCGAGGCACACGTGGCACCGAGTCTCTCCTTTATGTGAGTATTTGTGAGAATGCATCATCTTATGATAGATAATCAAATGCAGAAGAATAGAAAAGAACCATACATCATTCTAAGAACCTAGAACAAGTTGTCACCTCATTGCATCTAGAAAAGAGAAATAGCAAACAACATATGGAAATGGTTCATACATAAAGGAAATGCATAAGTATTATACTCTATGAACACATATGATTTAGAATAGTCTTATATTCATATTAACATGTTCAATAACCACATTACATCCCTTGAGGTCATAACAGACCCTCATATAACCATGCAAGAGCCAAGTCATGCATTAGAACTACACTATGTTCATCACATTACAAAGAATAATGTAGACCCATCCCTCTAAGTGTGCCATCACTCCTAAATTTCCTAATCCCAACCAATAGAATCATCCATGAGATATCTACATAGCTTCACCTCTTCTCCAGCATACTAATCTCTCTCAGAATGACTTCATGTATATGCCTTTATCTCATCTCTCTTCTCTATATCCTTCTTGTTACCCGTGCACCTCAATAAATAGCTTTCCTACCTTCACCACCATGCCTTCTGAGGTAACAGATCAGTTGCCAAGTGTCCAAGTGGTCCTCCAATGGAGCATGCCTTCTTTGATCCGAGCTCTCCACTTTATGTAACAATGATGCTCTTCTAGAACCTTCCATCGCATGCATGGAATATTCCATTTTTGATCCTACAGTCACTAGGTTGGCACCTTATCCACTTTGCATGCTAGAAGGGTCACACTTTTCTCATGTGCTACCTTGGGATGCCGAATATGGCTAAGTCCAAACCATGTCTTACCTTGTGCACACGCGCCATATGTTCTGCAAGACCCGATAGTTTCCTTCCCTTGTGTACCTTCATCCCATGGGCCCTTCTTCAACTAGGTCTTGCACACCCACATACCTTATTTTACTTGGCCAATATTCTGCGCCCAACAAAAGATAATAAAATACTAGTGTGTGTGTGAATTTTTGTCTACATTCACCCCGCCCATTATGTTATTTGAATGAAATTCAAGTAGTGTAAAGGAAGTAAGGAACATACCGATAAGAGTCAAGAGTATCCTTATTGCGGAAGTATGCGTATATGTTGTAGAAGTACATGTCGAAGAAGAACATATAGCGTGGTGAACCATAGATTGGTGTTTTGATCCACATGGCATAAAGAGATATGGTGAACCATTATGAGGAGCACTAAATGATATTGATGATTTCGATTTTAAATGATTGGAGAGTTTGATATTGTCATTGATGGAGATTTGTTGGGGGTAGGGAGTGATTAGTTCCCATCCATTTTATGTGTGTGAAAAATTGAGGATTTAGGTGTCCTACCACTAGAGGAAGAGTGTAGGGAGAGATTTCTAGTTTTACTCTCTAACTTTAACTACATCCCCAAAATGTGTATCCATTGCAGATAGATGGAACACAAAATTTATTCATTTCGATACTTTTTTATCAAATGTGAATAACCCATATAGGATAAGTATAGGAAAGGAAATGACATCTCATTTCCCCCACTCTAAGGGTGTCACGGTATGTATGATATGGCTTCCATGTTAGGTCATCTGAGAAGCGATAGAAAATGTGGAGATAACTTCCCATGTTAGGTCATCTGGGAAAGTGGTGATGTAACTCCCAAGTTAGGTCATCTGGGAGGAAAAATGCATTGTATTATGTACATTGATTGTGTGAGTATAAGATTTGAGTTGTTGAGATTTTAATTTGTTTGATTGATTACTCATGAAGAGATTTTACGTGTGTTTCCCTAGATTGGGGGAATTGGTAGAAAATAATGTGAAAATGTTGCATGATGTAAGAGAAAATTTTTGATAATTTTGAATTAGAAATGTAGAATGATCACGTAACAGTGTGAGGGGAATTTTAGGATGACCCTGATTGTATGCCCCCCTTTCATGAAAGGGAGAGTAATGAGGGGAATGAAAACTGATCCAAAATTTGACGTAAATGTGTTTGATGCGAAATATAGGAGATGTCATAAAATTTAGTGTATATGGAGTTGAATATGTGTCAAGTGTGAATATAGTGTCTGTGGAATGTGTTTGATGCAATAGTAGGTAGAGTTCTAAAGAGAACGATGTAAATAGGACAAGAATCAAAGTAGTGATGCTCAAGATATAATTAAAATCATGTGATGTGTTTTTGTTGAAAGAATGAACACAAATAATGACTATAACAAGGTAGGAAATGGATTACCATAAATAGTAATAGGGAAAGTGAATAGGTATTTCATTTTGTTATTTGCGCAGTAGTATGGTTTTTATCTCTACATGTGCGAGGATGCCACAAGTGAGAGAACTGTGATTAAGTCTATTTGAGATGGTGGCAGTAGTTATAGCATCATGTATGACATATGGGCTAGTAAGTGTATTTTTTTTTAAATTGTGTTGAATTGGGTTATTTTTCGTGAATTTTGTGAAATTTTTATTTTTAATTTTCTTGGCATTTTTGACTGGGTAAGAGATGTGAAGGTGTTAATGACCTTCATGACACTAATTCCCAAGAATGAGTGCTAATGACATGTTATGTGGTGCTCGAGTCCTACATCCGGGTGTTGGCGACCCGAGAAGGTGAGGGTTGAGCCTAGAGTGTTGTAAATGTGAAAATTGATGCTTTTTGATGTTACTAGTAGGTGATTTTACATGTATATGATATACGATGTCATTTTTTTTATTTTTTTTATGTTGTGTAGAGGGATATTCATTTGCGAGAATTCTTTGGTGGTTGGCACTTGAGTACATTATTGGGGTTGGGGTTATCAGATGATGAGTGGGATGTTCTAGACCATTCTAACTTGCGGCACGACAAAGTGAGAATGGAGGATGTGCCCCATAATATGTCGATAATCACCACATTGTATGAGATATGGTTTGCGAGATAATTACACATTTGGGTTGCTACTAAGGAGATGACATTGGCTTTGGAGGATGTAAATCACATATTACGGTTGTCTATTATCGGTGAAAGGGTATAGGTGATGGCTATAGAGGGACACATAGAGACAAATGAGGGCCACTAAATGGTCCTTTATAGGGACCCAAGTGCATATTAAGGTCCATATCAGTATTGATGTTATACTGAGGTTGGGGGTTCCATGATTGCATAATTTTAAAGTGATTATGGTTGCTTCTTTAGTTTCGATTGAGGGAGGGGTATAGGCATCTTATATAAGATGCATGATATTTTCATTGTAGAGAGGATGATGGGATGAGATATGCATGGGAACGATGTGTATTAGCGCATTTTTATAGGGATTTGTATAGATTCACGTAGGAGGAACATGGGGTTGGGCTAGGAGCCACCACTTTGTTACATGTATGGGCTTATGAGCATATTATGATATTGAGGCCACTTGGTGGGCCATGTGGAGAGTGGGCTAGACCTAGTATATTTTTTGAGTGGTGGGTAGGTGTGTGGGGTAGGAGGATGGATACTGATACATATAGATTTATGTTGGATCACATGGGACCAGGGGCCATTATCTAGAGGCCATATCATGACTATGGTGGATGGCTCAAGGATGCAATGGAGCTTCGATGTATTCATCGCACTATGTGGTTGGTGTTGGGGTGATAATGTCAAGTGGGATCAGCCACTTCAGTACACCCCAACATTATTAAAGTTTTTCTAATCAAATTGTATTAAAATAATTCTTTCACAATTAAGAGTGAAGTGGCCAGACTAATTCACCAACCCACATTGATTTGGGTGATCCCTCTTAGGATTAGCTTTAAGCAACATTTACATTTGTATAGTCTAGTATTAAATATTGAGATCACTGTAAGATACACTAGCAGAGCATACTATGTAAGACACTAGCAGAATACAAGATGAGCTAGATGGTCGTGGTTATTTTATGAATAAGAGACATAGCTCTACAATGGTGTGAAAGACTGAGGAGTGAAGTGGAAGTGTTGGGTTAAACTTGTGTAAATTCTTAATATAAAAAGTTTTTACCAATGGAGTTTTTCCTTTAGGTTTCTCCACTTAAATCTAGTGTTATCTATCTCTTGTTCTTATTCATTATTTTCTTTCATCTCTAGCTCATTAAGCTCATTATTTACTATCTATTTCAAGTTATTTCTTTGTCTAATTGACTACATGCCATAATCTATAGTCTTCGGCTTTAATGGTGGATCTATGATCTGTGGATTATATTTCCCCTACTAAATCTAACATGACATCGGAGATGGTGATTGTGTGTGTGCAGGATCGATCTAGAAGTATTTTGACTTGAAAGGGCAAAAAAACTTTAAGTTTATTAACCGATCTGTGAGACCCAAAATTTCTGCAGTCATGTTTGAGCTAACCAGGTTAAACTTCCAGTTCCCACCTAATATTGTTTAAAATATTGGTTAAAAATGGGATAAATGGTTATTTAGATCATGTTTAAGATTTTGTATGCTTAGATATTTTCTTTTGCTTTTTTCAGCCATTTACACCTTGAATCCATCGTCTGTGAGCAATTTTTCTAGTTTTCCCATTATAGATATCCGTTTGGATCATTTTTTAAATGTGGATCTGAAATATCTAGTTAGATCCAGTTTATTCGGGACTTTGAAGTCTGTCCTGGCTGTAAAATCTTTATTTTTCACCATTTTTGTATTTGCAAAGCTTGGGCCAATCATTTTGTGCCATCTAGCTTCGTATTTCTAGCCATTTTTTGGTTTTATGAAGCTTGGACCAATGAAATTTCTCCAAATAGCTTCTTTTCCTTCATTTTATGTTTGTGAAGCTATTTCTAATATTTTATTTCCAAGTGTCTTCATTCTGTCATTTTTACCAAACTTTTCAAAGTTCTTCTTTTACAAATCTCGGTCCAATCATTTTACGCCACCTATTTTTGTATTTTCATTATTTTTTTGTTCTTTTTGCATTTGTGAATTCGCACCCACTCTTAAAGTGCTAAATGACTTCTATCTAATATCTTTCTATCTTTACAAAGCTTGATCCAATATTCTAGTGCCATCCGGATTTTCCCCATGCACTCATTTGACTTCTTTTGACTACGGAGCTTGAGCCAATCATATTACTCTAGCTAGCTTTGAAAATTTTTGGTTTTTTACGAAGCCCAAACCAATCAAAAATATTTATCTTGCTCCGTAGTGTCAATAATATTGTCTATTTGATTTTCATTTGCGATCCGCAAGACAATAAGGGCTTTACATTTTCTTTGTGTTATCATACTTGACTTATCTATTTCTGACATTTGCAAAACTTGAGCCAATAATATTGCTCCAAGTATCTTGTATGTTGCATTTTTCATATTTGTGAAATCCGAGCCAATAGAATTGCTCCACATTTTACATTTTTCAGTCTTTTATTTGTGGCAATTGTTATCCAATTAAAATTTTCCACCTTTTCACATTTTTTAGTGTTTGTCAGTCTTGTGAAAAGTGAGCCATTTAAAAGGCTCCACGTGTCTTCAATTTGCTTTAGTCATTTTGGTTGCACTGTGAAGTGTGATCCAATAGCATTTGAACACATATATATATATCTGATTAGTTTTGGGAAGACTTACAAAGTGTGGGCTAATAGAAAAGTGACACATGTCTTTGTTTTTTCATGGTGTCTAGACTTTAGTTCTTTGTTTCATGGATTTATTAACTTTCCTTTGTACCACGGGATCTCTAATTTTCTTCGCTTCCGCGGGTATTTTAATTTTGTGATTTGCGAAGTCTAAGCTAATTAGAAATTGACACGGATTCTACTTTTCTCACTCTTCAGACTTGTGAAACACGACCCAACTATTTTTTGACATGTATTCTAATTATTTCAGGGTGTCAGTCTTTACATTGGCTTTGCCACTTAGATTGTGACACTTGTTTTATTCCTTTTCCAAACCTGAACTTTATTTTAAAATTAGCTAACTTTCGGGTTCTTTTAATTCACACAATGTCTTTATTTAAATTTTGGCATAAATACGCCTAGTGTCAATCTGTTTAAGCCATTAATTTTTCCACAAGTGGTTTGTTTGACTTAGACTTTTCTTTCACATTGTGTCAGAGTGCAAAATGTGATCCAATTAATTAAAGACATGTGTATACGGTTCTATTTTTAATTAATTGGATTCTCGACTTATTATTTTGTTACAAAATGTGAGATAATTAAAAGGTGACACGTATATTTGTTTTATCTTTTAAAATCTTCGCGTATTGATGCATGTCTATTTATCTTTTGTCGTAGTTTTTTTATCGGTTTTGGACCAAAGAGGCATAAACTTTAATTTTTAAAGTTTCACATCCAACTCGAGGATCTATTTTAAAGTTGACACATGCCTCTCTTGATATTGTTGATTTGTGCCACGTGTCAACCCCGTCTAAGTTGTTTATTAACTTATTTTATTTGTTAAAGTAGCTCATTTTGAGCTCATGTAGCTCGAAGTTTTTAGCTCACCCTGTCAAGTTGCTAAATAAATCATCGAGCTACTCTAGCCCAACTCATTCTAAGCTTGTGTAGCTCATCCTTTAGCTCACCGAGCTGAGTTGCAAAATAACTCACCAAGCTCCTGTAACTATGTTCTGTCAATTTGATCTTAAATCAACCAATTTAAGCTATTTTTAGACCAAATCTACTTATCTTTGGAAATTTGACGAACTGTGTTATGTTTTTAAGATCATAATTAATTAATTATTAATTAGCTAATTTGCCTATTAAAATGGTCTATAGCTAAAACATGACCTAGCCCTGTTAAATTGATCCATAACTTGACCAATTCAAGCTATTTTTTATCAAATTCGGGTTGTTTGTTGTCATATGAAAAATTAAAAGATTTGTAGCTTGTTTTTTGTCTCTATTTAGCTTCTTTGAGTCATTTTTTAGATGTATTTGTCTCCATTTCCGTCTAAGCATTAGAAATGGCTAGTTCTGCTAATTTTTTGATGGATAAGTCTCAGCTTTTAAATGGAACAAATTATAGCATTTCAAGAATTTGATTAAGAGCTTGTTTTATGGCTAAAAAGCTTTGGGATCTTGTCTAAAAACTAGAAGCCCCTATCTCAATAAATGTAAGTTATGTTGATTCATGATGAATTTTGGTAGTTGCATGATAATAATTAGACATCATGAACCCCTATAAAGAGTAATTAAGAAATCTTGAACCATTTCTAACCATGAAAAAATTTCTTGTCAATCACAGAGGCAAAATAGAAATTGATATAATATTTTGTAATGCACCAAGTGCATTTATAAGATGTACCTAGAGGTTACAAATAATATGTGCATATTCTTGAGAAACTTTCTTGTAAATCTGCCTCTCTTCCCTCTTCTGAGTATCCTAAAACTGAAATTGTTCTGCAAAGTTGTTTTTGATATAATGGATCTAGACATTGAGGGGGAGATTGACCCTTTTCAGATTTGTAGCTTATGACTCATGGCTTCAAGGAATGATTCTTTTGAAAGATATTAACCATGCCAATATAAAGCTTTGAAATCTGCTCTCCTTATTTTTGAAAATTGGAAACTGTGCTTTGATTTGTACCTGAGCTTGATGAAGCTCTCTTTCTTGAAATCATATTGATCATGTATGACTCGTATCTTTCTAAGAATATGAATAAATCATGACAGAAATTACTTGTAATTGTTTCATAGTTTGTCTTTAAAACCTTACTTTGAAATTTTTTTCTTGAAAATACTAAAATAGTGTATAGTATAACCTTTACAATAATTTGAGCTTTGATGTTCATGCATTTTTATCTTGGCTCTATTTGATTTTCCATCCTAGAATGATGGATGCAATTTGCTTATTCAATTCTTCCTGATATAATACATATTTGTAATTCTAACCTTGAATGCTTTAAAGTCTCGAATTTTGAGCACCTTTGTTCTGCTATAAGATGTTGACTATTTGATGGCTTTGATGAATCCTTATATAATGTTTCTAGCCATCAAATATAATATAGTTTTGACTAACGAGTGAAGTGGAAGTGCTAGGTTAAACTTGTATAAATTCTTAATATAGACAATGCTTTACTAGTGGATTTTTAACTTCGGGTTTCTCTACTTAAATATGGTGTTATCTATCTCTGGTTATTTTTCATTATTTTCTTTCAACTATAGCTCATTAAGCTTTATTATTTGATATCTATTTCAATTTATTTCTTTTTCTAATTGATTGCATGACATAATCTATAGTATTTGGATTTAATGGTGGATTTATGATCTCGTGATTATATTTCCCTGTTAAATATAATAGTTGAAGGACATATTACCTATGGTTATAGAGATATTTCAGGAGAGTGTGTATCATGATAATTTAACATGGCTTAGTATGTGCCCCCGAGTCGTATATATGGGTGAGATCCACAAGGGAATTAAGGAGAGCCGAGTGAGACCAGGGCCCACAAAGGCATAGCTAGTACCCCTAGTCCAGAGGAGTCGATGAGGCCATAAAGCTAATATAGGTGAATGACACGGGTTGTACATAGGAGTATAGTGCATGGTGGGAAGCACAAATATGGTTGTTATTATATCTTGTTGTTGTCGATGTAGTGGGAGTAGTACTAATAGGAGGAGTAGGGGGACATGAACCTTCCCCAATGGTGGTGATGTGGCTGCGGCGAGAGAAAAGTGTGAGTATATGTGTATTGATATTTTTTGGAGTTATTACGTAGTTGTTTTAACTATTCTCGTATCATGGTAATGAACTAATGTGATGTTTTGGATGGGTGCAGGGATGTTTATTGGTCATTGATTGTGGATACTTCAATCTACATATTGACACGTAATGTGTCCACCGATGTTCTTATTAGAGGTGGTATATTAGAGCAATTGATGTCATTTTCAATGAGCATGCCCATTTGTTTGATCCAATGGTAATATTGGTGTCTAATTGTATAGTTTTATTGAGTAAGAGGGATGAGGCATGAGAGGAGACACAATGAGCCAGAGAGGTTATGGGTGGAGGTCCCCTTGCACATGATGTATTTACGAGTTTTGTGGAGCTATAGGGTCATTTTGTGGAGCATTCGATCAACCTTACTCTATTACATAGGTAGGTAGGGAGGTATAGGGATGTGAACACAGGGTGGAGCATCTAGTTCTAGAGCTCCCATAGTTATAGATAGTGATAGTGATGATGAGATATGATGCATATGTATGTAGGGGATTTTACCTCAACAATTATACTATGTAATTATGATTTTTTTATTATATATAGAAATGGATGATTGTTGTTATTGTATTATGTTTATGTGTTTTATATATATGTGATGTGTTTATCATTGCTCGTATTTTTTTATTTGATTTGCATTTTGTAGTTGTTGATGTTGACTAATGGATAATGATGTTTAATTTGATCATAGATAGATAACTCATGATATATTATATGTGATAATAGATAGTGTATAGAATATATACAATGTAATTGCATCATGTGACAAATATGATGCAAAAGTATATTGTATGTATGAATAGAGATGTGATGGATGGTAAATTATGTATAAAATAAAGGATGTAAGATATTATGTGAATGAGATGACTGTAAAAGTGTACTTAAGCATGCGTTTGTGTGATGAAGAGGGAGGAAGAGAATAGTGACACCCCCCAGTGTGTGAATGATAAGGTTCATTTATATAATACCCCTCAACAGTCAAGAATGAATTGTAAAGCGAAAGTGCATCATCGGGAAATGATTTGATAGTGTGTGTGAGATAGATAGATCAATAAAGCATGTAGCACAAGATATGGATCAAGGTTCTTATTATAACATATCCCTTGAAATTCATGTAAGAACAATGAGAACATGAGTGTGTCATCGAGAGGGGGTGTAAGGTGAAAAAATCACCTACCAAATACCAAGGAGGCATGGAGTGGTGGAAGCATGTGGATAGTAAAAGGTGTGAGTGTATGAACCAAACTAAATGCCGATGAGATGGTTCCAATGATGGGTGGTACAACAATGGGAAGCAAAGGTGATGATGGCTTAGGCATCTAATGTGTAGGAGGAGCACCGCTCACCTGGATAAGATGGTGCAGCAATGAATGGATGAGATGAATATTTCACATGAAAAATAACCTATGGTGGTGGATGAAAAGTGAACTTAGGAGTAGGTGCAAGAGATAAATGAACTAAAATAGATGCATGCTTGTGTGGAATTGGGGACATATACGCTTACGATATTGATAGCTAAAGGAAATGACACCCTTATCTTATAATTGTTGTAATTAATCATGAAAGGTACAATCATTATCACGATGTCCATTGATATAATGATAGTTGTAATAAGGTCGATCACGTTTCCATTGCAAGGGATGTGGTGGATGATGCATATTATAAGGTAAGTAAATCAAACTATTATCAATCAAATCACGCAGCACATCATGAGGCCTAGCATCATGAGAAAAGTATAATGGCTCTCATGGAGGATATGGAGAAGTTTTAGGTGGAGACCGATGCGGTGGAGGAGATTAAGGATGCTTATGTGATGTATAAGACTGAATTTTCTTGCGGGGTGGAGGAGATGGAGACCTAGGAGGATGCTGAACAAATGGAAGAGGAGAAGAACTAGATGATGCAGCAATAGCAGAAATAGTAGGAGGATCTATGACATGTGTAGTAATGAGATCTTGTTCTAGATCAATGACTTTATAACATAAGAGTGTGAATGATTCGCATGTATCATATTGCAAGTATTTCTTTAAAGCAGAATCAAACCATGAAAAAATATGAATTAATTTTCTAAATCAATGGGCTGAAAGACTAATTGATGCATGCAAGCATTGAAACACAAAATGTAATCAATAATAGGTTTTGTCTTTCCTTGATGTAAGCCAGGTAAGTGATCATGTGTGACTCTAGGGCCATTATTAAGTATAAAGCTTGAAGGAAGGCCTCTTCCATCTCACAATAGGTACTAATAGATCCAAATGGTAGATGTTTGTATGATTGGAAAGAGTCATCGGTAAGACCGGGTGAAAATCTTTGAGCAATAATATATCATTAGAGTATGAATCCATAGCTAGACGATAATGTTTGAGATGTAAATATGGATTTTTAGTACCATCAAAGCATGAAAATGTAGGCATAATGAAATCCTTAGGAAATGTTGAATTGTGAATCTTTTTTTGGAATAGGATTTCCATGTAAAGAATTATTATCGATAGAATCATAATAGGCCTTGCTTTCAAGAGTGAGAGATTGGACTTGAGATTGTAATTGGCCAACATCATGCATGAGTGATAAGATATCATGTGAAGGAATGATGGAATATGTGAATGGTGTATTGATTAGTTGAACCTTTTTATTACGAGTGATCATGGGTATGTCAATAGATGAAGTGGAAGATTCTGATGTTAAGGGCACACTTGATGTAGGTGCCAAAGAAATAATAGGTGGTGAAGAACATGAAGTGTCGATAGGAATATTAGGAATTTCATCGGAAGAGATAGTAGGAGATGAATCAATATGAATGTTACTAGATAAAATCTTAGAAGAAGATGAAAGTCTAGTAGATAATTCGCATTCAATGGTATGTAAAGAAGTAGAATCATTACTTGTATGTATATCATCAATATCAAACAAATATTTAGATGCAAGGATTTCATTAAGCATATCATCAACATATAATGAAGTAGGAGGAGAACTAGTATGAGATGTATCATTACAATCATTGGAGACATTTTTAAAAATGCAAGGAGTATGAGATGCAACTATAGAATCATCCTGACTAGTATTAGAAACAACATCATGCACATGTATATTTTCATCATGATTTTTATCTAAAGTATCATCATCAAGACTAAGCATAAAACTGATAATAGCATCATCTAAAGTTTCAATATAAATAGAAGAGGGTGGAGTGTAGCTAACTTAATAATAGGTTCTATAACCAAAAAGCTTGTTGGATCAAAAATGATGCTAATGGTAGAATGATCAAAGCTAGTAGGAACATTGCATTCATTAGCCAACAATTTCCTTTGAGTATCATTTGGAATAATAGTGTTGTGATATAGAGCACTAAGTTCAGCTATGGTTGCTTCATCATAAATATGATTAATACTCACATTATACATGGTTATCTTAGGAGGAGAAGATTTATGCTTAGCCATAAGGGTTTTAGTGGATTCTAGGGTGAGGAGTTATAACATACAAGGTTCACTAAAATGATTCTATAAAATCTAGATATTTTATTAAAATTTGAAAAGCAAATACTTGCATTTGATATACAATGAAATACAGATGCTAGGAAATTTATTTGATTTATTTATGAAAGAAAATACAAGAGATAGGGAACTTACCTTGATTTCTCTTATCTCTAAGTTTTTTTAAAATGGAGAATGTGATAGAACAAAAATAAATACCTTCACAATCTTTCTCCAAAAATGTAGAGATGCTCAAACTCCTGGACACAAGAACCTCGGGTAGGGGCAAGGACACCTACAAGCAACCTAGACCTCGATGGGTGTCATACACTGCAAAAATATCGGGATCTGGTTCTAACATTTTCCCTAGGGTTTCAAACTTATTCACCATTAGTCTCCTAAAAGTATTAATTTGACTACGGGAGTACCTATAAATCTGCAACATAAATATCCTCCTACAAAACCCTCAAAAGATATCAAATCCTAAAAATATATGCAAAATGAGGGTTTGTACTATCCTCACATGTCAACTAATGAACTTACGATTGAGCATTGTACTATATCTCAGAACCAATGTAGTTCTATGTGCTTGAGTGTGCAATAGTGCTCCTAGGTTTCCCTTTGTCGATAATGTCAAGATAGTGGGAAGTCGCTAGATAAAATATAAATGTGTGGGATAGAAAAATTAACTTCCCCTTCCTATGCGGTTTGCATACGTAAAAATGTGCCCAAATGGAGTCTCTTGAGATATGTAGATAGATATCCATTGATAAGAATTTTATGCCCTTATAATGGTATGTATGTTGTGTTTATACAGGGATCTCTTACTTGAATTTTGACACTAATTACCCGACATGCCGACTAGTAACTCGGGATATGAGTGGGAAAACCGAAAAGACAAGCCTCAAATGTAAAAATTAATATCAAAAATAAAGAGGACATGGGCACCCAAGATGGATAGGAGCGGTTAGGAGATAATATCCAATATTGGGTGCTATTGTCCAAAGATAACTAATGACATATGTGTAAATCTTTTTGGGAGATAAGGATCCACGTGTCCTAACCGTTAATTGGGTGTATGAGTGACAAGTGTGTAAGATAAAACAATAGAAACAAGTAAGAAAAATAGACATAATAGATAGTGGGCCATCATTGAATACTTTTCTTATACAAGATCCATATATAAAACAACACACTTAGCGGTATAATAAAATAGTAGTATGTGTGTGATTTTGTGTCTACACCACTCACCACCCTTCATAGGTGCTAGAATTTTCAATAATGTGCATGGTCTTAGAATCTCTCCGATGAGTCCTCTATCTAACAAATCTTAAACACCGTTCGTATATTCACATACTCTTAAGGTATCATCCTATAGGATTCCTTATTTGGAAAACTTGACCTTGGAATCAAATCCATGTGGTGACTAATGTCTCTCACAAGTGATAACCCTAGCGATAACTCACTAGACACAACTTCCACAAAGTCTTTCAACATTCCTTTCACTTCTAACAATATGGTTTCTTCTCCTTTCACCTCTTCTACCAGTTATCATTTTGTGTGGTCCATACTATTAGCGCAAAACATGAACTATCATGCTTCACTTAAGAACTACTTACAAAATTAACAACACTTTTAGTGTTGTTTCACTCTTCTCCAAAAATGGGTTTGGATTAAACTTCACTCCATCCTTCTCAATTGCATATGTATTTAAGTGGCCATCGTAATGCACCTTCCAATCAAACTTCCAAGGCCTACCACGTAGCACATCACATGTGTCCATGGTCATGATATCACACATCATCTTATCTTCATATCTTTCAATTTGGAATTTGACTTGAAATTGTTCTTTCACCAACAACTAGTTTCCTTTCTCCAACCATGAAACCCAATAAGGATTTGAATGTTTCATCCTCTTCAACCGCAACTTATCCACCATTTATTTTGCTACCAAATTATTGGTACTTCCACTATCCATAATTACTTTTCATACCTTTCCTCTCTAGTTACATGTTGTTTTAAACACATTGTTAGTATTTAGTGTTCACATTAGTCGATTATATGTTAGTTTTGTAGTGTGTTATATTATTATTTCTATGTGATTATATGGTTATAACAACTCATATAAACAAATTAATAAGCTACATGATTTTAGTGTTTGACTCCATATATTAAAGATATGTATAGATTATTTATAGGTACATTGTTGGTGTATATTGATAACAAAGTATTTTCCCTACGTACAAAAAAACTCCACTCCTATAATTGATAACATGTATGCTTGTTTACTCCTATAAATGTCTATTGGTAGTCCATTTGTATTGTTATTAGTCAATATCTATTTTTTGTGTGTTGTATTAAAATCCAAAATGGTTAAAGTAATAATATCAAATTATATTCATAGGATTATTAAAGTTTTATTTATAACTTGTTTGTATTAAAATTTGTAATGCCTCTAGCATGACTGGTACCTATGATGACTTCTACTATAGAAGGTACAAACGTTGACATGTGATTTTGTCTTAAGATGGTGTACTCTTATGACTTAGGAAATCATGTTTGCAGAAGATAAGAAGTTATCTGTTGGGAATAGGTACATTCTGTCATGTTTTTGCTTAATTGAAAATGAAGCAATCCATCTCTTTTATGTAGAATAAATTCACTACTAGGGATTATGAATTTGAGTTTCAGTTTTCATATTTTTGGGGTTTCAAATAGCATTACCTTGGATCAATTCCATTGATCCAAGGTATGCTTTTAATTTTCATGTCTTGTTGTCATGATGTCTGAATTGGACATGTGGAAGGGTTCTAGATCTTGAATGTGTAAAGGTTATGAATGAACCTCTCCATGGATCTCTGCTTCGTATTTAATCAAGTAACAATTTGGTTCTTCTTTTCTATTCTGGTATGATGAAGTTTTCATTGGGGACCTGGGACCTAATATAACTATGTTCTAAAACTAGTAACTCTATCCTAAGGGTTAAACCTAACCTAAGTTAATATGTTCTTTTGTTAAATTGGGATGAAAAAGAATTAAGAGGGACCTAGACTAAAACTATGGACCTACCTATGGACCTATGTTGATTTCCTAAATTAGTGTCTAACCTAACTAATGGAATGGCTAACCTAAGGGGGCCTATGAAACAACATGGGGAAAGAGGAAAGTGGGAGGAAGTGAATTCAAGGAATTTAAGGCAATTTATTAATCCTTATCTCTTTCTGCAAACAAATTTGGCAAAGGCAAAGTAGAAACTTAAGATGGATGAGTTGGCATTTTTGCCAAAGTTTTATGAGGCATGTTTTGTTTGAATTAAGTCCACTCCAAATTTGGAGATGGTGGTGGTAGGAAAATAGGAAGGACTGATAGTCCTACTCTACATTTAATTTTTGGAAATTGGTAAAACCGCCTAGGAAGAAGATAGAGGGTTTGGTTTTTTCGATTCATTTGGTTTTGGAGCTAGAGCTTTGCATGTGGTTGTTTTTGTTTTCGAACCTCCAGTTTGATTTTTGCATGTAATGTGTCAATGCATGAGTTTTCCTTCCTTGCATGGCGTGGAAGAAAGGGTTGGCACTGTGAGACTATAAGAAGGAGATAGAGGAAGTTTTTGTGTGGTTTTTGGCATTTCAAAAGAAGATTGAGGATCTGCTTGGAAACTTCTATGAATCAGTGAAGGAAAAGCACTATCAGGCATGATAGGCTCTATCCATTAAGTTTTATGCTTTTACTTAAATGTTCATAAAAACAAATTTTCTCTTTGGAATAGACTGGTTTTCATTCTACTAATAAGATTTCTCTGCTTGAGGTTTTTGTGTTGTTTATTGGGAATGCTTTTTTGATTTTGTTTGAATGATGGAAAGGGTGATCTGGGTTTTTGATTTTCTTGATTTGATAGTTGGGTTATGCTTTAATCTTTCTGCATGGGCTTGAGATCAAGTTGAAAACTATTTGTGATCTTGTTTAAACTATTTGAAATATGGATATAGTATTCTGGGTGGATAGTTTCATACTCTTGAGTAGCTCGTTTTGTTCATTTTTCTTGTAGAGGCTTGAGAACAAAGTCTAGATCTATGAATGTTCATAGTTAAAAATACTCTAACCTTGTAGGTAGTTTGGTTTCTTATATCTGAAGATCTAGTTCTAATTGTTCTTGTTTCATCTCTATTGGAAAACTACGGTTATTAAAACTGTTTGAAATATGGATATAGTATTCTGGGTGGAGAGTTTCATACTCTTATGGGTACTAATGGAATGCTTAAAGTTAGGAAATGTTTTTGTTTCTTATTGTATTTTGTGATTTCGATTATGGGTTTTGTTTTAATCTTTCATTTATAGACTTCTGACCCTATGATTATTACCGAATGATAAATTGTTAGGGGATTTGCTTGGAAATTGATTTTACGTCTGTTAAGACTTACTTGAACTCTCTTTTGGTTATTAATTGAAGACCGGAAAAGGGATAGTTGGTGTTAGCTTCTTGAATGAAATTATTGTTTACGGAAGTTTGATTTTTGAAGCAAGTAGGAGGATATGAATTATTGTTCTATTTTCTACTCATTAGGATTTTGGGTAATCAATGGAATTGTAGCATTTGGCGCTAAGATGGGAAAACCCTCTTGGGTATTGGTTCACCTGTATCTTGGTTGTTTTTGTTACCTTGAACTTCTTGACAACTCCTTTGATACTGATTTGATGTATTGTATTTGCATGTTTCTTTGACCTTGGGCCATCAAACCCGGTTTTGATTCTTTCAAATCTTAGGCAATGTTCTTCATGAAAATGGAACGATGACTTCTATTAGGTTAAAACATCTTGTATACTTATTTTCCTATATGGATCTGAATTAGGAGGATTTTTAGACTTACCATGTTGTTATTTCCTTCCTTTCATCTCTGTACCTTTTGAGTAATGGTTTATTTGTTATCTTGTGGAAATAAAGGCTATCTTTACCATCTCCTGGAATGATGAAAGGTAAGGTAATGTTGTTGTTGTTCTTCATTATTTCCTTTCTCCTAGTTGTTGTTCATTCAATTCAAACCCAAATTAGATCTCTGTTTGGGATTTTGGTTTGAGACATTAGATAATGACCTTGTCAATATAGGTTATTGGTTTCTTTAGGTTCTCCTTTAATCATACAAGAGTTAAGGGGTTGTGATCTTTCTCCCTCTCCTTCCTTTATTCTTCTTTCATCTTCACACTTGGTGAAGATGTTGTCTTTCTTTGGTCTATTTTGTTATGCAACTTCTTGATTGTCTGGTAAGAATGATTGTAGAATGTTGTTAGGGCAGTATAGCTGAAGTTGAAATTAATTGGATGGAATATTATGTTTGGATAGAAGTATTTGGATGGTTTAATGAGTTTGTATAGAGTATAAACTTAACCATTCTAATTACTTAAGGTAATGATTGCAATGGTGCATCTTTTTGAGATTAGAGTGTAACTCTTTTTCTTGTTGGAAGTAATCTTACATCTTTAAGTGGTTTGATTTATCTTGTTTGGTTGTTAACTTGATTTGGTTCCTAGTTCTAAGTTTGAGTATTAGGATACTCTAAACCGGACACTTAAATGTTATGATGATTTGGTTATTTTAACTTATTTCTTATGATATTTAAGTTCAATTATTGGAAGCTCATATTTTAGGATGAATATAGGTTAAGGAAATATTGAGATGGAAGTATTGTTGTAAATGATCTACTACTTGAACTATGCCTAAAATATAGTTAGGATAGTTACCTTTTTCTGTTAAACGGATCTAATCAAATGAGTGATCATGAAAAGAAATGTATGAAAGTAGTAGTGAAATTCTGATGAAATGTTACTTATCAGAATTATTGTTTAAATTCTTTTGATAAAAGACAATAGTATGGATGGCTGAAGTTGTTATATTTCATGACCTAACCTTACTTTTGATTTTTGTATATCTCTTTCTCTCTTTCTTTTGTTTGAGTATTGTAACTCCTTTTGGCTATGTCTTTCTGAATTGCTTTAGGACTGTTTCATAACAACAAAGTTCTTTTTATGAAACAGTTAGTTAAAAGCACATCGTTTTAATGATTTAGTACTTATCATGCTCAATTAAATGAACTAACCCGTGCTAGTAATTTTGCAGATGGACTTCGTAAGTGATGAAAGGAGAAAGATCTTTAGGAAGTTACATTTGTTTATCAAAGAGACTGGATCTTTTATGATGAAATATGGTTCATTACTTGAAATGTATTTGATGGAAAAGAAAGTTGTATCTGAAATTGATTGAAATAGTGTTGTTTGATATTAGTAATATCTGAAGCATTTGGACTTGTAAATGTATAATTTCCTCATTGAATGAAAGATGTGTGAAATTTGTTTGTACTTGATGTAATTCCTTTTGGCATGCAATGAGTGGAAATAATGAATATTACTCTATTTCACAAACAGTAACATACTTTTATGGTTTGGAATGGAGTAAATAGAAGTCTAAGGTGTTAGATGTATTACCCTCTCTAGTGAGGATGCAACTTATAAAGTTGACTTTCTTACATTGATACTCAACTATATCTCTATGACTATATTTAAATCAAATGTTTGTATGAGAATTAAACCTTGATAATAGTTTATAATGTACAATGGGTTTATAATAGACTTTAACCCTTAATAAGGGAAAGGAAAGACAATTCCCTTGAAATGAATCATAGTCCTAATTTAAGACCTTTTTGATATGAATCCTGATTGTTATCTGTAGTTAGAGAAGGTGTGATTTCTCATGTAGACTTCCTTAATTAAAATAGGAATGTAGGAAAAGACAATTAAAAAGGGAATTAGACTTCATTTCAATGAAGTCTAATATGAAAAAGACCTACTCGAACTTATATAAGCTAGGGTTGTATTAAGTGAGTAAATAAATGACACTTCCATGTGTACTGGGCCTTTAATGTAAAATTTGAATCAGGTTGTTAATAGTTCAAATCATAGCATGTGAGTTGGATAGAAAGCAGATTTATCTAGCATAACTTCATCTAATGCAGTTTTAACTCTGAATCTTAACAATTAAGGAACCTAGTTGTTCAGTAGGGTTGTTGTAATTAATTGATAACGAGGAAATTAATAAGATATAACTTCCTATCTAAGGTATGTTCATCCAGATGAGGAAAACTTAGTTGGATGTTGACACACACCAACTACAGCAGTAGTACCTTCATGATGACAAGGGTCTTCATGAGGATACTATGTTGCAGTTGACATGTTTCAACACCCTTTCAAAGTTTGTTTAACTAGACTAACATAAATTCTGACTTGATCATAGTTCCGCCTAGGTAAAGATAGGGGCATGATCTAGTGTCGGGTCAACTCACGTTGACTTAGGATAAATAGACACGCCTAATCAACATAAGTTGATTGAGTATGTCTAAGTACCCTTAGTCACCATAAGCAGTCCTCCACACTTGGCCATGTTGCTAACCTTGGCTAGGGTTAAACCTTGAATGAGTGGACTAACAGAAGTCAGTGAAGACCATTCTAGATAATAGATCAAGTAGGGTGAAGGAATTATTCCATTTGACGAGTATGTCGTCTAGGAATATAAACATGAACAGTATGTTTAAAATATTTGGCCAAAGTATCACAAGTTGTTGGTTGTGTTGTCTTATGTCACCTAGTTTAAGAAGCAGGATTTTAAATGAATATCAGTAATAGATATTCAGATAGGCCTCTTAAATAGAACACTTGATACCTCTAAAATGGTAAAAGAACCAAGTATATGTAGTATACACATTATAAAGTTAACATGAGAGATCGGTATGATACTTGAGTCATGAAATAAGAGATCGGTGTTCACCGAGTCATTTACAATTGCATATGGTTTTCTATTATGAGATAGATTAGATTTGGGATGTGTGTTCTAAATTATGTTAATTTAGAATAGAGAAATTTATGCAAAAAAAAATCTTTGTTTCTAAAGTCTTAAAATGGGAATGTTACAAAATTAATTAACATGTCAAATCGATGACTTCCGTATGTATCATAAGCATGAAAGTTGTTAGTAGTCAAACTTTTATCATTAGTGTCAAATAAATTGTTTGTAAGTGGATGCATTTTTAGTGGAAATTGACATCCCCAGCTAAACATTTCATATTGTGGGGAGTTATTAAAATAAACACAATGTGTAAATATTTGGGATTCTACTAAGTAGAAACACAATGGAGTATGGAGGAATAGGAGGTTGGAATTCAATCAGATTATTTCTTTCCAACCACTAGTGACGTGGTTGTTATAGACACAAAATCACACGATTTGGGTAATTATCTAGTCCTGATTACATATTACTATTCATGTGATTCCTAAGTAAGAAAAATACTAGTTAACCCATGTCTTTGGCCACCTCTCTTTTTATTTGTTTTTTTTTCAGTCTTGTACCTTTATTTGATCATTCTACATTTTTACTCTTTGGCATTTATCATCTTTGACACCAACGCCCATCCAAGATGTCATCACCAAGTGCCCTCATCCTCCGGGTGTCCATTTCCCCATTGTACTTTACTTACACTTTTTGGTCATTTCTAGTTGCTTGAGCATCTTATATTTTTGGTATTCGGCATTTTTGGGGTTAATTACAAAATTCAAGAAAAGGAATCATATAAATATAAAGTTATGTGATCATAATAAAGGACCAAACACTAAGCATTAGTTATCACCACCTAAGGTTGCATCCATCAAGGCATCTAAGAGCTCTATTAGCATCCATCTAGCACCATCATAAGGGACACAAGGGTTGGTTATTCTGCATACACTTCATAGGAGAGAATTTCATTCTATACCATGCACACATCTATTATATTTATTTACATCTAGTTATTTTCTCTCTACCAAGTGTGGCATGCACAAGAGCCACTAGGGCACGATTTACGCACATACACACACAGAGAGAGAACTACATTATGTATGAGATGTATTGCAGCACTTAGTCATAAGTTCACCATTATGAAAGCTGAGGATAGTCTGACCCCTCATTCTACATCTTTATTTTTTGGGATTTGATGTCTATTTGAGGTTTTTGCATATTCATATTTCGTTACAGGGTTACAATGACATTGGCAATCTTGGTGCAACCTAGAAAAAACTAAAGGAAAACACCTTGCAACACCTCAAAGGAGGTTTTTTGATCATCTTCATGGACCCGGGTGGCTATAAACATGTCTAGGGTGCCCATGTGTGACGTTGTCCCTCTCTAGGTGCCCCAGTCTAACCTATCTCTCCAAATCTACATTTTTCTAAGCTCTGGTGTGACATTCTTTTTCATCTCTTTTAGTTTTCTAAATTTTTATATCTTCTAGCTCTTTATGACTTGTCTAATTACCCTTGTCTCCTCCTTGCAATTAGGATTTCATAATTTATTGCTTAGTTCCTTAGGTGTAATTTTTGTACGTCGTTGTTATTCATTTATCTGCTGCTTATTGTGGCATTCAAAGGCTTACAAATTTACGTTTTAGCTTTATCATTTTTGTGAACCCGATCGATCAAACCCTCCCTTAGGAGTATATCTTCACCTTATCAATTCATGACTCAATTATCTTATCTTTATTTCACACCCACTAAGGTTTTAGGCATGGTTACTACCATTGCTGATTTCATGTAAGTTCATACTCATCATCCTCCTCACTTTATTATTCCTCAAGTTGATCCATCTGTCAATGTAGTAACTAATCGCTACACTCATCCTCCTATGGCTCCACCCATTTCTATCCCACCACCTATCACTTATTTAGCTCCTCCTACTACTTCTAAGGGCTATGATATCATTAAACAACTTAAGAATACGCTAGTCAAAATATCTCTCTATGACTTATTGTGTAATGTGCCAAATTTTCATCAAACATTAGAGGTTTCCTTTTGTTTTATTCATATAAAAAGTGATAATTCTTCAGTATCCTTCACACACCTCATCCAATCTCTCAAAAAAATTCCACGTGCTATATCATTCACTAATGAAGATATATCTCCATTTGCTAATTACAATCCATGTGTGCCTTTGTTTATCACCATTATTATCAGCACCACTTGTATTAAACGTGTACTTATTGATAATGGATCAGCCATCAACCTATGTTCTCATTCCCTTCTCAAACAATTGGGCATTAACAATAATCTAATTTCTAAGAACTCTACTCTTATTCAGGGATATGATTCAACTACTCGCACATGCCTAGGAACTATTTCATTACATATTCGAAGTTGGGCCTAAGACTGTCCTCACAAACTTATTCATTATATATGTTTCATTTCAATTCAATATGTTACTAGGTAGACCTTGGATTCATGCAATGCAAGTAGTCCCATCTACTGTACACCAATGCGTCAAATTCTTGCATGATGGATATGAACATACTATTATTGCAGATCCTGAACCCTTCAAATTTTTCCACATAGACTTTATTACTACTATGTGTATTCCTCCTACATAGCTTATTCCATATAGTATTATCGATACATATGATGTTGGTTAGTCTAGTGCTTCACAATCTTCTTCTATTGCTCCAAACACTCCAGTTATTTCTACTCATACTATTTTCATCCTTTAACTCACAAAGTACTCTCTCCTATACAAACTAATAATTTGTCCATTGATGCTCTTATTACATCTAGTGCACCACCTACCAATATAATTGATACAGAAATATAACATGACAATGTAAACCCAAACAATTTTTACAAAGAATTTGATCATATTTAGATTATCGATGAAGCATTAGGAAACTTAAATTCACTCATATTGATGTAGATGACTCTTATTTCAATGACACTTTCGTGTCTCGATGACCTTGGTCAATAAAAATTTAAGACCCCTCCTTTCACTAATGTTATGGTACCTTACAAGGGTTTTTCCCATACTTTGGATGTTGTTTCACCCTCTCTTGAGTAGTCTGCATCTATACCACCTCCTTTCACATGCACACTCTTAATCAAAAATCTTATTAGCATCATATTTTGGTGCATCGTACTTATCCTAATACTATTTACACATATGATGACTTAGCTAAGCTTGGATTGATGCTTAATGATATTTTACCACTACCTCACTCACCTTATATTTATCATGGTTATTTTCACATTACATCTGCCTATGGTCTTCATGTTTTTCATCTAACATTCTTTATTGCATGTAGTCCCTGAAATTTTCATTGACACTCAACCTATTTTGGCTTGACTATATTGGAGGCACTTTAGACTCCAATCACACTTCTATCACTTTTCCCATGCCATTTAGAAATGTTTCTATTGGTAGTGATTCATCTCCTAGAAATTCTCAAAATATTACTCATTAGTATGCACATGGGTTTTTGCCAACACCTTTCACCGATGAATAATATGCAATGACTGTGTACACTTTGCATCACAATGGCTCTCTATATGATCCTCCTCATACTATTTCCTATCAAGTATCCAATGCCGCTCCATTCGGATACGATCAAGAAAATGATGATTTTTTAGTCATTGGAACTTGACCATTTTTCTCATCACATTCTGGGGGCATCGTACTTATCCCCCAATCATCAAAAAGTGTCTTATTTTATTATCTAGAATTCCACATATGACACACGCATATTGACACAATCTAGCATCATCATTATCCTATGACACACTCTTTTTATTAGGTTCACACTTGACTGTTGAGGGCATCATATATACATGAACCTCACACACTACGCACACATTCATCGCCTTACACTCAACATACTCATGACATATTCAACACAAAAATAGTGCATACTTCTCACACCTATTAATAAATGCAAACTCAATGCCACAATCCATAACACATACTATCCTTGCACCTTCAACACCACATACACATGCTTCATGACATATATCTCCTAAGTCACACAACATACATCATATGACACATCTCTCTTATGCACAATCTACACAAAACACACCATATAATCAAAATATTCACCACATTCAACATTCACAACAGATTACAACATCTTACATGAGCAACACATTCACAAACAACACTATACAATCAACCAAACACAATACATCTCTCAAACATGATCAACAATGCTCACTACCCAATGACGTACTCTAGTCCAAAGGTTCATACTCAATTGTTGAGGCTCCAAATAAAAATTTAACCTCACCTCCTCATCACATGTACTTCATTTTATACTTTGATCTCCACAATCAATCAATCAATCATTTTATCATACCATGTGACATTCATAGCTAGTACCTTATTTCCACATAGTGTGATATACACTTTATGTTAAATCATCACACTTATTGGCATCTTACTCACACATCTTGTGATATATTACTTAGGATAAATCATCACACTTTCTTGTATCTTACTCAACCAATTTGTGATATACGCTTTAGGCTAAATCATCACATCCTAAAACCTCATTATAAAACTTTGATATCAATTCACCCAATGTCACATTCCAATCATGCACATGACATCATCTTACAATCCACAAATTAACACTTTTCTAGCATCATATTCAATATTCTACAATTGATGCTCTAACACATGACAACACATCTCTTGAAGCATTTTTCGATGACACACTCTCGTTTATGGTTCATTCTTGACTACCGAGGGGCATAAATAAATAAACCTCATTGCATACATACGCATCTACTCAAGGGGGATTTTGTCCCTATCATTCACTTTGCATTACATTCTTCGCCTCATTCATAGCTTACTACATATCTTAGTTGCATTTACATTTGCTTACTTATGTTTATTAAATGTTCATCTTATTACACATGTTAAATAAATATCTTGTATGTCATTATCTTTATCATACACACATGCATGTTCACTTGTTTTCTAATTGTTATCACAGATTATACGAGATCTATTCCATGTAGCATGGATGTTTGGCATATTAGTAGTCCCACAGAGGCTCTAGGGGCATCCAATTTCATACATTACAAGTGTTTTTGATTCAATTTGTTTCATAAAACTACATTATCAGGTTATACATGTTTTGACATACTTTTTATCTTTCTAACATGCTAATGGGTGCTTCAAGTGCACTGTTCATTATGCAAGGCTATTTTCTTCCATGGTTATTTGTTATATTATTTTTCATTTCTTTCTCTTTGTATGCCATTTTTTGCGGGCTTTTCCCTTTGTCTTATGTGCACACTTGTTTTCTTATAACCACTTCGTCCTTGATTGTCTTATGACATCGTGAGTGGTGTCCCATGTTTATAACCCACTTTTCATGGTCTACATTGTCTTCTCATGTGTTTACTTACGTCTTAGCTTACACATTGTCTTCTTAGCTTACATTTCATATTATACATGCATGTTTGTCTTTGATTGTACTAACACTTGTCTCCTAGCCACTTTTTTGTGTGTGCCTTGGTTTCTACCAAGAACATTCCCTTCCCCTATAGGGAAAATTTTAGCATAATCGTCTAGTCCTCTTTTGGTTTTCATACTCCTTCAAAGTGATGTCGCATGCACCCCAAATGAGGGGGAATCATTTGGGTGAATAAGTCACCCCATATAGAATTATACACAACACATCACAATACCAAGATAAAGACATTTGTCAATTTTGGACAGGGATAATAATCAAACTTGGGTCCTTAGCACATCGATGTCCTTCTTGGATGCTTGTAACTAGGGGGAATTACATAGTTCTTTGACATGTCATAGAGGATTTTGTATAGGGCATAGAGTCCTTTAGCAGTGGGAATTTACATGGGGTAAAGTACACACCATCTATAGTAGTGTTCCATATTTCGGGAGTAGTTAAAGGTTAAAGGATGACACTAGAATTTCCTCTCTACACTACTTATTTCATGGCGTAGGATCACCCAAAAAACCAACATTTCATAGCACTCTACAACTTTGGGAAGCGATTAAAGGTTGGAGGATGAAACTATACTTTCCTCCCTATACTTCTTCTGTCATGGCATGAGATCACCCAAAAAACTCTGTCTTCATCGACATTTTCAGGATCCTTTCTACACTCCTTCCTCATCACGAATCAGTTCACATGTTCCTTTTTCACATTTTCAGCATTTTTACACACTTCCTTACATACATTTTACAAATATACATGTGTATTTGACTACTTGTTCATTCTTCTCTTTGCAGGTCCATCCGTATAAGAATCTATAGTCAATGTAATTTCACAACAACAATAACAACATCGAAATCAAAAACATGTACATTGTGACATTTACACATGTGTTTTCGTCCTAGGTTCATTTTCATCATCACTTTTTACACTTTCTCCTTCTTAGCATCCACGCTTCACACTTTTTATCACTCCACGCTTTGTCTCGTCCCTCAACATGCTTTCATCATCAATATACATGGTTATCATTTATGCATCTCTATATACTTTATGTTACCGAGCTTTTTATTCACCAACATAAAGTGGGGGAAAATATAGACTCAAAATCATGCACTTTGGGTAATTATCTAGTCTCGATTACATATTATTATTCATGTGATTCCTAAGTAAGAAAAGTACTAATTAACCCATGTCTTTGGCCACCTATTTTTCTTTATGTTCTTGCTTTCAATCTTACACCTTTATTTGCTTAGTCTAGCTTTTTACTCTTTGTCATTTATCATCCTAGATAGCAACGCCCATCCAAGATGCCAATGTCGGGGGCCGTCATATCCTCCTCGGGTGCCCATGTCCTCTTTATACTTTACTCACATTTTTTGGGTCATTTCTAGTTGTTTGACCATATTATATTTTTGTAGTCATCCTTTTTGGGGTTAATTAGGAAATTCAAGTAAATGAATCATATAAAAATTTATATGATCATAATAAAGGCCCAAGCACTAAGCATTAACTATCACCACATAAGGTTGTATCCATCAAGGCATCTAAGATCTCTCATTGCATCCATCTAGTACCATCGCAAGGACACAAGGTTTGGTTATTTTGCATGCACTTCATAGAAGGGAAGTTCATTCTATTCCATGCACACATCTACTACATTTATTTACATCTAGCTATTTTCTTGCTGCCAAGTTTGAAATGTACAAGAGCCACCTAGGGCACGATTTCCACACACACACACACGTAACTACATTGGTTCTGACATGTAGTACATCTCTTAATTGTTAAGTTCACCATTGTCACAGTCAAGGACAGTATGACCCCTCATTCTGCATATTTCATTTTTGGATTTGATGTCTATTTGAGGGTTTTATAGGTTCATATTTCATTTTAGGTTTACATCGACCTCATTGATATTGGTGCAACCTCAGAGAAACCAAATGTGACTAAAGGAAAACACCTTGTGACACCTCATACGAGGTTTCTTGATCATTTATGTAGACCCATTCACCCAGAAACAAGTCTAGGGTGCCCGTGGGTGCCCCTATCCCTCTCTAGGTGCCCCAGTCCAACCTATCTCTCTAGATATACATTTTTCTAAGCTCTTATATGACAGTAGGTGCTTCATATTTTTTGGTTTTCCAACTTTGTGCATCTTCCAAATCTAATAAAATCAGCTAAGTACCCTTTTCTCCTCGCAATTATGGTTTCATAATTTATTTCTTAGTTTCTTGGGTGTAATTTTTTTACGTCATTGTTATTGATTTACTTTTTGTTACTATAGTATTCATGTTGGGCTTATAGATTTACATTTTAGCTTATTCATCCGCAAAATGTAGTGGTAAACATTTTTTCCAAAAACTAATATCAAGGTGGAATTCCAATTATAGTAGAGGTTTCCTATGTTATGTGTGATCGAGTGACAACAATCATGTGTAGTGGCACCAAAAAAATGACAACGAGGATGTTGTCCTTGGCCTTTAAGTTTAGATTTTTTGTTGTGTGAAAAATGAAACATGTAATCAATATTTTATCATGTTGTGATGATAATACCAAGATCCATACCATAAATACTAAAGCGGTGAGTGTTATTGATATCTTTATTTGTCCATTTGATGTGTTTGCATGAGTTGGTTGATGGGTCATAATTCATAAAACATGTATTCACATGAATAGATTGATGGGTCCTTATTTATAGTATAGGTAGTTCCTACAATCAATGTGAACGTAAATACATTGTGAAAGTGTTGGAGTATTATGTTACTTAGTTGAAAGTGGTATTTTATCTCATGTTCACACCAAGGGATGAAATGTTATGAATTAGTGCTCGCATTAGTGAGCTTATATGTTATTTTTTTAATGTGTTATATTATTGGTGTTCAATGGTTATGCGAGTTATAATAATAACTTAAGTAAACAAAGTAAAAAGTTACATGATTATAATAATTAAATCCTTTTATTAAAGATATCTACACACCTATTTATATGTATAATTTTTACTTATATTGACAACGAAGTATTTCCATATGTAAAACTTTTTCAAAATTATCATAGACTCGGTCTCCACTCGGCCAATCTTTTCTTTGTTTAGTTTCTACAATATACATTTGAACAACAATACCTCTCTCATCTTTGGGTCATATTCATGGCTCGTTGTTCCATCTACTTCTACTTACACAATGTGTGCACTTTACTTTCCGTCATTCTAGGTATATTGTAGAGTTTTTTTCTATAAGACTCTTTTATAGTTATTTTTGTTTTCTTGAGCCTAAATTTGAATAAGCATGAAGATGAATGTGGAAGATGTCCATGTGTCCCTTTGGTGCACTTGGGGCATGAAGTGAAGTAGGGATGTTCTCAAACTTGCGCCACATCTCCCACGTGTCTCCAGGCCCGATAAAGTTACCTAGGTGGGTTGAAAATTCAAGAGTATAGTAGAAATGTGCGGGGTTTCCACATCTCTCCCGAGTGTAATTTCAAAAAAAGAAATAAAAAATTCCCTCAAAAAAGTGTGCACTCTCCACTCGTCACTTAGGCACAGTTTTAAAGATAAAGCCCCAGAAACACCCTCAAACAAGCGCACAAAGTCCATGTGGCGAGAGATGGAATCATCACTAACCAAAGGAGTGAAAGTTAGATGAATTAAAGGAAAACATAAATATCACCAACAGCGGTTGAGATCTTGTAAGAAAATTGAATGTTGTTAGTGGAAGATTTGATTCTGGACATTAAAGTGAGATACAAAGGGATCGATAAAGGAATTTTCTTATTTAGAACCAAAAAGGAGAAAAATAAGAGAATAGAAAAGAAAAACATACGTGATCTGCAAAAATGGATTCTATGCTCGGTTATTGTATTGATTAGCCTTAAGAAGACTCTGTTGTAGAAGGAAGTTGTAATTTGTGCCATATCACCTCATGTATTATTTTCTCTATGAATAAAGAGTTCTTGTTCATGCATTTTAGCTTTCAATATTTTGTGTCTTTCATCTTTCATTACTAGTAGTTTTTAGATAATTTTGAAGATCTATCATGTTATATGCCCTTAGGTTTTCTATATGAATCTATCATCTATATAGTGTTATGTTTTACACCTTTTCAGCCTCTAATAATCCAAGATACTTCTAAAAATAGTAGATCATGCTAAACGCTCTTTGGCTATTTTAAGTAGTTTCCCAGGATCTATCTTTGTGTCTTTTAAGATCTATTTTGGTGTATCACCTTAGTTAGTTTTGTACTTTGTTTTAATTTTCCTCTAACCTTACTCCACACCATAGAGAAGAGCCAACTTCTTTAAAATATGGAGGTTATCTTAGGGTGCACGTCCCACTTCCCTAAGGTATCCCATGACTCTGATGGTTCATCCACAAAGATAATCATCAACATTTTTCTGGCATGCACAGTGGGACACAAACACCTACACATCTTAATACTCCATCATCAAAAATCTACTAATTTCAATAGTACTAAGTTTGGTCTTCTCTAGTTTACAAGATGAATGCAAACAAGAGTGAGGACAAGAGAAGAAGGTGTGTTTGAATACTTACAGCTTATCTTTATCGTGCAATGTAAGAGGTAGATAGATTCAAGGTCTTTGTCTCCTCTAAACTAGACTCTCTCAACACCTCTACTAGGTAGGCCCTTCTTATAGTCAACTAGAACCCTCAGACCTATTTTAATGGCCCACCTCTAATCTTAACCCCGAGGAAGATTGTTTCATGGAATCAAGGGAGTTTGCTCATCCTACCCACACCCTTGGCAATGTGATATCCTATTCTCAATAACATGATAAAATCATTGGCCAAATTTAGCAGAGAAGACTTTAAAACTCTGGAGGAACACCTCTAGGACATAGCGGAAATAAGAACGGTAATTTATATCAGAGAACAGGATGTCACCTTACGGTTTCTAGTTGTTTCCCTTAAGAGGAAGGCTCTGGATCTGTACCACTCCCTAACTCCTAATTCTATTGGCACTTGAGACGAACTAGGAAATTATTGGTAACAATATTTAGCAAGAAAGGAGATATATCCTCACTCCTACAACAACTTATCAACATCTAGATAGGCCCGCAAGAGCTTATGACTGATTTTAACAACAAATTTCACAAAACATGGAAAAGGATTTATGTTCTAGCAAGGCCACCTACAAGTATGGATATTATTTTTTACTTAAAAGCTCTAAATTCAGATATTTCTATGATGATTCAATCATTAGAAGGGAATCTTTACCACAAGCATATGATATTGCGATCCAAGACGAGAATAATTTAATAGATGTTGGGAAGCTTCCCCCTAGAGCCCCATTGCCAATGTACCCTAAAATAGCCCCCTTCTACAAGCACAGTCCCCATCTCTACCCAAGTCCCTACATCCTTTATATAGTTACCCATCCTCTCATTTGGAACAAACACCCATTACAGCGTCATCATCCTCTTCTCTCGAAATGGAGGAGGTAAAAATTTCCTCAAAAGCTTCTCTAACAAGATAGTAAATCTTAAAAGGAACAGAGCGCTTACCCAAGACCAAATTATCAAAGCTATTAGGGTGGCAAGCCTACCTTTCTCTCTCAACATAAAAATACCTAGAGACCATCGTCTGCACATTTTTCTAACCAGCTCATCCCGTGCCAACACCCTCTGACTATCCCACCCAATAGTGGAAGAGAAATGGTACTGGGAAAAATAATTTGGAAGATCCTAACACATGGTGCTTCCCCTGTAATATTTCCCACATGCCAAGAGATTTTCCCCAAGGAAATTTGCAACAAAAGGTAGCCAAACAAAGAGCAAGGGAAGGCTATGATGTTAACACATCAAGACCTTACCACCATGGGAGTCCAAAATGCATCCTTTGTTGCGGAGATTCAAGGGATGTCCCTAGAACAGGAAGTGGAGATCACACCAGAGCACGTGCTTTTCTCTTTGGTATAAGGAGAGGAATTCATATTTACGAATGAGGCAACTTCTTCCAATCCTATTCAATTTAATTATAACACTCGCTTCAAAAAAAGGATGATAGAGATAAACACTCCTATCCCAAGTACGACTAGAAAGATGTAAAAAGAGCCTCCAACCATCATGGTCTCACCGCCGATGGTCATAAAATAAGCTCGAGAACTATCCAAAATTAGGATGCCCTCCATCCCATAGTTGAAGGAATAAAACACTAGTCATCATCCAAGACATCATCACCCAGACCAATTAATGTGGTTCAACAACTCAAGAAAGTGCCAACTAACGCATCCTTGTGGGATCTTCTAGGAATTCTAGAGCAAAAGGAGTTTCTCCAAGAAGCACTTAAATCAAATGATGACCCAACCACCACCGAGAAAGAGAAGTAATAGGTAAAAGCAATTCGAGCCCCAACAGAGGCAAAGTGTTGTTAAATAAAAAGGGAGAAGTAAGTAAACCAAGGCCTAACCCATTTTTATGACTCTTATCATAGGTAGGAAATTATTGCATAACTCCATGATAAACTCTGGTGCAAGCACTATAGTCATGCCCAAAGCAATCTCAGATGCCTTGGGAATTAAATATGATCCCTTAAAGAAATGATTCATGCAATTGGATGGAAAATTAGTCCAAACCATAGGAGCTATAAAGGGACTCTCGTTGCAGCTTTATTCCTACCCGAACATAATTGTTCCATAGGATATAGTAGTAATTGACATTCCTTTAGTCTTCGTATGGTGTCTCTCACATGATTTCACAACTAAAATAGGAGGTTATATGTCTCTTGATTAGTCCCATCTGATTCTGCAGACCAAGTATGGGTCTAAGATGAAGGTATTATAAGAACCCCTTTCCAAGGAACATATAACGGACCGCGGTCTCAAGATTTGAGGATTCCCACACTATGATCACCAGAGAAGAGGAATCATATACAGAGGAGGGTAATCTTCAAAGCGGCGGTCATTTAGCCAACTTCCCCCGTAAATCCCTTTGAGAACTTCAATTCAACTGGTTTGGGTACTTACATCATCTTTGACGAGGACTCCATGATTCCAAAGGTGGTAAAAGAAGAGGATAAAAGAGAAGGGAATCCTATCAAAGATTCCTAGATATGGACCTTGCATTTCGATGGGGCTAAAAGCAAGAATGGATCAAGATCTCAAATATTCTTACTATCCCCAAGCGGAAAGAAGATACTCCAAGAATTCCACTTTCAGTTCTCTTACACCAATAAAGAAGTAGAATATGAGGCCTTAGTACATGGCTTGGCCACAACACAAAAGGAAGGCATCAAACAGTTGAGATTATTTAGAGACTCGGAGTTGGTAGTAATACGGTAAGGAACAATGTCACCAATAAAAATCCAAGAATGAGGTCCTATCGACATAGGGTGTGGGATCTCATCAAGATTTCAAAGCCTTTAATATCAAGGTTATTCCCCGAGACCAAAATATAGAGGCTGATAGGATGGCCTTAATCGGGTCACAATTCAACCCAATACAAGATTTGATAGCAAATGAAAGTACCATAAAATTGATCATCTACCCTTCTATACCTGATAACATCGATCATTGGTAGGTTTTTAATAGTGACCAGCAGATTATACACTTCCTCTAATAATCCAACTAGTTTTTGAACCAACTCCAACCCAAGATTGAAGAAGCATATGGAGATCAAATTATTCAGTTGAAGACAAACAAACTTTTAAAAGGGTTAATAACACTAGAAATCATTTTTATTCTAATGATGCTAGTTCAGATCGAAGGAAGTTTGCAGTGGTAAAGGAGGATTATGTCAAGCTAGAAGTGACTAAAGAGAGGAAGCTAAAAGTCGGGAGATTAGTCACTCAAAGAGAAAGGGAAATACTTGTGGCTCTATGTCATAAGTATGAAAAAGTGATGGCTTGGACATACAATGACCTACATGGTTACAACAAGGAAATAATCCAACACACCATCACCTTGAAGAAGGAACTAATCCTATGTGCTAGAAACAGAGGCCCATGAACCCAAAAATAGAATCCCTCATGGCCGAGGAACTGAGAAAACTCCTAGAGGCCAAAATAATCTTTCCTATCAAGCACACAACATGGGTCTCTAACCTAGTCCTGGTAAGGAAGAAAAACAGTGAAATTTGGCTCTATGTAGATTTTAGAGACCTAAATAGAGTGTCCCTAAAGGATCACTACCCTTTACCCTCCATGGAGAAGATATTACAAATAGTTGTAGGCTCATAAAGGTTCTCTCTGTTGGATGGTTTTTCAGGCTATAACCAAATATGGCTCATAGAAAGGGACCAACATAAGACCACTTTCATGACAAAATGGGGAACCTTCGCATACACAAAAATGCCATTTGGACTCACAAATGTTGGAGCTACCTTTCAAAGATCCATGGACTCTGCATTTGGATCATTGATCAATAAGGTAATTCTTATATACCTAGATGATCTCACGGTGTTTACCAAGACAACAAAGGGTCATTTTGACGCCTTGGAAGTTGTATTTGAGAAATGCCAAGAATTCGGGATCTCTCTGAACCCAGGGAAATGTGTTTTCAAAGTACCCCACAAAAACTCCCCGGGACACATTATTTCAAAGGAAGGAATCTCTATTGATCCAGAAAGGGTCAGATCCATTCTAGGACTACCCTTACCACCAATAAGAAAGTGGCCCAATATTTCTTAAGAAAGATCAATTAGAATTTTCTAGAACGATCCTCTTGATCACACTAATGCTCAAGAATGACCTTAACTTCAAATTAACCACTGAAGATCATCAAGCCTTTGAGGTAATCAAAGGATCCATCATGTCTTCCATGATACTGCGCAACCCCAAATTCTCAAAGGATTTCATCATGTATGTATACGGTGGTAAACATAGCATAGCATCTGTGCTGACATAGAAGGGACAGTGTCAAGGAGAAGAACATTCGATCAACTTCTTCTCTAAAACTTTCCATGACTATGAAATGAGGTATAATTTTATAGAAATACAAGCTTATGTTATAGTTAAGGGTCTGAAGAAATTCAGGCACCTCGTCACTCATAATAAAATATAGGTTATGGTGGCACACTCTAGCATCAAAGAATATATAACAAAGGGTGAGATAACAAGATAAAAGAGCTAACTAGATCATTAAGATCCTCGAATACGACATTGAGGTAAAACCTACAAAGCTAGTACGGGGAAGGGGCCTATGTCAATATCTAACACAAGACCTTGTGCCCCTAATTAACAACGAGCCCGAAGAGATACTCTATATCCAAGAAAGTGACTCAGGTAGCTAGGTATCGAGATAGGATCCACTTCATGTAGACATGGAAATACCCAAGCCATCTCCCCTTTAAAAGAGGAGGTACTATAGGCAACATGGATCCAATTTCACCATGATTGATAATTTCCTTTTTAAAAGAAATTTAATGGAATCCTTCTAAGGTGCCTGGAGAATGAAGAACTGAAAGAGTCTTACGTGAGTTGCACCATGGGAGCTTGGGAGGCCATTTTTCTACCCAAACTACACCCATAAAAATCTTGCAAGCAAGATACTTTTGGCTGAGCTTGTTCATTGATAGTCAAGTAGAGACAAACAGATGCAAGGTTTTTCAAGTTTATATGGGTTTTAAAGGAATGTGGAATTACCTCTTAACCCCATCCTAATTGAGGAACCATTTGCACAATGGGTTCTAGACTTCATCAAAATGGTCAACCCAACTTTGAGCATTGGGCACAAGTGGATCTTCACCGTAACCAATTACTTCACCCAATGGGCGGAGGCAGTTCCACTGAAAGAGGCCACCGAGAACATGATCTTGGGACTCTTACAGATATTACTACCCACTTTGGACCCCCCCACACTATTATATCAGATAATTCTAAGGCCTTTTTGGGGGAAAAGTATCTGACTTCGCCATGAAGCATGGGATCTATCTGAAAACATCCTCTAATTATTACCCACAAGGAAATGGTCTAGAAGAATCCACTAACAAAAACCTGATCAGGCTCATAAAAATAATGGGAAATGAGCATAAGAGGTTATGGCATGAACATATCAAAACAACCTTATGGGCTGATTGGATCACACCTAAACAGATCTTGAAAGCCTCGCCATATGAGATAGTTTACAGGAAAGTGTTGTAATGTCGATTTCCCAAGAAATCCCTGCATTACAACTATTGAAAAAAATTAAGATAGAGGAAAATGGGGTGATGCAAGTAAGACTCGTCGAGCTAGTTGAGCTCTAAGAGAAGCGAGAGTCCACTCATGAAGCCATGATTAGCCACCAACATGTGGTGAAAACTTAGTTCAATCGAAAGACTTCGGAAGAAGAGTTCTAAGATGGTACTACGGTTTTGAAATGGGATGCAAGGGCCACCAAGCCTGGAAATCATGGAAAGTTAGACCCCTTATGGATAGCACCCTTCAAAATCAATGCATGCAAATAGCACAATGCTTTCAAACTTGAAACTATGGAAGGAAACCCCTTGGTGATTCCAATAAATGGGATTCATTTAAAACCTTTCCTTTGAGTCTCTTCATTTTAATATTGTATCATATGTATAGTTTTTCTTTTCCTCATTTTTTTGCTTCGTTTGTTTTTGTCCCTTTCAATAAGTGTCTTGGACACGTATCCCTTATGGATCACCTTGCCTCTTTTGAAGTCTTGGAGGGAGTGCATCTTCCTAATTTTCCCGTAATTAATGATCCAACATCCTCCTAGGATATTTGAGGGAAAAATATTGAGAATTGATATAGAATCTCTCGAAAAGCGCAGAGTTCGGCGCTTAGGGTCATTAATTAAAAAGGGCCATTATGTGATGTGACTCTATATACACGTGAGCCATTACTCTACAAGTTAAGGAGGCTATTTAAGATAGCTGGGAGCGTCCAACAAGTTCATTTCAAATGCTAGAGTCTTCCAATCAGTCTCCAAGTGTCGAAGTAAAAGAATTAGAGCCTTCTCCTAGTCCTGAAAATTGTCATGACGACTTCCAGCTCTACACCACAAGTGAATTATTATACAGGACAACCCACACCCCCACACCCTCTTCAACCAAGGTTGAGGTTCCTTGATGGGGGTCTCAATCTAGTGACCCTTCTGTGGTTTTTGACTTTATCGATGACGTCTTCGACCTTGTTCTCAACAAGAAGCCCAAAGCTCTGAGAGAGGTATCCTATGCCAGGTTTCTTAACATGGGAAATTCTAAATCTTTTGGCTCAAGAATCTGGAGCATGACACTTGCTCAATATACAATTGCCTCTCGTGCACCTGTACCCAGAGAGCTCATATAGATGTGCATGAGTTGTTTTGACTCTGAAACCAATACCATCTAGGGCAGGAACATAAAGGTGGTAATTACACCTCAAGCTATCAGGGACATGTTAGCTCTAATCTATGACCCATTGGCCAATTTCTATGATATGGTCAAGCTCCAAAGCATTTGGGCTCAGTGCTAGAATAAATCTTCATTTCTTAATAAGGAGTTAAGATAGATAGATTCAAAAGGTTCAGGAACCACTGGATTCCCCATTCCTCTGAAGTCACTTATGGTAGATTCACAAGATGCCTACTCCATGTTGACATTCATTTTTGGCCAAGATTCAGACAGGAACATCCGGGATTGACATATGGTGACCTTTTTCAGAATGAGGTCTGTAAAGAAAGAGCAGACGTATCACTTTGACTTCACTAAAGTCATTACAGAATCTATTTGTGAGAAAATTTCCAGGTTCCTGTAAACTCCACCTTTAGGTATTCTTCATATTTGTTCCACCTTATTTTGTATCAGAATGCTTAGTACTTTAACCAGTTCATGACTCTGACTCTATGGGATGTAGAGGTTGATCCCCAAAATATCATTCCAGTGTCCTCTTGGACTCATGTACTATCCCACTCATCGAACGTATATGAATTTTTTAATTCTTTTTGAAGCCCCTCCTACTCAAATTTGACCCAGAAGGGGTGTAGATCAAGAATTTTGTGCTTGTTACCTATCCAAGTTAATGCACCAAACTAAACACAAAAACCCTGAAAAACTCCAATGAAATTGATACCTGATAGACAAGATCCGAAGATGTAGATGGATGAGGAAGCCGATGTAGATAAGATGGGCGCACACGAGCAATTCTGCACAATAGATCCAAGTAACCTGCGAGACACCGATGCTTGACAGAAAAAGACCACGTTAAAAGATATTTAGGTGGACTACCCGAGAAGCGGGTCCGGGAAGCGATGAGCTCCCTCGGCGGATGTCAGTCCACGTTTTCAATTAAGTAAAGAAGCATACATGATAAAAGATGTACGTACAAGACTAGATTTTCTGATCAAGGTAATAAACAGAATCTAAACAACAGGCAGAAAGCAACAGAAGACAGGGAACTGTGAAAACAAAGCTAGATTTGTGTTACCTGTGTCCTTTTACCTGTCTGCAGGATGATCGGCGTCGATTATGTAGAATCGGCGTCGACTGATGTGATCGGCGTCGATTATGAAGAATCGGCGTCGACTGAATAAGATCGGCGTCGACTGAAAGTAGATCGGTCGATCGGGGACAGCGCGAGAAGATTTGGAAATCGGAAAGTGAAGGCCAGATCGTCAACGTCTGCTGGATATGCCGAAGCTGGTGAGATACTGGAACAGAGTCACCAGAAGATCAATGGATACGTGCGATGTTGATGTGATAAGAACAGAGTAACGGTGCTCCTCTCAGGGATTGATTTGGACGAGATCCATTCTCATTTGATAGATAATGTTGACACTAGATGCGCAAAGATCTCTCGTTCTCTCTCTTTCACGGTCTGTGTTTCTTTCGCGATCTGTCTCTGTCTGTCCTTCGTGTTCGTGCGTCTCTTTTTTTTTTCCGTCCCAAGAACTGAGTTCTGGGCTTCTATTTATAATCGGCGCCGCTCCTAAAAATCGGCGTCGACCGTACCGGTCGGCGCCGATCGCGGAACAGACTCCCGAGATGGCCAAAATGAACGATTTCTAGAAAGATAAGAGTTATCCCTCCACCTCAAATACGGGAAATATCCCGCTGCTTGATTGTGAGGAGGAGAAATAGGAGGGACACATGGATAGGATAGATATGGGGTAAATAAGTGGTTAGGATACATGTGAAAAGGTGTAATTAAATAGTTAATATTTAATTACTCATGGGTAAAACATAAAGGGGTGAATTAAACTTAGGATAGGTGTTTAAAATGCAAATTGAATAATATCCCAAGGGGATAGTGGTGATATAAACGTGCCCCAGGTTACCTGAGAGAGCAAACGCACACGAGGGACACTAAATTGGATAATCAATTTTAGGTGTCTACATTTTGCCCCTTTTTGTCAAGTAACTTGCGATAAGCAAGGTTATGAGACAAAAACAAGGAGATGGAAGAAGGGAAGAAAAAGTGATGATGTGATCCCCCTCAAACTAGGGATGGGATGGATGATAGAACAAATGATCCCAAGTTTGAAAAAAGGTAGATGAAAACGCGGGATGCCCCAGCTGGATGTCTGGAGTAGATCTGATCATTGATGACGCATAAAAATAGATAAAAAGGCAGCAACCTAAGGAACTCACATTGGTAGGGCAAACTAGACGGTCTCCTCATGAGACGACGTTAGTACCTACAGACCCATGAGTGTAAGGAGGGCTGCAAAATAGTCAGCATCTAAAGAGAGACACATTGGTAGGGACAACTAGATGGTCTGCAAAGCAGACGACGTTAGTGCCTACAGACCCGTTTAACTCTAAGCTGCCAAAAAGTATGAGTGCCCCATGCAAAGGGAACAAACTCGAAATGGACGGTGATATCGAAAATATGTGCCAAAAGGCAACATTCAACGCACAATAATGATCAGATAGATAAATGAGCCAAGTATCAACACTATGGCAAAGAGATATGGAAAATCGGCGGTGATTATAATAAGCGGCGCCGATCCAAATAAACGGCGTCGACCAAAATAGTCGGCGCCGACCGTTGAAAGCACATATAAATATGTGAACGGAAAACGTGAACGATTTATTTACATCGTGACGATCAATCAGAGAGAGTCAAAAATTGGATTTGAGCACCATGGAAGCCTCTGGAAGCGGTCAGAAGCGGAGGAGGACACGACCTGGGGTAAGTGGTTCTTCGTGAACCCGTTGTTTTACTTTTGCTTTATTTTTATTTTTTTATTTTTTTAATTTCTATTTTGCCGGGTGGGAGGCCAGGGTGTTTTTTACATCCGACCGAGAAATCGGCGCCGATTGGTATAGTCGACGCCGATTATATGCAAGCGGCACCGATTTATGTTAATCGGCGTCGACTATAAATAAACGACGCCGATTATATTTAATCGACGCCGATTGTATAGACTTTTGAATAGATTTTTTTTTTTTTTTTTTGATGTTCTGATTTGGGTAAATATGAGACTAATATTGCTCTTGATGTCATGGATGCAGGCACGAGAGGTTCTACACATGAGGGATGCTATTCCCAAGTTACTAGAGACTATTCTTCCTGATGTGACTGATGCAGATTGGCGGCATTTAGAGTTAGCCGGGCTCGGGGGCTTTAGGTACTACAGACGAGTGCCGCGGACGTAGAGTTGATGCGAGCACTAGTGCGACGATGGGATAGCCAGACGTGCACTTTTTGGTTCAGGACGGGTGAGATGACCATCACCCATGAGGATATATACAGGATTTTGAGGCTGCCGATCACTGGGGATCCGATAGAGATTACGCCACGAGAGCAGCAGCAGAGGGCCCTAGTTCGACTGTATGGAGATAGGGCGGATGATTCAGAGATAGTGTCTGGGGCAGTGCGGATAGCCTCGCAGTACAGACAGGATAGCCCCCGGAGCAGACGGATAGTTTTGATTCAGATGGCGATATCCTATTTCGCTCTGCCAGATTCAGGAGGTGGGAGATTCCCACTATTATTATTAGATTGCGTTTGCGACATCCTGCAGTTCAGACAGGTATTTACTTTTGCTGATGCTCTGATAGCTCAGATATATCACGAGCTATGGATGTATACCACTGGCCGGAGGACAGGTATTGATGTTAGTTTTGTGCTCCACTGCTGGGCATATGAGCATATAGCAGTGATCAGGCCATCCGGGCTTCCTTGGATGCCAGCAGCAGTGGGAGCTATTGATTATGGATTCCGGCGATGGCGGGCTGATATGGCCGTCTGGGGATACAGGGAGATCTACAGATTGGTACACTGAGCGTTTCAGGACTCTGACACTAGATCAGGTTATCTGGAGGCCATATCGGGTATTTCCGACATGGGTTGGTCAGGATGCTCACTTGGTGGCATTGAGATGGAGCAGGGTGGTTAGGGGCCGCAGGCCTGATATGTGGGAGCGAGTCCCGTTTATGCGGGTATTGAGACAGTTCGGCCTAGTGCAGACAGTGCCGACTACTTACAGGCCTTATAGGTGAGATAGCAGGAGACTGATCTGCCGATTTTGATCCCGGTAGATCTATTGAGGAGGCCCCACCTCCACACAGACAGTGATGATGATGCTAGAGTAGGTGATGGTTATGTTGCATGGTATGCGACAGAGCTACCACGACATCTCCGGCATCTATAGATGCCGACGAGGAGGATATGGCTACAGTGCTAGAGAGATTGGAGGGAGAGCACGCCACCCTGACGCAGACACACCAGGTGGCTCTCGAGGAGATTCGAGCTCTGACAGAGGAGAGGGATGCCCTAATTTTGGAGAGAGACACCGCTCGCCAGGAGTGAGATACAATGATCCAGCAGAGGGATCGCTACCTTCGACATAGGGAGGCCCTCAGGGCCAAATATGGGGAGACAGGTACCACGTCAGAGTCTGGTACACAGGGCACGACCCTAGGAGGGGCAGCACCAGCAGCACCAGCAGCATCATTACGAGCACCTGGTACCGTGAGCTTGAGCACATATCAGTCTCTCCTCACTGAGGTGAGATACTACGAGGATGCCCTAGCGCAGCATGCCCCAGATGTGCCTCGGTACGGGGCGAGGAGGAGATCAGCGACGGCCACAGCGAGCGGGGCCTCAGGTGGAGGGAGCACCGGGAGAGACCGAGGTGGGCAGAGACCTCCAGCAGCAGGTGCATCTAGCTCGATAGGTGGCGGCCAGGAGAGACAGCCTGGTCCAGAGGAGGGTGGAGGAGATAGTGTCCTCCATGCATCAGATTTTACTATATAGGGATTTTTTTATATTTTGTATCAGTGTAGTGATGTAGCCTCGATTGGAAGGCATTGTATAGATGGCTTGATTGAGAGCCACCCATTTTTTGTTGTACAGACACTTATGTATATATATAGATTTATCATTGTTTTTGTCATATGATTGTTCTCCTGTTTTTAATTTTGATATACATGGACAGATGTAGCATAATTGTGATGGATGTAGACATAGATTGATAGATGATAAATAGATGAGATTGGATGAACATAGACATAGAGGATAGATAGATGTGATGTGATTTGATGTGATTGATATGTGGATATAATTTTGATGAAAAATAGATATAGATAGATGTAGTGTCACTTGGATGTACAAGTTTTTAGATGTTTTGATGGATAGATGGATAGATGTGATTGATAGATTTGGTATGTTTGAGATGTTAATTTAATTTTGATGAAAATAGATATAGATAGATGTAGTGTTAAGTGTTTAGATGATGTGATGGATAGATGGGTTTTGATAGTTGAAATGGATTTGATATTTTTGAGATTTTGATTAAATTTTGATGAAAATAGATAGATAGATTCACATGTGTTGACAATACATGCTTTGATATGTCAAAGTAGATAAGATGAAATTAGATAGATGATAAATTTTGATTAAATTAACATGTGAAATGTCAATTTAACTGGATGAAATAATCGGACATACTCTCTGTGAGAGTCAAGGATGTAATGAAAACGACCTTGATTAGAAATAAAGGAAATACACCCAGATAAGAGGAAAAATGATAAGTTGGACTCTCAACCGACCATAAATAGAATCTGGATAAGAAACCAAAAGATCGTGCATACAAGGCCCTACATGAGGTTAAAATAAACCTGACACTAACTAGTCGCAAACCAGATTTAGGAGGGAAACGGAAGGAGCAGTAAGTAAGTATCTCATCGAAATTTACAAGGGACAGAATACATGTTTATACTGGGAAAATAGGATTCTCCATATGATCGACAAAAGGTCTTATATCTCAGCTTCATGATTTCTGGCAGAAAAGCAAACTGATCAATGCGGGAAGTTTGCTAGATATGGAAAGACTGATCAATACGGGAAGTCTTTCAGTGATGCTAAAAAGTGTAGAAACTGATTGAAAGGCTGATCAATGCAAGAAGCCTTGAGTATTCCTTTGAGAAACAGATCCCTTCAAGGAGCGGTCCGTATTTTGAATTTTAATGATAGCCATCCTTCGAGGGTATGGTCTATATCTTTTGATTCATTTGATAATGTATGGATAGCTGTCCTTCAAGGGATCAGTCTATCTTTTTTTGGATAGCATCTTTCTTTCTTTTTTTTTTTTTTTTTTTTTTTTTTTGAAAATCTTTTGGAAGAAGCTGAGTTTAGACCTAGATAGATCAGATAGAGGGGAAGAAAACGTATAAAGAGCATGCACTCATGCCCCGAGTAGATCCGATTAAGATAAGCACTTGGGACAAATGAAACGGTGATTAAGGTATTCCTACCATGAGGAGAAACATATCCAGAAGAAAAATGCTATGAGTAGAGCCGCGATACTCATATTTAAGGTAAAAAAGACAATAGGTGGAGAACCACATAATTTTGAATCACCATGAAAGTATATGACTGGTTGTTAGACGGATGAAAGATCTGTCTTGCGACTAGATTTGTGTAAGATAGATTTTAACAGTAGAAGGGCCTTAGATGCAAGGCATTAAGAGGTTCCACTTCGGGTATACCATCCATGGAAGATAGACGATAAGCCCCAGACCCATATTTATGGGTGATAACATACGGACCCATCCAGTTGGGAGCAAACTTACCACACTGACTCCTTTCGAGTGTAGTGACATTTTGGTTTTCTTTAAGAACAAGATCACCAATTTTAAAGTCACGATGCTGCAAGTGCTTGTTATAAGCACATTTGACACGTTCAAGATAGACTTGATGATGTTCAAGAGCATTGAGACACCGCTCATCTAATAATTCAAGTTGTGCTAGACGATTTTGACGATAGTCCTCATCGGAGATGAATTCTCTAAGAGAAACACGGAGAGATGGGATTTGGACTTCCAAAGGAAGAACAGCCTCAGACCCATAGATGAGAGAGAAGGGAGTAGCACCAGTAGGAGTACGGATGCTAGTCCGATAAGCCCAGAGAGCAAAAGGGATATGTAAATGCCAATCCCTACCAGCTCGACTAGTTACCTTTGCGAGAATATTACGCAAAGTTTTATTGGAAGCTTCGGCCTGGCCATTAGCTTGAGGATAGTATGGAGAAGAAAAGCTGAGTTTGATATTGAAAGCGTCGCAGAGGTTCTGCAAATCAACATTCTTGAAAGACTTACCGTTATCTGTGATGAGTTTGTGTGGGACACCAAAGTGACAAATGATGTGCTGATAGACAAAATCAACTATGGGTTTAGCTTTTGTTGAAGAAAGAGGGATAGCTTCCACCCACTTAGTAAAGTACTCAGTGGCAGTAATGATAGAATGATGACGCTGTGAAGAACGGGGATTGATGAGACCAATAAGATCAAGACCCCATTGCGAAAAAGGCCACAAATCCGCTGTAGGTTGTAAAGCTTGACTAGGGATGTGCGTGAGATTGGAATGTTGTTGACACTTGACACATTTCTTAGTGTATTCACAACAATCTCGATTAAGAGAAGGCCAATAATATCCCAAACGTAAGATGCATTTAGCTACGGCCGAGCCACTAAAATGTCCACCACAGATACCGTCATGGACCTCCTGGATAGCTTTAGATGATTCAAGGGATTTGAGGCACCGAAGCAAAATGCCATCAAAGCCACGTTTGTAGAGGATCCCACCTAAAATAGTATAGCGATTAGCGCGTAGGATAAAAGATCTTCTACCATTGGGAGTCAGATCCGGAGGAAGTACCGAATGAGATAGATAATCAACGATCTGTTGATACCACTCATCCTGAGTATGGGTTGTGATAGCATGGATTGAAGTTAGTTGCCTAAGATGAGATGGTTGATCTAATCGTTGTACAGCCACATAAAGTCGCGAGTCCTCGGTAAAAGGTGGGATAAGTGAGGCTAACGAAGCCATTGTATCTGCGAATCGATTCGCAGTGCGAGGAATAGCTTGGATAGTGAATTTATCGAAAGATTGGAGTTGAATGAGAATGATATCACAATATTTTTGAAGGATATCATTCCTGCATTGATAGACACCCGTGACTTGATTAACGATGAGTTCAGAATCACCAAAGATGTCAATATGACGAGTGCCGAGATTAATGGCATTTTGAAGACCCAAGACAAGAGCTTCATATTCAGCCATATTATTGGTGCATTCAAAGTTTAGTTTGTGTGCGACTGGGATAGGCGTACCCCAAGGAGGAATCATCACGAAACCCGCACCTCCCCCTTGCTGGCATTTGGATCCATCAAAGAAGAGCTTTACTTTAAATGGAGACAGACCAAAATCAATTTGTTGGATATATTCATCGGGGAATCGAGCAAGGGGAACTTGAGTGTCCGGGAGAGGAGCATCAGCTAGTTGATCTGCAATGACCTGACCCTTGATAGACTTTTGCGGGATAAACTCGAGATCAAATTCAGTCATAAGCATGAGCCAACGAGTGATACGATCATTGTGATAAGGCTTCGCATGAATTGTCTTGAGTGGATTGACACTTGTGACAATGTAAGTTTTGTGATTAAGGAGGTAATGACGAAGTTTAGAAGTTGCGAAGAAGAGAGCACAACACAGCTTTTCAGCTTTGGAATAATGTGTTTCATACTCATGGAGGGTGCGACTGATGTAATAGACAGCTTGTTCTTTACCGCAAGCATCCCGATGCGAGATCATGGCTCCCAGAGCATGGTCAGTCACAGAGATATAAAGATAGAAAGGCTCCCCCTCACGTGGAGGTGTAAGCACAGGTGGAGAAAGAAGATAAGCTTTGAGATCATCAAAGGCCTTTTGGCAATGCTCATCCCATTCAAAATGAACATTCTTATGGAGGAGATGATGAAAAGGTTGACAACGGTCCGACAATTGTGAGATAAAACGACGCACTGATTGAAGACATCCTTGGAGACTGCGGAGTTGCTTTAAGTTAGAAGGGGGAGGCATCTCAAGGATAGCTTTTATTTTTGCGGGGTCTACTTCAATACCCCTAATGGAAATGATAAAACCTAAAAGTTTACCAGTGAGAACGCCAAACACGCACTTAGATGGATTTAGACGAAGACAAAAGCGAATAAGCCTCTCAAAGAGAGGTGCAAGAATGAAAAGATGATCCTGACGATGTTTGGATTTACCGAGGAGATCGTCGACGTAATCTTCCACAGTTTTGTGTAAGAGATCATGGAAGATGTAGGTCATTGCTCGCTGATAGGTTGCTCCTGCATTCTTAAGACCGAAAGGCATGACACGATAACAGAAGGTCCCCCAGGGGGTTATAAAAGAAGTCTTATGTTGGTCTTCTCGTGCGATGAGAATTTGATTATACCCAGAGAAACCATCCATAAGCGAAAGCATCTCATGACCACAGCTTAAATCCACGAGTTGGTCGATATTAGGTAGAGGAAAATCATCTTTTGGACAAGCAAGATTAAGATCCCTAAGTCGGTACAAATTCAATTTTCCCAAAGAGCTTTAATTATTGGTACTACATTGGAAACCCATTGTGGATAATCGATGGGTTGGATGAAGTTAGCCGAGAGCAAGCGCTGCAATTCTTCTTTAACAAGAAGGGCTACTCTAGGGTGCATTTTACGTAATTTTTGTTTAACTGGTTTAATGTTGGGAAGAGTAACGATATTGTGGACCACAATATCGGGATCGAGTCCTGGCATATCCTCATATGCCCAAGCAAAAGCTTGACGATGGTTGGAAAGAAAAGTGGTAAAGTCTCCTAATTCCTATGGATTAAGGGATTGGCCGACCTTAATGATGCGAGGGTCCTTAGAAGTCCCTATATTAAGGTCGACAGTGGCTTCGTTGAGAAGCGTAGACGTGTCAGAAGGAATAGTTTTGGGAAGATAGGAATCCTCTGCCCCCAGATAGGTGAGGACAGAATCATCATCCGCACAGTGGATAGTGTTGATAGTAGGAGAGTCGTCTCCAACTATTTCAGGGAAAATTAACGGTATGGAAGTGGACCTGTCATTAGTCTTATAGGCTAGTGGCCCTAAGGAAATGGTATTGATCAAAAAAAAAAGTTAGACGGGATGGAAATGGCGTCGTCCACATCGAGTGATGCTTCTGACTTAGCGGGAGAAGATGGTTCCTCAATAGGAAGAGGCTCATCGAGAACAGTGACGGTGGCTTTTGAAAGAGGTTTAAATCCTAAACCAAATTTTTGATGTGGCTTGAGAGTTGGAATGGACGCGAGGTCATGCACACCTTGTTCATATTTACCTAAGCCAAAGCCCTTCCACGCGCATCGATATAAATAAGTTTTTGCAAACGTGGGATTCTGTAGACAATCAAACCCTGTTAGATAAGGTTTGGCCCTAGGAGGAGAATCCAGGCGATAGTGAGGTGTATCTAGACCACCGTAAATGAAATTAGTCTGTTGATTGGGTAGACCAATGGTGACGATGCGACCAAGACCTGGCTGATATTCAGGTTGTTTGTCTGGTCTACCATACTCACTAGGTTTGAGATGGGTGTCAAAAGAAAGGAGAGGAAGCTCTCCTAGTGAGAAACACTGCAATGTCTCTTCTAGATTTTGTACATCCGGTAGTTTGGTTGCAGGTATGGAAGAAGATGAGGCCCCGTCAGGAGAACAGGCATTTTCCTTTAGAGGGGCAGACCCTGTGGTCATGTCGCATTGCGCGGAAGGCAAAGGATCTCCTGGATGAGTATATATTTTTCCCTCATATTGATATTTTAAGCATCGATGGAGGGTAGATGGGACACAATGCATTGCGTGAATCCAGGAGCGTCCGAGGATCATATTATAATGGAATTTCCCTTCAACAATGTAGAAGAGTTCGTGAAGCAGCTTCTTACCTACTCGAATGGGTAAGACCACAGTTCCTAAAGTAACTGCTAGTTGATCGTTAAATGATCGAAGAGTGAAAGGCGGGGGTGACACTACGTTCTTTGGTAACTTAAGTTGCTCGAATGTGTGTGAGGAGATGACGTTGAGTGCAGCACCACTGTCGATCATAATGCATTTTAATGTAGTGTTGTTGATTTGGACTGTGATAAAGAGGGGAGCCTCCAAATCCTCGGAAGAAAGAGAAGGAATTTCTGAATCTTCAAAAGAAATGGTGGTTGATGGTCTATTCAATCCAACAACCATCTCGAAAGGCTGGGGCTCATCTGAATTCACTGTGATGCGACGCAGATTATCAATCAGAGCCTGGCGATGTTGCAGAGAGGATTGAATGAGGTCAAAAAGGGACATTTTGACCGGAGCCTGGGTGAGTTGTTTCATAACACTCTCCTCAACTGACACGGGAATTTGAGCCCTAGGTGCAGCACGAATAGAGACCCGAGGTCTCGGGGCTAATGAGGAAGGAGGAACTCCTTCGGGGGCCGCAGAAATGACAACCCGTGGTCGAGACGTCTGTAGATGAGGATGGATTATCATAATGTTGGGTTCTAGTGGCGATATGGATTGTGTCGATTTGAGAAGGTGGAAGATCATTTGGCGTGGGATCACTAGAAGTAGAGGCCTGAGTAGATCGTTGAGGCTCAGATGGAGCTAAGATGACAGGAGGTGCTTGTTTCTCCTCCTTCAGCAAAAGATCACTTTCTTCCAAAAGGTTGTTGATGACAGATTGAAGAGCTTTACATCCCTCAATATCATGACCCGAGTGCGGTGGTAAGCACAAATCAAATCAGAGTTAAACCAGGTAGGTTTAACTCCTTTAGGGTTATAGGGTTTAATCGGAGGAAGAGATATGGATGAAGATTGGATAAGTTGGCGAAGGATTTCGGTGTAGAACCCGGTAGACGAAGATGAGGACAGAGATGATGAAGGCGCCTCTTTTACTTTAACAGACTGCCGAGGTAAAAGAACCTGCATGTTAGGTTTGACAGTCTTTTTAGGGATCATCTTATTTTTTTGGACATCTGGAGGAGCAGCCTTGGGCACTTGAGATGGAAGTAAGTGAGACATGATTGATTTTGGTGGAGGGGGAGCCCCTAAAATAGATTTTGAAGATGATGGAGATGTGACAAGTGTTGTGGTCTTCAAAGATAAGGGAGGTTGCTTGGTCGAAACTAATGATGATTTAGATGATGTCGATTTAGATGAGGGAGAAGCTTCCAAAGTAGGTGTAATCGGAGGAACATAGGGCGCCCTGGCTTTTGGTAATGAAGATGATGATTCTGATAAAAGAGGTGACGTCTTTTTAGTAGGTAAGTCCACTTTTCGAGGTGCTGGTGAAGAATGTGTTGTAGAAGAAGATGATGGTTTTGATAAGTGTGTAGTAGAAGATGCCTTCTCAGCAGACAAATCCAATCTTTTATGAGGCGTAGAGAGAGATTGTTGTGGGAAAGCACCAAGAGTCTTGATGGTTCGAAATATGGGCTTTCCTTTTTCAGGGATGGTGACAACTTCAACCGCATAAGGTGATTGTAACCTTTTCGGGGGAAGCAAATGGGGAGGTACTGATGACGCAACATTAGATTTTGGTTGTCTCGGTCTAAGTTCAGGAACCGAGCGTATAGGTGTCGGTGCTACTTCTTTAGATTTCCCCTTAATAGGCAAAGTAACATTTGTGATGGAAGAAGTGAGTGATGAAGAAGCAGTTCCTTGCGAGGGAACTACTTCTGGTACAGTAATTGTGGGTGAAACTACCGTAGGAAAGGAAACAGGAAGAGTCAAAATCGAGGACGCTTCATTGAAGTCGGCACAACTATAGGTACGTTCACCAAGGGCATAGTCGCAGCAAAAATGGGAGAAATAGAAGTAGATGTATCCGTGGTGGAAACTCGAAGGGATGTAATTGCCTCGAGCATTGAAAGAATGTCTGACGATGAGACAGATGAGGATGACACTGTCTCGGGTATGGATGGAAGATCAGACAAAGAAGCAGAGAGAGGTGAATCCGTATCTAACAATGTTGGAATATTCAAAGACGGGCTATCTGAAGATGGTGGAATCCCAACGATTAACGAAGCGGAAGGAGGTTCTGATTCGGTCGATGTGTTCATGCAGATGGCTTAGTTTTAGAAGAAGATTCTTCAGTAGAGATGACGCTGATAGTATGAGTGTTTGGTTTTTGAGACTCTGAAGCATCATGGTTCGGGGAATGATTAGGAAAAGGTTGTTTAAAGACATCCAACGCTTGATTTGGGGGAGCATTTGGGTTATCCAGAATGAGCTCGCCTTTATCAATGAATTTCTGGACAAGATTTTTGAAGGTTTGACATCGCTCAATGTCATGACCTTTGGTTCTATGATAATGACAGAAGTCATTTTCCCTATACCAGAATGGACGTTCTTGGCTTTCATCAATATTCCTAATGGGAGGAAGTTCGATCATGTGGACTTCCAACATTTTTTTCAGGATAGAAGCATATGATTCCCCCAACGAAGTGTAAGATCGAGATGACGAGGACCCTTTTCGAGAAGATGAGGAGTCTCTTCGTGGTGTTTGATTAGAAGTGGTATCGGCTCGTGATGTTTTTAATACGATAGCATTGGTGGATCCCTGATTCTTGTCTTTAGAAGTGGAAGGATTTGATTTGGTAAACCGAGAAAAATCCGGTTTAGATTTGGAGCGAAGTTTTAACTTCCCTTGTTCAATGGCGCGGGATTCAAGTTTGCGTGCCATCGTAAAGGCTTCTTCAAATGTATGAAAAGTCTGGATCCTTAAAGTGGAAGAAATATGATTAGCACAAGATCGAGTAAACAACTCGATCTGTTGGGATTGAGGAAGGGAGAAAGACAATTGGTTGATTATCCCTCTCCAACGAGCGACAAAGTCTACAATAGACTCATCATCGAATTGACGAATGTTATAAAGATCTGTAATCGAGATCTTATGCGCGATATTTATTGAAAAGTTTTCAACAAACATCTGAGCCAATTGAGAGAAAGAAAACAAGGAATGTTGAGGAATGTTATTGTACCAGTCTAAAGCAGGACCTGCTAGAGACATAGGAAAAGTACGGAGCATAAGCTCCTGATCCTGGACTATGAGGTAGCAAGCATGTTTGAATGCTCGCAAATGTTGTTGAGGGTCCTCCCGACTATGAAATTTTGAAAATTTAGGAAGTTCCCATTGGGGAGGATAAGGCTTAAAAGCCACTGAGGGGTGAATGGGTTCATTACACACTTCTTCAAAAGAGTATGAAGGATGAGCCCCTTTGGTGGAGGCTTCCAAGTCTGTGATTTTCTTGAAAAGAATTTGAACCACGTCAGATTGAGGAGGAGGTACACTGGTATGTCCTACATAAGAAGCAAATGGTGGATGTTGTTGAGGTGTCAACGGGGATTCATCTGTTGATTGATAGGATGATAAGAGGAGTAACCAGGTGTTCTGGGTGATGCCTGGTGGGGTATTTCTGTGAAGGAGCCTGTGTATAGGCAGGCTGTGGGATAGTAAGTGGTTGAGAGAATGAAGGTTGGATGACAAACGGAGCCTGTGATTGGTGGACTCCTATGCTTGTTGACTGAATCGGAACAGATTGAGGAACATGGGTGCCGATTTGATTGGACATATTGGGGAACAAGACCTGAAAGAGGGTTTCTACTGCCGGATTAGTTATTAAGGGTGCCGATGCTAGAGGATGGGCGAAGGTCACTGTTGCTGGAACATTGGAAGAAAGACCCACTGAAGGACGAGAAGCAGGAACCACCTGACTAGTCGGAGGGGGTTGACTCATAAAGGGGTACTGACCTTGGGACACGATGGAGGGCATAGATGAATTAACAGCAATATGCGGGTGCACAGACGCACTCATTATAGCCAGAGCAGAGGACCTCTCAGAAGTAGGTTGTGGAATATTCGAGGTAACTGCGGTGTTAGGAATAGGTAAGACTATTTGAGAACTAGTCGATATGGTCGGTGGAAGGGAAAAAGGAGGCACAGGGGCACCGCCCTTCTCCGTGGCTCGAGGCGAGAGAGATGATACTAACTGTTCTACAAAGGCCTGGGATGGTTCACGAGAATAATCGTACACTTGCTGGATTGGTGGTCCCTGATCAGATATTTGAATAGACTTGTGTACTAGGTAGTCCATGAGGGCTACCGGATTGCGATCGAGGAGCGCCTGAAATTCAGGATCCCCGCGAGGAACATACTCTGAGTCAGAAGCAGATGATATTTCTGAAGGACTAGGGGAAGCTGGACGTGATGGGGTTGTTTTGGCCTGATAAAAAGGATTATATGACCAAGATGGGGAACCCATTAACAGTGGTCCCGAGGAAGACCTGGGGGGTGCCGAAACCTCCACACTAGTGGTGATCTCGGAGGAAGAAGGGGCTAATTGAGCCATTCTTCTAGATTGTAACCGAGTGATGACCGTCATAAACAAGCAGAAAACAAGATTGACCTAACTAATGCACAGATAATTCAAGCAGCGTAGGTGATTATCTCTTTTAAGTTTTTATGCTTTTAAGAAAGAAAATATTAGGGAAGGCCTTTTAGAACAGGAACTACTCAGATAGCCAAACTAAGGATGGTTTGGGGGATGTTTTGGTGAGGAGTCCCAAAGGCACTTCAGTAAAAGACCGGTACGTGGCTTGATATAGGGGCCTACCCCCGCACTTCACACACCGCTGCGATAAGGGAGTCGGGTGCTTTGCCAATATATACCAGAACTTCCGTGAATTTATAGCGCGGCCCGAGTACCGCGTAGGCTCTTCCTCTTGGATGTCACTTCCAAGTAGGCGAGGCCAGGGAAAGAATTTTTGTTTAAATGCTTTACACCTAATGATTTTGGCTTTGTGTGCAAGGGTGAAAAATAAAAATCAAATAGTGTCACTACCGATTTTGATCGATTTTCCAGCCTAATTAAAACTAGATGAAAAACATACAGCAGAAATGACAAAGAAAGAGTTCTTTTTTTTTTTTTTTTTTTAAGCACTTAAAAATGAAGTGTTTGATTTCGATGAAGACAAGCCAAACAGATTCTTTCCCAAATGCGATTAAATTCTTTTTAAGCACCAAAAATTGAAATGTTCGAATGTGATGGACAACAAACAAAGAACTTTTTTTTTTTTTTTTTTTTTAGTTCCTAAAAAGGAGAAAACACCGTAAAAGAGAAATACCTGTAGACTTAGCTCTCCAAGGTGTGTGGACTTCAAAAAGCGCGTTGTTGAGCTCTTCCCCTCAAACAATCCCACGAACAAGCAAAGTGCTCCGCAAGAAGAGGTTAAGCAAACACCAAACAAAATCCAGAAAGATATATCCAGATAATGGTGAAACAAAAATTTCTATTTCAAGGAACTAGAAAAATTTCAAGGAAATAACAATTTCACATAAAGAGCAAGATTAAAACGATGATAGGAAATGCTCAAGCAGAACTGATAGAAATCAGTGAAGAAAAAGAACAAAGCTCAAAACTAGAAAAGAAATGAACTTACCAATAAGGGACTTTGGTTAGGTCCCACCGGGCGTGCCAGAATGTAGATCAAGAATTTTGCGCTTGTTACCTATCCAAGTTAATGCACCAAACTAAACACAAAAACCCTGAAAAACTCCAATGAAATTGATACCTGATAGACAAGATCCGAAGATGTAGATGGATGAGGAAGCCGATGTGGATAAGACGGGCGCACACGAGCAATTCTGCACAATAGATCCAAGTAACCTGCGAGACACCGATGCTTGACAGAAAAAGACCACGTTAAAAGATATTTAGGTGGACTGCCTGAGAAGCGGGTCCGGGAAGCGATGAGCTCCCTCGGCGGATGTCAGCCCACGTTTTCAATTAAGTAAAGAAGCATACATGATAAAAGATGTACGTACAAGACTAGATTTTCTGATCAAGGTAATAAACAGAATCTAAACAGCAGGCAGAAAGCAACAGAAGACAGGGAACTATGAAAACAAAGCTAGATTTGTGTTACCTGTGTCCTTTTACCTGTCTGCAGGATGATCGGCATCGATTATGTAGAATCGGCGTCGACTGATGTGATCGGCGTCGATTATGAAGAATCGGCGTCGACTGAATAAGATCGGCATCGACTGAAAGTAGATCGGTCGATCGGGGACAGCGAGAAGATTTGGAAATCGGAAAGTGAAGGCCAGATCGTCAACGTCTGCTGGATATGCCGAAGCCGGTGAGATACTGGAACAGAGTCACCAGAAGATCAATGGATACGTGTGATGTTGATGTGATAAGAACAGAGTAACGGTGCTCCTCTCAGGGATTGATTTGGACGAGATCCGTTCTCATTTGATAGATAATGTTGAAACTAGATGCACAAAGATCTCTCGTTCTCTCTCTTTCACGGTCTGTGTTTCTTTCGCGATCTGTCTTTGTCTGTCCTTCGTGTTCGTGCGTCTCTTTTTTTCCGTCCCAGTCTTAAGTTCTGAAGTTCTCTGGGCTTCTATTTATAATCGGCGCCGCTCCTAAAAATCGGCGCGACGTCAGATGCCGGTCGCGCCGATCGCGGAACAGACTCCCGAGATGGCCAAAATGAATGATTTCTAGAAAGATAAGAGTTATCCCTCCACCTCAAATACGGGAAATATCCCACTGCTTGATTATGAGGAGGAGAAATAGGAGGGACACATGGATAGGATAGATATGGGGTAAATAAGTGGTTAGGATACATGTGAAAAGGTGTAATTAAATAGTTAATATTTAATTACTCATGGGTAAAACATAAAGGGGTGAATTAAACTTAGGATAGGTGTTTAAAATGCAAATTGAATAATATCCCAAGGGGATAGTGGTGATATAAACGTGCCCTGTGTTACCCGAGAGAAAACGCGCACGCACGAGGACACTAAATTGGATAATCAATTTTAGGTGTCTACAAGGGGTCAACAACAAAATGAATATCTCTGTCCAGTCTATCCTTGAAGATCCCCTACACCCATGTGATTATTTTTCGGGGTAGGTAATTTGATGATTCGACTACATGGTTTTCGAGATGAATCCTTTATGCTCCCGAGGTTCCTCACAACATGCAGGTGGTGGGTCTTGAGATAGCTAGGTAGTTGGTACTCCTGGACATTGAATTCGGCTCTGGTAGAAAAAATAAGGCACTTTTTGACCTCCCCTTGAGCAAGGGAGGAATTACTGTGATTAAAAGAAAGGTGGAGCATAGCCTCACAAAAAATTTGGCTTCCTACGACTTTTCCCTAATTCAAGACTCATGGAGGTATGACCCAGACGGGACGATGGATGTGACTCTAGTTTGAAACAAGGTCTCAAAATCTTGCAAGCATGAGCTCAGGAAATTTTTTGAAGAAAGGTGGTCTCCTCGGGTAGAGTCACCCGACATATTTTTTAAGCTCAACGACATTCCAATTCCATACTTTGGGAGTCATTCTACCCATTTAATCATGAGTATGATCACACACTCACCACGAAAAAAGGAATCGAGTGGCCCCGCATAAGAAATACCGGAGCGCACAAAATATTGAATCCTATTGGAAGTATAGGCAGGAGATTGTACAAACCACCCGCAATTTTAAGAATGTATCTAGTGATGAGCAATGGGGGATTGTTGAGATGTAGACCATGGATCTAATGTGGAAAGTGAGGACATAGTGACAATCACCTCAAAGCAGCCCACGAGATCAACCACAAATCCCTTCGAGTCCCTCCCAATAGAAATTTCTAGTACCACCTCCACCCTCCATTTATCAGATAGGTCCTTTGGTTTAGGAACCCATGTTGCAGCTCACATCAATTCCCCTCAGGTGTGGGAACCCATGGAGGAATCAATGTTGAGCCCTACATCTCATCCCCTCTACCTCCTCCCAAAGCTCCCTTTGAATCCCCTCCTCCACCACCATTATTCCCTACAAGGGGTATCCCCTTATCAGTAACCTCATCTCAAACTCTCCCTCTGCCTAGATCCCCTCTTTTACCTCAACCTTCCTTCACCATCCCAAATTTCTCCCCCCATGTGGTGATAGGCCCTTCTTCAACTCTATTTATTCAATAACTCAATCACAAGTTATAATTTCATATGGTCTACCACCCAAGATCCTATTCATAGGTAGGGTGTTCCCTTCTCCCTTAGAGTTTTTGAGTCAAGCTGAAATCACCAAGTCAGCGAGATAACACAAGGGCTAAGAAAAAGAAGAAGGAAATGTCAGTAGGAGAAACAAATCAGATGCGGTTATTATATGACCATCAACAGAGCTCCTTGACCATTGCATGGCTAGTCCCCAAGTATCCAAACCCGTGGAACAGATGCAACCCGGTGACTATTCTATCATCACTATCATGGTCAACCTCTTAGAGTTCCAACCTCAAGATAAGGTCAAGTTAATGAATGAAACTGTGGTTGTAGTCACGACAGACTACCTTAAGCTCAACAACCAGCTAAGAAAGGCACAATCTAGCCTCCACAGGGTAGAAGCAATCTGTGGCCAACCAACAAGCTGAGATTAAAGGCAAAGGCAAGGAGATCAAACAGCTCCGTAAGGAATTGAAGGAAGCTCTATCACAAAAAGTCCTTATGGCTTCTTAGGAGGAAGTTAAAACTCTAGAAGCTAAACTTGCCACGTCTGAGGCCTCAACCAATTCTTTCTCACATGAGAAAGGATCCCTCCAAAAGGAGGTTGATTCAAGAAAGGTTGAAGTAGCTACGATCCAAGAAAAATTACACACCGTTAAGGTAGAAAAGGAAGCCTCCAGACAAGGTTAAAATCATCTAAGGACACATTCAAGGACTTGACCCATAAGTTGGGACAACAGCCCCAGAAAAGGGAAATTCTAACATTAGTGAAGGAGCTATATACCTCTCACTTTGACCAAATTTCCACCACGGCAATGAATGTATCCCCTACACTTGGATTTATATCTGATGCACAAGGGTTATGCTCAAATATGGATACCACAACCTCCACCATCAACAGTTTCGTAGTCACCAATGTCCCTAAATCATTATTTTTATTCGAAACTTTACAATGCTTCTGAATCCACCCTACAAGGGGTAGGAATCACCGATAAGCGGATGATTACGGGAAAATTAACAAGATCTTGAGCTGTAACAAAGCATCCATCAAATGCCAAAATCTCTTGACCCAGCTCTAATAGGGGATAAAAGAGTGGAAACAGAGCATCAACAAATTAGTCTAGTTAGGCTTCCCCTCCCCCTTCCCCGATGACTCTATAGTCCTATCAAAGGACCAAATTCAACATCTCTTGATCATTAAACGACAAGACAAGATTATATTTCATTCTTTAAAATATATCTCCAAGTGTTACCAAAGTGGAAGCTATCCTAAACCCAATCATGTAGTTAGAGTTCCGCTTGCACGCAATAGTGCAGAGTCTCCAAAAATTTTCCCACAAGGAGATAATCGAGTTGGACCGAGCTTTCTAGGCCTTGTAGAGAAGAACCTACCCAACAGAGGCGGAATGGCTCGGATATCGAACTACTTTGTAGCAGATCTAAGTGGCATTTTGTAAGCCACATTTTGAATTTTGAGGCCGAGAGGATTGTTGGATCCTTCCATGACTAGCACGAGTCCCTTGGTGAGTCGCCATAATTGTAGAGTTATTTTTCTATAAGACTCTTTTATCAACCACCATCTTTTTTTGCCCTGACCCTAGTTCTCTTTGTTCACTTGAGCCTAAATTTTACTAAGTATGAAGTTGAATGCAGAATATGTCCACATGTTACTTTGGCGCACTTGGGGCATGAAGCGGAAAAGGAGTGTTCTCAAACTTGTGTTGCATCACCCACATGTCCCACGCCTAATAAAGTTTCCCAAGTGGGTTGAAAATTCAAGAGTAAAGTAGAAATGCACAAGGTTTTGTTAGGAAATAAGGGATAAAATATGTGGAAAAATCCCTCACAAAATCCCAATAGTAGAAACTAATATGCAGAATAAATAACACAACACAAAGATAAAGTATTTAGCATGGTTCACCCAATTTGGGCTACGTCCACCAAGAATCACTTGCTCATATTTTATTACAATCCATTGCTCTCTCAATACAATACCTAGATCTATTTGGATCTATACTCAACAAACTCTACATAATTCACACCCAAATTCAAACACATCTACAATGTTACATAATACCTATCGTATGCACAAAATTACATAAGTAGAAAACGTCTTAAGCATTTTTACAAAATTGTGGGTATTAAAACCATGGGCCAAACTCGTCCCATAAACCTACCACCCATATGAGAAAAGCATGTTTTCCGGTATATTCGACATGTTTTTTTGAGGCCAAAAAAATTCTCTGGGGATTGCGTCCTTAAACCCTAATGAGACAACTGTGGAAAGTGTACATTACTCTTAGTGTATAGTCTTCAACAATTTCCACATGAAAACAGCTCCACAACCTAACTAGTTTCCACATGTCACCTAGGCACAATTTCAAATAAAGAGAAAGAAGGAACACCCTCAAATAAGCGTGTACTCTCCACGTGTCACTTAGGCATAGTTTTGAAGACAAATCCCCAGGAAATGCCCTCAAACAAGAGCACAAACTCCATGTGGCAGAGATAGAATCATCACCAACCGAAGGAGTGCAAGTTAGACAAATTAAAGGTAATCGTAAATATCACCAACATGCAGCTTGAGATCTTGTAAGAAAATTGAATGTTGTCGGTGGAAGATCTGATTCTGGACATTGAAGTGAGAGCCAAAGGGATCTATAAAGGAATGTTTTGATCTACAACCAAAAATGAGAAAAAGGAGAGAATAGAAAAGAAAAACATACGAGAGATGAAAAAAGGGATTCTAGGCTCAATTATTATATTGGCTATCCTTAGCAAGACTTTGTTGTAGAAGGAAGTTGTAATTTTTGCCATATCGGCCTCATGTATTATTTTCTCTATGAATAAAGAGTTCTTGTTTTGTGCATTTTAGCTTTCAATATTTTGTCTTTCATCTTTCATTCTTTGGTAGTTTTTAGATAATTTTAAAGATCTATCGTGTTATATGCCCTTGGGTTTTCTATATGAATCTATCATCTACATATTGTTATGTTTTACACCTTCTCAACTTTGATAATCCAAGATACTTCTAAAAATAGTAGATCATGCTAAACACTCTTCAGTTATTTTAAGTAGTTTCCTAGGATCTATCTTTGTGTCTTTTAAGATCTGTTTCAACGTATCACCTTAGTTAGTTTTGTACTTCATTTTACTTTTCCTCTAACCTTACTCCACACCATAGAGAAGAGCCATCTTCTTTAAAATCTAGAGGTTATCTTAGGGTGCACATCCCACTTCCCTAAGGTATCCCATGACTCTAGTGGTTCATCTACAAATATAATCGTCAACATATACAAGAACATGTATGCTTTATACCTGTTTATCCACAATTTTAGCATGTGTCCTTAAATTTGCAACCTCCTCCAGGATAGCTTCCCCAGTCATATGTCCACCTCCTTAATATGTTTCTTTACTTTATGTAGTCAAACATGACCCTCTTTCATCTTGTGTATAATTATCTTTGTCTTTACTTTGTCCATGACCTTACGTGGTCTTCCCATTTTCATGTTCATCGCTATGTTTTTGCTTGTTAGTTCCTGCTCTTCCTTTATAAAGCATACTTGGTAGGCTTCTTCCAAGGATTGAACTTGTAATGTATTGATCTCATTCTTAATTATTAAGTGCAATCTAGCTATGTATCTTGATATTTTCTCTACAAGTCCCACTTTAATGGTGAGTCGGTAAAATTCCTTAATGTATTCCTTCACACTAAGTTCCCTCTCATTACAATCCTTATGACCTTTGGAACAAACTAAGATGGAAATCTATGAGAAAAAAATTGCTTTGATCTTCATCACCAACATGCCCTATGTCTTTATCTTGATCTTTTTCTTTCCTCACCGCACTTGGTTGGTCTAAAAATTTTCTCGCCAAAGGGATGCATGACCTTTCAACTTCATCCATGCAAAATTGAACTTCCTAGGATCTTTCATGTCTTCATATTTAAAATATGTTTCTATATTTTTTATCTAATACATATGTTTTGTTAGTTCTAAACTACCATAAAAAAGGGGTGTCCAATCTTGGCTTACTCCTCATCCTATTGATTGTGTTAAGTAGTCTATCCTCTATACCATCTTATGTTGGAATAAAAATGATTAAGTAGGGGCGGGGTGAATCATTCCTTTGACAATTTTGATTTAATTACTTTTCTTTGTGTGAACCATTCAAAATCCATTATCCATAGTGAGTTTATTAATCATGATACAACCATTCACAATAACATGAAGCTAGAGAGAACACAAGATATAAAGTGGGAAACCCTTAAGGGAAAGAAAACCCACTAAATCTATGCATATATTACTCAATACAAAGGAATCAAGTGAATATTACACATCACGTGATATTTCTTGAGTGAGGTACCAACCCCTAGTTTAGTAGGGAACCAACCCTATAAGGAGGGTACAACCCCCTAAGATGACTAAGCACCCACCTAGCCACCTAAGTATGAATATCACATGATGTCCTTATTGCTTCAACAACTGATTTTGATCACTTTGTCAGCACTCTCTCCACTCAAAACCCTCTAAAACAACTCTCTCTCCTTCTTTCCTCAAACTTGCATCATATAGGCTGATTAGGTCAAGTGGTCTTGTAGCTCTTGCTTATCTACTCTTATCATATTTTCATCATCTTCTCTCATTTTCCCTATATATCCTTTACAACACTCTCTCGCACTTCCTCTTTCTCGCATACATCTCCATCCTCTTCACTTGCTCAAATTAGATTTACACCTTACCTTATATATATGAATCTTCTCACAAACTCCATATAGGTTAGCACATACCATTAGGTTATTCATGTCAACATTAATACACACTCCACACTCTCATATAAATCACATAAAGAGACCATATATGTTGGCATGGTCCTACAAACACAACTAGTCCTAAAAATAGGTCTTCACTTCCAATGGTAGTGTAGACACAAAATCTATGCACTTTGGTACATTTATAGGTCCTAAATCATACTAATGTATACATGATTCCTAAGAAAGAAAACTAGTGGTTGACAACTCCTTTTGGCATTTTGGTTTCTTTATCTCTTGCACTTTACTATTTTTGAGCTTGACTAAGCATCCTTTTGGATTTACACATCTTACAATTATGTCGGCACTTGACTGATTTATCTTTTGATGGCCTCAGACACTAGCACCCAGTTAGGACAGAAGTGCCCAAGTGCTCCTATCCCTCCTAAGCACTCATGTCCCTCTCTTTCTTCTTCTTACTCTTTTGGGTCCCTTTCGCTTCTTGGTCACCTTTTAATACTTTGGGTTGGCCTTTCAGTTGTCAATTACGAAATTCAAACAAGGGAATCATATATATACTTAGTTACTTCTTTTAAATAAGGATCCAAGCACTATAAGCATTATCTATCACCACCTAAGCTTGCACAAAGGAACAAGAGCGCTAAAAGTACATATCTAGAACATTCACACAAGGGAAAAGTTTTGCATTGGTATGCATACACCATATAGGAGGGGAGTTTATTATATTCCATCACACACATTTTTGCATATTCAGAAAAATCTAGATCTATCCTTTTATCATAGTGAAACTTTCATAACGGAAACCTAGGGCATGGGACACGAGATACACACATGGAGAGAGAACTACATGGAGTCTGAGATGTAGCACAACTCTCGGTTGTAAGTTCACTCTTCAAGTGATCTCAAAGATCGGTATGACTCCACATTCTACATATTTCTTTATTAGATTTTATGTGGTTTATGTTCATGTGCAGATAGTCATTTGTTTTGCAAGTTATAGGTGTGACCGACGACCTAACAGTGAAACTTGAGAAACAAAGAGTGAATAATGGAAAAGATCTTCCAACCCAAAAAAGACAAAGTTCTAAACATCCGAGCGAGCACGGGTGACCATATCAGTCATTAGCTCTTGGGGCACTCCTTCCCTCATTTGGGCACTTCTATCTCTTACATTCCTAGGTTTCTTAACCCTTGGTGAGCCATTTTGACATTTCTTCCAACATTTTCTCGAGATACACCGTCTTGATCATTCCCGTGTTGTATAGAATAAACTAAGTCATATTTATCCTTTCATTTTATTAGGGTGTTACAAATATAAATGTTTGTTGTTTGCATCTTCTTGTATGTAATCACTTGAATATCATTTATTAAAGTAAGTTACTCGAATTATGATTTTATTCAAATTATAATAAAATAATTTGGTGAACTCGAGGTCTCGAACCCTACCTTGTTTGATGGTATTTCTTTTTGTACCCATCTGGTTTTTTTAGTCCTCTTGAACAAACCGAACTTCCCCTATGCTTGTAATCTTCTAAACCAATGGTTTCCTCTTATAATCCCCTGATTAACTCAACCAACATTCCTCTTGAAAACATTGAAACCTCTAACAGTGAACATGCATATGATGAGGAAACTAATGTTGATCAAGCTCAACTTGACAAGTTCACTAATTTTTGTTCTACTTTACGCAATCACCCTACATATATTCTACATGTCCTAAATGCTCTAATCATTGCTAAAATTTCTCAAGATGATACCACACTCCCTCTCATGAGTTCCTCCTCGGTTGTCATGACTTCCACCCCACCTTCCGACATTCTTGTTTCTATTGCTACAACCACTACTCCTCTCATTCCTCCTGGATACTTATCATACACAACATGTCTCCTCTTCAGAACTCATGACCTTGCCTCATCAGTACCATGATTTTTAAACATAAATTTTGTTATAATTTGAGGATTCTAATAAATACGGATTTAATCAACTTTGATGTTAAATATTAACATATTATGTGATGTTACAATGAATAATTAAATAAACATTACATCACTTAACTATATAACAAATAATACTTACAGAAGTAAATAACACTAGAAATAGGATTTATAGTGGAAAACCCGAAAATAAAAAACCACTGTCAAAAGTAACCTTTTATTACAGAGAACCCTTTTACATCTAGTTAATCACCTCCTCCTTTACTAACCCTAATCACAAGGGTAAAAACCTTTGATATAAATATTTTAATATATCAAATGAGGACCCGAAGTCCTATTTATGAGGTGATCGGGTATGTCTCCCGACTCACCTTTTCAACCATGTCGGTTGACACATATACAAAGGTTTAAAATATTTAATAATAGAAATATAATTATTTATTATTATTAAATATTTAACCTAAAGTATATTCCTAGGTTTGAATATTTACTAATAGAAATATAAATATTTCTTATTATTAAATACTTAACCTATAGTATAATAATAGACCCATATTTAATTAAGGGGTAGTCAGCCCACTTAACCATTATGTTCTAACACTCCCCCTTAATGTTAAGTGGGATAACATATGCTAATAGATTACTTGCCCGTGGTACACTATATGATTTACAATCCTTAAACCATAAAGGTTTTAGGCTAGCATATAGGTTGAATGAATTATAACACCTTCATCATACTCAAGTTACCTTTTAGTACAAAGGATTTAGAATCCCAAATATCATCCCATGATCAGTGGGTAAGTATGATTTGTGAGTTTTACATGTTCTCACAAGTTCTCATAAAAGGTTACTTGAAACCAAGCATATAGGATCCTTTTATAACCAAGGACCTCCTTAACAATATGCTTACACTGGATGTTTACCAATAAACTCAATAGCACTAAAGAGTTTATTGAAGACCGCCTTTAAGGTCTTTCTACACTTCTTTCTAAAAAATAATCCGATGAGGTATACATACTCTCGAAGGTATTTTTATACATGCTTGAAGGTCTTTTACACATGCCCAAAGGTATTTTACAATGAATTTTTCTTTTTATCAAATACCAAGTTCCATTAGGAGGTGACATTGTCATGCACACTCCCCCTCAATGGAAACTCCGAAATCCAAGTTTTTCACAAAAGTGACAAAAATTTGCATCTCTCAAGGGATTTCTTAAGATGTCAAGAACATGTTCTTCAATCGGCACAACTTAAGATCTATCTCACCACTTAGCACCTTCTCACGGAAGAAGTGTATATATATATCTCAATGTGCTTCATCCTTTGATGATATATTGGATTATTTGCATGAGCTATGGTGCTTTGTTTGTCACAAAACAAAGGAAGAGTACCTCGATCCTTCATCATTATCTCATCTAACAACCTCTTCAGCTATAGAGCCTTTTTCAACTTTCATTACACTTCTATACTCAAATTCATTGAAGAGATAGAAACAATTGGTTACTTTTACTACACCAAGTAATGACACCTGCACCAAATTTAAACACAACCGTAGTATATTTTCTATCTAATACATCACCTACATGATCATAATCATAAAATCCATGCGAATTAGCATTTTCATTATTAGTATAATGCAACCCATAATTGATTGTACCATTTATATATCTAAGAATTGTTTTTGTTAGATTACAATTATCTTTATAAGGTTCCCACATAAACCTAGAATTAATTCATATTGTATAGGAAATATTTGGTCTAGTTATAGTAATATAAATCAAACTACCAACTAACTACATATATAAAGTAGGATCATATTTTTCACATGCAGGTTTAGGATCAATTTTTATTCCAACTTCCATAGGTGTAGAAATTGGTTTACAATTAATCATATTAAAAAATTTCAGTACATTGCTTGCATATTGTGCTTGAGAAACAATAATAAAATGCTTATCTTGAAATACAACCATGCCAAGAAAATGACGTAAGAGACCTAAATCAGTCATTTCAAGTACTATTTCAATTTTTCTTTAATCCTATGAATTAAAGTAGTATTATAAAAAAAATTTAAACGAGAGACATCAGGTTTTCGATTTGACCATTTTTCTAGGGGGTTGAAAGGTGAATAGATTTGGTAGGAACCCTAATTAGGATGTAGACTATCGTGTTCATTGCTTCTACCCATAGAAATTTGGGAAGACCAAGAATGAAGCATAGTGCGAGCCATATCTAAAATAGTTCTATTTTTCCATTCTGCAACACCATTAGACTGAGGGAGAATGGGGAGAAGTTAATTCTCTTTTAATACCACAATCAATACATAAATTTTTCAAATGCTTTGCTAACATATTCACCCCCATTATCTGTTCTAAGCCTCTTAATTTTATAATTTGATGAATTTTCAACAGAAGCTTTAAATTCCTTAAATTTTCCAAATACATCAAATTTATTTTTAAGAAAATATGTCCAAATCATTCTAGTGAAATCATCAATAAAAGTTACACTATATAAATAACCATTTAATGAAGCTACTTCAAGAGGTCCTCTAAAATCACTATGAACAAGTTCTAGTGGTGAAGAGGAACTCTCCTTAGGATGACAAGGTTTAGCACTTTGTTTCGAGTGTAAACACCCTTCACAAGCATCAAAAGATGAAGACAACACAGGTAAACTTTTCACTAGATTATTTCTAGACATTTCATATAAGCTTCGATAATTCACATGTCCTAACCTTTTATGACATAGTTTTGAATTATTCAAATTTTGAGATACAAAACAAGATGCAGAAGAAAAATCATCATAAATATACAAACCATTTCTTTGAATTCCTTCAACGATTATATTATCATTACTGTCTTTTATGTATCAAGTATCTTTCAAAATTTGAATGGTCAAACCATCATGAGTTAGTTGTGAACATGACAAAAGATTATTTTTAAGCTTAGGAACAAATAAAACATTATTCAAAATACCATTTGTAAATTTTACTTTTCCTTTCTCTATTGCTTCTAAAGATGATTTATCACCAAGATACACACGTTCATTGATTTTCATAACATCAAATAAAGAATTGGAAATACCAGTCATATGATTTGAAGCACTTGAATCTAGAATCCATTCAGAATTAGAGGAAGAGTATAAAGCAACATATAATGCAATAGTTTTAGGAGCATCATTAGAACTATCATTTTTCCTTAAATTATATTTAGATGAGACAGTTTATTTCTGATTTTTATGGATAGGTTTCTTAGATTTACACTCTTCCTTTTTATGCCCAAATTTGTCACATTTGTGACATTTACCATTAAATATTACATGCAAATGTTCGAAATAACACTTTTCTTATCACCAAATGAATATTTAGATCTAAACTTCTGATCAGAGAAGGGCTTGCAAGGCTTGAACTTCAAATTCTGAGCAAGAAGTGCTTGAGAGGCATTCTCCTTAGAGTCAAATTTCATCATCACTTGCTCTTCCTGTATTAGAAGAGAACTCAAAGTATTTAAATTTGGTAATTAATCTTCATTCTGATATTTAGAATTTAAGATAGAAATAAAATTCCTAAATCTTTCATGTATATTCAATTGAACAATAAAGTAGATTAATTTTTCACCAATTAAGTCACAATTGCATCCATCTAATTGTGCTTTGATATTTTTAATTTTGGCTAAGAAATTAACTACTTTTTCATCTCCTTTCATAGGAGTCGTAAGTAATTCTAAAACAAGTTTAATAATCTTAGATAAGTGTGTACCTTCATGCATGGATTCTAATTATATCCATACCTCTTTAGGATGTTTGATATTACCAATGTGTAGAAGATATTCATCGTTCACATTGCGCAGAATCATGGAAAGGGCCTCCTGCATACGCTATGAGAATGCATTCATATTTTCTAGCTTGTTTGATGATCGGTGGGCACAAGCTCAGTTCTGAAACAATCATCCAAAGTTTCCTCGCCATAAGTTCTGATTTGACCTTGATCTTCCAAATATTGTAATTGGCTCCATTTAGGATCTGGGATTTATCGAGGCAAAAGTAATTGGACGCCATTGTCTTTCAAATTTCTTGAAACACATACCCCATTATGATATAATGCATCACTGAGTTAGAAACATATTAATTGAAAAAAAAAAACAATACCCATATTTTATGATCAAAAAACTTGTTTTATTTCATTAAAAACAAGTAATATATATATATGTATGTATGTGTATGTATGTATGTATGTATGTGTATGTATGTATGTATGTATGTATGTATTTTTCAAAATAAATAACTAATTTTTTAAATATGATCATAACAATATTAATAGAAATCATAAAAAAATTCGACCATATAGAAGTGAAGATGAAACCCCTAAGAATGCACAACTTCAAATTTTTGAAAAGTGTTAATGTAGATAAAGATTTGGCCAACTTAAATTTAACATCTAAATGACCATCATCCTGCCTTATTTTTGGTTTGTCGTGATGGTTATTTGACCATCAATCTTAACACAATAAAAATTTCCTAGATCTAGCTAGCTTAAATTTGACGTCTAAATGATCATCATCCTGCCTTATTTTTAGTCTATCGTGACAATTATTTGACCGTCTATTTTAACATAGTGAAAAATCCAAAGTGTATTTCCATAATTTGAATTTTTCTTGTTTATGAAAGGTTTTGTTTAAATTTTATAATAAAATATTTATAAACAACTATATATAAAATAGTTTATATATTAAAAAAATATAGTTTATAAATATTATAAACTATAGTTTAGAAACAAATAAAATGAATTTTTGAAAAACCCAGAGGGCACAAGGAGACATAATTATTTCAAAGTGAATAAACTATTAACTTATTGACAGAGGGGACAAGAATTTTAATCTGACCAATAAAAAAATTCAAATCCCTATTTTTATGAACCTTGTCTCCTCCATTTATTCCCTCTTGATTTTACCTTTAAATAACTATAGAGAAAATTTGAAAAACATTTCATATAATAATCACCCTTAATAATCACCCTTCACATGTGATATTCACGCACAGGTAAAAACATTTTTCTGGAGCCCCTTTCACCAAGGGTTTCGAACAGGGGGTCCACCACAATTTTCCTGCAAATAACACTTTACAAAAACTTCAAAAAAATTTAGATTGCAAAAATAATGGGGAGAAGGGGGCCCAATGCATTTTAAATACCCTTTCGGGTTGGTTGAAAAAACCCGTACAAATTAAATAAATTAAATACAAAACATTTGATCTTAATTTATTTAATTCACCTCACTCTGTTACCATGTTAGAATTTGAGGATTCTAATAAATACGGATTTAATCAACTTACATGTTAAATATTAACATATTATGTAATGTTATAATGAATAATTAAATAAACATTACATCACTTAACTATATAACAAATAAATAAAAATAATACTTACAGAAAGTAAATAACACCAGACACATGATTTATAGTGGAAAACCCGAAGGTAAAAAACCATTGTCAAAAAGTAACCTTTTATTACAGAGAACCCTTTTACATCTAGTTAATCACCTCCTCCTTTACTAACCCTAATCACAAGGGTAAAAACCTTTTATATAAATATTTCAATATATCAAATGAGGACCAAGTCCTATTTATCTAAGGTGATCGGGTATGTCTCACGAATCACCTTTTCAACCATGTCGGTTGACACATATACCAAGGTTTAAAATATTTAATAATAGAAATTTAACTATTTCTTATTATTAAATATTTAACCTAAAGTATATTCCTAGGTTTGAATATTTACTTATAGAAATATAAATATTTATTATTATTAAATATTTAACCTATAGTATAATGTTAGACCCATATTTAATTGAGGGGTTGCTAGCTCATTTAATCATTATGTTCTAACAAATTCTCTAGTTACAATAAGCCTCTTCATCCTCCTCTCCATCTTTAGATTCCTCACTCCTCCTTCATAGCCCTTTTGCACCCGTCATCTCCTCTTATCCACTGCCTCCTAACTTCATTGTACCTAAGTTTCCTATCTTTAATGGCCATGGAGACCCTCAGGAACACCTTCGCTCCTTTCACATTGCATGTCTTGACTATGCTAATGACCTTACACTATTGGAAAAATTGTTTCCTTGAAGCTTACATGACTATGTTATGCGATGGTTCTATGATCTACCTATCCATTCGGTAACATCTTTTACATATTTAGTCGATGCATTCCTTTCTCATTTTTCTATGAATATCGGCACTAATATATCTTATGCACAACTAGCTAAAATCAAACAAGGATCTAATGAAAATCTTGTGGACTATGTCTTGTGGTATAAGAATAACCTTGCCAAAATGACCAATGTTCTAGCTGATTCAGAATTGCAAGACCTATTCATTCAAATTCTTTTTCCTCCACTCCAAGAGAGTGTCATTTTTATACTTCTCCTTCTTTTAATCAATTGTGTCACACACTCAAATTACGCGAAAGAAAACTACTATCTATGGGAAAATTGAAGTATTATGATACTTCTTCCACTTCCAACAAGTTTCAAGCCAAATCCACATTCAAACCATCCACTAAGACTACTTATTTTAAAACTAATGTCAACGCTATTACTACACCAGCCAAGCTTCAATTACAATCCGTGACACGCACTTTTATTAAGCTACCTTATGTACCTTGGTTCCTATTACCATAACTCATTGAAAGAAATCTGATTACTCTCCCTCCACCACTCAATCTAGATCCTTCTCAACCACATGGACGTAATTACGATGAAAACACACACTTTGTGATTATCACCAATGTAATGGGAATTCTACTTATCATTTTTTAAGCTCAAACATGTAATATAAGATCTTATGGACAACAATGCAATCGATCTTTCAAAGTCATCTAATTCTAAACCGGTCAACAATAATCAAAAGCTTAAAATATTCAATGACCCATTACCAAATCAAGACAAATCATCTACTCATTCCTCTACCAATCATGCATATTATGTGGTGCCTCCTTCGCATTGGCACCCCTTGATTTTCTTATTGTTACTGTTGATATGCCACCACCAATTATTACATTCTCATATCGTGACTACCATGCTAAATTTTCTTCCGATTCGCTACATATTGATGCTTCCATTGGTGCTCATCAAGTCAATAATACTATGGTCCATCCCTCGTGCCTTTCCAATGCATGTTCTCTAGAACTCTTGTTGGCTATCAACTTTCTAATTTCTCAAATCACATTTCCAGTCCCCAATTCTTACGGATATGTTGTCCTTCCCATTACTTGTTGGATCCCTTACCATACCAACATTGTTCCTCGTTACATCTGAAATCAAGCATTGTGACATGGTCTTAGGTATCCCTTGGCTTTGGGCTGCCCAAGTTATCCCTTCCATGCTCCACTTATGCCTTAAGTTCATTCACAACAAGCAATTTTTCACCATTAAGGGTATTCCACAACACATGTCATTGCCTCAACCCATTCTCCCCTCTTCTTCAACCCCTGTCATGGCATCTAGGCCTCCATAACCTATCAAGTCTAAATCTATCTCTACACCTAGATCTCACATCCATACATGGCCTACATCATGACCCCTGTCATCCTCGCCGGTCCATTAGTCCACCCCTTTATCCTAAGTCCCCTACCCGGGAATCCCATTCCTATAGGTTTTCTCCACCTCCTTTACCACATTGGTCTCCCTCACATACATATATTTACTCTCCTACACCATTGGTCCTAGACCATGGTCACATGCCTTCTCCTTCTTAGATACTTGGATAAGGATCCTTGCTCTTCGCTATCGTCAAATAGCTTTCTATCACTCACACAACTTGGGGGTTTGCACTTTCTCCCCCTTCCATCATTATTGTCTCTCTATATTTTACTCATAGATTATGTACTACACTTCACGCTCTATGTTTCACGTTAACTAGCATCTAATACCAATCGCATATAATACCTTTGTTACCCGATGACACACTATTGTTTTATAATTCTTATTTGATTGTTGAGGTGTAATTACTAAATAAACCTCACGTCACACACATCCATTAGAGGGCAACGTGGCTCCCTTATTTGTACATCTTGAATATCATAGCACACCATCACCATCACTTTCACATAGCATCTACACATCTTGGTTATCTTTAATCTTGTTAGCTTATACTATTTACATGTTTCACTTTGTTTCATATGCTAGTTAGATATTTGGTATGTCATTATATTTTTCTATACACACATACAAATTCACATGGTATTTTTTGGTGAATGCAGGGACCCTTACTGATTCTTACACATTTCATGATGCTCTATGTTGTTATTTACTAGTCCCACCGAGTCTCTTGGGGAATCTACTTTTGTTACTCTCATACTCTAGAGTCACAGTCCTATAGTTATAATATTTACTACTTCTCTTCATTATCACTTACTTTCTATTGATCTATACATGTTTTGACATTCTATTTATCTTTCTAACAAACTAACAGTGCTTCATGTGTAGCATTTACCTTGTAAGATACTATACAGTCATGGTTATTTGCTACTTCTTGTTTGGTATTGTTTTCCATTATTTATGGTCTATGCCCTATGTCTTACTTGGTCATTGTTTTCTTATAGCCACTTCGCCCCCACGAGTATCTTGTGACATTTTGAGCGATGTCCCATGTATGCAACCCACTTTTTGCAGTCCCTCTTATCTTCATAGTTTTTTTATACATTATAGTATATTGCATGATAGATATTTTAAACTAGCACTTGTTTCTAGCCTATAATGTTTGCATGTGCCTTGGTTTCTACCATGCACATCCCCTACCCCCTGTAGGTATCCAATCCATGATATGCATATCAATTTTAGGTCATTTTGTTTGGGCTACCTCCTCCTACATTCTTCACATGCACCCAAAACAAGGGGGAAACTATTGGGTGAACAAATCACCCTTCTAGCAATATTGAACTCCAAAATAGAACAACACAATATAGAATTGGAAAAATCACATAGTTATAGAGTGGTCCAGAATCTGACTTGGATCACAAACACAGAGTAGACACTAGTGCCCAGTATTAGATAGGAATGGTGGGCACTTGTGTCCCACCTTGTAACTTGTTTCCTAGGGGAAAAAATAGATAGTTTTTAATTTAGCAAAGTTTCCAACAAGTTACATTACGGATCTACAATATCGAAACTTGGCTTCATTTACGGAAATTGAGTCATCCGGCTATAAATTAGCTATAATTCAATTACAATTCATTTACAATTTGGTTACAATTGATACATGTCAATCAATCTGCAGTGGCACTTATCATTTGAGAAGCATCATGAAAGGAGAGAAAATATACCTCTCTCCCTAACACTCTTCTCCTTGGCATGGGATCATCGAAAAAAATCATCCTTGCTGTGAGATCGCCCAAAATTCTCATTCTTCATAGCAAGATGCTCAAATCCATGGCTTAACACTTTCTTGGTTGGGAATTGATCACTCCCAAACCCATATGACAATATCTTGAAAAGAAAATAGGACAACTTTTTATTCTATTCTCGCTCATATATCAGGTGTACTCTTTCCTTAGCTACTACTTTTACATAGTTATACATATGTTACTCTGATTTTTCACATACGAGACTTAGACTACTCTTTTTCTCTTCTTTTGCAGGTCCTTCCTTACAAGCAACAAAAATCATCTCATATCAACAAGAACACCCTCCAATAGCACACTACTACACATATAATTCATCCCTAAGGTCTACCTCCCTTTCCTAGTTTCCACGCTTCACATTACGATCACTTCACACTTCACATGGCTACTTGTCTATCCAATATGCTATCGAATACACTCCTCTCTGGATTACAAGGTACACATCTTATATCTACTTTATGCTATTGAGTATTCACTCAACACAATAAAGTGGGGAAAATGTAGACACAAAATCTATGCACTTGGGTACATTTCTAGGTCCTAAAGCATACTAATGTATACATGATTCCTAAGCAAGAAAACTAGTGGTTGACAACTCCTTTTGGCCTTTTGGTTGTTTTATCTCTTGCACTTTACTATTTCTGAGCTTGATTGAGCATCATTTTAGCTTTACACATCTTACAATTCTACTGGCACTTGATTGATTTACCTTTTGATGGCCTCGTACACTAGTGACTGGTTAGGACATAAGTTTCTAGGCACTTCTTTCCTTCCTGGATGCTTATGTCTCTCTCTTTCTTCTTCTTACTCTTTTGGGTCCCTTTTTCTTCTTGGTCACCTTTTAATACTTTGGGTTGGCCTTTCAGTTGTTAATTACAAAATTCAAACAAGGGAATCATATATATACTTAGTTACTTATTTCAAATAAGGGACCAAGAACTATAAGCATTATCTATCACCATCTAAGCTTCCAAAAAGGCATAAGAGCGTTAATTAGTACATATCTAACACATGTATACAAGGGACAAGGGTTACATTGGTATACATACAATGTATAGGAGGGGAGTTTATTCTATTCCATCACACACATTTTTTCACATTCGGTACAATCTACATCTAGCCCACTATCATAGTGTAACTTACACAAGGGAAACCTAGGGCATGGGACACAAATACACACACACACATAGAGAATTACATGGAGTCTGAGATGTAGTGCAGCACTCGGTTGTAATTTCACTCTTCAGTGAATGTCGTGGTCGGGCCACTCCACATTATACATATTTCTTTATTAGATTTTATGTGGTTTATGGGCATATATAGTTAGTCATTTGTTTTGCAGAGTTACAGTGCGACTAGTGACCTAACAAAGAAACCAAAGTGACAAAGATAGAATAACAGTGAATATCTTCTAACCCAGAGAAGACCAAGTTATGAGCATCTAAGCGCACACAAACACCCATATCAATCATTAGCATCTCTGGGCACTCCCGACCTCCTACAGTGTTTTTTTCCGTACATTCCTAGGTTTTTAAACCCTCAACAATTCATTTTGACATTGTTTCCATGAGTTAATCTTTGACACAATACCCAAGAATACCCCCATCTTTGAAACAACTTAATCCTTCTATAAGGACTCAAGAACCTATATTGATAAAAGTGATCTCCATCACATCAAACTCCACGTATAGTCACAACCACTACATGGAACACTTAACAAGGGACTCCACCAATATGTTCAAGCACTAATATTCATATCTCACACTCTATTTTCTCACTTACATACATATTTCTTATACCTTCTCGAAAATCCTAATAGGATTAGTTAGACCAGTGAGGGATTAAGCCAAAATACACCTCACCCGATCAAAAAATACCTCAAACACATCATATGAGACACCTAGAAGATATCCATGCCCATTCATCACTGCTATAATGTGTAAAACATCATATTCTTCTTCATATCTCCATAACTAGTTTTAACCATCTAGGCCTTTAGCGGTAAATCAACTTGAAGACTGTTACACCCATATTCTCCACGAGAATATCCCAAAATATTCATGAGAATTTATCACACTTCCCAACCTCTCTGGAACACTACGTTTCACTTCATGACTCCTATACTAGAAAATCTCCACAAAACAAGGGTTTTTCTTCAATCTTACCAACACACCTAGAACATGAGAATGCCACCAAAATGAGCTTAGAATAATTCTCTACAACCTTAAAGCATCAAATAAGCCTTCCCAATTCATTTCATTCCCAAACTCATTACATTTTATCGATCATTCTAATACTAGGGTTTAGGGAGGGTTTTGACCTACTTAACTTCTTAGCATTCGTTCATAAATGATAATGCATCATTTAACTTCATTCCAACTACAAAATAATATTATATCCATGCCTCAACTATTATTAATGGATCAGGTCCCCATGCAAATATTTCATGTCCAAGTGAGCACTCCAAACTTGACCTTTGAAAGGGGAATAAAAATTTTGAGAGCTTCATAGAGATCAAAATAAGTTTTATTACTTTCTTCTTTGACTCCTTACCTGAAAATTTTCATGCACCTCTATAATGACCTCCTTGATGATATCTAATTCCCATTTATTTATTTTTACCTCTAAAAATATCCATACACCATGGTTTTCCCATGCATTACTTTCCTTGTCTTGTAGAACTTGCTTCTTAGGACCTTGAACATGCTATATACACCTGAGTTATGGCCTTATAGACATTCCACACATATTATACAATTTCACAATTCTCATAATATTCTCACACAAGCCTTCTCTACTTCATACATCATGTTCCCATACCATCTTGCTTGAACTAGTTCTAGGATTATGCCTAGAATGGATTGACTCAACACATGCTTCTCATGAATTGACTTTTTCTTCATGTTGAAAACAATCACATGCTTATGAGACATTACTCTAACCATTTTAGACATCATAACATCCTTCCTACATCATTTTTAGCTCATAACAAACACCCGCTAGCTTAACCATGTATGTATGCACCAAGACACTATTCTACTTCAACACCTTGTAACACCAAACCAAGACACTACCAGCTAACCTTCAAGTTTTTTGACTAATGAAACCTCATGAAAACTCTTATTCCACCTAAACACCCTTTTCCATCAATGACAACAAAACTTTCCACATGTTTAACGTATTAAGCTTCACCTTCCTCTCTGTTTGTTTTCACCTTTGCATTTACATTTATATCATGCACCCTTTATTGTGTGGGTCCACCTTCATCATCAATATGGTATTCCATAACAAAACCTAGGAATTATGTTGTTTACATGGATTCTAAGAAATCTTGTATAGTTTACATCATCGCACCCAAGTCCCCAACTCTAGCACCCCGATTTTGGCATCCTACATTCCTTTGGTGTGCCATTTTATTTTTACTTTTCTTTTTCTAAATTCATGAACACAGTCTCCAAAATATTCTACCCAACAATTTCTCTATTAAAATATGCCTCTGAATGAACTTCTATCCATAATCCACACTATGGAAAGCCACAAAATCTTATCATGTCACTTATTTTTGAGACCTTCTACCTATCAGATTACCCACTAGAAAATGTTTGCAACAATTTTCTACCCGCACTCACAAATTCAAAAATTACAAGATCAATCATGCCTCTACTCAAGTAAATCAATCCTTTCTCTGATACCACGTGACATAAACAACATGTGGGATTCTAGAAAAGAATGGCCACAAACTTCATAATGGAACAAAAACAACACTTAAATATTTAGGCATTGATGAGAATGATGAAATGAACGCATATTTAAATGAAAACAAATATTTGGGACATCATATTGAAATAAACAACAACATTAGACCAATCACCAATGATTCATCCTATTACACAAATTCATACTCTTTGTCATTTCATATCACGAGAGCAAACCTCATCTAAATATCACTTCTCATTTCACAACATATTCACTCTTTCTACTCACAATGAACATTAAGCTCACATATCTACTCCTCCCTTAAGCATATTTGTTGTCCAAAATTACACCCCATGTAATTTTGAAAACTCATCAAAAATGGATAGCCATTTTTACTCAGAAAATCAGTGGGACATTAAGTCACCTTCCATGGAGTATGAAAAAGTAGTGTTTCGCGAGTCCTCCTAACTCGCTAAACAAAGGGATGAGCACAAAAGACTTAGGTGGATATTGGACATAGATAGTGCTTCACGGAGTTTGATATACCTTCATGACATTGAGGAAATTAATTTGTTACAAAATCAATCGCTTCTTATAGATTGAAGGTAGGTCATAAAAGAGTTATATGTGCTTGCAAAAAGGGTTAAAATCAGTTAAGGATGTAGTCTACGGAGAGAGAAAAGGAATGAGAAGCTTAGTGCTTCACAAAGATGGAAAAACACAATGTTACATGGATGTGAAGGACATAGTATCCCGTGGAGTTTTTTTATTCTGTGGGGCACCAAATAATGAAGCCCACTGGGAAACACCATGAGACAAATGGAAAAGGTGGTGCAAATAACCATGTAAAAAGGTAATGAAGTTAGAATGCAACTAAGGTTGGAAGCGATGAAACATCGTCCCAGTGTTCCAGGGTCTCCCAATTATAGCATTTCCCAAGCCCTATAGAGCCATGGGACAAGAAAATATATTCACGGGTTGGATGTCATGCAGCGAGGAAGAAAGGACCTCCACTATGTAAAAGGAGTGTTAAATGGTTAAGGGAAAAGTATGGGAACATTCAAATGCCACAAAGTAAAGTAAATTCCACTCATCATTCGAGAGTATGGAAGGAAGTAGAGAACCATAAATCAAAGAAAACTCGTCGAGCACAAGAGAAAGCCACATTTGTTTCCAAGTAATATGACCAACCACCAAAATTTAATGAAGTTTGGCATCATCCTGCATATTTTGATAACATGTGATTGAATCAAGGCATTGTGTTGTTATAGTTGGATATTTTCATATGGTTCTCAAGTTTTTACTACAAGTCAACACTGCAATAAATCATGGCGTCCATGTCTATTCAACAATATTTCAAGATAAGTACTCTAGCATGGTGGTCCTTCCTTCCCTTTTCTCTTTCTTTCTCTTCCCCACTCTAGTTGTATAAATGTAAGTGCTTATGAACATTGTAAGGGTTATTATCATGTTTTCCTCCTTCGCATATTTTCAAGTTTAATGCCAATGAACTCAAACTTCATTCTCTCGACATCTACAACTTGTGAATGGAGTTTCTCTTGCCTTCACTCTCTTTTTTAAATTGCTAAGCATTGACTAATGCAAGTGAGGCTTTCTTCCTTCCTTTAAACATTCTAGTTTGGCATGAATATCTCTGTCCTCTTGTGCATTTTTTATTCTTTCTAATTGTTCACATTAGAGTTGTTTGTATCCTTATAATCTTCATTCTACAACTTGAATTTGTGTCCCTTACAGCTAGAGAAGATCCACATTTCCATTGGGTGTTATCAACGCCCCTTTTAGTTTAGGATTTTTCTTTTTGTATCTATCTTATTACCTCTCTTTCCCTGGTTCCTTGGATGTGTTAGTCTAGGTTAGTTATAGGAGTAGTCTTAGCATTAGGATAATTGTGTTCCACAAATCCTCCTAGCCCATGAAATAGAGGAAATGGCCTTCTTCAAAGGTTCTGCCTCAAGCCGCAAGTCCCACACTTGGAAACAATCCCATGGTGGCCCAAAATTCTTGATCTTTCATGATCAAATCTAGGGAGCAATTTTGAGCACCAACATTTATGGCACACCCTGGTGGGATAAGCGTGATGAACTTTAGATAATTAGTATTGAGATTTTTGTGTAGATTAGTAGTTCGCCTTCATAGGGGTTTCTTTTAAAGACATTTGGCGACTCCCAAATGTTGAATATCCTATTTTCAAGTAGTTCAATCCTCCACATGTCATTATAAGCTTGCAAAAAGGTTAATCGTATCAAGAGGTGAGTCATTCGACTACCTAAAACTCTCCCCGCATAGGAGAAGAAAAGGAAAAATCCAAAATGTCTACATCACCTCCAAGAAAAAAAATCAACTCCACCTCCCGGTATACCTTTCCCCTTCTCCATCAAAATTTTGAGACACATTTCATTCATGGTACATCAAATGAATTTGCAATTTGTAAGATTTAACAACGGTATTCCATTGCTTATATCCACATAGCATGATATACCCTTAGTTTCTTTGAAAAGTATCCACTTCTTCACAGTGAGAAAACTACCACACCCATGGTGCACATTTAATATGTTTTGAATGTTTGTTAAATACATGCAATCAAGGAGAATGATGTCGTGGTGCATATTTTGGTGTCTTCCTTAAAGGTAATGCTTTGTAGTGGTATAGAAGTTTGTAAACCACTTCAATCCATACTTGGGATGAGCTTAGTACCACCCTTTATCAACAATTTGATGAGAAGTTGGACAAAAGTTCTCTCCTTACACAGCTTAACCACCATCAAGTGGGTTATGAGTGCACTCATGGTAGATTTCAACTTCAGGTTCTAGAAAACATGGGATGAAATTCCATCCCTCTTAAGACCAACTCTACAAGATGCATTTATATATTTTCTTGGAGCATTAAATTCCAACATAGCAGTAATAATTCAATCTATGGGAGTTGTCTAATCAGCCAATGCTTATGCAATAGCTATTAGGGATGAAAATTATTTGATTTAAGTGAGTAAGTTATCCCCTAGATTTCCAATGCCCATTTTCTATGAATTTATGAAAACTACCCAACCCATTATTTCTCTTATCCCTCATTCATCTGCCTCATTATTCACGTCCACATCTAGTTCCTCTATAAAGTAGGAAGAAATGGAAAGCCTTAGTTTTCAGCTAAACAATTTAAAAATGGGATTGACTCCCTCAAGAGACAACAAGCTCAAGCCCCAAGAAACTATCCTAATCCTCCTCAGGGTTATCCACAATAAGGCTCCCAATACCCAAACCAGAGATTTGTACAAAATTACCCGCCAAGAAGGCCACCAAATCTAAACCCACCATCTCCTCGGCTTGATTAAATCCATCGTTCCATCCTAGAACAATATGGTCTAAGGTTTTGAATGGTGTTATCCTTGTAACCAACCCCATAATCAATATGATTGTGAGGTTGTAATGAATTCCTTGTGAGAGAAGGATCTCATGGTGCATACCCCATTCTATCAACAAGAGCAATTTTTATCTCCATCGAGAGAGAAATGCCGAAGAGATACAATAGGACACCCGGATCCTAACTTCATGCTCTTTGGACTTGAAGATTTCTGTGTGGTTAACCAAACCGCGGGAAGTTAAAATAGGTCACAACTTTGTGTCGTAGATAACACAAGATCAAAAAAGAGGAAAATGGAAGTAAGATCTCCACCCCTTATTCCTCCAACTCCACACAACTCGGGAAACCCAAAGTCTTAGGAAAAAATTTGGCGTCAACAAGTAATCCACCGATTGTAGAAAATTTGTGTCCTCTAGAAAATCCATAAAAACCCGGTGCACCGCTTTGCGCAAATAATTTCCATAGAGCGAAGTGAATCCTCCATCCAAAGAGCTTACGTGGGTAGAAACAAGTAAGAAAGGAAAATTCCACTCCCTCATTGTAAAGATCCTCAAGTACTCCCTCAACATTGTCAAGCGGATGAAAATGGAACAATTTGAATGTCATGATTTGGGATGCCTGTCTATCTCATCTCAAAGGGATATATTGCAACAAGCCTTAAAGGAACTTCCACTTCTTGAACCCATCATGCTCAAAGCAAGCCATGTGGTAACATCTATCATCCCAAGAAGGAACATGTAAGTGTAGTTTTCAAATATACCTTTTACACGTCTCTAATTATTGGCAAGCACTCAGTATATAATTACATGATATATTTTGGTGTTATTACCTCGATTACGCCCAAGAAAATAACATATGTTTTGGGATTTGAATGCATTTCATCGTCAAAATGTGTTCTACAACTTGATGGATCAACAATATAAGACTTGGATGTAATCAAATATTTTAAATTAACCCTTCATGCTAACCCAAGCCTAACTATAATGCAATACATCTCCATGATTGACTTGCCACCTTTTTTCACCCTATGCCTCTTTAGAGATTTTACAGCCCAAGGTGGGTGGATATTTGTCTTTATATTGGTCACATATGTTACTAAAGACAAGGTATGGGACTAGATTTACAATCCAAGATGAACCTATTTCAACGTACCATGTTGAATTTCATTATCTTAGCCCCATCAATGCCATTTTTTTGTCTAAGGAGAAGTACATAGTGACCACGAATCCACGGAAATAGTTCATTCACCAATCTCAGCCCCTGATCTTATGTTGGATGAATGGGTTAAAGAACACTATGAGTTTGACCCATATGAAACCATCATTCAGGGAGGTTTGGGTAATTATTGCATCTCTAGGAAGATTTCACCACTCCCACATTGTTTATGCAAGAAGATAATGCTTTTGGTATATGGAAAATGTATTTTGATGGTTTAAGGATCAAAAATGGATCTGGGGCGGGTGTTTTTCTTATTTCTCCAACAGAAAAGAAAAAAAAATCACGCATAGTTTATAGTTTGCATGCTCAAACAATGTGGAAGAGTATGAAGCATTGATCCATGGTCTTCTCGTTGTGGAAAGAAAAAAAATCAAGGCATTATAGATATTTGGTGACATTGAATTGGTCATCCATCAAGTCAGAGGAAAGTGTGCCGCCAAAAACAAGATTTTGAGAGCATATAGGCACGGAATTTGGGACCTTTTGGATATTTTTGAAACTATCAACATTTAAGTAGTGTCGTAGAAACAAAATAAATAACCAGATCAAATGGCGTTTGTCAGCAGTCATTTTTCCATGATGGAAGACCTTATCCAAGGAAAACAACATGTCAAGATGGTTGTAATACCATCCATCCCTAACAATGAATTCAATTGGAAATTATTTGAGAGTGATGAGTAGATGGTTTGGTTCATCCAAAATGAGGTCAAATTCTCCTCCAACTTGTAATTCAAAGTTACATAAGAGTTATGTTGATCAAATTATCGAGCTACGGACTAATAAACTACCAAAGGGGCTAGTAACCCTTAAATGCATCTTCACTCCCTATGATGAGTTCAAAAGAGAAAACAAATGCATACTCATAGAAAGAGAGGATTGCAAACCAATCACTATTGTGGAGGGTAGGGAGATGTTTCTTGGAAAGGTGTGTGAATGGAGAAGAAGAACAAGCCTTCATCTCCCTGTGTCAAAGTTTTCATCATATGTTTTCATAGAACTATGAATACCTTATAGGTTTTAACCCTATCATTTCTCAACATGTCATTGATCTCGATCCCGTGGTCAAGTTAGTGAGGGAGAAATAAAGGTTTGTGAGCCCCAAAATAGAGCTCCTCGTGAGAAAATATCTATCAAAAATCAATGAGGATATTCCACATAAAATATTCATCTTGGGTGGCTAATTTGGCCTATGTTAGGAAAAAAATGGGACATCAAGCTTTGTGTGGATTTTAGGGATTTGAATAGGGCCTCCCTAAAAGATCGTTATCCTCTCCCCTCCATGGAAAAAATTTTAAAGACTGTAGCAGGAGTTAAAAAAATAATTATGCTTGATGGCTACTCACGTTTCAATTAGATCAAAGTTAGAGAAGAGGACCGATACAAGACCGCATTCACAACCAAGTGGGGAACATATGCATATGAGAAAATTCTCTTTGGTTTGTCAAATGTGTGTGCCACATTTCAAAGAGAAATGGATATTGATTTTAGATTATGCATTAATGAATTCATCCTCATCTACATGGATGATATCATGGTTTTCTCAAAGGAAATGTTGGTCAGAGAAAATTGACTAAGTACCAACAAAGAGAGAGGCTTACACACAAGGGTGCACATGCAAAAAAAAAAAAGTAGTGCACAACAAAGAAACAAGTCAGTGTGTAAGGTTACGCACATGCATACATAGGATCTAGGACTTAGCCAATTTTCCAAACAAGGCTAAAAATAGAGAAGAAGGTTAGAGTGTTTCTCAAGAAACTACCTTAAATAGATAAAAGTGAGATTACTTAGTGGTAAAGAAAAGGCTATAATTGGGAAAAGCACATGCAGTCGAAGGTAAAGAACACACATGGAAGAATTCTAATAATAGGATTAAAGAGGATTAAAACATGATGTATATTTAGCTTAATATATTATTAACATAGGTTGAAAAAGCATGTCAAATTTTGTAAGCATGCCTATTATTAGAAAACTACAAGTAAGCAAAGAAGGGAAAGTCCTTGTCCTGTGTATGTGTGTGTGTGTAGGTATTTCATCCTTGTAAAAGAGAGTTTGATAGTTCTAATGTTTTAGAGAGTCCTATAGTGCGAGTACTAGTATGTAAGGGTATGTGGTATACCATCAATGATAGTTGATATGTGCAAAGGGGTCCAACGCACTAATGTAATGAATTTTCATGTATTCATCTTCTATATTTTCTAATTGATCAAGGTTTGTAATGGATAATTGTATATGGGTTGCCAAAGTGAATAGATTTGATCGTGGTATAACGGGAATCCAAATATTGTTGATTATTCTTTATGTTGATTGAATTTCTTTATTATATGTGTTTTTGAATTGTCATGTTATGATGTTTCACTCTACATGAATGGTTTTTTTGGCTATAAACATGCATGTTAGCATCTTTCTAAGCATAATAAAGGAGGCACCTGGTAGTTTTGTGAACTCTAGGTGAGCTTCTAGACTTGTCTGGATGAAGTGCCAATGTGCATAGCTATATTGGGTAATAAAAATACTACGGGAAAGAAGAGATTGACAAAATGTTTAAGTCAGGAATCATCAAACCAATTGAGGAGTCGAGTGGGTCATCCCCATGCTATAAACATCAAGAAGGATGGCCGGATTAGGATCTATGTTGACTACAAGATAATCAATGCTCCATGTGTCATAGATCCTTTTCTTATTCCATTTACTGGAGGAGACCCTTGAAGGAGTCAGTAGGGAGTGAAATATATTCCTTTACTAATAGATTTTTAGAGTACCACCACGTGTGCCTTGCATAGGAGAATCAAGAAAATACCACCTTCACCACTGAATGGGGAAGTTATGCATACAATGTCATGTCATTTGGGTTGAAGAATGCGCCAACATTTTCTCACACATCGTTGTCCAAGCCTTTCGTGACTATATTCATAAGTTTTTGCAGTTTATCTAGATGATTGGACCATTTATGCATTGGTGAAAGATCACTTTTATAATTTAAGGCTCGTGTTTGAAAGATGCATGAAGTTAAGCATCTCTCTCAATACACTTCTCAGTCAAAGCCACAATAATGAATATTATCAACGTGGGTTACTTTTTGCCCACATCATTCGCAGAAACTCATCAATGGGTCAAAAATGTAAAGTGTGTGCTTTGTTCATCGTTAAAAATAAGATTATGACCCTTCCCCTTCATCTTATTCAAGTGGATGAACCTTTTTCTTAATGGGGACTTGACTTTATAGGTATGATCAATCCTCCATCAAGTGTGGGTCATAAATAAGTCTTGACAACAACATAATAATTTACTTGGTGGATGGAATTTGTGTCACTCAAGGAAACTACTGATTCATCCATCATTGACTTCTTGGAATACATTGTAATGAGGTTTGGGGTTCCTTGAACCATCATCTCATATAATGCTAAATCCTTCCTAGGTTTTAGGATCTCTGAGTGGGCTCTCATACATGGCATATATTTGAAAGCTTCCTCCAACTACTACCCACAAAGTAATTACTTGGCGAATCTACTAACAAAAACTTGATCAAGATCATGAAAAGGACTATGAAGGTCAAATAGAGGAAGAGGTATACTAAATTGAGAATTTCTTTGTGGGCTAATAGAATTACATCAAAAAAATAATTGGAAATTATCCTTTCAAACTTGTATATGGTAAAGAGGTCAGGCTTCCTTTATCTTTGGAATTTCCTTCATTGGAGTTGGCCCAATAGTTAGAGTTTGAAAGTGTAGAACAGAGGGAAATTAGAATGGCGAACTAATTGAACTCAAAGAACTAAGACAATCCGCCATGACCAAAGTTAGAAAAGTACCAATTATCAACCAAACAATGGTTTGACAAAAGGCTAAGACAAAGTTTGATGCACTTTGGAGTGGACCATACATCATCACTTCTTGTAAAGAATCCAACTCTTTTAAGTTGTCCAACCTTAATGGAAAATTGTTACAGATCCCAATCAATGGGATTTATCTTAAATATTCCCATTGAGTTGTCTCATTACATCTTGTAAATACTTGTGTGTTTTTTGTTTTATTGTTGGAGGTTCCCTCCTTTTTGTTGTGTGTTGATCATTGATTGAGTGTCTTTTCCTCAATCCTTGTGGTGATCATCATTTTTGTAATAAGTATGTATGCACTCACAACATGTTTTACTTGAGGCGTGCTTGATTTTCCATTTTGTATATAGGTTTTGGAAGCCTCTTGTATTCCCACGTAGGTATTTTTCAAAGAAGGTTCCATGGCAGAAGTTAGATAGTTGGAGCAGGTTCTCATGTCATATTCTTTCGGCTCTAGGATATTAAATTCAATCAATGCTAAGTTCATGTGGATTCAGGAGACAGATTTTAAAGGATGAAATCAGTCTTCTTCAAGGTTATGTTTGACTCCATGCCTAATGGATGTTTTAAGGCTACTAATCTTCATCATCTATCATGAATATGTCCCCTAGAGGTAACCAATTTTTGTCCAAAATTACACCCCATGTAATTTAGAACAACTCATCAAAAATGCACTTAGTCATTTTGCTCAGGGAAAAATCAGACATTAAATCAATCTTCCATGGAGTGTGAAAATGCAGTTTTATATGGGTCCTCCTAACCCACAGAACAATGGTATGAGCCAAAAGACTTAGGTGGATCTTAGACAGAGATAGTGCTTCGTGGAGTTTTTTAGACCTTCACGGCATTGAAGAAATCAATCTTCCGTGGCATCAACCATTTTCTTATGGATTGAAGGTAGGTTGGAACAAGGTTTTACGCGCTTGTGCAAAGGGTTAAAATCATCTAAGGACGAGTTCACGGCGAGCAAAGGAATGAGAAGATTAGTGCTTCACGGTATGGAAAAACACAACGTTATGCATATATGAAGGACATGTTATACCACGGGTTGGTTGATTCCGCATGCGCCAAAGAATGAAGCTCATTGGGAAACTTCGGGACATGAAGGGAAAAGGTGCTACAAGGAACCATGTGGAAATGGAAATAAATTTGGAAAATGATAAAGGTTGGAAGTCGGGCATCCTAGTATTCTACGAGCCTCCCAATTATAGCATTTTGTGGATCTTTAAGATCCACAGGATAAGAAAATGTAGTTACGGGTAGGATGTTACACGAGGAGGAAGAAAGGACCTTCACGATGTATAATGAGCATTAAATGGTTAAGGGCGAAGTGCGGGAACATTTAAATGCCGCAAAGTAAAAGGAAATTTTTCTCATCATTCGGGAGTATAAAAGGTCGTAGAGAACCATAGATCAAATCAAGCATGTATGGCACAAACAAAAGCCACGTTTGTTTCCAAACCAGACAACCAACCACCAGAATTTAATGAATTTTGGCATTGCCTTGCATAGTCTAAATGTGTGTGATTGAATCAAGGCATCGTGTTGTGGTAGTTGGTTTTTCAAATGGTGCTCATGCATGTACTACAAGTCAACACCTATGAATAAATCATGGCATTTATGCTTGTTTGGAAAGATTTCAAGGATTGGTACTCTAACATGGTGGTCCTCCCTTCCCTCTTCTCTTTCCTTCTCTTCTCCCTTTGAGTTGTATAAATGTAAGTGCTTACGCACATTGTAAGGGTTCTTCTCTTGTTTTCCTTCTTCACAAATTTTGGAGTTTCACACCTGTGAACTCGAACTTCATGCTCTAGACCTTTGCAACTTATGGATTAAGTTTCTCTTACCTCGACTCTATGTATAAATTTCTAAGCATTGACTAATGCAAGTGTGGATTTTTTATTTCCTTCAAACGTTATGGTTTGGCATGAATATCTCTATCATCTTACGTATTTTGTATTATTTCCATTTACTCATATTAGAGTTGTGTGTATCCTTATGATCTTCATTCTACAACTTGCATTTGTGTCCCTTAGAATTGGAGAAGCTCCATATTTTAGTCTGGTGCTATCACCACCCCTTTTAGTTTAGGATTTTTTTTTCACCTCTCTCCTTACCTCTCTCTCCTTGGTTCCTTGAATGAGTTAGTGTATGTTAGTTGTAGGAGTAGTCTTAGCATTAGGATAGTTGTGTTCCATGGATCCTCCTAGCCCACAAAATAGAGGAGCCAACCTTCTCTGGAGGTTTTTCTCAAGCCGCAATTCCCACACTTAGACACAATCCCATGTTGGCCCAAAATTCTTCACTTTTCGTGATCGAATCTAGGGTGAAATTTTGAGTGCCAACAATACCCCTTGAGTTCTTGTTTAGACTTGAACTAATCAACTAAAGCAATGGGTTGTACTTATATAGTCATACATGCCACTTCCTAAGAATCCTAATTCTACGAGAATTCAAATGAATGGATCACAAGACCCAACAAGAGACCCAAACATAACCGATGATCTTTCACATAAATTATGTCTTCACTCATACAACTTTGAGTCCCCGACACAAAGAGGATTACACAGACAATTTTGTGCACTTTGGATGATTACACAAAAGCCAAACACTACAAAGAAGGATTGTGCACTCAACGGACATTACACAAATATCTTGCACATTCCACGAATGCCACACAAGACTCCTTATTCTTCCATAAATGTATTTTTTCATTTTGCAACTCCATAAACATAACAAAATTCTTTACAAAATGCAAACACTAAATGACTCAATAGTGCACAAATTTTGTTTGACACGGGATTTCTCATAAGCCTAGATACTATGTGTCGAACATCTTCAAGGTGTTGAGCCATGTGCATGAATTCATCGAAGATGCACAAAGGGTGTATTTGCAAGTGGCGCAAGATGTGAGAGATGAAAATTTTAAAAAGAGGTCAATGAGTTCTAATTGAGGAAGTGAAATGGGAGATTATGCACCATCACACACTAGCGAGAAAAAGTCAATAACAAACTCATTAGCAAATTGTTAAAGTGTGGGGAGGTTCGCCAAAGTGGGCTTGGGAGAGATGTAAAGGGAGAAATGCTTTAGGAAGGTGTCTACAAGGACTGAAAAAATGTGCATGTTATGTTGTGGGAAGTGTAAGGACCGATCGAATGAATGAATAGACAACGAAAGCGGGAAGGTGCATAAGAGGAGTGTCTTCATGTTGGAGGAGGTGACATGTGTAACAAAAGAGGTTCAAGCAATGTTGGGGATACTATGTGCCGTGAATTTTCCATATGTTGGAATTTTGAATTTTAAGGGATATGAGTGGTGTGGCACCATTGGATGATGGGCTCGTTGCAGATTTGGTGATAGGTTAAGTGAGGTGTGTCGCCTCCAAGCATTGTGACTCGACCTAGAATATTTTGGAGAAGTGATTTAATGGGAAAGAGGCCATAAGTACAAGACTTTTAGATGATGACAAGTTTTTGATTAGGTATAGGATGTTAGGTGAACAAAGGCGCAATCGAGGAAAACATAGGTGAATCATGCATGTGACTAGGCTATAAGTGGTTAGAAGATGAAATAATGATGGGGGACAATTTTTAAGTCATGAGAGCAATACAAAATGTATACATATGAGGGAAATAGGTGATTTAAAAATAGGGTGAGTTGCGAGATGAGACCCAAATGGAACTAGATATCATTGGACAATTGAAGATTTTGGAAAATAGGCTAATTTATAGATTTTTGGATTTTTTCGATTTGTTTACGCTTTATAAAAATAAATAAACACGGGTAAACATAGAGAAAGCTCATAATCTTATATTAGTGATAAAGGTTAATGCTCCTTAAGAACCCACCAAAATACGATGAAGGTATGGGGTAGGTATTATGAGGATTGTTGTTTTCCTATAATCGTGAAGAAAGCACATCACAAACAAGCCTCATAATATAAATTTCCTCCTAAGGGGTGTCTAATATACATTTTGATATGTGAGGCCTGAAGTTGTGCAAGGTGTTGTCTAAGGCTTGGGTATTAGTGGAAAAATATCTCACTTCATGAAGACATATAAAATCGAACTTCTAGTTAGCCAAAAATGAAATCTCCTCCAAGAGTTTTTATAGTCTATCATAACACACTCTAATCTACAAACTCTCGATGATGAGTTCTCGAGTAGCCCCTTAAGGACCAAGACGGTCTCTAATTCCCAAAATCACCTTATAACATGAGGGGAGAGCATACTCCAATCTTAGTCAAGTAGATGAAATAAAATGAAACATGGGAGAAACACGTAACAAAATTAGATAAAAATTCAAAGTTTTTTTATAACGAAATAATCGCACAACATGCATACGTGTGACTATCTTACAGAACAAATTTTTATTTTCTTGAAATTTTATGGCAAAAATTACAAAAAAATGACCATTAGCTCTGCGAAAAACGGATGTTAGAAAAATAAAACAAAGTGACAAAACATGCAAACCCTAATGATAAAAATGATATTAGATTCAAAAATGAAAAGAAATTAACCGACAACCAAAAATTGTCACATCATGGTTGCCAAAATTTAAGGCAATATATGAAATACCCTACAGAGTGCTTAAGACATATCAAACAAATCAAGCTCACATCATGTTACAAAAAAATATGGGCTTATGTCATCATTGTATAAGTGAGGTGCAATCATATAGTTACTTCCATGAATAAAGCGACTATAACTCTTCACTCGTAAATTTGCAACCATAAAAATTAGGTTAAATGTTAGTATGTTTTTGTGGCTAGGGAACATGCATTGGTCATATACATAAACCTTTTGATAAAAGAACATGACCAAATATGTGTAAAATGATAAATGAAATGTATACCTTGCAAAAGGCAAATAGTTTGCAAAATGTCATCCTCCTCCCATATGCATCTAATTCATACTTTTTTACAACCACAAAGAGGACTTTGAGAGCTTTCCAAAATTTGGTTACAATAAGGATTCATAGTAGTATCAAGGAAAATATGGTGATCAAAAGTTGACCCTGCAAGCTTGGACTTGTCTTACAAAATTTAGCTTTTCCTTTGGAGAATCTATAAATAAAACATATGTGAGTAAGGACAAAAGTGTGCAAATAGCAAAGAAGAATGAAAGGAGGGGTGAGTCTTATTTTATATATTTGAGGTGCATAAAAGATTGGGATGGATATGGGTGTAAAGTGCATAGAGAGTTGAGATGATAAAGGTCCAATGTGCATTAGAGATGCAAATGGTAGGTGGATTTGATTAAATATTTGTGGTGTGTGCATAAAGTGTTGTGATAAGATTTAATGTGAGTGCATGAGGATAATTAAATGGATGACATGTCTTTAATCAACCTTATTTTATATTTTTTAGTTGTTTTTGTAATATTATTTGATTTTTAGTTAATTATATTTTATATTATTTTTGTATTTTTGTAAATGATGGGACCTTGGAGGTACATTTTCTAATGTCTACATAAAGAAGCAACAGTTGATTAGGACATGTTCCACCAGATGGTGACAAATTCATTAGCAAAAGGCTAGAGAATATGTGCATTTGATTATATTTCTAGTAAAGCCTCTCACGTTTGTCACAAGACAAGCACAACACGAGAGGATTCGAAAGGGTCTAATGGAGGAATCCAAGGAACATGATCAGCCCAATTGAAATCCCCAAGAACTCAAATTGCTCCTCTTCCATCCCTCAAAGACCACATAAACACATAATCCTCAAGAGAATACATCAATGTGTAAACAGATAAACGAGACTTGTGAGGTTAACTCGCATATGTACACTTAACAATTAGAAAACAATCTACAAAATATAAGTTTAATTTAAAATCTTTTCAAACTTTATGAAAAAAATTACAGATTTAGAAAGCACAAAAGATGAAGACAAACACATCAAATTAAAAGAGGTATATTGGTAATAAATTAATGTGTCAACAAACTAATTGTCAAAAATCAATCAAATCATAAATTGGAAAAAAATGAATCTATCATTATCATCGTTGCATTATCGCAATCATTTTATAAAAAACTAAAAATATAAATGTTATTTTTATAATGACTCGACAATATGCATCGCTTTAACAATAGAAAACATCCAATATTACTGAAAATATAAGTTTTAATCATAAATCAAACAAATATGGACACTTGGATACAAAATGGCATCGTAGCAACATCATCACACCATAGGAAATGTGTCTTTGTATCCTTCATAGGGACATTATTATCCTTATAAAGCCCTAAAATCAACTTCCAAAAAGTAGTGGAGCCAAGCCAACACCGTATTTTAACAACACACTATAGTAAAAACATTAAAAAGTTTGCATTTATTGGTCAAAACCCTAGGGATGACACTTATAACTCTCTTATAAGATAATCGCTTTTGGGTATAAATACATAACATTGTGTAGACCCCGCCATAATCGACTTCAATGGATTTAAAGAGGAAAAATGGAAAGTTGCGTTGAAGTGTAAAGTTTTTCCTCATGTTTGGCAAACGCGTTATCTCAGGCAAAAGGGTGGAAGTCTCGAGTCATCATCATTAAAAATCACATGCCACCCACCCTTTAGGGCAAGGAACCTCTCTACTTGAAATTACTTAGACGAATCCAAAATTTGCCAAGACTATAATGAACTCTAAAAACCTCATTTATTTATTTCCCTTCTAACTTCTCCATTCTAGTTTATTTTTGTTTCAGTTAGCCATTCTTGGCCTCATGTGCACACTAACATTTAAATTATAGTTAATTTGTATTGTGTCATTACAAACTTAGATATTAATAATCATATAAATGATTGTCTTATTTAATGTAATGTTTGTTGAGTATTAAATTTGTCTTAATAGCCACCAACCTAAAAAGCCTTTATTTAATGGCTTTGTAACTTTGGGATTATTACAATTACATTATTAGATGATTTAATAGCATACATTGAATTAATATGAAAATAATTGCAAACAAAATGAAAATAGAAAATACTTTTGAATAGAAAAAATGGTATATTAAAAAGAAAGTTCAAGACATTTGTAAGGGTCGTAACAAATTTGATAACTTCAAATATTATTAATAAAATATTCCTTGGATACATGAAATCGTAGGGACATTAACTCCTAACCCAATCAAAAAAATGTTCTATTTGTTGCAGGAGCGAAGATACAAGAGCAATATTTATAAGATTGAATCTTCAATGTCTTTATAAGATTCATAAGACAAAACATGTGTACACATATTCACTACCCCAAGAACTTACATAAATATTGTTATATTCTAAACAAGGATTAAAGGTTACATGTGTGCACACACACACATTCTTCCCTACTACTAACAAAAATGCAATACAAAGGATAATGACTAAACAACATGAAGCCGAGATGCCATCTCACAAGACAGCTCAAGGGCCTCAAACAAATCCACAAGATGTTGCAAATGGGGAAGCCGATGGAAACAATGCAATAATTTGGCCCCCAAAAGTGGATGGTGGAGAGGCCAAGAGCCTTCCCATGGTTTCAAAACTAGGAATCATGTGTCGAAGGAGGAAAGCCTCAAGTCGTTGCCCGTGGCATCCACATTCTTCCCACCCTCAAATGCTTCATCGTGTCTCCTTGACCACCGCTTGCGAGATAGTAAGCTTGTATATGTCCGAATCCCTCATGCTTCTACCCTTCCCCACCATGCCCTCATGTTCACCCCGCACCTTCCTCTAGCCTTCAAGGTTCAAAACCATTTCCACCATGGCCCACTATGTCAACAATGTCATCCTCAAAAGACCATTTCCTATGTATCATTAAAATTAAAATAGCCATGAACATCGATGAGTTGTGAACCAAGAACAATGAAGCGAAAACATTCCATCAATGCGTTGGTGTCTAAGGTGGAGAGGATGGCCCAAGATAAGAGGGGAGTAGGTGAATTCATACGCAAAGTCTCTTTCTCGAACTATATGCAAATAAGGAAGCATGCATATGGTTGAATCCTCACGCTTATAATCTTGCCTATCACATACCTCAAAGAACAAAGATCATGCCTTGATGTCTAGCTTTTTCCATAACATATGTGGTAAGATAAGTACATCAACACATGGATGGTGCAAGATCATATGTACATCAACACATTACATTGCAATCTTAATTGTCGGTGGCTATTCTCTCTGATAGAATGTACTGGCCCTACATCATGCCCCCATAAAAGACCCAATAAAATGCATACATGTGCATGCATGAGTGGGCCCCGCGCTCACCTATCATATCATTGGCACATTTTGCAATAATAAATGAGTTTGAAAACGTATGGTTGCATTTGTGAAGCTATGACTCAATTGTTGGGAACGTGCGCTCACATCCTGTTGGTCCCAGGTTTGAATCCCATGACCTCTACACTGTATTTTTACACAATGTTGAAAAACACACTATATTTTTCAACACAAAAAAATTGCAAAAAACAAATAAGAACACGTGCGCCTGCCACGTGGTATCTGATGGGCATTGCATGGGTGCATGCATCTTTCATGGGGGCATGATGTAGGGTTGGTGCATTTTATCGAGAGAATAGCCAGAATAGACATCGCCCTCTTAACCTGCCTAAGTCATCAATGTTCTAAATTTTAGTAAGTACCCTTCATCCAATTGAAGACAGGTTTATCAACATAATAAAATTATAACTATAGAGTAGCAACCCGGCTCCACTACACATAAAACTTATTCAAAACGGAACGTGAAATAGATGATCATCTATGCCACTTTGTAGAAGCATTTGGGATTTTGACTCTGATGATGTGGCTTCAAGGTTTGACACTGGAGCAAGCACAAGAATATCATGAACCAATTTATATTGGGGCAACTCAAGCCTCATAGGGGCAACGCCCAGATTCTCCAAAATGTCCTCCAAAGCTTCCCCATTTTCTCTCATGGTGGACCTCAAGAATGCCACCAAAACCCATCACAAATCTACTCATCGGACCAGTGGAATCTTGTAGCGGCTCAACAAGCAAGACAAACACACCCAGATCGTAACTCAAAATATGATTAACACCATAATCATAAGCAACAAAATGGTAAGACATGGCCGGAGATTCGATTAAAAACCTTCTCATGCCCTACACACACAAGGGCACAAGTAGGCATAAGAAACGAAGCCCTACTTATGCACACCTTCTTGATAGCCAGATACAATGGTGGTTGTCTCTATCATCTCTTTTATGGCATCCCAACTGTGAAGTTGTACATCGGCACATAATACAAGAAAATATAAATAAATACATCTCATCTCACATATGCACGGATTAAACTAATTTCACTCCAGAAACGTGAATGGTGCAAGCACATATGTGCATCAAAGACATTAGACTATTAATCCACCTTGGTCGGTGATATTCCAACTCTACTACCCCTTTGCTGCAAAAAAGATAAGTTCTCATTTCCCAATCCTCCTTGGGTATAGTCCATCTACTAGTTTCACATCAAAGATGATGTGATCCGGTCCTCAATTGAGCCACTAAAATCCTTGATTTACCCTTGATACCCGTAAATAAATAAGTTTTTTCATCATGCTTCCAAGTGGGGTTAAATTTTTTGATGTGATATGCTTTCTTTCGACCAATCTGCTCTATTCACGTGGCAGTCTAAATTTTTCTATCACATAGTTTTTATTTCCCTATTATTGTTAGGACACTCCTGAAAGTTGATGCCCCATTTGTTCATCCATTTGTTGTTTTGCTTCATCCAAGTTTTCTTTCTACGCTCTAATTTTTCCTCCACAACCATTTTGGGCCAGCGATGATTATCCATGCTTTCAACCTTTTTCAGATAACTTAGCAACCGAGTTATTGTTGATGCTTCCATTGGGAAAGTACCCGCTTCAGCCAACAAGATCTCATAAGGGACTGTTGATTTGACTTTAAGAGTGCTTGTGATTAGATGTTTCGGATTCTTTCTAATTGTCTCCACCCATGATTTGACATGCTACTTCCCCATACTTCGCAACCATAAAGGGTAACCGGGATGACCAACAATCCAAAAAGGGTTTTCTTAGTTTTCCAGTCCCAAAGTTCAATCGTCCTACACCTATTTTGAAGTAGGTAAGACGTTTTCCAACCCCCCTGATATCATTTTTGCTCTACAAGTCTCCCAACTAAGCTTGTTGTGCAAATCAATCCCAAGATATTTGTATTCTATTACAATTTCCAACGAGCTCCCCTCAAAAGAAAGTTAATTTGTTTCTCTTTCTTTTTAAAGAAAAAATCATGACTTTGGTTTTGCTAATGTTCACTTGCATCCCGACTTCCTAGAAAAAGAGTTCTAAGGCTTTCAAATGATCCCTCAATCCTTGAGTTGTTTTAGAAATTAGAATAAGATCATCGGCATATAAGAGTAACTTCACCACATAACCTGCCAATTGTATGCCCCCTCCCTCAACTTTGTTTAACCATTCTTCAAGCTTGTCAATGTATAAGCCAAACAAGGTGGGAGAGAGAGGACAACCTTGCTTGACACCAATGTCACTACCAAAACATTCTAACATACCCTCTCTAGTTCTGATTTTAGCTCTGACCTGCTCATAAAGCCTATGCACTACTTGCTCTAAACTCGTCTAGAATCCCAAGTTCCTCCATCTTGTTCCAAAGTTTGTCTCTAGGTACCATGTCAAAAGCTTTCTTAAAATCAACAAAGCAACAAAAAGCTTCCTCTCCTTGGGTGTCTCATAATGGTCGATGGTTGAATGTCTAGGTTAGAAGCTTGCTTGCCCTTTTGCTCTTTTACCCTCTCTTTTGGCCCAACTGCTGATTCAACGTTCTATCATGCCCCCAAAAAGTTTACCAAGGAGAGGATTGACCATAATGGTGCGGTAATTGGATGGATTATTGATATCACCGCTTTTAAATAGAGGAATAGCAACACTAGTCGTCCACTCCAATGGGAAGCCATTCTGGTTGATCTCATTGAATATTTTTTTGATGTGTGGAGTGAGGACCTCAACACCCCACTTTAAAAATTCAGCCTACAACCCATCAATATCTTGTGCTTTACCACTTGCTAGATTCTTTATGCCATGTTTGATGTCTTCCACCGAGAAAAGCTTGGTCAAAGTATTAATTATGGGAGGAATATCCTTTTGTTGAGACCGCTCATAGAGGATCCTTGCATACTCTAACCATTGAGCATCTGTGATATTATTTTCTATGTTTTTTCTTTTGTTGTAGCTCCCTCCAAAAGCCTTTGGGATTGTGTTTTCCAAGAGAAATTAATTCTTTCCTCCTCATATTCACATAGCTTTCTTTTTTGTATTGTACCAATTTCTCATATTTCTTTTTATTTTCTTTGTTCCTCTCACTTTCCTTCAAAGCTCTCTTGGCAGCCTTACATTCTTTGTCATACCACGGATTCGTTGGAAAAGTATTTGCAACTCCCTTTCTAGGCTTAGATCTTTTGCACGCACTTAATGCTTTGTGAATTAGAGGAATCAGCAAATTACTGTGTACATAGCCACTTGTCCCCTTGGTTGCCTTGCTCTCCATGTCATTTCTTGTCATTTGAAATTGTTGCTCAAGGGCAACAATGAAGATTTCCTGATTTGCTTTATTTACAATGATTTTGCCTTGTTGTTGAGTTGTCTTTTGCATGTGGTGAACTTGTTTTCTTTGGTGCTGATTTGAGATGGTACCAAGCTTGACAAAGAGAGGTTTATGATCAGATTTTAGCTCGATAGGACAATCCCCTATTTCGAACTCAAGCAACCGAGAAATAGAGCTTTGGGAGCAAATGACATAGTCCACTACACTTTGACCATTGTATGTTTTGCACGTGACTACACACTTTGACCATTGTATGTTTTGCAAGTGATATTGCCTAATCTGGGCCAAGCCCTCATGTCATTACAAATAACCATGTCGTATAAGCTGCATAGGCCTAGAAGCTCAACCCCAAAATGTGTCACCCTCCATTACCATCTTGAGATATTCTTTCCCAAAGTTGGTCCTCTTCTTCATTAAGCCATAAAGGATTGTCATCCCCACATTCTTCGTTGCTCAACTGGAGAGATTGATTGTTTGCAGTCCTCGCATTAAAGTCACCCATTAAAATTATTTCCCTGAGGTATTGAACACATAAATGTCTTTTTTAGCAAAGCATATGGATCTTCAGTATCTAGATTACTTCTCTTATAAGTCTTTGAACTTTTCGGTGCAAAGTAACAAGCAACCAATCTGATTGTCGCCTCGTTATCTGATATTTTCAGCCATATGTATTGCTTATTTGGGTCCTCCTTTTCAACTTTGACGATCTCGAGCCATATTTCCTTGATTAGCACTGTGATCCCCCCATGACCTTTACTTGTTTCATTCCCTTCGTTCCAAACTGAAATTTTCTTGTACCCTTCAAATTCTGGGACTTTACAGCCCTTGTGTTCATGTGTTTCCGTAAGAATAATAATATCTTTCCCCTCATTGTGGGCCCTAATCTAAGTCCTCTTCTCCATGGATACCCCCTGCAATTCCAACTTACTATGTGCATGGATTCTCGTGGGGCCCCGAATCCCTATTTCTTGCTTGACAATCGATCATTGATTTGGGCTTTCCCATTCCTCAACCGTGCCCATTTTCCCGCTCTTTCACTTTCTCCCATTCCTTCTTTCGATCTTCTTGTTGGGAAAATGTCAAGTCTTCGTCTAGATATATATGTGTGCCTCTAAGAAGTCCCCTACTTTTTAGGATAGCATGTTTGTCTTCTACATTTCTCATGACAACTCGCACATGACGATCCTTTCCTCCTATTCTCCTACCAATCATGTTGGCTTGATGTATATAACCTGTCCACTTCAGCTTGTCTTTAAGGAAGTCCCTTGCCAAAATGTCAGTTCTTTCCTTTTCACCGAAGTCTTTCAAACCTTTGATAATAAAATTTGTTGCTTTGTCTTGTTTGTCCCTTTCTTCTTTTATCTGTTTTGATGTGTTTCTCTATGATTTGCTTTTGTTCAATTGATGATCCACTTACTACTTGTGACCAAGATTTGGCCTCTTCTATCCGATCCTTTAGTTGGTTTTCTTTCATTTCCATGTTTTCAATTGCCGATTGAATTTCATTTATCTGTATTGTTTCATTCCCTTTTACCATTTCGGGGTTTTTCTTTTGTATGTTTTCAAATGCCTAGTTCTTGTTTTAGAATGACTAACTCCTGTTGTCCTCTTTCCATGATGTTTTGAAGATTTAGTACTTGCTCTCTGAGAACTTTATTTTCTCTTTCCAACTTGTATCTATATTCTGCAAATTCTTCTCTCATTGTCTTCTTGCAACCTCTTATTTTCTAAAATTCCAAGTCTCTCTTTCATGTTCATGAGCTCATTTACATACAATTTTGAAGACCACAATAATGGAGTAGATGTAGGGTTGTAGAGATATTTAGGATCTTGCACTCCTACCTCTCGTTCATCCTTGTTTGCGGCAATCCTTTTTGTTTTGCTCAGTTTTGATTCCTCTCTACCATCCCTCTGCATTGATTGTTTTCCTTCTATTCGGTGTTCTTTGAAAACAAAGTTTCCTTTGTTGTTTGTTGTCTTTGGTAAAATCAAAGTGAAATTTTTCTTTTGAGTTTGCCTCAGCTTTTTGGCCTGCCTACGCCTTAGGATCCCCTTATATTGTTTTGCATTCACAAAGACCAACTTTTTGTTTGTACCCATTGCATAGGTTTGAGAGTTTCCTGTCATGGCTGAAATTTTATTGTCTGTTGATAAATGTGCCTCTAAAATAGTAGACCTCAGTGACCCCATGTTTAGGTTGCCTAATCTTGTTGGCATGTGCCCTAGATCCCACACACCTGCTGAAAAGGGGCCCACGTATCTATCTCTGTCTTGTCCCTCCAACCCTCTTACTTTGGCCACAAATCTTGGTCTCCTTTACCACCTGCCCTTCCTTGCTTGTTACGCCTATGCAGATCCTGTCGGACCCACGCTGTCATTTTCCCTTGGCTCACCTGCTCGCCAACAGAGTGGGGTCCAATAGAAGATTAAAAAAGGATCTGTCTTTGTTACCCTAGACCATGTCTAGTTAATGGCATCATAGTCGATGAAAAGCATGCCTTCCGCAACTGATCCTCAGCTCTGAAGAAAGAGATCAGTAACAAACACAAACCAAGAAGGGTTTGGAAAAAAATTACTCGCCAAAAACCGTTTTTTTATCATCCATTATTCATGTTAGCTTATTTATTTGTTAACATAAAGTGGCCACGAATTTGCAAAATCTGGGTGATTTTGACAACACATTGTATAGAAATAGGAAAAATAGGAAATGTTTGTCTCACAAGGCTGCCATTTTCTTTTAGATTCCACTCTTCGAGCATTGAGCTTTAAGTACCTGAATATTATGCATTTCTTAATGAAGTTTTGTGTCTTATAATATTTGGTAAGCTGTGAACGTATTTTCATTGCATTGATCATATTTACATTCTTGGCACCCCCAATTAAACCTCCTTGTCCATCAAAGTGATAATAGCACACAGCCCAATTTATTCAGCATTTGCTGCTCTTTGACAACCAACTTCTCTCAGGTCCAAATGCATTTAAACTATTTGAAACCAACAATGTTAGTAATTTGTGAGTTCCAAATCCGCGAAAATGTCACGGTTTTCCTCAGGATTTCATAAGAACACGTGTAAGAGGACCATGTAAATCCATTTTGGCTGACCAACATGGCTCATATCCAAAGCCATCAAACTATATGATAGATACAAGATTGCATGCACGAACATTTAAAACTTGCCATTAGTTTTTCAAAAGTAGTTGTATTGTGAGAGATTTGATTCCTACATAACTAGCTACTGCACCTGTAGGTGCAATTGCCAGGTCAATAGGAAATAACAAAGAAGTGGAACACTTGGATAATGGCAGCAATAAATCTGCCCATATACTTTTAGGCCTTAGCTGAAAGCAACCCTTTATATGTCTATAACCAGATGAAATCATGACACCAACATTCCAGAGAATCCAGTAATGGTAGTAAATGGATTGAAAAATCAAGAATCAGCGCCTACTGTAAATGTCTCCATTAAACACAACTGGAAAACCTTCTCAGAAACAAAAAAATAGAAAGAGAAGGCAATCTGATTTATTTTGTTTCTGGCTGGCTACTGTCATGCAATTAGCTTACAAGTAACAAAGTTATTAGAAATCAGAAAAAGTAATCAATCTGGAAGTGGAGGTATTAGTGAAAGAGCAACTGAAATTCAAAATGCTCATGCTTGTGATAGATCATAATGTCTTTTATGTGGCCAACTTGCAAAATAGACTCAAATTGTGGAGACTTGCACTCGTCCAAATCCAGATATGATCATAGGGTGGAAGGTGTAGTGCATTCATTTTCCTCCAGTTCCTCTTCCAGAAATCAAATAGATGTCCTGCATATTGGACCCATGCAAGAGTTGACTGAAACAAGAAGCAGCTTAGTTGACAACCTTAAATAGTGTGACGCCTGCAGCTATTGAGAAGCAAACTGAGAAACTTGCAAGGACTAATGATACAGAAGATTGTAATAGAATGGTTAGTCCACAAAATGTTGGGTTTCATGGGAATCCTGATGTGACAAGGCATATTTCAGGGTCAGGTCCCGAGGCATTTTCCTTTTTAGTGCTTTTCCACAAAAGGTACACTAAGAGGGCCACCATAGAATATAGATTCTCCAGTGTAGAGAAGGTTTTCAGGTTCTGCACCCGAACCCTGCACAGGTGAACTGTTTGAGAATAAACTCAGCCTAGGAGATGTTGACTGGAATGAATGAACATTAGGCAAGGGAGACTGTAATCCATGAAGATTTGGAGTTGGAGATCTTCTGTCATTGTCTCCCTCCATAATAATTTTTCCTGAGGACGAGAATGGAGATACGGATGCACCTGCCGATCCATGTCCCTGTGTAAGAAAATTTGTGCCCGTCTCAGTCACATGTTCATTTCTACCAGAAACAGGAAAGGAAACATACCTTCCAGCTCCTTGATCCCAAAAAACAGATGACCTATGATTCCCCCTTACTACTCTAGTAAGGTGGTTAGTGTTCTCCTGCCCCATAACCATGTTATGTCGTACCAGTCCATCTCCGCGATCAAAGGTTGATGTTCCATACACGTCACTTCCAGAAGTTTTACCTAAATAAATTGAATGTTCCGGAGCAGAACTCAAAATATTTCTTGATATTGTAGGGGAAGGTTCCACATGCATCTGACGTCCAGGAACTGCCAGGTGTATCCCACTTGTTGGGCCATATCTGTGCTCTAGTGAGAGAGGACTTAGTGTGGCTGATTCATTAATGTGACTAGGGCTGCTGTAGCTACTTCTGCTTTGAGTCGCAATTTCAATATCATCTTTACTAGCTCGACTGGAGGATAGCTATATTTTGAAGGTGATTGAATTCGTTTATTTCTTAATTCCTTCTTTGCAGCAAGGTCCATACTCATACTGCTTCTGCTACTAGCATTGCCACTAGAATAATAATCAGCATCAGGCACTCCTCGTGGACCAAGTGGGCGCAAAATAGATGAAGACTCCTAGCCTTTGCCCCTGCTCGCATAGCCTCGTCAGGGTTCAATTTAGCCAACCTCCAAGCACTTATCCTAACAGGGTGCTTCTGCGTCCTGTTTACTGTCCTATTTACAACTGCCACATCATCAGGATCAACAGTGGATGGCACTTTACCAGGGCCCAAGTGCGGAATAATTTCATCCTGTTATTTACAACAAAATACAAGTCAATCTATATATTAATCCATATTGGAGAGAGAAGCAAAATTAAGAGTTATATACCTGATCAATAAATATTCTGGGCGGTGTACACCATGCACCTTTATAATGCAAACCATGCGAACTTGCCCCACTTAAACCAGTTGCAGTCGAGCTGCTCGGAGATGAAGGTATACTTTGGGGTTCACCTTCAGCAGAAATTGCTGGTGGCTCACCTTGTGATCTCATTGCCACAACATATTCATATGTTGTAATGCCCTTTACAAAACAATCTTATTAGAGGAAAAAATTGTAATAGATGAATTTAGAAAAAATTAAAAGAACCAAAGGCATTTATAAACAAAAACTAACCTTTCTAATCAGTATAATATGAAAAAGAAAAGCTCCGCCAATGGTATTGAAGCAACCAATGCCAATACAGTAAAAATATCTGCACCAAACCAACATCCAAACTCAGCTAGAGTAGCAATTGCTCATTAGATACTTCTCAGAGTTATCAATGAATAAATAATAATAGATTGGTATTAAAAGTAATAAAACATTAAAAGAAATATTAAATGGTATGGGAAAAAATAATAAGTTTTCGAATATTAAATAAATAGTATCTTAAAAAATTCACCTAGCTACCTTTAATTAATACAAGATTGCTTTTACTTACTCGAGAGAGTGAGCGGTAAAAGCAAGCTTGAAAGTTAAATATTTAAAGATTGTTAATTTAATAGTTACTATATTGATGATAAAAATAAAATAAAATTAATATTAATGAGAAAAAGTTAAGATATAACAATAGTAATATGGAGGACCTATTTCAAGTAAGATATAACCATGGTTACCTAAGTCTTGGGGACGGGAGATGAAGGGTCAAGGTTTCCATAACGTAGAAAGATGGGACAGCTATTAAATAATATATAGATTTTTATATTTAAATATTTTAACTTCAATCAATGAAATTTAGGGGTTTAAACTTTAAACTATATTTTATGTTTTTGGGTACTTAGATTAGAATTCAATATGATTGTAAAATAACAAAAATTTCTAAGTAAAAGCATCAGAAATAATTTTAAAACTAAACAGAAATTGGAGACATCCCTCCAAGTCCCCAAGTCCTCGAAACGTTCGGGACATCTAGGATGTGAACAAAATCTAGGGGACGCGTCCCCACATAACACGAGCTAAAACCATTATGCTTATGGACCATGGTCCTAGATTTTAATCTTGAGTAAGGATAGAATAGGAATGATATGGTATCTGACCGGTTGATAACGAGGAAACTGAACAAAGAGATACTAAAATTCAGAGCAAACAGAGAGAGGAAACTAAATAATTAACGACCACCATCTCTAGTTGAAAGGGTGAGCCAGCACAAGATAATGAATGGGATTCCAGGTGAATGTTAATTGATTAAATTTATTATCAGTCTCCGAGATGGTTCAGACCTAGACCTGCATCTCTGTTTGGGTTATCGTATTTGTGAATTTCCACTAGCTCCTGTTGCCCAAAATAACCCTCCTGGGCGATTTTTGGCAACCTGCATTTCATTTTTGGCTTTGGCATCATGTTTTAAAGGCTCGACGGGCTGCTAGTGGATCCCTTCATTCAGAGCAAGGTTCCATGGTTCTCCTTTGCTTCGCGGCATGCTTGTGAGCATGCCTTCTTGCTTGCAAGCATGCCTTCTTGCATGCGAGCATGCCTTCTTTCTCCAGAACAAGAAAGTGGAAGCCATGGATAAACAAAAGGAAGAAACTGCAAAAGTTTGGAAAAAGAAGCAGGAGCAAGAAAAGAAGGAGAAATCCATGCTTGTACAAACTGTCTTTCATGCTCAAAATGAAGGAAATCAATGGTACATTGATAGTGGTTGCTCAAGCCACATGACAGGGGACAAGAGCAAATTCCTCACTTTGAAAGAAGTAAATGGAGGTACAATAAAATTTGGAGACAATGTTATAGCAAGGATAACTGGTAAAGGTACTCTTAGCCTTGACAATGGAAAAACAAAAACTGAGAATGTCTTGTATGTTGAAGGGTTGAAGCATAATCTTCTAAGTGTTAGTCAAATGTGTGATCAAGGACACACCCTCACATTTCATGATGAAGGTTGTGAAATCAGGAAGGCGAGTACAGGAAAACTAGTTGCAGATGCAAGCAAACAGCTAATAACCTTTACATCCTTAGTGAGATCAAAGGATAAAAATGTTACATGGGACACACAAATGAGAGTTTGTTATGGCATAGAAGAATGGGTCATATAAACTTTGATAATTGCACCAAGCAAGCTATAAGGGATATGCCAAGGATTGTTAAGCCTTCAAACACTATCTGCAAGAAATGTCAACATGGGAAACAAACAAGGGCAAGCTTCAAATCAAAGGAGTACTCAACATCAAAACCATTATAACTTGTCCATACAGACCTTTGTGGGCCTACAAGGACACAAAGTTTGCAAGGTGAGAGTTATTTTATGTTGCTAATTGATGATTATTCTAGAATGACATGGGTTACTTTTCTAAAGGAGAAATCTGAAGCATTTGAGAAGTTTAAGGCATTCAAAGCCTTAGTTGAAAATGAAACTAGTCTAAAAATCAAGTGCTTGAGATCGGATCAAGGAGAATTTACTTCAAATGAATTTGAAGAATTTTGTGAGCATCATGGAATAAGGAGACATCTCTCAATTGTTAGGACTCCACAACAGAATGGAGTTGTTGAAAGAAAGAATCGAATTGTTCAAGAGATGGCAAGAACAATGTTGAATGAATCTAAGTTGTCAGACACATTTTGGAGAGAAGCAGTTAATACAACAATCTACATTCTGAACAGAGGGCAAATAAGAATCAACAATAGTAAAACACCTTATGAACTATGGAAGGGTAGACCAACTACAATTAAGTACTTCAAAGTTTTTGGAAGCAAATGCTACATAAGAAGAGATGATGAGGATTTGGGAAAATTTGACTCCAAGAAGAAGAAGCACGATTGCTATAACAAGATTTTGGAGAAATGTAAAAGTGGATGAAGTAAGGTATCAAAAGGAAAGAACACAAGAAATTGATTACCCAAAGGAAGCAAGTTGTAAAGAAGAAAAAGGAGAAGAAGATGAAAAAGAAGTGATTGAACAAAAAGATACAAAGGCACTTGATTTATCTAGAAGAACCATTCAAAAAGTCAAATTCTTGGTGATAAAGATGCTGGTGTACAAATTGGAAGAAGATTAGCAAAAGCATCAAAATGCAAACTTGTCCTTAAAAAATCAGTTTACACGGGGACTGGACGGCTGGGACGGGGTTTCCGGGACGGCAAAAAATTTCTAAATTTTGGGGACGGCGGGGAATTAAAAATATATAAATATTTAAAATAAAAAGATATAGTGACTAAATTATATAAATAAGCTGAAATAAAACCATTTGAGATTTAAATAAGGTGAAACTTGAACTCATAAACATCAAATACACTATAAACTTTAAAGTCTAATATCAATATGTTAAACAGTTAATGTCATAAATTGAAAATTCATAATACATATTTGAATTTTGATTCTTGAATATGAGACAAGCTGAAATTTGAAATTTCATATAACCATTCTAAAATACGATTGATCAAGTGACAATAGCTAATATTCATATCATTAATCTCATAGCCAAATACACCAACAATTGTCTATTGTCAATATTACAAAAAAAGAGGACAACTACAAGTATCAGCCTAAAAATCAGAATCTCCATCTGAAGCAATATCCATGAACTCCTCCTCGCTGGTACTAGTATCCTCGTCCTCAAAGGTAAGCCCAATCAATCCTCGCTGCACAGTGTTGTCCTCTTCAACCTGCCTCGGCTCCTCGGGATCTACATCCCACCGTAATGCTGGAGTCTGTTTGTACTCAGGTGTCTTGCGATCTATAAGACGCAAAGCACTATGTGTACAAACTACAAGCTTCTCCGCCTCGCAGAGGTAAGCCTATTCCTCTTAACAGAGTGTATCCAACCATACGTAGACCGGCTCCTCTCGAGGCAGAGGAGCTAGAAACCCGGGAAAGGAGGCGAATGGCAAGTGGTCGCAGCAATCCTGAAGCCCATACAAAGGGGGTTTCTCCCGTGCTAATGCTACCCTCGTCTGCTCTTTTGCCGATGTTTTGTACCCATCGAGTTCAAGTGAAGTCAAGCCACTCCATTCTCGATCCGTGAAGCCTCTCAGGAGTGTACATTTTTTTAAAAGCCTTCATAAGACCCTTCTTCACCTCATCATCATCCAATGGGACAACTCGCCCGGCCTCTCGCACATACCATTTGGGATTTAGTGCATACGCAGCCATATGAAGAGGAGTGTTCAACTTCTCCCATCTCCGCCGAATAATGGGTCAGATATGTTCATTATAGAACTCCAAAGTGGGGTCCTCACCCGAATAGCCGCCTTCATTTGCCCAAGCATGCTATCAATGCACTCGTAGATCTCACCAAGATCAAAGAATCCCCATATTTGATGACACTAAAAATCGGAGCTATAATTGATATGATGTATTTCATATCAACCCAAAATGTTTCCCGCAACATCACTTCCTTCACTCTCTTCCCTTTCTCTGTCTCAGGAATCACGTGACCTAGTCAAATCCCGTGTCATAATCATAATTGCAAGGGCTCCTCGCAACTCGGACATCCTCTCCAACAAAATAAAATAGGATGCAAAGCGGTGTCAATTGGTTTCAAAATTCCTTCTTCGAAAAATTTCAAAAAGTGCCAATGATGTGTGGTGATCGATATGAACTTCTCGCACATCTCTGCGCATCACCACTATCTGATTAACCCACTGAATCTTCCCTATGTCTTTCAGTGCATTGTTCATGGCATGCACACAACATGGAGTCCAATAAATATGCCTATATTCCCGCTCCACTAGCTTGCCTGCTGCTCTGCACACATAAGCTGCATCTGTGATAACCTGTACAACATTTGAAGGTCCAACCTCCTCAATGGCATCCTTCAAAGTCAAACAAAACTCAAGATCTTTTCGCTTCCTAGAACAATCAATTGCTCTCAAGAAGTACGGTCCATTTTTGCAAGAGACAATGATATTGATGAGAGGACGGTGTCTAATATCCGTCCACCCATCCATGATAATGCTACATCCATGTGACACCCATGTCACCTTCATCTCCTCCATCAATACATTAACCTTGGAATAGTTTCTATCCAAGATTGTTGTCCTGAGTTTTGTGTCTCCAGGAGGCACATAACTTGTCCCTGCTTTTGCAACCTTAGCCATAGCCTCCTTGTAATAAGGAGAGCGAGCAGCATTAAATGGAATCCCAGCAGCATAGAAAAATTTCCCAATAGCATCATCTGCCTCTTCCCTTGCCTTTGAATCAAACATGTCTACAACTGAATTTGGGGCTGCCCCCACGGCCTTTCTCTTCCCTCTCCTTTCCACTTCTGACACTTCAAAACTAGAACCAGCCAGAGTATTAGGAAGTTTGCCAGTCCTATGAGTGCTCAATGGAGTAGTAGCCGTAGAACCACGAACTTCTGGCACATTGCCCGTGGTATTTCCATGGAAGATTCTCACCATCTCAGCTCTCTGCTCTAGTGAAAGACCCTTACAAGTGCCAACCCCTTCCCGTAAGATGCAACAAGTGTGCATCGTCCTAGTGATACTACTATGCCAAGTCGGTGCACATATGTCGCACTTCCATACTTTGCTCCCCCTCCGCACTTGGGGTTATCAATTATTTGGGCAAATTGTCAGCAATGGCTTCTTCTTATCAAATGGTCCAATGGCAAATTTGGACAACATTTGAGATGGGCAATTGGTAAAGACTACCAAATTAACTACCAAACCATGCCGCACACTTACTACATTTTGTGCCCCTTCTTCACTCTCCCCCATCAGGGCATCACCAACTCTTCCACGGCCACCTATCTCAACTTCCCGCTCAACCCTCTCCCGCTCCGATTCATGCTCCGATTCATACTCATACTCGCCTCGTGAGAAGAACTCATGGTGATGATTGCTGCAATGAATTAAAAACAACCATAACTATATGATTGATTGATTATGTAATGAATTAATTTTAAAAAAAACGCAGCCATTTAAAATTTAAAATTTAAAATTTTACAACCAAACCCTAGCCTCTAGGGCTTATGCAAGATGCATTTTTTTAAATCCCACAAACTAGATGCATGATTGCATTATGAATGTAGATGCAAATGCTAAAAAACAACCCCTAAAAAATGCAAAAAAAATCTAAATTTTAAACTAGAAATAAAAATGTAATTAAAAAAAAAAATGTAACCATTTACATTGTAGTTTGTATAACCAAACCCTATGCAATTGCAATATGCATTTTTAAAAATCCTACAAACTATATGGCATTGGCATATGCATGATTACATTGTGAATGTAGATGCAAATGCTAAAAAACAGCCCCTAACAAATGCAAATATAATCTAGATTCTAAATTTTAAAAAAAAAAACAAAATTTAACATGTATCAGAAGCAAATAAAATTATAAATACCTCTTCCTCCTCTTGCTCTTGCTCTTTGCTCTTCTTTTCTTGCTCTTCCTCTTGCCCTTGCTCTCACTCTTGCTCTTCTTCTTGCTCTTGCTCTTGCTCTCACTCTTGCTCTTGCTCTTGCTTGGTGTGAATATGAAATGAGCCCATATTGTTAATTTATAACATAAAATAGCACTTTTAGGGTTAGGGTTAGGTTAGGGATGTCACTTTTATGTTATTAGAAATATACAATAAAAAAAAAAAGTGTTTAAATGTCTAAAAAGTATGTTTTTTTTTTAAAAAGTGCAAAAGTCGCGGGGACGGCGGGGACGCCCTGACGCCCCCGGGAAGTTCCCGGGACGCCCCACGCCCCGCCGCCCTCGCCCCCAGCCGCCCCCAACGCCCCCGTAATGCTTTTCGCCCCTCCCGCCAAAAGGAAACGTGGGGAAACTTTCCCCGTCCCAATGTGCCCGTGGCGTCCCGACGCCCCGGACGTGTAGAAAAGGGGGACGCGTCCCAGCGTAACATCTAAAATAGAACCTAAAATTTTGCGTTGCCAAAAGCAAAGACAAACATTGGATTGGCGTTATGGAAGAAGAGTTGAATCAAATTGAAAAGAATGAGACTTGGGAACTTGTCCCAAGACCAAAAGACAAAAATGTGATTGGCACCAAGTGGGTTTTCAAGAACAAGCTAAATGAAGATGGACAAGTAGTGAGAAATAAAGCAAGATTAGTTGTAAGGGGTATTGATTTTGAAGAAACTTTGCCCTTATTGCACGTTTAGAAGCTATTAGAATGTTTTTGGCATTTGTTTGTTTTAAGAACTTTAAAGTCTATCAAATGGATGTCAAGTCAGCCTTTCTCAATGGAAATTTAGAGGAAGAAGTATATATTGAACAGCCAGAAGGGTTCCTCTTATCAGAAGATAAGGATTATGTGTGCAAGCTGAAGAAAGCACTTTATGGGCTAAAACAAGCCCCCAAAGCCTGGTACTCAAGACTTGACAAGTATCTACAACAACAAGGTTTCAAAAGGGGAATTGTTGATAGCAATCTTTACATCAAGACTGAAGGTGATGATCAATTAATTGTTGTGGTTTATGTGGATGATATTATTTTTGGAGGTAGTAGTGACAAAATGTGTCAAGAGTTTGCTATGGAAATGCAAAAGGAGTTTGAGATGTCCATGCTTGGTGAGTTATCATTCTTCCTTGGGTTACAAATTTCTCAATCCGACAAAGGCATTTTCATCTCACAAACCAAGTATATCAAGGAGATGTTGAAAAAGTTTAGGATGGAAGATTGCAAACCAGTGAGCACACCCATGGTCATAGGCTGCAAATTAAGTAAAGATGATGAATCCCTATAAGCAAATCAAACTCTATACAAGTCAATGATTGGGAGTCTACTATATGTGACAACTTCAAGACCAAATATTATGCAAGTTGTAGGCATGGTGGCACGGTTTCAGGCTACACCAAAAGAAACCCATGTGCAAGCAGTTAAAAGGATATTTAAATATCTAAAGGGCACTTTGGATTTTGGTTTGTGGTATCCAAGAGGTGAAGATTTCACCCTAGCAGCATATACTGATGCAGATTGGGCTAACAATGTATTGATGATAGAAAGAGTACAAGTGGAGGAGCATTTTTCCTTGGTAGCAGTCTTGTATCTTGGTTAAGCAAGAAACAAGCTTTTGTTTCTCTATCCACAAAGAGAGGTCGAATACATAACAACAACATCTTGTTGCACACAAGTTCTTTGGATGAGGCAAACTCTAAGAGATATTAAGGTAGAATATGTTCATCCAATTTCAATATTTTGTGATAACACAAGTGCAATAAACATTTTGAAGAATCCTGTTATGCACTCCAAAATGAAGCATATTCCAATCAAATATCACTTCTTAAGAGAGTAGGTAGCAAAACAACAGGTCAAGTTGGAATACATTGCCACACAAGAACAGATTGCAAATATTTTCACAAAGCCCCTTCCAAAAGAAACTTTTGAATATCTCAAACAGAAGTTGGGGGTGATATCTTTTTCATCTAGTCACTAAGTTCTTAAGGAGAAGCATTATGTTAGGGGAGCTAATCACTGCATTATTTTACAACTTTGTGGTTTCTTTGCCATTGATGTCAAAGGGGGAGAATTACAGAAAGGGGGAGCATTATGTTCTTGCTATATTCACAGGTTATTTCTATGCAAGGTTGTCATCAATGACAAAGGGGGATGGTTGGTGAATTGTCATTGATGTCAAAGGAATTTTCTATCAAAGATCACTAATTGCTGTCCAAACAAAATCAGTTTCGAATCTCCATTATTCAAGGGCAGATCGCACCATTCCAAGGCATTAAAGACAAGTTTATGATCATTGAAGAATGTTGGCCGACCCCCTCTATTTTGGTGTTAATATTTAAATTATGGGCCGACCCATGTCTAGCGCCCAAGAAAATAAAGAGTGTCCCTTGGGAGAAATCACACCCCTTTGATGAGAAGGTATAAAAGGAGATGTAGTTGAAAAGAAAGCATGTGAGGAATAATAAAGATATATCATTCAAACTCGAGTAGATTTTTGAAGGAGAGAAAATAAGAGATCATTCAAGGCAGATTTTTGTGAAGGAGATCTATTCAATTAACATCCATTGAAGTTGTTTTTGGAGGTCCGTGCTTCCTAAGAGAAGAGATTGGTGTCTCTTGCTAAGTTGGTGCTTAGAAGTGCAGATTGGTGTCTCCAGTAGGATGGTGCCTACAAATTGCTTAACGGTGGGGATTGGTGTCTCCATTGGGTTGGTGCCTACAAATTTTTGTAAAAGACTTCTATTATTTTATGACTGGATTTGGGCAGTAGATCCAAGCAGTCTTTTCTCTATGGTTTTCTCCCGAAAGGGTTTCCACATAAAATCTTGTGTTTCATAAGTGTTGGATCTTGTGTGATTGTTGTTATTGTGGTTATTAAGTTTTTAAACAAGTAAAAGATTATCTTATATTGATTCACCCCCAAAGCATAAGTGTGTTCATCATTATGATGGTACAAATCCTATAGCAAAGGAGTAAACACAGCCAAAGGTAATTAAGAAGCCTAAATGGCTTATTTCTACTCTACCATATGCTCATAAGGTGGACACTCCTCAAATATGTATGAAAGTTAGTCACCCTCATAAATCTTCTAATTATGCTCTTATCTAAAATTGTTGATGAAGAACCTTCTAATTTTGATGAAGCAACAAAAGAGAACAGGTTTGGCAAGATGCCATGCAGGAGGAGTATAAGAGTATCATGCAAAATGGCATTTGGAATGTAGTTTACAAACCTAAAGCAAAGAATATAATCAGCAGCATGTGGCTTTACAAGATAAAGCACACAGCTGATGGCAGCATTGAGAAGTTCAAAGCACGGTTTGTTGCAAAGGCCTTTTCACAAAGAGAAGGTATACATTATAATGAGACATTTGCTCCAATAGCCAAATACACTTCTATTCGGGTCTTTGCTCACTTGCAGCTTCATTTGGTTGGAGTCTACATCAGATGGATGTTAAAATTGCATTCATCGGTGGAGAAATTAAGAAAGAGATATGCATCAAGCAGCCACAAGGATTTAAAGTCTTTGGTAAGAAGAACCATCTTTGCAAACTCAAGAAGGCTTTGATGCGATGAAGCAAGCTCCCGTGCTTGGTATGTATACACCGACAAGTACCTTGCTAAAATGATCTCCTCTAGGATAGCTGCTGATCCTAACCTCTATTATCTCATCCAATATGGAAATATATTATTAATTGTTGATAAAATTTGGACAAGCTTAATGCAAAGATTTAATTTATGCAATGCATATTAGAGCCAAACACACAGTTAGTACACAAGATCATAGTTCGCATACTGCGTACTCAGCAGACCCAAAAAAATTGACTTGGCAAAAACTCGCGAATACCCAAGAACTTAAAAAATACGCAAATTTCTTTATAAAACATAAATTTTCAGCAAAATATAGCTACAAAATGTATCAAATGAGTCCATAAAATGTTGGATAAGTGTTTTCTATTAGATTTGAATACAAATACAATACAAAATCGCATCATCATGCAAAACAACCGACTGATAAGTAATATGAATTTATGATGATTGGCATTTTTTTAGAAAATAAAGAATGATAAAACAGGACGTAAAAGACTTTTTTTTCCAAAACTTATCCATTGTTGAACTTGAACCGAGTTTTATCCTTGTCGAACATGAACTAGAACTCAAACCTTGTGACTTATGTACATATTGTCATATAGTGATATACACATCTACATATATATGTATATACTATATAGTATAGATAGAGTCTCATGAAGATAAATGAGATATTGACAATCAACTGATTTCCAAAATAAATGTGTGTGAATACACATATATGATATACACATTAATATGTATGCATGTACGTTTACAGATAGATCATACACAGAATCTGAGCAGACGGAAAAAGGCTATGCCAAGTGACAACAAACCCACAAAAGCGTCAGGCGAGTTAATGGCTCGACTCGCCAAAACTCGGCGAGTCTTTTGTGGCGAGGTTTTATGGCGAGTATTTGTTTCAGCTAACGAGTGACGAGTACTCGCCGAGTTTTCCATCTATGCACAAGATAATGATTATTCACACTCTTGATATTACATTCGTAATATCTTATAAACTAGGAAACAACTTTCCCAACAATTTCTCTTAACCATATGTGACATTATATTGTTATTCCTAACAATATAATATCATATTATCAACTATCTAATACAATCTTACTATATTATCCATACATTACTACTAACAAACCTCTAAGTAATATTTACCTCTCGGTAAATAACCTACCAAATGTAAATACTAATTTACCAAAGTAAATATCAATGTAAAGACTAATCCTCAACATTCCCCCTTAGTGTTTACATGGGGAGATAGTACATCTCAAGAATTGGAAACAGAATCGTATGCCTCCACATACTTTTAGGTTTGCATACTGTCGTCTAGATCTTGTTGCACATGATCACCGCGTACCACAATGGATCCATCGCCGAATAATCACACTTCCACCAATACACCTACATACGAGAACCCAATAGTTCTTGCTTTCACTTCTAGTGAATGCTCTTTCATCGACGATCAATGAAGAAGTACGATAGTCAAAGAATCTCAGCAATCAAAGGATCACAGCAAATGGGCTGTTGCCCTCCTATACAACTGTTGTCAACATCCACAACACACATTCTCCTCGTTTCAAACTTTAGCAGGGAATGAAAACCTTGTTTTATTTCTACACACACCACTCAAAGCAAACTAAAATAATATAAAAAGGTGCCACCAAATCATAATGCTTCTCCGTCGTTGACGATTGACGAGAGGCGTTATTTGGGCCTTCCTCCATTGCCTCCGACTTTCAATTGACATGTTACTCAAAGAAATATGGCGATGAAACTTAACAATTTCCACATTGGATTTATTGGTATAGTTTCCCTCCCGCAATGTGAAACAACATGTATTACATACCTCAAACAAATATTGGATTCCAGCGATAATGCATTCATAAGGCTTTTTTTTACTCTATAGGACGTAGGACTTAACACACAAAACGACTCAAACATTTTATTTGACTAGACACTAGACGATTACATATATGAAATCCAAGTTAAAGATTGGATTTAACTATAATGTTCGACAACTAGATCTAGACACTAGAAAGAGTATTTCACAATTACATATATTTATTACAAATCTATTGACAAACATATGACGTTTATTGACAGATAATAATACATCGACTCTTAGTACTGATGCCACATATTGACTGACAAGATTTGTAATGACTCTACGCGACTTTGATTTTAAAAGACTCTTTTGACAATTTTTTATAGGACATTAACATTAATGATGATGATTTAGATTACCCACACTCAAAATGACAAAGTTATTATAAAAGACTATAACAATCTAAAAATAATCTTTGCATGATAACTCAACAATAATGTCAGACGTAATAGACCTGGGTGAACTCTCTCTTGATGTAATAGACTCAATCAACAAGTGGACATTAATGTTGGGAGATTTGTCTTGTGTGAAAGAGACAATAGAACTTGGTGGAGATGATAGGCATGTTAGGAGGTCATATACAACCTACATGAGGAAAGCCCAAAGCAAAAAAATGTCAGGTCAACACAATGCATAGTTGGCAGTTGACCTGATCAGAATGCAAAACCAGTTTGGAATGCCACGTAAATGTGTAGAAGTGACAGGTGATGGCTTCACTCTATCCATAACAGAAGTAGGCAAATTGCATAAACAAAGGCATTAGGAACTCAGGTCGATCGCATGCAAGAACAAGTGGCGAGGAGGTCAGTGGAGTCACATCTAATACAAGTTATTCACCATTTTAATACAAAACTGTGTAATGCAAAAACCATAGATGGACTATGTTGGCGGTTGACAGCCTCGGGCCTGTAGTGGATAGCTCATGGAGTGGTCACAAGGAGTGTGTTTTTCAATACATGGAAGCACAAAATGTTGATTACAATAAATTAAAACACCAAATCTTATAAAACACTTTCTGAAGGAAATAAAATACCTCGATATTGAATGCAACGAGAGATAAATTGAATGCTCTGAACCCTCAGTTCAAAACAAATGCTTCTAAGGCGATGCAAATGAATCCAAGTCGAATACAAAGCATGGAAACACTGCAAACCATAATCACGGCAGAACTAGATCCAATGTATATTAGACCAACCTTTGAGAAGAGATACAACGCATAGAAGATATGGAAGATTTGCACGTCTCTCTTATAAACAAAATTCCATTATCAAGGGCGAATAGTAATTAGACTGCCCCTTATAATCTTCATGACTTTATCGTACACACAGAAAAACCCTCCTGCTCTGATAACACCAATAAAATTTGAACAACCTTTAATGCAAAGATTTAACTTATGCAATGCATATTAGAGCCAAACACAGTGAATACACAGGATAATAATTATTCACTCTTGATATTACATTTGCAATACATAGTTATATAGGACATGTATATCCTATAAACTAGGAAACAACTTTCCCAACAACCTCTCTAAACCATATGTGGCATTATATTGTTATTCCTAACAATATAATATCAACTATCTAATACAATCTTACCGTATTATCCATATGATTACTAACAAACCTGTAAGTAATATTTACCTACTGGTAAATAACCTACCAAATGTTAATACTAATTTACCAAAGTAAATACCAATGTAAAGACTAATCCTCAACAATTGTACCCTATGTTGATGACCTCATCTTGGCAGGTAACTCTTCCAAACTAATCAATTTGGTTAAGAGGGAGCTAAGAAAGTGATTTAACACAAAGCTTGGGTTAAGAGGGAGCTAAGAAAGGAATTTGACATGAAGAACTTGGGTCCTTTACAATATTTGCTTGGGCCTTAAAGTTTTCAACTGGGAGGGTAAGGTATTTCTCTCACAAAGTAAGTATGCCTTAGAAATCTTGAAAAGATTTTAAATGTTGGATTCAAAACCAGTTTCAACTCCTATGGTTCCAAACTTTTAGTCAATTCTAGAAGATGGCACCGAACTCGTTGACGGAAACAAACCTAGGTAACTGATTGGTTTCTTAATGTATCTAGTCAACATGACCAGATATGTCTTATGTTGTTCACGCACGCAGTTAATTTGTGATTGCCCCAAGGGGAACATATTGGCTAGCAGCCAACCATGTACTGAGATAGCTCAAGGTATTGTAGGTTTTCGACTAATGTATGATTCTAATGATGAGTTTGGAGTACTTAGATTTGTGGACTGTGATTGGGGAGGAGATGTGAAAACCAGAAAGTCCACTTCTGGCCATTGTTTCTCTCTTGTTATGGCAGGAAGCAAGGTGTGGTGGCTCTGATCAGCGAAAGCCGAGTACATTTCAGCCTCCTCTACTTGTTGTGAGGCCATTTGGTTACAGAAGCTTATTTCAGAGTTATAACAGGAAGCTTTGAAACCTATTGTCATCTATTATGACAACCAAAGCTGCATCAAAATGTCTGAAAATCCAGTTTTTCATGACAGAAGTAAGCATATTGATCTCAGGTTCCACTTTCTAAGAGATTGAGTACAAAAGGGAGCTGTTACATTGGATTATGTTCCCTCAACAGAACAAGTTGCAGATATCTTGACAAAGCCACTTTCCAAAGGACCATTTGAGAAGCTTAGATCACTTCTTGGGTTATGTGAAATAACTCTATTCACAAAAAGGAGCGCTGAACATGGTATTACTCCCATGTGTTTAGTATGATTTAATAAACTAAGTTTGGCAAGTTTGTTTGGTAGGTAGAAGGTGGATAAGAAGACGAGGTTGAATTCTAATCCTAAATCCTTAACCACTCTAGTAGGTGAGTTTGGTGTGTGGAAGGTAGATGAGAAGACATGTTTGAATTCTCATCCTAAATCCATGACCAATATGGTAAGTGGAAGGTAGATGAAAAGACAAGTTTGAATTATAATCCTAAATCCTTTACCACTCTTACTGTGATATCTATACATATGTGTATGAAGCTCACTATAATATATCAAGCAAGTTTTCAATCAATTTCAATACATCTTGCTCATATTACTCCTTATAAACCTCAAGGTTGAAAGGTTCAAGTTGCGTGATGGTGCCAATGGCTTGAATTTTGAAATACGTGGTTTAAACTCTAAATAGCATATCTGATACTTTACTTATTATCTCTTTCTTGTACAGTTGTACTTGATCAATGTGACACTGTTTAAAGAATCCCATCCGTTTGAAATGGTGAGATTACTGACATTCGCCTTGCATACACAATTATTGCAATGGCTGATAGTAGGGTTTGCAGTGTTGTTTCCTACCATCAAAGCATGTTTCTAACCAGAACCTTGCTGAATTTATAATTCGATTTATCATTTGCAATTTGCTGAATTTTACCCCAAGTAAGACTTACCACTTGCTGACAATGCAAGTAAAGGAGCTGCAATTGGGAGAAACAGGCTATGAACTTACAAAGATGTTGGCCAGAACCTACAAAGCATCTTACTTCACTCACATTGGAAGGTTTCAGCCATTTTAAAATTGCTGCAACCCTCACTGGATCTGTCTACAACTCTCTTCCACCAAACATGTATCCCAAATATACCAAAGATTGCCTTGCAAATTTGCACTTCTTCAAATTTATTGACTACTTATTTCTTCAGGGATTCCATAACATGTTTCATAAGTTGCATATGTTATTCCCATTTCATGCCTAGAAACAAGAATATAATCCAAGTACACTATCACACAAAAGCCAACATATAGTTGGAGCACATCATTCATCAATCTCATGAAAGTAGTAGATGCCTTCACTCAAATTTGATGATAACCCGAATTCAAGTCCAGCTTTATGAAACATTTTCCTGGTTTTAGAACCAATCTTCTATGTATCCTCTCTGACTTCTCTCGAACTTGGTGATAACCCAAATTCGAGTCTAGCTTTGTGAAATATTTTGCATGTTGCAATTAATCATCAATACATGGTAGAGGGTACCTATTCTTGACAATTATCTTGTTCAGGGCTCTACCAACTAGAAAGTACCTATTCTTGACAATTATCTTGTTCATGGCTCTACCAACTTTGCACATCCTATGTGAGCATATCCTTATTGGGAACCAAGAATATGGGTGACCCAATAGGTGATTAGGTTGGTGAATCACACCTAGATCTTGCATTACATCTTCACCACATCAGATTCCAAGATATATTGCCTCTCAACTCCAAGTTAAGCAACAGAAATTCGGGCAGCAATTAAATCTTATGGTCCACCTCTTTTTCTCGAGGAAACATGTAACATCCCGACTTTTGGAACTCAAAATTTTTAATAAGGCTTAATTGGAATGATATTTTGTGGAGTTCGAATTTTGAATTATTTTGGCATTAACTTATGTGTTAATTATTCCTTGTGGAACGTGGCACATAGTTTTATTTAAAATAAATAAATAAATAAAACAATTAAACTTAACCTACAACAAAGAGGAGGCATTTTTGAAGTTTAATTATATTTAAATGGATTTTGGAATCCATGAAATAAAGGAGAGTTAGGTTTTGATATTTACCATTTAGCATGGCGTGAAGAGAGGAGGAGATAGAGGGGAGACCATGTCAAAAACAAATCTGGAGGATTTCATGGAAGTTTTATGGCCATCTGGAGCTGATTTTGGGCCTGTAATTTGGGATCTTGCCATTCTTTATTGCAGCAATGTTGGGGAGAAATTTTCTAGAAAAATAAATAAGGTTTTGGAGTTTTATTTTGTACGGTGTGGAGCTAGGAAGCTGGAGGAAGAAAATAGAGAAGGAAAGAGGAAAAGCACAAAGGTTTTTGGTCTTCTTCATCTTGAATCTTTCAGGCAAGGGTTTCTTATTTTTGTCTATGCAATATTTTACAAATAAATGCATATTCAGTTTATTCCTCTTCTGGGTAATGAGAAATATGGATTATCTATTGTGGGTATTAATATTTTCGAATCAATCCTTTATGGGTATTTGGAAAATGTGTTTATTTTAATATGGGCATTATATATTTCAGATCTCTCAAGTATGAGAGCCAGAGATTTTGTTTTTTAAATCCTTACTTGATAAATGGAATCAATGAGGTTATTCTTTGGGTGTTGAGAGAAGATTTCTTGACATTTTCGCTATGGGTTTTGGACTGATATCCAAGCTGCATTTTTAAATGTTGGAATGCTGTTTTTTTGTTGATTTGTTGGTCTGCTACAACTGTTATAAGTTGTGTTATTGCTGTTGTAACAGCTGCTAGAAGAGCTGTGTTCTTTAAGGATTTATTGGTGTGGTAACAGCTACTAGAAGTGTTGTTTTTTTAATTAAATTATTGTTGCATTTGTTGCTGCAGCATCGGCTGTTATAACGCCGAGTTTTGGGTAATTCCTTGCTGCGTGTAGTTAATATTTGAGGTGTTATTTTGCTGCAACATTAGCTATCAAAGCACAGTGCTTTGGGGTGATTTCTATGCTCCAGATTTGTTGTTGATTGCTATTTTCTTTGCTGCAATTTTTGTTGCTAGTACGATGCATTTTGTCAAATGGTTAGTGTGCAATCATTTGCATAGCATTTTAAAAGAATGTTGTGCTATGACATTTTGTCAAACAGTTAGTGTGAAATCATTTGGCTAGAATATTTAAAGAATGAGGTGTTGTGACATTACATCAAACAGTTGATATGCAATCTTTTATTGGCATAAATACATGAGTATGGATTATGGCATTTTATCATGCTGCTGAAATGAATTCATTGGAATTGAAGTGAATATCTTTATGGCATTTTATTATGCTACTGGAACAAATTCGTTTGAATTTATGTGAAGTTATTTTATGGCATTTTATCATGCTGCTAGATTGGATTCATTGGAATTTATGTGAAATTATTTTATGACACTTTGTCATGCTGCTGAAATGCATTCTTGGATTATATTGGAAGGTTATATTATGACATTTTGTCATACGGTTCACATGTATCCTTTGAGTAAAAAGGATTTGTTGTGCCTGTTGAAAATGCATTATGTTGCTGATCTGATTTGGCATATTGTTCATTTTGAGCTTGTGAAGTGAAGTTCATGATATGAAATTTTGTCATACAATTGGTATGCATTCCTTGGAATATATGTGAATTCATTATATGACATTTTGTCATATGGTTGGCATGCATTCTTGGGTATAAAGGATCTTTTGTTCCTCTTGGAAATTATGTTATGTTGCTGATCTGATTTGGCATAAAGCTCATTGTAAGAATTGTAAAGTGAAGTTCATGTGGATGCTTTGACAATTGCTTATCATGCCTTCTCCTTTTTACATGGAGCCTATATGTGACATTTCTTCAAACAGTTGGTATGCTGATTTGATTTGGCATGAAATAATATTATGAAATGCATTATGTAATCAGCCTTACGTGAGGTAAGTTTTATGCATTTTCATGTAAGATGGTTAAAGAAACCGCTGTTGAAAGATATTCGGAACTTGGATAGTTCATGCATGTATACATACTTTTTGAAATCATTATTATAATAATGAATGAATTAGTATGCTGATGCATGACTGTATATTTCTGAATACGTTTTCATTTGTAGAATACTACATATATGAAAATGGAAATCCTTGCCAGTTCAGTTTGAGCTGACCCTTTGTGGAAAATACAAGCCATTCTGGAGATAAGGGAAAGGAAAGAATTTTAAGGGATTCAAGCTGATTTCAGATCTTGCTTAGTTACTGTTATATTTCAGTTATGGAATAAATTGTACTTGATGTACTGCTGGAATAATGAGTATATTATATAAGCTTATGAGGCTTTTTGCCATTGCATGTAACCTTATAAGATTGTACTAAGATATTGAAAATAATGAAATGTCCTTTGGACTCAAAGCTGTTTTTTTATCGATGTGTTTAGCACATATGATTTGTTTGTATAATTGTATGATTTGATTATGTGTGAAATCAGCATATCAATTAAGCAATGGGATTATTGGGAGTAAAAAAGAAAAAAAAATTGGACCTCGGTCTTCGAGGTCCTTACAAAAAACCTTTTGTTCTCAGCACACCTCGTGGAATTGTTGAATCAACCCATCTAATTATTTCCTTTAAGCTACCTTGTACAAGTAGCATTCAAGGTCTCTACTTCCACTTGCTCGTCATCTTGCTTGGATCTCAAGAACACAAACTTCTTGCTTGCATTGATCAAACTTTCTGTTTGATTAGTGTTTGCAACAAAAATATTTTGGTCCCTTTGTAGTCAATGAAGACAATGGGTTATCCTTGAAGGAGTATTTATTCTTTGTTCTTTGTTCTTCAAAAGATCAAATCTCTATCCCACATATATTGGCTACCAAACACCACCTCACACACATCAAGTGGCACCACATCACAATCTATTTCGTCAACGAAATTGGCAGCTATAGGAAAAATGAACTCGCATAGTCTAATGACCTACAATTCCCTATCCTTGATCACTTAATCCAATGGATATCGTTACATGAGATATCGTATGTTTTGAGTCTAAACTTTGAATCAACACTTATGAACCAAGATTCCTTAAAGAACCCAAAAAAATAAAAATAACGTCTCTACCTTTGTTGTTTTTACTTGAGTTTGATGTGAAAAAGCTTCTTGCAGTTTTCATCCAACTTTGCTTCATTGCTTCCATTCCGATTGCTTTTTGCATCATGGTGCATGCTAGCTTCTCTTTGCATACGAATTGTGTTCTAAAATGCAATGTCTTGCACCTCAATCCTAACCTAATCTATTTTTCTTCGCTCTCTTTATTCTAATTTTTGGGGTGATGTTCCTAACAAAATTTCTAGCATTTCTCTCTTGGAATCCCATCCATGTTTCAAAGATCAAAATAATTCTTGCTGTCCTTGCCTTCTGGGCCGGCAAAAATTTATTTTGCCTGTTCCTTTCCATTTCTTAAATTTCTTTAGAGCATTATCTCCTTGATTTGCATTAGAAGAACCCAAATTTTCGTCTTTTTTGTCTATTCCAATGTAGAAGACCGTTGCACATGCCTCACCTACTTTCTTCACATCAAAAATTACACTTCCCTCGGATATCACACAATAATCCTCGGCGTCTTATAAAATGCCCAACAAGATAGCTTGCTTGCAAAAAGCAATTGTATGGTCTTGCACACTTTTTCCTTGCTTTTGTCGAAAGTATTGACACCATGATAGTTGCTTCTCTTCATGCTTGATGGGATGGAATTGTGAGTTAGTAATCTCCATAAAAGACTCCCACCGTGTCATTGAACAATTTTTACTCAATCTCAAGGTAAAGCATGGAAAAGTCATCACCAAACATTTCAAAACCGGTAAACGAAATCTTTTGGTCAGCCAAGTAGACTTCACACTGCTTCAACTATTGAGGATTCCATGGCTACCATAGTAGACTTCACACTACTTTAACCCAGCATTGAGTTTTCTGGCATCACCTTAACCCTCATAGGGCTGAAGTTCCAACTTTGCTTCCACCATGAAGAGTAGGACTGTAACTGAAGGGTGGAGCTCTACAATTTCCTTCTCACCTTACTTTTGTGGAGGTGTCATATGCTTTCAAGCTATGGCTGCCACCAATTTGTCAATGGAACCAGAAAAACTAGCTTGTGAAGTGACCAAGTTAGCAACTTTGTCTTCAGATCTTTGTGAAACACCCTTCATGCTCATCTTCTCTTTTTGTATGGCTATGATTTCCGACTCCTCAACTCAATTTGTATGGCTATGATTCTCCATTTTTACCATCCTATCCTTGTCAAGCCAAAGCTATATATATATTTTACATAAGAAAAATCCTCGTGGAATAGAAAATCTACATGCAAAAATATTGCGACTTTATTTTCCTTCCAATATTTGGTTCTTTAGGTGTAAACTGAGTTTTGGATCTCTTTGGAGCTTGAAAAACCATCTTACTCTGTTGACTGTTCTGCCCTAATTGCCAAAGCTCTGTCTCCCCACTACAGATGCAAATTACTAAAATAATTTCCCTTTCATGGAAGTGACATTTAACCATCAAAGATTAATGGATCCATACCTTTCTTTGCATATTCTCAAAGATCCTGTTGATTGGAAACCCTTCATGTCAACTGGAACATTTCAACTCCTTATACTATCGTTAAGTAATACTCAAGGAGGACATCCCTGCAAAATAAAAACATCCCCATGATAATCCTAATATCCCCGTGATCATCAAAATGTCACCTTAGACATACATGAAGACATCCACCGGATCAGAAAGGATGTAAAGGTGCCAATTTCTTGAGTTCTAGAAATCCATCTTCATGGACCTGTTGCATTGCTTTTAGTTTTGACTTTGCTGTTTGTTAAGAACTTGGTGAAAGGGAAACAAACTATTTCTACAATTGTGCCTGATGCATGTACATAAGTATAGAAATTCCCAAGACAAAATTACACCCAAGGTACATACTACATAGATCCATCTCAGATCATTTATAGGCTTGGCTGAATAAATATGTACATAAAATATACAAATATGGCAATTCCCAAAACAAAGTTACTAAAAATTGCCAACTTTTATGGGAACTAAGGATTGAAAATTACTAATATACTTTAAAGACCACTGTGACCATAATAAAAGTCACTTAAAATTGCACCAACTTTGTTGGAAACTAAGGATTGAAAATTTCTAATATACTTTAAAGAATATCTATCATGACCGTAATCCTTGAACGTGCAACACTTCACTTGGAGATACCAATTGTCATAGATTGTGATCCTTCAAGTATTGGAATCAAAGTTTCCCTTGTACAAGAAGAAACATATACATCCTTAAAAATTTGGAACTTGAATAGATAGATGTGTCCTAATCTATATATGTTAAGGAGATGCTATTTGTACTATCAAAACTATAGAAATAGAAACAAATGCTTGTTAGGCAAAAAACAGTAGTGCTTGAAAATCCATCTCAGACTTTAAAAACATGCCAGAATGCCTACAGGGAATGGCATGCTATGGTATTGTTTTGGCCTAATTTACCTTCGCTGCACTAAAGCGCCTGTTTACTTCTTAAGCTACTATGGATATGCAACAGCCACAAACAACATCATTGGGTTTAAAGGCACATGTCTGCAAACCACACATTAATGCATTCTTCATTTTTCACTGATGCTCGATTCTCTGCAGCATCGATTAGATAGGACACATGCTGCTACCTTATTACAATGGACAAGAAAGAAAGAGAGACAAATCTTCGCTTGTGAATTTCCCCCTATGTTGCAGCTCCAACACGTTAGAACTAGAATTTGTCAAGGAAAAAATGAGCCAATGACACGTGTGGATCTGAAGCTCCTCTTCTATTCTAGGAGAGGCCTCATATCTCTCTATATTTGCTTTTTGAGAAGAACAAACTGAAAACGTGACTTTATACAATAAATACCATAGTTACCAAGAAACTCTGGCGTAGAAACAAGGATTGCATCCCCATACCCACATTTTCTAGTAACTATATTTAAATACAATATAGATGAACCCTTTTTCATTTACTTGTACCCAAATTTGAATAGCCCCAACCCATACCCGCAGCTCCAGGTAGCTATGATAAATACATCGTACAAGCATTTATGATCCAAAACATTTGACTTTTTGGTAATACCCTACTTAAACAAGTTAACAACAAACAAAGCTCCTTTCTCCAAAGTGAAGTACCAAGCTTTGTAGATCTCATGCCCCAATATTTTCACCCAAAACAACCCAACAAAAACACAATTTTTTTATCACACAAACACAAAACTCAGTTATTCGATTAATTCATATGCAAACAGACTGAACACAAACATATGTGCAGATGCCATACACACTTGCAAATAATACTTATACTGATACACAACAGCAGAAGAAGTAACCCATCTAATATCACCATCCAAGTCAGACAATATGACCATTAATTTAAATCACACACTACCAGCACACATGGCACAAGATTCTTTCAGACTTCATCTTATGATCATTACTGCACAACACAGGGCAACAGGAGGACTGACCCATAACCTACTTCAATCACACAAGGGGCTTTACCAGCAGCTTATTAAAGTTATTTCCGGGAATATTGATCAGACAGCACGTGACTTCATCGAATTACTCATTAAATTAGGAACAAGATGGGTTGTTTAGGAATACAAGACCGTCGACAAAAGACAACCAGTCACTATAGGTCTTCTTACAGTATATCAACACAGGTAATGAGGAGATTACCACCTTTATTGGTCACATTCAAGAATAAACAGTTTAGGTTAACATTGGACAAGTCAAAATCACTTCAAGATAATAAGAGAGTGTATGAACAAGCATTTACACACAAAGATTAGGTTAAGTTAAACAAGGCAACAAGAGGATCATATCAACCAAAACCTAAATCGGACCCCTATAAAGTCTAATTCATGAACATTCAAGGCTAGGAGAATGTATTATAACATCTAGAAGTCACCCATCATTTCAGCAAGCAGTGCATTATTCAAATAGCTTAAGTATTTTCCCATTTCTCCAATCACTGTCACATATATTGATTTCAACTCTAATACTTTTGTTCGAGCAACATCACAATTTTAAATTTACATACTGCATAATTTTAACAGGTTATGAGTGAGTTCAGCGCTCATGGAAAAATCCTAATTGTTAGTCACTATGGTCCAAACTTATTCATCTGAGTTGCCTACATATCCGAGGAATCAGAGCTGAATGTAGTTCTTTTATTTGTATTACTGTTTATTCCTATAACAACACACGTAACCTCTTCCCTTAATTTTCACACTTAATTCCCTTATTTACCTCACTTTAATACTTTTTGTTTGAACAACATCATAATTTTAAATTTACATACTGCATAATTTTAACAGGTTAAAAGTGAGTTCAGCGCTCATGGGAAAATCTCAATTGTTAGTCACTATGGCCCAAACTTATTCATCTGAGTTGCCTACATATCGGAATCAGAGTTGAATGTAGTTCCTTTATTTGTGAAACTGTTAATTCCTACAACACACACAACCTCTTCCCTTAATTTTCACACTAAATTCCCTTATTTACCTCCCTGAGGTACTTACCAATGTTTACTAGTTGGCATTTCTTACTAATCGTGGTTTACCTTTTATCGATACCCTCAAGGACACCCAAAATTGCATTATTTGTCCCAAAGCAGCAATCTAGTCTCAACGTTCATACAAGAAGTTTTCTTCTTAATGATCGTACTTAACAATATGGTTTAAGCTGTCTTCGCAAAATAAAATTTCTTTCAAACGGCTTCTCTAGGTCAAAGAAAAGGTACACAAAGCATTATCAATCCATTAACAAAAGACAATATAGGGTTTCCTTAACAGCCTCACTTAAAATACAAGGATTACTTGCTCTATATGCCAAAAGAGAAAATGTCACAACTTTGGATTTAAGGAAACAAAACAAGGTCTAAGCCAGCAACCTTTTTCATTATCACTAAACCTACTCAAATAGGGTCTATATTAGGGAATCAGTCTTTCTTTAACAAGCAACCATTACTTTTTTAAGAAACAATCCTCAAACGCAGCTCTCAAGATTCACAGATTTTAAACTGGATGAGTATGTTTTCTTGCTCAGCATCCACCTCTCCTCTGCGGCTTCATAATCCAAAAAAATATTCATTCAAATACCTCTAAACACATACCTTACTACCAAGTTGAATATGCCTCTCAGAGCATCTTCGAATTTTCTTCTACAACGCTAAATCCTCATTCATACAAAAAATAATTTCACATCTGTAACTAAGCTTGGTCCACGGCAACATATAAACCCAATAGATTGTTCAACTTATGCCAATGGGGTGACACCACAATGAAAATGGCCCTCCTCCTAAAATAATGGTTGATTAGTGGTTGGATGGGTATGTTTGCTTGCAATGACTTCTCCTCTCCACCTTTGTGGCTTCATAATCCAAAATAAATCTCATTTAAATGCCTCTAAATGCATACCTTGCTACCAAGTCAGCTATGCCTCTTAAGTGTGTCTTGGAATTTGCTTCAACGACCTGAGTTGCCACATTTGAATTCATTGTTCAAGTCATTGAGGATAAAATTCAAGTAAAATTCATTGCAAAAAAAAAAACAACGATAAAATTCGTGTTTAAATTCGAGTATATGACATAATAATTTTAGATTGAATGTTTGAAAAAGAAAGATAATATCACATATGCAATAAAATAATTAAACATTATTATTAACTATAAAATGGTTAAACATTAACTAAAAAGTAATAAAAATTTAATAAAATACTTAAACATTAACTATAAATAATTAACTAAAAACTATAACTCGAAACATAATAAAATAATTAAACTTTAATACAAAACAAACATTAAAAAAATCCGAATTCTTTGCTCTTACCTATTTGACCTGTTTAGTCTTTTCTACAGTTTAAAATCTTCTTCAACGGCAGCGACCAAAGCAAACTTGCAAAGCACACATCACACCCTACATAGGTGGTGACTTGAGCGAACTTTTCCTCAAGCTTCACGCTCGAGCTCAGTCGCTCAACTGGTTTATCCCTACCTCACAGGCTGCAAACACTTCAAGCTACACATTTCTTCAAGCAACGGCAAAATGCACACTTCAGGCAAAAAGGGATATGCACGGTTCAAGCGTTTACCCAAACGACAGCGTTCCAAGGAAAAAAACGTAAAACGTATGATTAAATTCGCGATTTTAAATGAATTTTCCTTCGACCTTTGAAATCCGCCAAATTTTGAATTTCATGCTTGAAATTCGCGAATGCAATTACTTAGTCAACGACTGTAAAATCCTCATTCATACAGAAAATTAATCCCACATTGGTTGCTAGACTTGGTCTGCAGTAACATATAAACCCAATAGACCATGATCCTTATGCCAAAGGAGATGATGCCACAATGGATGTGGCCCTCCTACTAACATAGTGGTTGATTGATTGTGAGATGAGTATGTTTGCTTGCTTAGCCTCCCCCACCTCCTCTGTGGCTTCATAATCCCTACCAAAAAATCCAGCTCAAATGCCTATAACTACATGCCCTACTACCAAGTCAAATGTCTTAAAGTGTGTCTTGGAATTCCTTTTATGACTCTAAAACCCTCATTTATTCATTCAGTTTTACTGAACCATTAAAATAATGAAACTAACATAGTCTTTAATGTTATATTTATTTCGTAAGTAAAGTAATGTTTGACATTCACCCCCAAAAGTAAAATTTTCTTTGATTTATATGGCAAGAGGAAAACAAACAAGCATCCGTCATTGATAAAATGCCGTTGATAAAGCAACAAACAAATGAAAAAAAGAAGCTAGGAAAACTTAGGATCTACCTTAGTACATTGCTGTAATAAATGAACCCAATGCTAGAGTTTGCAACCAAGCGACCTAGGTCGTTGCATCATGACAAATGTAAAAAAGACGTCTCAAAAATTAAACACGTCCAAGTGGAGAAAAGGACCTGTAAAACTTGAGCAAGCGAATATAAGCACCCAGTCAGCATCCATAGGGAAGGGCATCCAGTTAAAATAGACATGTTTTCAAATGTGGGAGCTCTGCCACACACTTTGACCTAGACTGCCAGGATACGGGTATGGGTTCAGTACACTAAAACGGTAAATTTTTTAAAACCCCAGGTACAATACGTTGGTATACGTTCGTACAATATATTTTTAAAAATTAAAAAATATAAATCTATAAAAACTTTAAAGAAAGTCTCAACACCCTATAAAATATTAGAAGCCAACAACAAGCTTATTATGAATTAGAAGCCATCTAAAGCAAGATTTCTTTGACTGAATACAAGAAGACCCCAAAATATTAAACCTATGGGTCCATCTACAAATGGGCTCACAAACATTCCACTTATTGTTAAGGCCCAGGGAAAGGTTTGGGGAGAAGCTAATCTTTTCATAGAATTCTTTGGAGGTAGCCTCTTGGATGGGGGGGCCTTTAAGCCACCTCATAGTATCCCAAAAGTCATTCTCATCCTCCATAATTAGTCCAGTAGAGGGAGCTGTGAAAGCATTTCTGGGCAGGGAGCATTGTATACATTCTGAACTGAGACTGAAAAAACTTATAGAAAGCTTTAAGGTCTGTCCCTTCCATCCACTTCCCAAATCTGTACAAGTCATGAAATATTTTAATTCCTTTCTCAAACCAAAGGAGGGCAGAGCAGCCTCTGGTCAAGGCAAGGATCTTGTCATTCTATTTCAGATTCCACCAAATTGATTTGTAGGCTTAGCACCTAGTGTCAAAGGAAGAGAAGATAGGCTGCCCAACCACCAAGTGCTTCACTTGTTCCTGTGCCTTCCAAATTGACTGAAGAATAAAGGACCCATGAGGAGCAACACAAAAGCCCCGAAATAGTAAGTCAACCAAATGAATTCCTTTTCATCTCTCTTAACCCTTGGGAGCCTATTGGCAATATTGAATCTCACACAAACTTTCCAAGGTTCAATTCCAGTCAAGCCCTCAATTTTTATTTAATTTTTTGCATTTAAAAAAAACCTTGTGGGTACGCTGTGCATACATACCCACAGGCCCTGGGTAGGTCCCGGTACGTTTTCTGTACCTGGAACATACCCAGGGCCTGTGGGTACGTACCCACAGAGTTCCTAGAGAATACCAGTACCAGTTTCCGTACCAGGTGTGTTTCAGGCCTGGTACGGGTCAGTACTGGGCGTATCAGTGCAGTCTAGACTTTGACTGTAAACAAGAATATGCAAGCAAAACAACGAAGTAAAAGAAAAGCTAAAGAAAGTGTGCAATGCATTGCATGTTGTTAAAATATAGCACTTTATATAGCATGTAAAACAGTTATGTAGTTGTTCAGTTGGTAACTGTTCAACCAATTTGTAACCACCTCTTCACATATAAATAAACCTCTGCCTGTGTCATTTGAGCAGTGCAGTTTGCCTTCTCTAATTCTTTCTTCTCTTTGCATATGCTAACATTGGTATCAGAGCGTCCAAGGTTGCAGTTCGAGGAAGCCTTCAAGAGGCACGAACAGAAAATTCGAGGAAGCCCTAAAAGGCACGAATTTGGCAAAACGTGAAGGTATTTGAGAAAAATACCAGACGCTAGGACAAAGAAGGAAGAAATTCCTCCATTCGAGGCCAAGAAAATGTGGTACAAGGGCCTAAAGTCATGAAAAAAAAACGTGAAGCAATACAGTCGGTTTTGCACAAAATCGTGGGTTCTTGGAGGGAGAAAGGAAACACGACATCTGACTGTAGCAATACCCAGTCGAAAAGTCAAAAATCGTGGTTCGTGGGCAAACAAAGGCAAAGTCCAATCGTGAAGATGTGATGTGTCGTTAGGACAGAAAAACAGTCGATTAAAAAGAAAATTGTGGCCAGTTTGTGGCTGTGAGCCTGGAGGGCAGTCGCAAATCCTGTAGCCTGAGTTGTGTGGGCAAACAAGAGGAAAACGTGAGGTCGTGTGCCTTGAAAATCATCGTGGTTGCAGGCAAAGTCGTGGCAGGCAAAGGCAGAATTGTTTTCTATGCTTTCTGAAAAGTCGATGAAATTTTTCCCACAAAGGTACCTTGCTTTTGAATAATCAAATTTGGAGGAATAAGTAATAATATTTTAATACAAGCAAATATAGTTGGGTGATTTGCATAATTTAATATTACTTGTTGGAATAAGTAATACTTGGTGGGATAATACATTATTTTATTGGTGTGGCAAACTTTTATTTTATTATTTCCGTTACTTTGGAATAATAAAATGGCAAATATTTCAAACTTGACTTTGCCGGAGACACAAAAATTAACGGGCACTAATTTCAATGTTTGGAGTCATAAGATTTTAACGGTCGCAGAGTTTCATGATTGTGATAAAATAATCAAGGGTGATGAAAGTCGACCAGCGACGAACTTCGAGGATTATGACAAACATCATAAGCAAGCATTATTGCTTCTCAAGTTGTCGGTGTTGGATGATGTGATACAGGAAGTGCGGAATGCCACATGGCAAAGCACGCTTGTGGGCGATCCCGAGGGACAAATATCGACGTCAAAAAGAATCAAGTTTTATACCTGAAGAATATGCTCTTTTCCGTAAAGTTACAAGGTGGATCATTGTCTGAGCACCTACTTCGGATGAAAGACCTCTCGAGACCAATTATCTTCCATCAACAAAAAGGTGGACGATGATGATATGGTGGCTCTGGTTTTGAACAGCTTACCTTCTTCGTATGAGTCATTTGTGGAGGCACTCCATTTAATGGCTGAAAGTCAAACACTCACGTTTGACAAGGTGAGTTCCTACCTGTTGCAAAAGGAGCGGAGACAACTTCAGGCAGAATCTAATTGTGACCATTCAGAGAGTGCTCTTGTCACTCAGTCAAAGGGAAAGTGGAAACGTCAATTTGGTGAGTCTTCCACTCGGTATCAGGTCACATGCTATTCACATAAGGTTGGGCACCTCAAGAAGGATTGCCGGAAGCGGAAGTATGATCTTTCGCAGCAAAACAAAAAGCCATGTGATGAGACACATGTGGCAGCATTCTGAAGAACGAATTCGGATGACGGGCATGCGCTTTTATTTGTCTTACGACATCATATTCAAATGACAATGGTATCGATTCTTTGGATCATCGACTCGGTGTGTCTCCACACTTTTCATGTCATAGGGGCTGGTATGTTTCATTTATTTATAAATATTTGTTTTGAATCGGTAGTGCTAATCATAGTTCAAAAAATCGTAAATCGGGATTAATTGGCAGGCCAAATTTTGAATCGAAAATCGGAAATCGGCAAAAAATCGGCATTAATCGGCAACTTTATCGCTACTTTTAAAAACATTTAAATTCATAAAATATACTTAAATTAAATGTAAAAACAATGTTAAATGATGCGAGAAGTGACTCTATAGAAGTGACTTTACATATTGTATTACTATTATGTAATATAATAATTAATTATTAAACTTATAAATATAGTTATGTAATATATTATATAATTATTAAACTTATAGTTATAAATTTATTAAATTATTAACTATTATTATAATTAAGTTATTAACTATTATGTAATACGTATTTAAAAAAACCCTATTATTAACTATTATTAACTATAAATATATAAATACGTATTAACTATATTACATATAATATGTATATGTAATATATTATATAATTATTATGTAATACTGTAGTATTAAGTTATTAACTATTATGTAATACGTATTTTAAAAAAAGGAAAAAAATTACTGTGTAACTGTAGTATTGCGGATTACCTGTTAGCGGCCACGAGCTCTGAAAATAGGGCTGGAAAGACTCAAAACCACCTTCGCTGAACTCGAAACCACTTTGGTAGAATTCGAAACCACCTAGAATGCCCACGCATCACGTCGAAGGCCACGATTCCAGGTTGAATGCATAAAAACGAATCGATTTGGTTTATTTTCGTGTTATACCCTAGGCCGCGATTTTAGCCACAATTTTTGCCGATTTTAGCCGCGATTTTCGCCGATTTTCAACGATTTTTGCAGGTTATTTGATCAAGATTTATCGGCGATTTATCGGATTACAAAAATCGCGATTTTTCAGAAGTTTAATCGTTTTGATGGAGGAACACGATTTATCGCGATTTATCGCCGATAAATTGCGATTTTTGAATCAGAGGTGCTAATTGACGGAGAATCACTTGCAGTAGAAGGGATAGGAGATATATGCATTGTATTGAATAATGCTCATAAATTGTTTGTATGCGGAATGTTAGATATGTACCTTCCTTACAAAAGAATCTTCTATCTATTCACGATTGACTGAAAATCCCAATATTTCGTGGATTTAGGAGTGGAAAAAATTGTGTTGTCTCTAATGTGAAACAAAGACGGATAATTGCCCTTAGTATTGGGGAAGGTGGTCAGTATCAGCTTGTTGATCCAGATGTGATCAACATGAATGCACGTGTGGAGGACAGCTCCACCATTCGGGAATGCGTGAAGGTTCAATGCCTTGGGAGGAAACCATTCCTCACAAATCATGTTGACTTGGATACAATCAACCTACATGCACCTATTGTGGAGGGAGTATCCACTATACCAAATGTACGAGAGGATGGATTTCCTCATTCTAAAGAACAGTTTGTTGTGGACGAAGACTCCACTATTCCAAATGCACTGACGGTGCATGGTGAGATGGCATGCCCAACCACTCACTCAGAGGTCCTTGCTCGAAGGACAGTAGAGCTTGAACAATTTGCTCATTGTGTTGTGAAGGATCTTTCCCAACAGAGGGGGATAGATGAGGAGTTGGTTCTCACTCCTACCACTGTTGAGACGGAGACCACTGCTGAGACGGAGATGGTTATTTCTCCTACTATTGCGGAGTTGGTTCTAACTCCTACTGCACAGATGGTCACATTTCTCTTATTGAGAAAGTTGGATGAGCACTACACAGTGTTGCAAGGACATGATCGAGGTGACTTCGATTGCAGGATAATTGAGTCTTTGTACAGACTCCAAGGCTACACAAGCCTGGAACAGATTTTTCAATCCACTTCTCCAAGGTTCTGATTTCAGCACTCTGGAGATGGGGCTGACACTCTCAGCCATTGGTGATTCATCACTGGTCAATGAATCACGTAACAGAGAACCAATGGACCACTTGCCATATCCTTTGTTCATGGGACCAGATTTTTGTTTTGCGGTTCTTCTTCATTCGACAACCGCAACACAGTCATGGACTGCTGATTTTAAAGTACAACTTATGGCACAGTCTGTAGATGTAATGACTAAACATATGGGCTTTAGGAAATTTGTAAAATTTCGGGACAAACTTTGTCTTGTTTCCGGTTTAGTCATTAAGAGGGGGTGTTAAAATATAGCACTTTATATAGCATGTAAAACAGTTATGTAGTTGTTCGGTTGGTAACTGTTCAACCAATCTGTAACCACCTCTTCACATATAAATAAACCTCTGCCTCTGTCATTTGAGCAGTGCAGTTTGCCTTCTCTAATTCTTTCTTCTCTTTGCATATGCTAACACATGTTTCATTAAATTACACAAACAGAAATCTGTTCATTCACATGTCAAAAATCCTACAGGACGAACAAAAGGAGGGGCATCCTCATGGAGAAGACGCCTCTGGTGTAATTAGTTTTTTAGGGTTTCTAAATGATCCCAAATGCCTTACACTTCACTAGAAGCTTAGCATGTAAGAATGAAACAAAGCAATGAAACAACTGCGTAATCAGAATGGTCTTATAGTAGAAGGTAAGAAAGCAACATAAGCATGTGGTGAAATAACTGAAAATTTCTGGGGCGAATTCAAGCAGGCAAGTGCAGATACTTCTGGGGCGAGTTCAAGCAGGCAAGGGTAGCTACCGGTAGCATAATTTAGGATTTGAATGCTGCCTAAGGTCAAAATAGGAGGCAACAAGGTAGGATAAAGATTGAATAAAGAAATTTTGTGAGATGTGTCCCTCGGGAGAGATTGAATCAAAGGGGCATAGGCCAAAAACATGCAAAACACGGCTCTACCAGCTGAGCTCTATCCCCATGATCGGGCCCAATTGAGCAGGCAACAAATCCACATATCTTACAGTCCTACACTACATAATGTATGAGTGTATGCTGTGTGGGCTATCCTGGACTTCAACCAGAGACCTCGCCTATGAATTAAATTAAATCACCACACCTCTGATTGCAGCACAATCATTTCTATTTTCATTCAAGAGTTTACACGGCAAGAAAATAATATAAGAAAGATACTTGTTAGAGAGAACTTAAACAGACCAAGCATCTGTGGTATAATGTCTATACAAATACATTGTTTATAGTTAGTCTTCTGTTATCAGCTTATTTGTTGAGGATCACTGCCATTTATGTTTTGAGTTTCCGGAAATTCATAATTTCAATTCTGTCAAATTCTTGTATGTAGTTACTTGTTAAAAAGGAAAACAGATTAACTACCTTTTTAAACAACGTGATCTACCCCATTGTCCTATTAACTAGTTGAGTCATAGAAAATAAGGATAAGCATGCATCTCGAATCATCTAAATCTTCATTGCTCAATCAATTCCAGCTCTTAGTGATTAAAGTTTAAACATTTACCTAGTTGCAGAACCGTACCCAAATGCATTACATTTATCTCAGCAATTTCGCATTGAGGTGAGAGATTCTTATTTCCTCGGCTTGACTCTAGAATCAACAATAGCCCCAGCTGAACCTAAGGTAACCAACCTCAGAACTAAGCCGCCCTTTTATTTCCCTTCTTTTAAGACCCTGATTTGCACTCCTCTTTTTCAGTAATTTTGGAAGTGGATAACACTTTTCATTTGTCTTTAATGCAAACTTAACAAGTCACACCATTGATATAGCTATCTCATATTTGTATAAAAAGAAAGCATCCTTGTGCAGCCTACCTTTATGCATATCATAATCAGGTCAAACATGTGTATCATCTACTCGCAGATGATTAAAGAGAAAGATGAACAGCCACTTGCAATCAGAATACAAGTCACTGTGAAAATTTTGTAGCAATTACTTTATGTTGACTTGCATATGGAGTTACACAAGATTTTACTGAAGCAAAAATATACATTCAAAACTTCATTGGATGTCAAACATGCAACAAATACTAATAGAATCCAGATATTGAGCTGTTATATTGACGAGCCGTCTCTTAAGATCTTGTTTGCACCCAAACAATGGGTTAAATATAATATATGAGCTTTTACAATGTGGACCTTGAAAAAAGAATACAACTCAAGTTTTTGCTTATCAAAAGAATTTATATCACACCATATAGTAAAATAAAATAGCTTAAATATGGACCGTGAGCATAGAAGTGTATAGCAGCTGAATAGTCAAAAATATACCAATAAACAGTCTTATGGATTGCATTTGGTTGTCTGAAAACATACCACAACAGCAGCATATGGGGCCAGCGAGATGGCATTGCCAAGTTTTTCTGTTATTTGGTTCTGTGTGCCTCTTTTATCTATAAAGCAGCGCACCAGAACAGCAATACCTATTCCCCATTCAAGCACAAGCTGCCATTAACAAGACAGCATCAGAAATGAAGAATCCTATGAAATATATAAATTTTCTGGTTCGTACAAACATAAGGTTCTTCTGGAATTCTCCTTAAAATCGATAAATTCCTTCTGAAAAGCATCAAAAAAGTAAGCTTTTACTCTTACCCATGTGAGGCTGGCAGCCATAAGTGAGACAAATGTTACATAGTTCTTCTTTCCAACACAGTTATTCAGCCACTGTATACAAAATAAATAGCATAACTTAAATAACTAGGCTCTAGGAAAAATAAATCATGAGAATAATATGATAGTATATGGTCAAATTAATTCTTACATATCAAGTATTTGAACATAGTGATAAATCGAAAAAAAAAAAAGGTAAAGAGGACTGCCATCTCTGATGAAAACGAACAAAGTGTTGCACCCTATTAATACTATCACATTATGAGCTGCACCTATCTTTAAAGTCAGTAGATACCACGCACCCGACAATGGTGATCAAACCCATCCACACATTTGTCACAACTTCTACAATGTTTACTAAACTTTCGCACCTGCATAACACAAAGAATCAGGATGGCTGCATGCATCAGGAAAAAAAGATAACAGGCATTCACAAAACTTTGTTGAAGAAAAAGAACCTACAACTAGCAGCATTCAAGAAACAAGTTTATTAAAAGGAACGGCACCCATTCAGTTTTCTTCAATAGTTAGAATCTCCATGAAATTGTCTTTATGATGTAAGAACCATAGGAATGGAAGACAGCATATTCTTGACTAATTATATTTGTCCATAACTTTGGTAATTAATAGGCATTCCAATATGAACTAATCATTGAAATGACAAACTCTCGTAAACAGCGTTATCATAGAAGGTGGTTGACAGACTCTTGTCAAGAATGTAATCATAAGAAGTTGATTCAACAGAAAATTGTGTTTTATGCCAAACAAGAAAGTTATTGCTTGAAAGAATGATTTCATAATCCAGCAATAACATGGCAACCACTTTTGATGCGAGTGAATATCTGTGTACCACTAATCACAGGAAACAGTAATGCATAAGTTTTTTCCCTCAGTTTTCAATGGCTGTCATAATGACGCAACCAATATGTACCAATTTTTATAAGGATAACGACTACAGAAGATATCAGACGATAGAAAATTTAAAAACCAGTTTGCAATTTTACACTTCCAAGCTACATTATTGATCAATTTTGTAACATTACAGTATCCTGCATATTTGGCATTAATTCATGTACCAATACCACAATCTAAATATAATACTCCATATAAAGAGAGGCATTTCACACATTTCCTGGCCTTTCTTTATAAAAAGCATTTATAATTTATAAAAGAGTTGACCAGTTACCTGCATTTTTAATCCATGTATGATGTAACATCAAACCTAAATACGTAATGAATGGTATCTCCCCTTGAATAGATCACATCGAACTCTAACAGAATTCCAAAGTAAAGTAAAATTCAATTACAATATAATATATATTATACCTCTGCATTGCACAATGTGCAAAACAAAGCATCCTCTTCTACCGGATATTGTTGTTGAACATCTTCATTTTGGCAGCTATCATCTCTAAAAAGCCACCCAAAAAGCAAGCATCCAACAATATTGAGGAAACGAACTTGAGAACTCTTCTTCCCACTGTCTCCAGCACTTGCCAATTTCATGTTTCCAGCTTCTGAAGGTGAAGTTTTTTTTTCTGATCGTATGGCTAAGGGACTCCCAATATGGGATGAAACTGCTGGAGATTGCTTCGCCTCCCCCTTGGCGCAGCTTTAACACTGAAGGACTTGGTGAAAGGCCTTGCTTCACATTCATGTTAGAAAACGATGTATGAGCAAAGTTCAATAAAATACCCGGATCTGCTGGATCGATAGCAGTGCATCGAATATATAGAAGAAAAACAGCCAATGCCTGCAAAGAATCCAATTTGAAAAGGGTTAAAAATAAAGAAAGTGAAGAGCATTTTAGTGAACATGTTTAAAAACGAGTTGAAGTTATGGAGAAAAGTTAAAGTAGTAGACCATAGCAGTATAAACAGCCATAGCTGCATACTCCAGCACATCATTGCCTAAAAAGGGTGCAAAAAGGCATAGAAAACAACTACCAGAAGGAAGAACACTGTAATAGCTGCGACCTGAACAAGGAAACAATCGAAAGATCAGACATGTGCCAAAATCTCAACAGAGTATTTTTAAAACATAGATAAGCAAACAATCATGAAGATAAAACATGTTGTTTGCAAGAGACATCCATTGATATCTTATAACCAGAATAAAATGAAAAATAAGAGGAACCATTATTTCTAAAGTATATAGTTATACCTGCCATTAATGACAGTAACTACATACTAATAAACATAGTACACACCCTAAATAAACTTGTCACAAGCAAACAGACTTGGTATACAAACACAGTTTATGTGCAACTATTGTAGCACCTTGTTGAGCATCCATTTCAAATGGAATTTAATCGGGAACGATCACGAGCAATTTAACCAATGGGATTCCCTTTTCCTTTTCCAATCCTCACTTCTGTAGGTTTACCAGTAATAGTGAGATCAATGAAGACTACTAGCCACATTTTATTCCGCATTAAGTTCATCCAGATTTACATATATGTCCCAATTTATGCTGGAAGAAGTGGTAACATGGGTTCAGGTGAAACAAAAAGATGAATCCTCACACAGGATTTGCAAAGATGTACAGAGTCACAACAGACTGGTCAAAAATGTCTGAGCATGGTATTCTCTAAGATTGAGGATATCATACGTGGGAGAAGGCAGGCTCTCTTTATAGGTCTATGTTACCTTTTGTTTTGGCTGCCAACTTTCATAACCAGGGTGCAGAAATAATATAACAAAGGAGTTACAAAACTCCAAATGCCACCTAGGTGTGGTGGTTAGAAATTGACTGGACACTATAGCCTACACAAAATTTTAGACTAATATAAACTACAATACACAATGTGCATGAACCATAAACTATAATATAAAATGTGATCATCATTTCTTCCCTGCTTGGGCAGAAATTAATACCTTTTTCTGCTCAAATGTGGAATCAGAGATTCACTTAGATTGCAAGACAAAGGTAAGATTCCCTCATATGCTGGAGGTATGTTGACCTGCTTGTTTCAGATGGTGCTAAGCATGGTCTCAAATAGCATGTCTTCTAAAAGAGGTCTATTGAAATCCTAAATGGCATCTTAAGGATGAACCTTCTGTACCTCCTCATAAAAGGTGATGTTTCTAATGCCCCCACCTTATTTTAATCCCTCTTATTTGATTCAAGTATTGACTTGGTCTTTTTCATGTTAGTGGGGTTTGAGTTGTACTCTTATTGTGGTTTTAGTCCCTTGCCAACTTACCTTATCATACACGCTATTCACATTCACATGCACTCCTAAATCTTTATTGGCCATGTTCAACCCTTTTGAAACTCAAATCTTTTTGTTTAACAAGCTTCCTAGTATTTTTGACTAGCTAGTTTATGTGTTTTTATCTCTTTTTTAATGTCCATTTTCGCTTAAAACACCTTACTCAATTTTTACCCGAACTTCTAAAACATCCTAAAGATCTATTTGACCGATGGGTAAGGTTAGGTTGACCCTCGACAACCCATTAGTGCAGATTCAAAATCGCATATGCAACCACTTGTAACTTTGAGTATTTGACAAGCATTTTCCTACATGCTCTTTCAAAGCCCAAGACCTTTACATAAGGGTAGATGAGTTTTTAAGGTCTTATTTTCCTTTTTGGAACATCAAGGACCTCCATTAAAGGCCTTGAAGTGAACATGGTAAGAAGACCCATGTTTTTTGTAAGAAAGGTTAAGAGGGTTTACTTGTGCAAGAAAAACCATGTGGATTTGCAAGTAGAGTTTGTGTTTGTAAGAAAAACAAGGATGTCCTTGTAAGAAGGTACAATGGGTTACTAGATGATGATTGACATGTGTCCATTCCTCATTGGTTGCGGATTTGGAAAAATGTTTTCTTTATATTCGCCAGCTTTTGGCTTGTGTAAAGGTTATGCATTTTGATTTGGAGAGTTTTGCTTAAAGGAGAAGGGAGCTAGAAGGAGAGCTAATAGGATTAAACTTTTGATGTGAACCTCTCACTCCCTTCTTATTATGGTACCATTATGTTTTTCATATGCTCTTAGAAAGTGTGTACAAATTGCCCTTAAAATACCTAATTTTTAACTAGAGCTTACTAGTTTGGTAGGGAATTTGTTGGGAGTGTTGGAACTTGTTCACCCTTGAAATTTTATTACAGATCTGGTCTTTTGCAGCCATTTAGGTTGCTAATTTTGCTGTATTTATTATTGATTTTGTTGTTTTTATCGTGCAAATTTGGGCACCATCATGCCACTCTTTAGAGGTTGGGCTTTAGGTGCAAGCAAGGAAATATTATTTCCTTTCAAAAACAAATATCTGAACTTCATTAGTGGGCTATACAGTTCTTTTATACAGAAATAAATCTGAGTTTTATTATGCAATTAAGGCTCTTTGCAAGAAGAAAAATATGGGATTTGTTGTGGGTAATATTATTTCATTGTGAGAAGAAAAATCTCGGTTAAAGAACATATGCTTATTCTTAATAGGATTGAGTTCCACAAAATCCCTTCTGGATTAATTAGCCTTCTCTTATAACTTCAAAATGGATCCAATATTGTTGGATTGCATTAAATATTGAGAGAAATAGAATTTTTAAAATTTTGCTACTTTGAAGACAATAACAATGACTTTCTTTCATCATGAAATTTTAGCAGAACGAATGCCTTTGCTGCTCTTAATCGGTAACAATTTAGAATTGACAGTTCCTCAGTTTGATTCCTCTCTTACTGTCAAAACAAATATAACACGCCTTAGTTTTGTAGAATATTGAAAGAGAGGCTTATTTTCTATGCTAGTGGGACATATTTTAACACGGATGCTATGATTTAGATCAAACATGCATTAATATAACTTAGGTAAGATGTTGAAATTTATTTTAACGCAGGTGCATTGTTACAAAATATAAAAGCATAACTCATTTATACATTTGGCTTGTTAGCAATAGACCAAAATGACATTAACAACAAACAGATAAATGGCTTACTTAAGGTTCAATTGCATATACAATGTGCAATTGATAGTGTGTAGAGAACATTGTATATGCAAATAAACTATTGAGTATACTGTAGTATGTGTAGCATCTAGAGCACAATGGATTTTGTAGAGCTCATAGGTTGTATTGAACACATGGTTTGTGTAACAGTAGAGCACATGGTTGTAGGAGACTCGCAAATCGCCACCACTTGGGACACTAGAATGTTTGATGTTGAACAATTGAACTTGAAACTTGAGAGCTGATATTAAATAAGAGTTGCTTTTATATTCATAAAATTGTTTCTTGTACATAAAATATGGATTTAGAAATCCATGGTAATGGCATCAACAAAAAACATAATGTAGAAGGACAAAATAACATCCAGAAAAGCTAGAATCCAACACTTCAAAGTCAAAATAACATGTCAAATTCGCTGGGTAATGTAAAACGTGACAATGATGAGCTCAAGGGTAAGCAGATGCAATATGTCCCTGACAGAAAAATATGTCAAAACAATACTTGAAAACTGTTTTCGAGACAAATCTTCTTGAGCAAGTAGGGGAGAGGCAGTAAGACAAGCACTCAAACACTAAATTATTTGCTCATTGCTCAAGCGTTGATTGCAGAAGAGCCTTCCAATTTTGAGAAGGCAAGTAAGGTGCAAAAGGGGAGACTTGCAATGGATTTAAAATCGAAGCAACTTGCAGGGATAATACCTGGACCATGACAAGATCACCATAAGGAAAGGAATCTATCGGGTTTAGATGGATCTAAAAGACTAAGTGTGAATCAGAAGGGGAAGCTGCCAAGGGACTGGCATAATGCCAGATGAGTGGCCTAAGTCTACAAGTGAAAAGAAGCATTGATGACAAAGAAACCTACATTGTGGCCAAAGTGATCACCCTCAGATGTGTCCTTACTTTGTCTTCCTAGTTTAAGTGAAATGTTCATCAGCCATATGTCAAGAATGCTTTTGTTAAGGAAGAATTGACTTGCAAAGTCTATATGGAGAAGCCTCCTGGATATGCAAAAGAGAGAAAAAACATCTATTGTGCAGCCCAAAAGGGTGTTGTATAAATTGAAGCATGCTCCCAAAGCCTGGTATGTTATGATTGTCAACTATTTTTGCTCAGTAGCAGGTACAGACTGGTAAATCCCTGGTACAGGTACATCTCCTAAATGCGCCCAAGAGCAACCAGGGTACGGTCAGGTATGTCATCATACATACCCAGCCATACCCACGGGGTCTCGAACAAGTCCTGGCCACCCCAGGCACGTTTCCAGGTAAAAAAAAATTTATTTTTTATTTTTTTCTCACTATTTTTAAGACAAAGTAACAAGAAAACATAATATTTTATAATTTGAAACCCTAAAAGTGAACTAGAATGAATTAAACAAAAGCAAAACATAAAAGCAAAGCAACTTACCTCTCATTCCCTCATTGCATACTTGCCTCTCTAAGCTTTCATTTTACTCATTTAGGTTTGATACTTCATCAACAAGCATTGCAATCATTTTCCTAAGCTAGTACAAGTGCCCATTCGCTGCCAAGGTCATTGAGGAGCTTCAAAGGAGGAGGATTTGCAGGTTATTCATTGAAGGTAGGTAAGGTTTTAAGATTTCAGTTTTTAATTTTCAAGTTTGATTTTAATTTTTTGTTTTTAATCTTTCACACACTTCATGCTTCTTTTTATGTTTTATTATTTTCATTTTAAAAATTTTAAATTGTTTTTTCATTTTAATACATGTTATGCCTTAACGCATAGGGTTTAAGTTTTTAACCATTGTTTTCTTTGCTTATGTTGTTGGTTTTTAAACTTGTAGGTAGTAGTACAATGGCAGCAAGTTCCACCTCCTCTGGGCAATCCCTATTCAAAGAATTTGATCTGAATTCACCATTATGGAGGCATGTCACAATACTAGAGCAACTTCTAGGTGGTGGGCATTCTATTTGGATATGCCATAATTATGAAATTGTATTCAAAGGCTCATATAGTCGGGTGAAAGCCCACTTGTGTGCAATATCGGGTCATGGTATAAGAATTTGCAAGGGGAAGAATAATGTAGGGGTGCCAACAAAAGTTTTGGAATATATCAAAGAACAAAAAGATGTAGAAGCAACCTTTGCTTTGAAAATGGGTCAACTGTTGTAAAAAAATGGTCATCTCGATCAACGAGACCACCAATTGCCCCATCTAGTATTGGTTGTCAAGTTGTGACCTTGCCACATCGATTTGTGACAAAGCTACCTCCATGCAAGATGAGGATTCACCTCTTTCACAAAGGAGGACAAAAGAATCATTGGAAAAGTCCTTTCAAAATGAAAGCAGGGGTATCGCGGATAAGCACATTGCGAAGATGTGTGTATGCAAATGGATTGCAGTGTCGTCATATTGGCAAGAGATGGTGAAATCAATCACGAAGGCCCAAAAAGGGTACAAAGAGCCAAGTTATGAGAAGCTCAACACCACCCTATTGGCAAAGAAAAGCAAATATGTGGAAACCTCATTACAACCAATTAGAGACTCATGGGTGAAAACGGTTGTGTCCATCGTTTCTAAATGATGGAAACATGCAAGAAATTGCCCTTTGATCAATGTGGTTGCAATATGCCCTAAAGGGGCAATGTTTTTAAAGCAGTTGATTGTGATGGGCAACTGAAAGATGCCCAATTCTTTGTCATCATCCTCTTTGAAGCCATTAAGGCGGTGGGGCCTCAAAATGTTGTCCAAATCATAACGAACAACGCCAAAATTGCAAAGCCGCAAGAATGATAGTTGAGGCGAGGTATGGGCATATTTTTTGGACATCCATTCACTCAATTTATTGCTAAAAAATTGGCCACTAAAATAGAGTGGATTCAGTAAGTGTATGTCGAGGGTGAACAGATTGAAATGTTTGTGACCAACCATCACCAATCACAAGGCATCTTTAGATCCTTCTCACATTTGGAGTTGTTGAAGGTAAGGGAAGCTACCTTTCTTTTATTTATAAATTATAATGTAAATTTTTTTATTTTTAAAATATAGTACTCAAAAGTTTTCAAAAAAAAAAATTTGTTTCACATTTCTTATTAGGTTGTTGAGACTTGATTCACATCACACACGATCGTCTTAAGACGACTTGTGAAGGTGCGAGAGGCACTTAGCAAGATGGTAACTTCCAACCTATGGGTTGTATGGAGGCAATCAAACATTGAACGAGCCCAAAAAGTGAAGGACATAATCTTAGACGACACCCTACCGAGATCAAGCAGATTGTTTCCCCCTTCTAGGATTAACCATTTAGGTTAAATCATTTGGTGAACCCGACATTTTGTCTGTTGTGCATTGGATCTATCTTCTCCTCTCTTGCATCTTTCTTCTAGGGTTATGGCTAATTCTTATTCTTTCACCCCTACCCGTGTGTATTCCCAAACAACTATTCAATCTGAATATATACCAATTGTCACTCAATTCCCTCCTCGATTCAATCCTCCCTTGTTGATTCTACTATGTAAATGTTGTGACTACTCAACGAAATAAGCAACCCATGGGGGCCCTACACCACTCCCCCACCTCTTCCGCACAACCATCTTGTTGATTCTATTGTAAATGTTGTGACTACTCGAAGAATAAGCAACCCATGGGGGCCCTACACCACTCCCCCACCTCTTACAACATAACCATCTCACTGTTGAATAATCCAAAGATTATGATATTATTGATCCCTACCCCTGTTAAAATATCCTTTTTGATCTTCTTCACAAAGCTCCCGATTGTCCTCGAACATTAGAAGAAGCATTGCGCTCTATTCGATTCTGGCGAAAATCCTCCCATAAATTTTGCATATATGATGGAATCTCTTAAACTCGTGGATAAAGCAATTACATTTACCAATGATGATATTCCAATCACCTCTTCTAACGATCCTTGTCCTCATTTGATTACGGCCCGCATCCAAGGTTTTCTCGTTAAGCATGTACTCATTAACAATGGATTTGCCTTGAACATATGTCCTTTATCATTATTGACGCAATTGGGTATCCCTGATACGACAATCGAAAAAGTCCACACTTACAGTGTGAGGCTATGACACCACCACCCGCACATCTATAGGAACAATCACATTGGATTTGCAAGTAGGGCCTTGAAAATCCCCACTTTCTTTTATATTATGGATGTTCCATTTCAATTCAATCTTCTTCTTGGTCATCCATGGATCCATGCCATGCGGGCCGTTCCATCCACTTCAGTACATCATGTGTGTTAGATTTGTCTATGAAGGGTATGAGCACACTATTCCAACTAACCCCAAAGCATTCAAATATTGTAAAATAGATCTTATTACTTCTATGGGTATGATGCTCTTGGGAATAAAGCACAACTACTAACATACTAACATCTCCACCGGTTCTTCCACTCAATCTCCCGCCGTTGATCTTGTATCTCCCGCTATATCTTCTCCTACGCCATCCTCCACCTCTGCTCCAAATCCTCTAGAGAATGTTGTTCAACAATTTAATATTAACGCCAATGGGGTTTGGGTGGATCGGTTAAGACATACGGTTGTGTCCAGATCCACCTAGGTTCAAATCCCACCCATGCGCAATCCCTTCGGGATGGTTTATCCATGGTGGCGGTTGTTGCATCACCGGTGGTTGCAACAAGTTGCTCTTCTCAGGCGGTGGCGGACTTTGCATCATCGGATTTGACTTGGCGGCGGTGGTGGCTCTCCACGGCGGTGGCGGAAATGCATCGTCAACAATGGAGTGGTCTTCGTTTGCAGCGTATATGTGGTTGTGCTTTGTGATGGAAATTTGTAATATCTCGGTTTGGGACATGAATTTTAGGGTGGGGCCCTACCAACCCTCCGGTTCATAGCTTGATCAAAAGCATTTTAAAATCTTTAAAAAAAAGGTTTAATGTCGAGACCAAGCGAGTCGAATGATGATGATGATGGTGGTTTCATTGAGCTTACCCAAGAGAACTTGTGTAAGTTAGATTTCAACCCTACCGATGAGGATGACTCCATGTTCCATTCTCTTTATATTGCAACCGGCCCTAGTGAATAGCATCTTTGTTCTGCTACTCTTTTGCCACTACCAATGTCATGGTTCCTTTTCACAATGTTATCCACGCTCTTGATCTTATTCCCTCCTTTAGCTCTATCACTATTCCTGCACACCAAGATACCCCACATGATCTTCTACCCATTCTCTTAGATCATGGCTTGCTCACTCACCCCACTAAACGGTATTATACCGCTCAAAATGTTCTAAACAACTAGACATCCCTTTTGTGATTACCATTGCCTATTTGAACATATGACTAACGACTATCAATCCCTATTGCAACAAATCCTCACCCTCAAGGCCAATGGAATCATCACCATTTTTCAAGACTCTAAGTCACTACATACACAATCCGCTTCTCTAGATATACAACCAACACCCACGCAACATGTGCTCGATACATTCACTTGTACACTCTACATTCACGAGACAATATTGGAAACATGTGCCTTTCAATCCTACTAACGACAACATTGTGTGCACATATGAAGCCCTAAAGCAATTAGGACTTACTCCCTCAGACATTACTCCTCTTCTACATCCATCTAGTGATTACCAAGGCTACATCATGTTACTATTTGCTTTTGGTCCAAGAATCATTGCCACAAAGGTGGGGGTTGCCCTTGACACCCAGCCTGCTTCACTTACACTTGGCTGCTCTTGGTTAGGGCATCTCGGAGGTATTATTGACAACCATCATACTACTATCACCTACCATCTACACAAGAGCATGGTCACAATTCATAATAATTCATCACCAAATTACATGCCTAACGTGATACCCTGGACTCAACATATGACCAAGCATGGACCTCCTTACAACAATGAAGAGTATATCATGGCCATGTATCACTTACGTCTAACAAGATTCTTCTTTGGGTCCCACAAACCTTTCGCATATTACACAAATGACCCGGGCCCCGTAGGCTTTGATCCAAATTTAAATGACACTCTAGATAAGTATATGCCCTACTCTAATTCTTACACTGGGGGAATCCAACCTTCCCCCTCGTTTCCCGATGACACACTTTGTTTATAGGTTCAACTTGACTGTTGAGGGAGCGGCTACATACCCAAACCTCACTTTGCACACACACACTAGGGGGAAACCTTGCTTTCCATCTCTAGTTACATAGTCTATATTCACAAAAAGCCCAAAAATCTAAAATATTTCCCCCCTAGGGGCATTCTTGGATCACCCTTCCTTCTCTTCAGAGAATAGGTTTTCATTTATGCCCTCAAGGGGCCTAAAAATCCAAAAACATTCAAATATACTAAAAATACAAAACATTCAAATAAATACAAAACATCCAAAAATATTTGCATCACTTTTGCTTGGTTGTCTTTATTGCATGCTTATACTATTCATGTTGCACATTACTTATCATACATTTTTACATTTTCTCACATACAGGTGTTATTATTCAAATGTTTGTTACTTTACATTCTCCTACCTCATTCACTCGGTACATACATTGTGTCATACTACCGAAATTTTCATATTATGGCTTGTTTCTTTTACATGCTTGCTCTTTTCTTTCACTTGTTTGTGGGCAATGCCCTATGTCACTTGATTGTTGCTCGTTGGCATTGAGTGTCTCGACTCTCGATTGTCTTGCGACATCCCGAGTGGTATCCCATGTATACGACAAATTGTTTGTCATGTTGTTCTATTTGTGTGTCCTTGCATGCTTTTGCTTACATCTACTACATTGTTTTTCTATTGTTTGTTACTAACACTTTGCTAGTTTTTCTATTATATTGTTATATATCCGTGTAGACACAAAATCACGCACTTGGGTACATTTCTAGGTCCTAATCACATACTACTATTCATATGCTTCTTACGGGAGAAAAGTACTAATTGATCATTATACTTGGCCTCTTAGTTTCCTTTTAGTCCTCCTCTTGACCTTACGAACCTCACCGCCAACTCGACCCTTCATACTTCACATTTTCTAGCTCGGACACAAGCGCCCAAGCCCCCTTATCCCCTCTAGGTTCCCTTGACCTCTTTGTACTTAGCTCGCTCCTTTTGGGTCCATTCTAGTCATTGGGCATCCTTATCTCTTAGGGGTCGGCATTTTAGTGATCAATTACGAAATTTGAACAAGAGAAACATATAAATATAAAGTTATGTGACCAAATTAAAGAACCAAGCTCTAAGCATCTACTATCACCACCTAAGGTTGCATCCACAAAGCATCTAAGAGCATCTTGGCATCCATCTAGCATCATCACAAGGGACAAGGGTTAGTTTTTGCATCACACACATAGGAGGGAAGTTCATTTTGTTCCATGCACACATTTACTACATTCTACATCTAGTTACTTGCTCGCTACTTCACGTGCGACACACACAAGAGCTACCTAGGACACGATTCCGCACACACACAAAACTACATTGGGTTTGAGATGTAGTGCAGCGCTCAGTCATAAGATCACCATTGTAACAGTTGAGGATAGTCTGACCCCTCATTTTGCATCTTTCTTTTTTAGGGTTTGATGCTCTTTTGGGGCTTTTCAAGTAATCTATTCATTACACGCTATCAGTGACATCTGTAAGAGTTCAGCAACAAATAGCGAGGGTTTCAAATCATCTGGTGACCTTGCAAATTTGGCTTTTGAACCTCCTACACGACTCGGCGCCAGAAGGATCCTAGCGCCTGGCGCCCTAGGAAGGGATCCTGCGCCCGGGCGCCCTAGTCCTGTTGCTCACTGCACTCTGCATTTTCTAGGTTCGATTGTGACCTCTTGTGTTCTGTTTGCCAATATTCCACTTCACACATCATCGGGACATTCTCGAAATCAGCTCGATATCTAATCCTTTAGTGCACTTAGGGTTTGGCTTAATTTTCTTATTCTTGGAGGTCGATCTATTGTTCATTGCTATATCTTTATCACATTTGCTTATTGTACACATTTAAGTATTTAACAAAGTATTACTATCCCCTAAGTTTATTTTTGTTAAAACACTATGGTATCCCCCTGCAAGAATCCTACAACATGTGCACATCAGCTACAGGTCCTCTTGTTTGGGCCACGCTCTCACTCTTCCATCTCACGTGCCCCAAACAAGAGGGGCAACCATCGGATGATATCTCACCCTCACGGCAAAGACATAACCAAGAAACATAATGACATAGTATAGAATCGGACATTTCGAGGTTTAGAAAATACCACAACCAAACCATACGAAAAATACCATAGCGTCTCCGAACAATATGGCCCATTCCATACGCTTCTATCCTGGGGTAGATTCAATAATTTTCTCAGTTGGTACAATTTCTCAAGGACATTTATAGGATTTTCACTCAGTTTCAATGATAGAATACATGGTACAATTCAGATTATGGTGGCACCAAGGGTACGTGCAAGCTAGCATTGCCCTGGTACATTGTGTCATTGTTTGCAAATCAATTGGGTTCGTGTTCATCTGCAGTGACACTTATCCGTGGGTCTTGGGAAGTGTTGAGGTGATTGTTATCCTCGTAGGCTTGACTTCCCATTACTCATATTTTTGTGGAGGGATGCGGAGCAACTAGAACACTCCCCATACAGTTCTCTTCACCATGCGGGGTGCATTTGCACTTCTTTCTATTCTCCTTAGCACATTCCACTTGGGGACTGATCACCCCCAAGTCCTTCCAACCAGCTCCAACACAAAGTTCAACAAATCTCTATGACAACGATAGCAAGAATACTCTCTCCCCCTCTCTCACAAAACAATCAAGTGTACTCTTTCCTTTGTTTTGCTTTTCTACTTACATATTGCTAGTTTCACACTAAGTTCAAGATTTTCATGTTAAAGTTTGATTTCCTATACTATGGACATTGACTACACTTTTCTTTGTAGGTACTCATCTTGGCAAAACAAACACAACCAAAACAAAGACAAAGTCCTAACATAAGCACAAGGAGCTCCAGTGAAGGCAAAATGTGTCTACACACTTAGGTGACTTTTCCTTTAAGCACACAATTTTCAATTCCATACTTAAAGGGGGGGCAAATGTAGACACTCATTTTGGTAATTCATGACTTGCAATAACACAAATTGTATAACACTCTTGCATTAGCCCACACTTGCTCAATTTGGCCAATCATGTTATCCCTTTACTATATCTCACTCATCCTTACTTGCACACACAACCTTGTTCGCATAACGGTCATATTACTCCATCAAATTAGGTTATACCCTTACACATTGCAATTCCAATTCCTAGATCATTCGCACATGCATCTGGGACCAAAGCGCCTAGAAAGGGCCATAGCGTCCATACACTATGGACCCACCTAGCCACTTTGGTCCCTTTCCCTCCAATGGTAATTTTCTTGATTTCAATCTCTTTGGTACACTTCTAGTTGGCATTTTCCGAGTTTTCCAGACCTAAAACGCATATATAAGCAAGTTATTTATCTCCCATTAAGGAGGGCATTCTATCTACTTGACTCCTAGCATTCCAATGAGCAAACACTAAGAGCAATCACAAGCAAAGCTACTCCAAGACTCCCTTGAGCTCCACATACTCTACATACTCATTCTAGGGCAATCATCCACTCAAACTGCAAATACAAAAGGCACATTATCAAAGTCAAGTCAAGCTAGGGCAAAGGTCAAGTACAATCACATTGTTGCAAGATCATGATTATCAATATAGTTGCATACATTCTAGATATCACATGTTAGGTGAGAACAACGTGCGGTTTGAGCCCTCTTCGGAGTAGTGGCGACATCGGCGGTGCACAAGAGTGCCCACAACCCACCTATGTTGTTTTTGCAAGACTCTCTCACCATCTAGGGTTTTGAAGATTCAATCAGTTGCACAACAAGCATCGCATAGTTTCGGAGGTCCATATTTCAGGCGGGAGTAGAACACGAGTTGAAAGTATAGAGGGACACAAAGGCGTTTAAAAGGGTCGTAGCAGGGGTATGCTTTAGACCGTAACATACTCTTTGGTCCAGGTAGTTTTGCAAGGTATAGTTTCAGAGACAAAGCTCGATCAGATCATTTCCTGCCATTTCCAGTCATCAAGTCATCCCAGATAAGTATAGGAACTAGAATATCAACTAAGTCCTCTTCTCTTTCCCATTGTTAGTACTTCATTTCATTTATCTATCATTGTTTATCTTGTTTCATGTATTATCCTAATATTGTTGCAATTATCTTTGGAAACTAGTTGATTAGGATAATATTCAATTGGTTACTACCCCCTTCAAGGATTAACCATTTAGGTTAATCACATTGATGCCTAGACCCTTTCTTTGTCATGGAGGATGGCATCATACAGGGATGTGGAAGTCAATGAGGGATATATGTTGGCATTGTCTAGGCTCTTCCCTAATCCTAAGGTCGAGGACATGGTTATGACAAAGTTTGCCAATTTCATAGCAAAGACAGGGCATAGCCTTCGTGCTCTTTGGTCCAAATATAAGATGGATGCTCATATGTGGTGGTACCTCCATGGTCAAGCATCTTTGTACCTGTAGCCTCTTGCAATCAAGGTCTTGGCACAGGTAAGTTTTTTATTTTTTATTTGTTTTAACTATTTAAAAATTTAAGTTTGAGTGTTTAATTTTAGTTTTGCATTGACTTTGCTTCATAGGTGGTGAGTTTGTCTTCCTCTCGGAGAAATTGGAGTACATATAACCTCATCCACTCACAAAAGCGCAACAAGTTGGGGGCTAAAAAGACCAAAGATTTGGTGTATATACATTCCAACTTGTGCCTTCTTTCCCACAATCAACTAGGAGTACAAGGGTCAAGAAAACTAAGTAATCGATCGACACCCTAGGGCACCTCGTCACTGGTACTAAACATCCCCAGTGCAGTGCAGTACCCGAATACGTGCCCGAAATAGCCAAGATATGACCAGGCGGAGTCCGGGTACAATCGAGTGTTGGAAGATGCACAAAGAAGAAAGAATACGAAAGGCAAACCGCACTTTGTCCAAATGATACAGCGAGAGGTTTATTTATTGAGAGAGAGGTGGTTGAACAGCTTACCAACCGAACAACTACATAACTGTTTTTACATTCTATATAATGTGTTATATTTTAACACCCCCTCTTAATGACTAAACCGGAAACAAGACAAAGTTTGCCCCGAAATTTTACAAATTTCCTAAAGCCCATATGTTTAGTCATTACATTTACAGATCTATGCCATAAGTTGTACTTTAAAATCAGCAATCCTTAAGCGTGATGCAAATGTCGAATGAAGACGAACCACAAAACAAAAATCTGGTCCCATGAACAAAAGATATGGCAAGTGGTCCAATGGTTCTCTGTTTCGTGACTCATTGACCAGTGATGAATCACCAATGGTGAGAGTGTCACCCCATCTCCAGAGTGCTGAAATCGAACCTCGAAGATGTGGATTAAAAATCTATTCCAGGCTTGTGTAGCACTGTAGGAGTCTGTCTGAAAGACTCAATTATACTCATGTAATCGAAGTCACCTCGATCACATCCTTGCACCACCATGTAGTGCTCATCCAACTTTTTGAAGAAGAGGAATGTGACCATCTGTGCAGGAGTTAGAACCAACTCCTCAATAGTAGGAGAAATAACCATCTCCGTCTCAACAGTGGTCTCCGTCTCAACAGGAGAAATAACCATCTCCGTCACAACAATGGTAGGAGTGAGAACCAACTCCTCCGTCTTATCTATTTGCTCATCTATCCCCCTCTGTTGGGAAAGATCGTTCACAACACAATGAGCAAACTGGTCATGCTCTACTGTCCTTCGAGCAAGGACCTCTGAGTGAGTGGTTGGGCATGCCATCTCACCATGCACCGTTAATGCATCTGGAATAGTGGAGTCTCCGTCCACAACAAATTGTTCTTCAGAATGAGGAAATCCATCCTCCCAAGGCATGTCCGCCTCCCGTACACCTAGTATAGTGGATATTCCCTCCACAATAGGTGCATGTAGGTTGACTGTATCCAAGTCAATAGATTTGTGAGGAATGGCTTCCTCCCAAGGCATTGCCTCCTGCACATCCTAAATGGTGGAGTTGTCCTCCACACGTGCATTCATGTTGATCGCAACCGGATCAACAAGCCGATACTAACCACCTACCCCAATACCAAGGGCAATTATCCGTCTTTGTTTCACATCAGAGACAACACACTTCTTTCCACATAAATCCACAGAAATATTGGGATTTTCAATCAATTGACGAATAGATAGAAGATTCTTTTGTAAAGAAGGTACATATCTAACATTCCGTACCAACAATTTATGAGCATTATTCAATACAATGCATATATCTCCTATCCCTTCTACTGCAAGTGATTCTCCATCGTAGTACTACCGATTCAAAACAAACATTTGCATAAAATAAACATACCAGTCCTACGACATGAAAAGTGTGCGGACGCACTTTCAGTAATAATCCAAGAATCGGTACCACTATCATTCGAGCATGATGTTGTAAGACAATAACGAGCATGCCCGTCATCCGAATCCCGTTCTTTTGCAATCATGTTGCCACATGTTCCTCATTACATGGCTTTTTCTTCGCTTCAAAAATCATACATCCGCTTCCGACAATCCTTCTTGAGGTGCCCAACCTTGTGACAATAATAGCATGTGACCTGATACCGAGTGGAAGACTCACCAAATTGATGTTTCCACTTTCCCTTTGACTGAGTGACAAGAGCACTCTTTGAATGGTCACAATTAGATTCTGCCTGAAGTTGTCTCCGCTCCTTTTGCAACAGGTAGGAACTCACCTTGTCAAACGTGAGTGTTTGACTTTCAGCCATTAAATGGAGTGCCTCCACAAATGACTCATATGAAGAAGGTAAGTTGTTCAAAACTAGAGCCACCATATCATCGTCGTCCACCTTTTTATTGATGGAAGATAACTGGTCTCGGAGATCTTTCATCCGAAGTAGGTGCTCAAACAATGATCCACCTTGTAACTTTACGGAAAAGAGCATATTTTTCAGGTATAAAACCCGACTCTTCTCTGACGTCTGATATTTATCCCTCAGACTGACCCATAATGTGCTTGCCACAGTGGCATTCCGCACTTCCGGTATCAAATCATCCGACACCGATAACTTGAGAAGCAATAACACTTCCTTATGACGTTTGTCATAATCCTCGAAGTTTGTCGTTGGTCGACTTTCATCACCCTTGATGATTTTATCACAATCACGAAACTCCGCAACCGTTAAAATCTTATGACTCCAAACATTGAAATTCGTGCCCGTTAACTTTTGTGTCTCTGGCAAAGTTAAGTGTGATATATTTGCCATTTTATTATTCCAAAAGAACAAAAATAATAAAATAATAGTTTTACCCACACTCAATAAAATAATACTTATTCCACCAAAAGTATTACTTATTCCAATAAGTAATATTAAAAATATTAAAATTAATTATGCAAAGGTGAATGAATAGCTTTGTTGAAAATAATATTATTTCACCGACCTTCTTTCAAACGACTCTGCCTTAAAGCGATTTTTGCAGTACCTCTGATTTTTGTTGTTTGCTGGTGCTGGCCACGACAGGATTCTCACGTCTTCTCCTTCCCGCACTTCTATGCACTCTGCCCCCACGATTGCAGACTTTACACAAGTTTGCCCTCACGATTTTATGCACTGTGCCCTTTTGCCCTCACGAGTTTATGCACTGTGCCCTCGTTTTTCTCCCTCCACGATTTTTGGCAACAACAGGACCACTATTAATGTGCCCTCGTTTTTCTTCAACGACGATCCACGATTTTGCCCTCCTTCACGGCTTTACAAAAATGACTGTATTGTCTCACGTTTTTCCTTTGACATTTGTTCTTCCAATGGACGTCGTGTGCCCTCGTGAAGATGAACCAGTGATTTTTGCTCCACGATTTCTGCGACTGTCTATCTGCAACTGTCTCCTTTCACACGATTTGCGACTATGATTCTTCTTTGCCTTGGATGGAATAACTTCAGTTTGTGCCCTACTGTGGCTTCCCAAACTTCCAGTTCGTGCCTATGTGACAAGGCTTCCTCAACCGCAAACCTTCCTTGCTCGATACCAATGTTGGAAGATGCACAAAGAAGAAAGAATACAGAAGGCAAACTGCACCGTGTCCAAATGATATGACAGAGGTTTATTTATTGAGAGAGAGGTGGTTGAACATTGCTTACCAACCGAACAACTACATAACTGTTTTTACATTCTATATAATGTGTTATATTTTAACATCGTGTACGTCTCGCAAACATACCCGACCTGCACAGCCATTTCCTCGGCGTTTCCACGCCCGAAACTATGTTTTTTTAATAACTTTTTTTCTAGTTTAAATTTAATATATCATTACAGCAAAAATTACAATTTTCGCAACACCATTATTCTACAGAAGGTGCCAAATACAAGCCATCATAAACATGGATAAAAATAGCATGTATGAGATAAATCATAAATGTAATAAACACCTCAACTAGATATGGTAGGGACAAATGAAATTATGAATTTATGAGTAGTTTGTTGTGGTTATTTAGCCCGTAGTTTGTTGTGGTTATTTAGCTTGTTTTGTTTTTCATATGCATAGTATGTGGTTAAGTCCTATTTAGAAGGCTTGAATTTATATATTTTTTTAATTCTTATATATTTTTTGTATGGCCGTATCCAATGTCATATTTGGGGCCAAAAAAATTTTGTCATATCCATGTATCGACTACTCCATACCCATATCCAAAACGTATCGATTACTTAGCAAAAAAAAACATTGGGATATTGATCCAAAGGGAGTTGACTTGGATGCTTCCATTTCCCACCTATCATTAGATGACAAGGGATTGGAGACTTCTTTGGCACCACGAGACCTACATGCACAAGGGGGTGCTAGTGGTAGTGGCTCTAGTGGGAGTGGTTCGAGTTCATGTGGTTCTAATGAACCACATCACGATGTTGATGTTGATGTTGATGTTGATGTTGATGTTGATGTTGATGTTGATGATGCTCTCGATGAAGAGGAATATGATGACTATTGAATACTAGTTTGAACTTTGATCATTGGTGTAATAAATTGAATTTAATATATCATGACATTGTGTTTAATTTAAGCTTTTAACAAAATTTTAATACCAGTTTGAACTTTGATCATTGGTGTAATAAATTGAATTTAAGATATCATGAGTCATGACATTTTGTTTAATTTAAGCCTTCAAGTTTTTAACAAATTTTGAGTTATCTTTTGTGGTTATTTAGCTTATTTTGTCTTTCATATGAATAATATGTGGTTAATTCCTATTTAGTAGGCTGGAATTTATATATTTTTATTTTGTAAATATTTGTGTACGGCTATATCCAACACCGTATCCAGGGCCAAAAAAATTTGCAATATCCGTGTATTGGACACACCGCACTGCGTACCCATATCCAGAATGTATTGGCAACTTAGTTAATTTTTGCATAATAGGTTTAAGAAGTCTTCGGAAAATTCAAATCTGTGTACACGTGACAGTTGCCTAGTCTGCCAAATTTCCCCAAAAACACTCAGAGGCTGCCTCAGACACAGATCCATTAGCGATTGCAACAGCACTAAATGACTCTTTTGGCCAAATTTCTACTATTTTCATTCCATATATGTGTTCGTTTGGCCTCTTTTCACCCCTCTGATATTTTTTAGATTCTCTTGATAGTATTCATTCTCTACATGCTCTGAGATCATTCATTCACTACCATCATATTTTTTGTTGTTGTTATCAATCACGTGCAAGGCCCACTTTGCTATGGCCTGCACTCTCATTGTTATGGCTGCTTTGCCCTACACTACTCCCGTCTGTGCTACTATCACATCTATCTCCCATGGCTATTCTACACGTTGAAGGAAAGGGCTTCTCAAGGAACGTACAGTCCTCTATTTCAGATCAGGGATCTTCCATCCTTCCTCTTCTCAGATCATGTTGGTAGAACCTCTGCATATTTCTATTGGAGCTGGATATCAGGGCACTTTGATAGCAAACTGAAATTTACTGTTTTCTCTTGTACATGCTGATAGATTAAATTCTTACATGCTTTGCTTTATCTTCATTTTGAATTGTATTCAATGTTTAACATATCTCTTAGAATTTGTTTCTGGATCCACACTAGTTTCTGATATTAAGTGAAGTAGAAAACTGGTTTCTTCTTTTTCTAGAGTAAATGAACAGTTCCCTGCCTCTTGTTAATGCAAGCCAGCAAATTAAATGGTTGCTAGAAGCCCGAAGTGAACCCTGTAATGTGCTAGGTGTTTGTTTTTCCCTCTTTGCCAAATGCAGTGCACGTATTTGGATTCTTACATCTACAATTTCCACAGATATTGAGGAAAATATTGAGTGGGCCAAATCCAAAGATCCAGAGAAGATAGATCCCATACTCCTTCCCTTGTTGCTTTAGATAGTGATAGAATGCCTACGAAGTCCCTAGGAGTGACAGAATGCAACAAAACACAAACAGAATGTTAAGTGAGTTGAAGAAGGTGAAAACTCCTTCGTACTGATCGAATAAAAGCAAAATCTTAATATTAGGTTTGCAACATTTTTTGGGTTCTTTATGACTATAGTCTATTTTTAGTTCTCATATTTTTTCCGGTTTTTATTAATAAATATATACTAACAATTGCAATTTTTAGATAACAAATTCAGAGGGTTCAGACTGAGCAAACCTGTTAAGACAGACCAAAAAAAGTTCAAACCAGGCCTCGACTAGGTTTGGATGGACCTGGTAACTATGACATACATCAAAGCGACACAGGAAAATGGTAAAAATGTTAAGGGTTTACCCTACCCTAAGGTTATTCAATTAGCAATTATATTTAAGGATTTCATTGGCACGGTGTGAGATGTTGAATTATTGTATTTTTAAAAAAATGACCTTTTGGGATAGACTGTATATGAGGTTTTTGAAATTGACATTCCAGATCACACCACATGATCTATCATCATGATAATCTTGCGATGATGGATCATGTGGTGATCTGATGCATCACTTTCAAAACTTTGTACATCCAAAATAGTGTTCCCTTATTAATAAGGACCATGGAAGCCTTCAGACATTGCATCTGGTCCGGATCTCATGTCGGGAGATATCCTAAAGTAAATCTTTTGAAAAACATTGCTGTATGTTGTAGCCCTAACCTCTGGGTATTTTCTTGAGTATACTGAATATTCAAGTACATAGGTACTTGAATACATATCTGCTGAGTATGTGGATTTTTGCTATTATCAGCACCTTTACATTATTGGTAGAGTGCTTCAATTCAGAAAAACTCTCAGAAGGCTCTTAAATGTGCAAAGTTGACAGTCCTTGGCTATGACACTCCAAATCTTGTATCAATTCCCAATTGATAGATCAAGAATGATTCCTTATACACTAAGTTAATAGATCCTAGTAGTTCTATCAATCAATAATTTGTGTTCGCCAAGTTGACAGATCCTTGTGGCAGAGCCGTTACATATTTCAAGCATCAAGTCTATAGATCTAAGACTGCTAAATCTACTCAACACATTAAGCACCTCTTCGACAGTTAAATGGTTGCTGCACATATTTTATTGTGTGCATAGCATGGACCATCTTATGGTGTTGTATTGTGGCATAGAGACTTGTGATTATTAAGATCACCTTGTTCTGATTCATGACAATTAACCTTGTGCATGTGCTTGTGGTTCCTCAGTGCATGCACCTTGCGATTTGTTCTTTTCGGAATGGGATTTGTGTATGAGGATTGTTGTGTTCCCTCTTCTTTCATTGTTTCAGCCCCTTTGTTGGACTATCCGTTACCCAAAACCTTCTCTGAGAACATTTGTAGTGTGATTGGATTGGATGGAGATATGTTGTGAACAGAGTACTTCAGAATAACAGCTCATCAGTAAGAATAGTCTCGGTGCTATTATCACTTATGCTCAACTCTTCTTCAGATTACAGTGAGCTTCAGGAGAAAGAGAATGCCTTCAGGGTTGAATGGTAGGAAAATCCTTTAGGGGCAATGCAAATCATTTGCCTTAGGAAGTTGGGTAGTGACTTGCACTTTGTTCTTGACTGTTGATTTAGCTGCTGTATTTACCAAAACAAGAATGCGGTTTAAGTTTTGACAAGCATGTGAGTGTAAATGAAAATAGTTGCGTATGATATTTTATGCTCATTTTGCTAGTATTACAGTGAGATTCAGTGTCCCTTGCAGCTAACTAAGTCCAGTAGACAATTGAAAAGCATGGGTGAATGTTCCAAAACCCAAGGGAATTTGATTTAGTTTATTGTTAAGTGTCTGCACAGTGTAACCATATGTGTATGCTAATATTTGAACTAAATTGTAGCATAGTTGTGCAAGTTGCAACATCCTTTTATGTTGCATTACTGAAAAATGTCATTTGAAACCTAGAACCATATGATGATGGTTAATTTGTGTCCACTGTAAGATAAATATGAATAAATAGACAAGAAAAACAGTCATTAATTTTCTGAACTGACATTAGAAGGGAATGCAAAATTTTGTAGTTATTTGACATTTAATTGGAGAACCTACACATTTGAATAAAAACCCTGTCATATGCAACAACAATTTGAAGGTATTTGATGGGTTGTGTGGAAGTATTTGTCTTCCTAAGTGGAAATGCATCACAGTTACTGATTGAAACAAAATTCAGACAACCCATAGAAAAAGAATTTGCAACATCACCATAAAAACTTCATTCAACCACTAGAATACCTTTTTTTTACCACTCACATAACATGTTGAGAAAATATGGAAATTTTATATTTCTGCAAACCCTTGGTGATCCACTATGCCTGTGCCACCCAACGACATAAGCTGTCATGCAGCATCCATCCAAGTATAGCTCTAAGCTGATAGTCTTATAGTTATTCTGTATCGACAGAGACATTTTACCCTAACTACTTAGAGGCAACTCATAACATAAGATCACGGCTAGCCTTGAATTAATCATTATGAGAAACCATATTAAATATTGAACTATGCAACTGCTTGGTGGAAACCCTAAGTAAAGCATATGAAACCCTAAGTGGTTCAGAGAGAACCGTAACTGATGCAGAGGAAACACTCACTAAAGGGGAGGAAACCCACAGTGCCAATGCGTTCTAGACTAAGTGGCACACAGAGATTGCCGCTTCTTCGTTTTCCTTCTTAATCAAGCACATAGAGACAATACGCAAAGAAAATAATTCTACAAACCCTTGGCGAGTCCACCAGATCGGTTCAACAAAAGCATAATGTATAAACCACTCAAGACCAGAAACAATGTGCAAGAGTCTTCTAGAATCAACTGCAGAGAATTAACGCTCCTGCAACATCTATGAGAATCCTGCCTATGACTTATAGCCTCATTTGTACAAACAGAAATATTTTCCATAGCCACTTCAAGACAACTCAAAATATGTAATCATAGTTAACCTTAACTTAATAGCTTAATCATGAAACCCACAATTTGGCAGCGATAATGAAACCCGCACAGAGTTTTAGCGATAATCAAAAAAACAAGCAAAACAAACCAGAACATGTAATCACAGTTTTAACCTATTTAATCAAAACAAGTTTTAAAATCAAAACAAAAAAAAAACCACTCAATTTAGAGAGTACTCGACGGCAGAAATGCAAAATTCAAAATTCAAGATTCATCAGCCGCACAAGCGCGAGATTTCCGGCAGTCTCGTACGCGTGATCCCCAAATGTAACCGAAAATTAAGGCCAAAGAAAAGAGAAACAAGCTTTAAAGGACAAAAAGGAAAAAGATTTAAAGCATGAGGAAAAGAAGATATAAAGCGTGACCTGAAAAGAGTGGGCGGGGAGCTGCCAGCCATGGCGGCGAACCATCGGGCCTTCGCTATAAATGACATGCAAAGAAGTTTCACTACAGGAGAGAGCGCGTAATTTCTATTTTCATCCCAGCGCCTTTCCACAGGAAAATTGTATTTTCAAGTCCACAACAAGATTGTCCTACAAAAACAGGACTGTCCCGATTTTTGTAGGGTTTCTGTTACGGAAATAAATATAAAGCGCAAAGCAAAGCAGAGATCCCTACCAACCAAAATACCGAACCCTGCAGAGCCTTGAACGCCCCACTCGGCAGCTCTACAGGTGTCGGTCACAGGGAATAAAGAATCGGCGGAGCCTGCGAACAGCCTAAGCACAAAATTCAGGGACAGTGACAGAGTATTCGGTAAGAAGGCATTTTGACCGGCTTTCGGGTTGTTTTTTCGCCACGTCGGATTGTGGGGAATCATATTCTCGCCACGTCGTTCTCGCGGGACCCGCGCGGACGTCATTTTTTTATTTTCCCGTTTGAAGTTGAGTTTGGTTTGGTTTATTTTGTGGGACAAAAGGAGGAGCAGCCGCAAAGAAAGGTTTAGGTAGAGTAGGAATTTGAAATGCTAATCTTGAAAGCTAAGTAAGAATAAGAATAATACCAAAGTTGTATTCTTGATAACTATGTTGTACAATTATTAGTACCTCCGACATGGAGTGGTACGAGCTTTCACCTAAACCTATTCATTTGTCCTACAAATTTGTAAAGTGTGTTTTTTTATTTATCATCGTACTTACTTCCTAGGACCTTCATATTACGACCATAATATAGACAACATATTTTTTTACCCTTTTTGTAATGAGTGAAAGCATGTTATTAGTTAGCGGATAAGGTATATTAAGGGAAAAAACATTGCCTCTCAAAAGATTGAAATGGTTTCACTTCCAACCCTCTAAATAGTTATTGGTTTGATTCAAAAATATGAACCCATCACAATAAAGTTGAAGTATTTGAAGTTTATATTGTCTCATTTTTACAAGTGACGAGTCAACATTATGGTTGAGGGTCTAAAATCACATTTTCCGCCACTCTAAGCTCAATTGTGTGCATAATCATTTATGTTGCAAACAAATTTTATATGTATCATAACTTTATGTAATATTGTAACTTTCCTAAAGTAAGGTAGTAATCAAATATTTTAATTGAAATATTTTGCTCCAAAATATATATATTTATGTCGGAGGCATCTCCAATTGCGGGACTAATTGCCAAAAAGAATCAAGTCTTTCCAACATGACACTTTTTGGTCCATAAGAATAATATCTAGGACTCTTTCCTAGCATGTAAACAAAATATTTGGTTCCATCTATTTATCTACACTTGGACCCTCCATGCAACACCTACTTGTATGGTGTTCTTACTCCCCTACATGTGCATATGTAATGACATTGTTTATTAGTATCTAGGGCCAATCGATTTGTTGGAGTCGTTTATTGCACAAAATTCATGGTTACGGATCATACAAGGTATTGGTAAGTATTTATTCATATGGTAATACTAATTATTTGGAGAATCGAATGAATAATTGTGGTGGAAACAAAGCGACATGAGAAGAAAGGATTCACACTCCACGATATGGCGACTTTTAATATTTGGGCGGGAGTGCTAACAAAAATGGGCGAGAGGAAGATTGTTCAACTAGAAAACCCGGTGAGAATGAGTGCAAGTTTGAGAGAGGGGGACATATGTGTAGCAAATAAATATTCCAAGCTTGCGTAGTGATCCACATAAGAGAAGGCCGATTATAGAGAAAAAATATTTGATCTACTTGGAGTTTTCATGATTTGATCTACTATTGCTTCTTGTTTACCTTCTCGCTAACTTTTTTTCTTCATAGGAGTGAAGAGTAAAGAAATAATGGCTTAATTTGTCGACATAACTCAATATATAAGTCAAAGTAGTGTATGTGATGAAGATGTGTTGTTTCAATCCATTGGAGTAACCAAGCCTTTTGTAAGTAATATACTTATTATTATTAATTGTGCATATCTCGGTGTAAAATTCAATCTACAATTGAAATTTGGATATAAGGTTTAGCACTTCCCTTCTCATTTACACATACTCAATCATTAGAGACAACTAGTAGAAGAACAATGATGGCATAGAAGAAGAACACTCTTCACTATTTTAAAATCCTACCTCTTAATATCAATTAGCACATCAGCTTTGGGTTGACCATATTTTTATTTGTATTATAAATAGGGTGATTTTTAAGATATTTTATCATTTTTTAACCCTTAATTAAATTTTTGGTCAATTTAATTAGGTTTTAGACTAGATTAGATATGCTTGCAAATCTTACAAAGATGTTACTGATAGAAATAATGATTCGATTTCCAAATTAGATGAGATAGAAAGAATATAGCATACGTCAATCAAATTAATATGTAATTGAAAATACGAAATGGATGTATAGAGGAACTTAGCTTATTACGATTGACTTATGGAGAGATTTGGGATTGTACACTCACGGAAATGGGTAATATGAACTAGAACCGTGACTATGAATCTACTTGGGATGAAACCATACCAAACCTGTCAAGACCATATTGTATGATCATGACCATATTGTGCATTTTTGAACATGCTCTAATTCTACTTCTACAACTTTCTCGGGTTGGTTGTCTTCCTAGATTTGTTTGTCATTGTCAAACCTAACCCTAGTCAGCGCATGCAACAAGGCTCTCTAAATAGACTTATTATCATCTCAAACCCTATCCATGGATGAAGATCCTGTAAAATAAACATTCCAAGGGATATGAACATCTCGTGCACCATCGATATTGCACTACTCTAAAGAGGCCTCAAACCGCACGTCATTCTCCACCTAGCATGTGATATCTAGATAAATCAATTAGATTTGGAATTTTCTTTGACCATGCTTGTTTTGACTTGGCTCTTGTTAAAATACTTGGAGAGAGGATGTTTAAGTGTTTGTAGATGAGAGATATGGTTGCCTTGACCTGGTTTGTAGCTTCAAACTTGATGTGGGTGTCGCCTAATGAATTCAAATGTGACAATGTGAGATTTAGGGAGCTTTGGATGCCTTTTACAAGTGTATGAAGTAATTTTTTTAGTATATTTCCTTAGGAGTTCAAAGGTTAGCAAATGAGGTGGTGTTTACTTGCTTATATAGGGTTATGTAGATGATTTATCTAAGAAAGGATGACCTAGATGAAGTATAAGACCCAATGAAATATATTAATTTGAAAGTGCAGTTAGAAGACATGTTGGTCTAAGACCATAAAAATGGGTCAAGACCATATATAAATTTCGACCAAGTTGTGCATCTGACTAAGAGTAGGAAATATGCCACATAAAGTTTGGAGCTAATAAATTGATATTTTTCTATTTATTTTGTGCATTGTATTCTTAAAATGTGTCAACATGTTAGTGTGCAAGGATAAACAAGCTAAATAATGGACCTCATGAAGAGTTAAGTGAGAATGGAGAAGTTGTATTTATCATAGCAAGAGTGCAAAGTCAAATCAAGAGTTGTCAAAGTGTAAATTACAAAAATGAGTGCTTACATTTTCCCCCTTTAAGTATGAATTGAAAATTACATGCTTAAAGGAAAATATACCTAAGTGTGTAAAAAAATTCCCTTTGCTTGAATTCTTATTTTACAGATGTGTTGTTGTGCTTAGTGTTGGCATGTTCCATGATGAAACCTACAACACAAATTATAGTCAATGTTCATGATAGATAATTGATTGTAACTCAAATAAAACATGTAATATAAAAGATTTGCATTTACATAAATGTGAAGTGAAAAGATGTAAACAAGGAAATAATACACCTATTTATTTGTGCTCTATTTTTGCTTGAAGATTTGTATTACTTAAAATTTGATGAAGGAATAGGGGTGATCACCCCCAATTTATGTCGAAAAGAGACTAAAGTGTTAGGTGCGTCTGACCCAACACAAAATATGCAAGAGAGAGAGAAGAAGAAAGAGGTACAAATGCACCCTTGTGAAGGAAGAAGACCGTGTACCATAGTTATTCAACAACTTTGATATATTCCACTTTAAGTGTAATAGGAGAGGAAAGTATGCGCATGAAGCCCTTAGCTACTTAGTTGTCTTCCATAACCCCATAGATCATGCCACTACAGCATGGATCTAGACCCGATTTTGTAAATAAGGATATGTTCTACAAAAGAGACTAGGTGCCCCTAAACTCTCCCTATATGTTGAAAAACTAAGTATGAGATGAATAAGTGCTTAAATATGTTGAAAATGAATTAACAATGCTAAACTTTGAAGGATATTCGTGCCTCGAAGATTCTTAAAGTTAAGTGTTGATGCGAAGAAGGAATGTATTTTCATCCTTTTAGATTTAATTACGATTTACTCCTATAACCAAAAATGAATGAAATAGAAGCTATATGGGGTTATTGTTATTAATTAAATTCTAACATTAATCATTCAATATCATAATAATGCATTAATACTCGTAGAAAATGTACATGATATAACACAAGTTCGTAAATACATGGGGTGAGTGCACTTAGTTTATTACAAATATTTCTCGACGGATTTGGGTAATCTAGATTATTGAACAGAGAGATATAGACCTAATAATGCTTCACAACTAGAACTATGACCTGAAAATGCTCCCGAGGCAGGACAATACAACAGGGGCAAGAACATCCATATGATCTTAACCTATTTGTATAGTCTTAACTCTGCTCGAACTAGGATCTCAGTAACTTTTAGGTTTGTTGTTTTCCATAATATCTTCATCGCTCTTTTTGGTCACATTGTGGGGTTTCTTAATGCTCTGCTCAATCTTTCAAAACCCTAACCATAGATGAGAATTCTGAAAAACAAACATTAGTTGGATTTTGGGCACACCCATGCACCATTGATGTTGTCACTACTTTGACGAGGCCTTATACCTCACATCGTTCAAATGGATATGTGTTAGTAATATGGTGTTAGCCTTAATATTTTTCTTTGTATGAATATTTTTCTTTGTATGCTTTATGTGCTTGTGTTCATGTTCAATTAGTAATAATTCCATGGTAGACTTTAATAATAGTAGGATGTAAGTCTTTAACTAAGATTGGTTCTTCTAAAGGAGGTATTTCATTCTTATCCTCTTTTTGAATAGGTGGCTCTTGTATTATTGTAGAAGTTGCATCATTCAATATTGCATTATGTTCACTAGACATAGATGGATCAACTTTAAGAATCCATTGAGATTTGCAAATTAGAGATGAAGGTGTAGTAAAATGTTGTGTAGTAAATGAAATAAATCCCTATGCTCAAGTTGTTGGATTTTTGTTGTAAAGCATAACAATCATTGTCACAATGTCCATTAATTCCATGATAATTGCAAAATGGTTGACCTTTAATTCTTTCAAGCCGATAGTATGGATAGTAATGAGCAGGGAAATAAGTGATTAAGCACTTAAATCAAGTAACTCAAATAGTATGTCATGATTTTTATCATTATTAACAAACCAGAGAGGTTCCTTTGGTTGTGGTTGCCTTAGTAGTCAAGATTGATCTTGTGGAACACACACATTATTGCCTCTATGTAGGACTTTTACTTCACTTGTATGAGCACATGTATCATGTAAGGCATTTGTATGGCATGGCTTGTTGGAAGGATTATTTATATGTGATATAACATCCTTGAGAGATTAGATTTCAACATGCATGGCTTGCAATTGGGTTTGAAAAGCATGTTGTAATGATTGAATGGACTCTAAGAGGTGTTATAAAAGCTAACATCATTATGAATAGAAGGAGTTGAAATAGCATAGACCATGATGGTAGAAACAATGATATAAGAAACTCCAATTACGTAGAAAAGAATGAGAATCAATAGATGGAGGGCCAACAATGGAGAGATCATAGAAGATAGGATCGAAAAGGGGTGCGAGAGAAAAAATTAATCGTCGTTACATTAATGAAAGGACCATATCTTGAAATAGAATTTTAATTTTACAAAACAAAAATAGGTATTTTTATTATGATAATGAAAAATAAAAACATCGAGGATATTTCCAAAAGTGTATATTGTTTTGCTTATGCCCTAATTACTAAAAATGATGATTTTAGATTTATGAAAAAGTGATATAAAACTAAGGGCAAAAAAAAAAGAGGCTTTTGTTAAATACATATAAATAAGTAGTTAACTTCAAAGGAATTTGAAAATGGAGCCATTATGCTCTATATATGCAATAAAATGTGACTTGGCAATCAAGATCCCTAGAAAGTGACCCGGAGGGCAAAACCAACCATGAAACCCTATGAAGATTTGTGCAAAGAAGATTGAGGGTTGAATATACAATGCAATTATGGAACCCTATGACGGTAGGGTTTGTATATCATCGAGACCTAATACACAAGGAACCAAGAAGATCCTATATTAGATTAAGGGTTCGATCAAATGTGGATTCACTAAATGTTTTCACCCGGTTTAGATTTGATTATGATTTACACCTATAACCAAAAAGGAATGAATTAGAAGTTATAGGGGTTATTATTGATTAATTATATTCAAACATTAATCATTCAATATTAGAACAACACATTAATGGATGCAACAATTGTACACGATACAATATAAGTTCACAAATACATGGGATTGAGTGCACTTAGTTGATTACAAAGACTGATTTAGGTGATTTGGATGATGGAATTAGGATATTTGGACTGATAGTGCTTCATAACTTGAAATGTGACATGAAAATGCTCTTAGGAAGGATTGTACAATAAGGGTAGGAAGGTTTATACATTCTTGACCCCTTGAGAAGCGGGATATGTAACTTTAAGGGTTTGTCGCTTACATAAATATCTTCGCCACTCTATGTCGGTCATTGTCGGTTACACTGCGAAGGTCTAAGAATGCTCATATTAGTATTTCAAACCTTAATCATGGATGAGAAGTCCTACCAAAAAAATAGTTGGGTTGTGGGCACCCCCATCCACCATTGATGTTAGCACTACATCGAAGAGGCCTAAAATTGCATGTCATTCTCCACATAACTTGTGATATCTAGTTGAAGTGTAATTAAATTTGACATCCTTCCTTTGACAAAACTTGACTTGAGTTTCTCTCTTACCAATCTACTTCGGTAAGTAACTTTGAGTGCTTGTAAATGAGGGAGACAAACCTCTAGACATATTGGGAAGCTTAAGACTTGTAGATGGTGTTGCCCTAATGAATGTGTAAAGATATTTGTAAATTTTAAGAAGCTTTGGGATTCCTTTTGTGCTAGATTTTGCAATAGGATTCCATTAGATTGCTACGTTCTAAATGAGGTGAGTTTCACTTACTTATATATGCTTCGGAAGGTGATTTAAGTTACAAAGGACAACTAAGACAGAGTAAATGATCTAAAGAATAATGTGCAACCAAAAGTTTGAGACCAAAGTGAACAAGCACAAAACTGTACACTAAGGTCATGACCATAAAAACATTCTTACCCCTATTGTACATTTTTGACCCTAGAGAGACAATTTGAATTGTGAAATTTGGTGATAAGTGGAGTTTCTAAATGGATTTTATATATTAAATTCTTAGAAATTATCGACACATGAGTGTGTATGATCAAACAAGATAGACAAGAGACCTAGAGATGTACCAGATGAGAGTGGGTAAAGTGCACTTATTTAGATAAGAGATTAATGTCAAGACTAGCAGTGTGAAAGAGTATAATTACCCAATTTGAGTTTCTACAAAATGAACACCTTCATTCCCCTTTACTTGATTTGAACTAAGTATTTTGGATATGAAAATTTGCATAAAACTTGTATATATAGGTGAAAATCTAAAAATGCTAAAAACTTGTTGAAATTACCCCTTGGTCATGAACATGTGGGGGGCTAAGTACTATACTCTATGGTTCTAACCAAAGTGTATGATTTTGACCTTGTGTTGATTTTACCAAAAAATTGTGTATGGTTGCATTTATGGGCGCATGTACTCTATTTGTACCTGCATATTTGCCTCCATTAATTTTGTATGTATCTACTAAAAATGTAAAATGAACCCAAATAGATGCCCCCTCTTTTGAGGTATGTGTAAAAACCATGTTTAGAACGTGTTAAAAAATAGGTGTGTATTGTAGAAGGAGATGTCTAAGAAGCCATATAGAGTATTGAAGAGGTTGTCACCTTGGAATAAGTATACCCAGTTAAAGGAAATGTGTTTACGTGTCGTGATAACCATGATGCACAACAAAAACAATGATAACAATAGATAAAAACCACATAAACGATAACAATAATAGTCTAAATACAACAATAGTGCAAACAAATGTAAGAAGTGTGAAAACAATGTCACATAAAAGGTAGAAATCTTGCAAACATGGGACACCCATAATGTCATAAGACAATTAAGGTTCGTAGGCCTACAAACTAGAGCAAGCAATTGCAAACAAGATAGGCATGATGTTGCAAACATGGGACAACCGCGGTGTCACAAGACAAGTAAGACACATATACCACAAGCAATAAAAATAGGCAAACAATAACATACACACAAAAGAAAGTATGTAAAAATTAAGAGTGTTAAAACATGATAATATGATGTAGTAGCAAAAATGGGTTAAATATTTGAAACAAGAAATGTTAACACTACATGAGACACATGTCTTAGTCATGTTAGTATGTGTATACAAAGAAAATGTGAAATAAGGGAAGAAAACAAACAATAAGCAAATTTGATCCTTCCTTCGTACCTCCTTTTGCAACCTTAGATGAGATTGGCTGAAGCTTGGAATGAAGCACCAAGATTGTTGAATATCTATGATTAATTGGATGTGGATGCTCCAAGAAATGTTTCGAATGGAAGTAGATTTCAACTATGAGTAATGCAAATGATTGATGATTGAATTGATTAGCGATTCATGATCAAATGGACAACATAACTACATGTAAAATTGAATGGTAATCAGACACAATAATGATGTAATTTCTTAATCTTCCAATGATGAAAAATAAAGAGGAATGAGTTTTAATTTATAGTTGAGGGAAGATAATCCCATAACTTTTATTTGTGTGATTGATTTTCTAATATGAGGATGAATAAAGCATGATTGGAATGATTTATCTGAGTTTCCAAATTGATTGGCAAGATAAGTTGTTGATTTGAGCTTGATTGAGTGAGTTTTCATTGAGTTTTGGAAAAGGTGGCATATCTCATGAATATTTAAAAGATTTTCTTTGAATAAATATTTCATGTATTTTATTTTATTCACCCAAAAAGTGACATGAGTTTTAGCTTGGAAAGAGATTTTCTTTAATTTGGAAAGCCATGACTCAAGGGATATGTTTTAGTTAAATCAAATCTATGATTTGATTTAATTTAAACTTGTCCTCTTGATGATTTATCCTTAATTGATTTAATTTTCTTTAGTCACGATTAAACTTGCTTTAGTCAATTTGAGATGTCAAATAGTAAAGGTGGAAATGGATAAGTGGAGGATTTTTTTATTACAAAATTAGCTAGTAGTATAGGAGATGAATAATAAGGATGATTCTCAATACTTACACCGAGAGAATCCTATTGAAAGACCCTTCAGGTTCAAAAAGTGTGGACCTCTCACCTAGATCCGGAACAGAGAATTGCAGACCGGTGGAGCATAGAGGTTAAAGGTAATAGTATGTTCGAGTGATCAAAACTTAAAAATATTAAATCCAATCTTAAGATTTGGAATAGGGAAATTTTAGAAATATATTTCTTTAAAAATTAGAATAACAGAGGATCTCAAGGTTCGGAAGAAAATATGGAACAAGGAGGATGGAGTTAGAAGATAAAGCAAAAGAGAAAGTTCTTCTTGCTGATTATCACAATATATTGCATAGAGAAGAGGTTTACTGGAAATAGAAATTGATAATCACTTGGCTTAAGGAAGGGAGGCAGAATACTAATTTTTTCCATCTCTACTACTATTAAAGTCAATAAACTTAGAATTCAAGAAATCAAGAAAGCTAACGAGGAAATGGCTATTGAGGACAAAAATTTCTTCCACCATTGTCTCCTTCTTCATAAATATTTTGTTGAAGATCTTCATGCTGACAAGGTATCTAGGGAAGAATTTTCAATATTTTTGAACCAGCTTATTAGTCAAGCTAAGAATAATGAACTTATAGCTATTCCATCTAAAGAGGAGATAAAATCTATCCTTGATGCTATGGAAGGTGACAAAAGCCCTGGCCCAGATGGTTTCCCGCTTTTTTTTTCCAACTTTATTGGGATATTGTGAAGAATGAGGTGGTTGCTTATTGTTCAAGACTTTTTCGATCTCTTTGCCTTCTCAAACAAATCAATCACACCTTTATTGCTCTCATTCCTAAAAATACTGGGGCTAAGGATTTGGGTGACTTTAGACCCATTAGTCTTTGCAATACTATGTACAAGCTCATTTCTAAAGTGTTGGATTTCATATTAAGGGAGAATCTTAGTAACTTCATATCCCCCAACCAAGGAGCCTTTGTTCTAGTAGACAAATCCTAGACAACATTATCACTATTCATGAGACTATTCACTCAGTGGAGCTATCAGGAAGGGAAGCTATGATTCTGAAGTTGGACATGCAAAAATCTTATGACATAATCTCTTGGGATTTCTTGTATTCCCTTCTCTCGAGGTTTGGGATATCATCCTCACTTTATTAAAATGATTCAAGCTTACACTAAAGAATTGAGCTTCTCTGTCATTATCAATGGGAAACCTAATGGATTCTTCAAATCTAAAAGGGGATTGAGACAAGGGGATCCACTATCCCCCTTCTTGTATATAATAGTTGTTGAAACTTTGAGTAGATTGTGTTATAAAGCTCGAGAGAGGGAAGAATGGAAGGGATCAAAGTTGCCAATGGAATTGAAAATCAATGCCTGCAATAGTTTGTTGATGACACAATCCTATTGGGTCAAGTTGTTGTTCAAGAAGCTAGGACCATCAAAGGTATCACCAAGCAGTATGAAAGAGCTACAAGGAAGAAAATAAACTTTAGAAAAAGTTCTTGTTTCTTCATTAATGTAGGGGAGGAACAACATAAAAGACTGGCCACTATCCTGGAATGTAACATCAAAAACCTCCTAGATATTTATCTGGGAATGCCTCTCTATGGGAAAAATCTCGATGAAGGAGGCTAAAATAAATTAATAGATATATTCCACAAGAAACTGACATCTTGGAAAGGCTCCCCTGCTTTATCGAGTGGGAAGGCTCAACTAATTCAGAGCTGCTTACAAGACATCATAATCTAGATCATATCCATCTTTATTCTTCCAAGCAGAGTCGGGAAAGTTATTAAAGGAATTCAGAAACATTTTCTTTAGACTGGTTCGGAGGATAAAATTAGAATTCCCATGGTTGCCTGGGAAAAATTCATTCAACCCAAGGACAGGGGTGGCTTAGGTTTAAAGAATGTACATATCATGAACCATGCCCTCATAGCCAAGGTGGTGGGAGACTCCACAGAGAGGAAGGTATCTGGGTGAAAATTTTGAAAATGAAATATTTTTGCCCTTTGGCGAAACGTTGGAGTTCTTAACTAACATGGTGTTTCTTAGAGGCTAAATATTACGAACAACTTTGTGTCAAACTAGAAAGTTGTTAATTAAAGGGTGCAAATGGAACCTTGGAGATGGATCTAAAATTAAATTCTGGGAGGATCCCTGGATTGAGGATGTTGCTCTCAAGTCGAATGGTCCATGGAGTGAGCTCTGACATTTCTTTACTCTTGAACATGGTGCCCTTGTTTGTGATTACTAGGATGAAGAGCGGAGATGGATCCCCATCCTCCCTCCCCCCCACTTTCATGGGGATATCCAACCCTTTCATGACTTAAACAGGAAACTCAAGGATTTCCATATCCCTCTTGATAGAGCCCCAAGAGAGCTAATCGGAGAAACACCGATCTTTGGGGATTACGAGGTCAAGTTGGGCTATTTGTTAAACTTTGATAACTTGGAACCTAATATCATCTGGAGGAAGGTCTGGAATAAGAATCTTATTCCCAAGATCAATATCTTCTTTTGGGAATTCATCAAAGGTAAGATCCTAACTGTGGACAGACTTAGAAGAAGAGGAATGATCATTATTAATAGATGTGGGTTATGCAAGGGCAACAAAGAATCCATCAATCATTTATTTTTGGAATGCCCCTTCTCTTTTCAAGTCTTTTTTGAGGTTCTTTGTATCTTTAAAGTGCATCTGGTCCTTCCTAGGGACGTGGCCCTTCTTCCTGAGCAATGGAGTTTTAAATTCCAGAATGTTATGGTCAAAGAAATGTGGAAACTAGCTCGCTCACGTCTTTTGGGAATATGGACCAAACACAATAATAAGATCTTGGCAACAATACGTCTAGGTTGAGTAGGGTGGTTGAAAAAGTGAAATAGGATTTAAAGGATAACACACGAGATCTTAAAACCCAAACAGGTTAGAGACTTCCCAGAGTGGGAGAAGGATATCCTTAGGAGTATGGATTTTGTTCCTACCAGTCCTATTAAGAAGATTTTGAATCAAAATATCAAATGGTCAAAACCGCCAGATGGTAGCTTCAAGCTTAATTTTGATGGCTCGACACATTTGAATGACAAAGTGGCTAGTGGAGGGGGTTTGGTTTGGGATCACATTGACGATGTATTGGAGCCTACATGGGTCCCATTGGGAATCATTCTAACAATGTGGTCAAGGCAAGAGCCATGCTATGGGGTGTTAGGATGTGTAGAGACTTAGGTCTAAAAAACATTATTATTGAAGGTGATTCGATGTGTGTTATTAATGCTCTCAAGGATCGGAGAAAATGTGGTTGGAAGCTTATTAAATTGATCATGGAGGCATGTGGCATTCTTGCATCATTCGATCAAGTGGACATTCAACACACTTATCGTGTTGGAAACAAGTCGGTGGATGCGTTGGTCGATAAAGGTACTGACATGGTGGATTTGGTGACATGGCCAGGGACACATATCCCTAGGGTTAGGTTAATAATATCATTAATGAAGACACAAAATAGGAGGATGAGTAATGATGAAACCCATAGCTCTCATGCTTGGGTTTTTGAAAGGACTTTTCTTTTTTGGAAAACTGGTCAGTTTCAATTCATTTGGTTTTTCTCCAATTTCTTCCATCAAGCTTTGGGCTTACATGTTCGAAGACAACAATATTGAAGGCTTCATGGGGAGATAGGGTGCGTATTAAACCCACTACTTTTCTTCATCTTAAAAATGATAATGCACTGTGGAAGTTATTGCATAAAGGAGGTTTTACAAGGTGCATTCATTGGCTAAAAGGTAACAACCCTAGTCCTCTCTGTGGATTTTGTAAATTCTTTGATTGATGGGGGTTTCATTTTTAGAGGGGTCCAAATTGAGGCTACAAAGGAAGCCATTGTTGAGAGTACAAGGTTAAAAACTGATTGATTCAAAAAAATTTAAAGATAAAACCCGGAAAAAAATATTGCTACTTTTTTTGAAGTCGGGGAAAACATTATAGCCTATGATGATGGTACTTCTCACACACTGCATGCCGGATAGATGGGCCAAATTTCAGCTTAGTGGTCATGAAATATCGACCCTCACCATCTATCCATCTTGAATTTCTTCCGTCGTGATCAGACTATGAGTTTAGTCTTTTTTCTTCTATAGGTCGCTATTGTCTACTATTGAGGACTTTAAGAATAAGAAGGTGGGCATCCCTCTTCACCAATGCCTCATCCTCCTGATGGTTCAAAGAAACAAGCTGTTATTCTTACCTAACCTAGTCAAGCCAAGGACCCTGATTCGAACTAGGAGACCCTTGCTTCTCACTTCAAAAGTATCAGGAAAAGGAAATCAAAATACCCCTATGAGGGTATCGCAGATGCCTTGTGTAACCTAAAGAAGGGGATTCGAATTTGGGTGAAAGTTCCACCAAGAGGGTCCAGAATTTTGTTGACAAGGAGGCTAGATTGATGAGATTCGAGTCCACATATGACACCATCCTCACCGTCAACAAAAACCTCATCTAGGAACTGAAAGATTGCCATCACAAGATTGAAACTCAAAACAAGACTATTAGGGGTATTCAGGCAAATTACGTGATGCAGGAACAATAGATTTCCTTATTGTAAGATCAGGTTGCTATGGAGGAGGGAACAAACAACATGAAGTTTATGCTGAGTTCTTCCAACAATGATGCCTCGAATACTGGTGATAGCTTTGGAATGGTTGCGGCGTCCACCTAGGAAAAGGATTAGGAGGAGGCTTATGTGGAGACCCAGACTGAGAAAAAGGAAGATAAACACCCGAAACGGGTCATCATTAAAGTGGTGGTAGGAGAGATGATGATCTCGAGTACCAGGCTTATGTAAGCCATGGAGAACTGTTAGTGGGTTTTTGGTTGACCTTTTCTTCCTGTTTATGTTGCCTTTTCTTCTGTAGTGTTTGGGAAAAAAATATATTGTTTTAATATGCAAACTCTTGTAGTTTGGCCCTATTTTGGGGACTTGTCAAGTTTTTTTATTATGCCTCTATGGTTGTGGTAGTTTTTTTGTCTAAAAACTCGCTTCTCTTTGTATGGGGTTTTTTTGGTCCTCGGTTTAAAACCAATTTTTTTATCTTATCTAAAAATAATAATAAAGATGATAGGATTAATTAATTAATCCTAGGAGTGAGGTGCGAGTGTAATAGGGATTATAGTACAAATATTTAATAATTCAAGACTATGTGTGAGTGATAGGGATGATAAAAGTTATGGGGATAATGTCGTAGAATGTCATTAAGGGTCGTAAAGTAGCGAATGTATCCAAAAGTGGTAAAAAGTGTTGTGAAGTGATTACGAGGTGATTCCAGGGTTTAGAATGCGTAATGCAATATTTTAGGGCATCTACAATCTGAAAAGAAACAAGTACCCAATGTATATAATTGAGCATGAATGAGGAAGTGAAAAGGGTACTATAATAGAACAATAGAACCTACTGAAATGTGGAGGCATTGCCCCCGATGATGAGAATGCAAGGAATCAAGAGTTGCCCTATAAGTGTGTATCGATTTGTGTGTCTTGCATCTAGCACAATATACCTAGTGACCTCCATGTGTGTAAATAAAATAAAGCATGTTATCTATTAAACCAAAGTGACACAATGTAACGCCCGCTAAAATCTCCCACTTGAGACCCATGAACAACCTAGGTTTAGTTACAAAATTATGGAATTTTTTTAAAGTGTTAACAACCAAAGTCTCAAGGACAATTAAATTCAACTGATAACTTTTCCCATTATAATAATTACTAATTCCACATTATAAAGCAACAAGTGTAATAAGTCCACACCTAGCTCAAATCTCCTTAGGGATTAATTTAATCATTGATTACATTGACATTTTAGCTAAATATTCCCTGATTAAAATTTTAGGGTTAAGGGACCAAAATAATTAAATACCCAAGGTATTTAATTCCACAAGATCTAAGACAAGAGCAAGGTTTAATTACAGTGGGGAAAAGAATACATATTTAAAATCATCAGAGTAAATTATTACTTACCCACTCCCGAAACTCATTTGAAGATTCAATTAATTTTTTTCCATGATTAACGCAATTAAAACTTCCACGAAAACATTCTCATTATATAGGAATTTCCTCACCTTTTCGGTGATATAAAGAAGTCCTCCTAACTCCTCATATTTCTCAATTTATGGGCCGACGGTACTTGGGGTGAAAATTTTCCCAGAACGGGCTGCGGGCATGGGGAGGAAAATTTTCCCCCAACTCGGGCTTGTGGACTTGAAGATAAAATTCACTCGGGAGGAAAAAGCGGACCGCAGTAGAGCGGGAAGAAAACTTCTCCCGAGATGCGAGCCGACGGGCGGGGGAAGGCATTTAGCGCTTTTGCCCTTTTGAAAGGTTATATAAAATTTTCATAAGTATTTTGGTATGTTTGGGGTCGTTTGACCTTACAAATAAAATTTAATATTTCATTGTCTTTTTTATGTTGCAGGGTCATTACTGTTCAATTTTCGATTAATAATTGCCATTATGAAAGTTATCTAACAGAGCTCAAATTCGAATAGATTTATTTTCATTTGCCAACTTTAAACTATGAATTCATTCCAACCCAATCTAACATACTAAGTTGACTCAAGCAAAGTATTCAAATGCCAAATTACAATTCTGATTTCTAAAACATTTATTTAAAAAAAAGAGTATTATGACATTTCTCCATACGTATTCACTTTTTCATCCTTCCAACAAAATTTCAAAATACATTCAACAATCATATTTCAATACCCAATAATGCCATTTGAGTAAAGTAATACAATCCTTTATTGATTCAAAGAGACACCTTTACAATTTCTTCTTTCATTCCTCTATTACAATATACAGAATATGATTTCTTTCACATTCTTTAAAAAGTAGAAAAACAGAGTATATCTATTTCACAATTCAATTTATAACTTTCATAGCCCATACAGACCATCTTTCCATCACAAATAATATACAAGATCATCCACTTCAAGTGGGAAAAGGTTACATTAAGAAATGATCTCAGCAAGGACTATCAAATTGTCTTCTTTCTTAGTTCTAGAACAATAGTATGAATTTCCATCATTCTCCAATTTGGTCACAATAGAACAGGGGAAAGACAATGCTCTCCACCTAACCAAGACATCCAATGAAAAGGAGAAGCCATCCTTCTTCATTGGCCCCCGAGCCCCAACCACATTGCAATAAGAAATGTTTTTTTCAACTCATGGCAACAATAGGCTTCCACAACACAAAGACATATTTCTCATTCAAAACACAATCCAAAACAAAACTACAGTTTGCCACCATAGAACAAAACAACAAACAATACTCAGGCTTCATCATGCAAGCCAAAGGAGCAAGAAACTATGGGGGATGCTGCTTATGCCTCCCAAAGGGAAAATGGGTATCACCACTTGAGAACAAACCGCCAAAATATATATCATTTCAAATCCTTGACATGCCCTTATGCCTCCCCCAAGTACCCCTTATTCCTCACATTTCCTTATGCCTCCCCAACCTCTTATGGCACCCCATAACGAGTAAAGAAATGCAAGCTATTTCTTTGTAAGGTGGAACCCAAATCCCAACTCCCTCCACACTTATACCTCCCAAAACACTTATGCCTCCCAAAAATGTGTAAGGATATTACTTGTATAAATCAAAACATATAGAACATAATAACATGAGAAAACACCAAAATATAGATAAATGATGACAATATGCTCATATAATAGCTTTTCCACTTCGAGGGGGCAACCTCCAATACCACTTCGAGGGGGTAACCTCCAAACCATACAATAACACTCCAATACTCAATATGATCCTTAACTACAACCTTCTAACCCCTATATATACCATTCTAACCTATGGCCAATACTGAGGCCGACCTCCTAAGCATAATAAATCATAAATGAATGATATAATAAGGGGATGTGTGCCACATGTCGGCATCTCCATCAATACATATACATCATAACATTATATCCCATGTGAACCCATACATATAACTAAGGGGATGTGTGCCACATGTCGGCATCTCCATCAACCCATATACATTATAATATTATATCCCAAGGTACATAGCAAAATGCCCCATAGTCTTCTCCTACACCATCCCTAGGCCATCTACCCAACTAGCCAACAAATAAAACAACACATTCAAACATTCAACCATTCACATATGCATACAAATAAAATGAGAGTATTTCCAAGAGCTAAGCTCTTACCTCTCCATGATGGAGTTTGTTCCAAGTTCAAAAAACAAGCTCTCCAATGTAACACAAACCAAGAGATCAACAATCAACAAGTATGCAACAATCTCCAAATTTCTCCCAATTTGCAAGAGCTCCAAAAACCCAAAGCAAGTTGCCAAAAATGAAGTGATAAAAGTGAAGCAAAAAAACCCCAAAAACAAGCCAAGGAATTCGAATATATAGAAGAGGAAAGAGAAGAGGATGAGGTGGATCCATGTGGGATGCCACATCACACATCCTCAACTCCAACTCATAAGTCAACTTCAATCTCCAAGGCACAATAAATAAGCAAGTGAATAAATGACAATTTTACTTACACACTCAAATCAAACCCACACCTCATAAGGACTGAAATTGAAATCATGTAAGAAAGTGCAATAAAAGCATACAACTTGACTTACAAAAATGCATAATGAAGGCTAGATTTAAACCCTCCAACCATAGGTAAGGTTGGCATGCAAATTTAAGAGGTATGGGACAAGTTTAACTTGTCCCATAAGCTTCCAAAATCAGCCTCCAAGGAAAAATTTGAATTTCAAAAGGAGGTGGAGTGTTTCATACTCCAAAATTAATTTACACATCTCTTACACATCACTTACACATTTCTTACAACACTTTAATTTTAGGCCAACAAATCTAATAATTACTTTCTTATGTCCCAATTTGATTAATTAATTTTAACATGTTTACTCACATTAATTTACCACAATTAATAAATAGTGAAAGGGGTAAACACATCACTTAATAAACACACACAAACATCAATAAAAAGGAAGCAAATAAATAAATACACATAACCCTTGGTCACATTTAAAGGTGATCCCCCCCATGGGAATCCCCAACAATCAAAAACACACACACGAACAATACAAGTTGCCATGGTGACCTTGTTGAATTCATCTAGATTTCCAATGTAGTTGGTCTCCAATCTCGCGATGTCTGTTGTGATATTTTTAACTTGCACAATACAAATACCCCTTCGGCCTCGTGGCCATATCAGAACATCCAAATGAATATAATATAATTTCAAAATCATCAATATATATATATGAATCACAACAACATCCAGACAATCAACAATATCACTTACAATTTCATCAGCAACTATATAATCATCAATTTTAAATTCAATTTTAAATTCAATTTTCTCGGTCTACTCAATATATCTAAATATCACATGTCCTCCATAAATATATATATACATCCATAATATATATATATATATATATATATATATAACCATGTCCAACATCATGTCAACATCTATATAAAATGTCTCTAATAATCATCATGCATCATATATGAATCGAGTCAACAATAATCCATGATCTGACATCTAATACCATACTAAATCAAAACTATAATAATGTCCATAATATAGTCAACAATATCATGATCAATATCAAAAGTGTCGAAGGGAAGTGGGCACTACACACAATGATTAACAAAAATAAGGATTTACCTAGATGGCCTAAGGGGATATCTAGGGTATTAATGTTAATCTAATTAGGAGGACTAAAATGCTTGTAAATGAACTAAAGTAATATGAAATAAATGTAAATAAACTATTATAGATGAAATGAAACCTAATGTGCAAGAGAAGAGTAAGGAAAAGACTCACTGATAACATAAGACTGTCACACATGATGTCGCGATATGGAAATGAAATTTAGAAGTTCGACAAACCCTCGGAGACCCCGCGAAGGGCAAATCTAGGTTATGCGATGACACAGATTGCTTGAGAGTGTACTGGGGCACCCTTGGGGCACCCCAGTGCCGTAATTTGGGCACTCGAAACACTGCAAATCCTCATAATTTGAATCTGTATGGTCGTTAAGTGTCTTCCAGTGTTTTTTTCTGTCACATTGGATTCATTGAATCAACTGGAGAATCACCCGTAATGCAAAGAGAAGTATCAAAACCCTAGAAAAATGAAAGATGCATATGAATGGGTCGATGACCTTAGCCACCAAGCTAGTGGACTTATCACTGAGTGTTGCACTACATTTTGGACCCTGATGTAGTTCTGTGTGTGTGTGTGTTGTGCCCTAGGTGCTCTCGTGTCAGTCACACTTTGTGAAGTAGTGAGCAATAGTAGCTATAGAAATGTAAGTAGCATGTGTGCATGGAATAGAATGGAATCCCTCCCCCTATGAAGTGTGTGTGATGTAGATCTCCTAGCTTGAATGCATGACACTATGTGGATGTAAGTGATGTAATGGATGTAGCCCTAGATGGAGTGATAGTAGTGATAAGATGTAATGACCTATGACCCTTATTATGGTCTTATAACTTTATATTTATAGGGCTCTCAAGCTTAATTTCGTAATTAATCCTAACAAGGCCGACTGAGAAGAAGATAAGGATGACCAATAACTAAAAGTGACCCAAAAAGAAGTAGAAGAGGTTGTGCATAAACCGAGGCACCCAAAATGGGACCAGGGTGCCTTGGGTGCCCCAAGACAGTGCAGGACACCCGATTTTAGGCTAGAATGTCGGAAAGGTCATGAAATGGGTTGATAGGTATCGAGAAATATGCGGGAAAGACGAAATAAAAGATAAGAAAAAGGTGGCAAAAGGTGGGATTAATTAGTACTTTGTACACTTGAGAACCTTCTAAACAATAGTATAAGACCGAGCTAGATATTGTCTAATGTGCAATATTTTTGTCTACATTTTCCCCACTTTATGTTGGTGATCAGAAAGCTCGATAACATAAATTATATAGAGATGCGTACTTGATAACCATGTAGAGTGTAGAAGAAGATGTGCCGATGGACTAGACTTAAGCATGGAATGACAAAAAGAAAAAATGTGGAGGAACATGGATTTTAAAGATGAAAAATGTGTATAAAAAGTGATGAGAGTGAACCTAAGGTGGAACACATGTGTAGTTGTTGTTGTGTGTAGTGTACCTACATGGTTAGTAAGGAAAGTATCACCGCAATGTGTTGTCATTGTCGTTGTCAATGTTGTTGTTGCCCCCAATTTGACTTGCTTGTTTCTCATACGGCAGACTTGCAAGAAGAAAATGATCAAGTAGTCAAATATGTATGTATGTATGTAAAAATGTTGTGTAAATATATGCAAATGTAAAATACGCTAGAATAGAAAGTGTAAATGGGAAAATAGAACATGTGCACCTGATCTATGTCAAAAAAAGGGTGTAGAAGGATATCTTGTAGTGTCGCGATTTTTTCGGACAATCTCACACCACCCTGGCTGAAGAAGTGTAGGGAGGAAATGCTCTGTGTCCTCTAACTTTAACTACTTATGCTAAATTTTTTTGGAGAGATCTTTGTACTGTCCTAGATTTTTGAGCGATTTGATGCCATTGAATGGAGAAGTGTAGAGAGGCACACCCATTATAACCCTTGAGTCTGTAACCACTCTGCAGAATTATCGAAGGACACCATGTCCTATTAAGGCCATTGTGTATGGAGTTCGTAGACTAGTCTAAACTCACTCATTGTGTGTGAACCAGTGTAGATACGTTGTGTTAGTAGAAACCCTCAATGATGCCCCCTCTTTGGGGGTGCATGCGATGACCCTGGAAGGAGAATGTGGCCCCAAAAGAGGACCAACCACACTCGACCTGTAGAACTCTACCTGGAGGGGGAAAGGGAAACACTTGGTAGATACCAAGGCATGCACAAAGGGGATGGCTAGCCAATACAAGTGTTAGTCTGAACACATGCATGTAAATAAGACAAGTGTAAAATACGTAGACAATGTAAAAACTACCAAGCAAAGTAGTGTAATCATGCAAGAAAAGAAGCAGACCACATAAAGCGGGTTTTAAACATGGGACATTACTCACAATGTCACAAGGCCATCATGGCCGCAAACAACATTCAAGTGTGCACACAAGCAAAGGGCAAAGCCCGTAAATAATGGAAAATAACGTATATAATGCAAAACAAGTGTTATATGAGATGAATGTGGATGCCCCCAGTGACCAATATAGTAAGGGTAGAAGGTGAGCATCAATACCACGTGTAAATTTCATGTCTACGCAATCACACTAAACAAATACATGAATGCGCATGTGTATGATAATGACATATAAGAAATCAATCTAACATGTGTAGTAGAATGAGCATGCAAAACACTAGTAAGCAAGAGTAAATGCTACCAAGACAATGCAGTATGTTGTGGATGGATGGAATGGAATGCAAGATGGAATGATAGGAGCAATGTGCCCTTGAGTGTATGGAAGTGTATGTAGTGAGGTTCATTTTGTTTTCCCCCTTAGCAGTCAAGAATGAACCGTAAACGAGAGTGTTTCATCGAGAAATAGTCAAGTAGTATTGGTTGTATCTAACGTGCTATGATGAGGATGTGTATGTGATGTTGATGAAATTCAATATGGGGAGGTGATGTGTGTGAACCCTATAGCCGATGCGTATATCAGAAATTTTTGATTGGAGGAATGATGATTTAGCCCTAAGCGTATATCACAATGGAAGAAGTGGATGGTGAGGAGACAACTGGACGAGATAAGCATGAACCCTATAGCCTAAGCGTATACCACGATGTGTTTGAATGGAAGAGTAATGATTTAGCCAAGTGTATATCACTACATGATGGAAGAAGAAGGTGATGATTTAGCCTTGTTGTCGTGAAAATGTGCAACAGGGAAATTGACAATTTCCGAGCATGACAACTATACCCAGATGTTGAAATTTTCATGTTTTATCATTCCTAGGAACCCCAAGCCAAATCCATTAGTCTTTTCACCCTATATTTGATGTAAAATTTAGTCCCTAGGTGATTTAGGAAATTCTATTCATTCCCCCTAGGTGATTTTAGGGAGTTTTGAAAAGATGTTATCTTCTGGTAGTATTGGGAAGGGCTATCGCTGGCCTTCCCAGGTCTGGATTCAACCCCTTGGAGTGGAACATAAGGGCCAAATTAAACATGGAAATGAATTGAATACATTAGAACATCATGGAAATTATTTTGGAAGGCTTTGGTAAGTTTTGAAATACTTGGAGCAGTTTGAGAGAAAAACAAGGTTCTCAAGCCTAGGTGGTACACAGGCCTAAAACAGCTGCTGGGATTCACAAGAAGATTTCGAGAGCTCCGATGGAGTTGGAAGTAAAAAAACATATTAAGAAATAGGATTCCAATACCTACATGATGGTGAAATAATATTTTTCACAACACCTTGGCGCATATGATTGGAAGACAATTTTCTCAGGCACAAGTGGAGTCCTAGATCAAAAATCTGATTTTTCAGGATCATATGGTCGAATTAAGACATGATACCCACATAATTGGATTCAAAATTCCATTTCCAGTTAGGATCATATAAAATTTCACCAATAAATTCCATTGGGAGCTCAAGTTATCTTCATTCCAAGTTACCCTCTCAAAGGCAGTTCAAGACTTAGTCATTTTTTCGAGAGGACACGTGTCAGCACTAGGAGCCTGGCAGGATTTCATGCCCCAAATCCTTGAGGTCAGGTACATCAGCCCTTGGAAAATTTTCCCAGCCCCCATGTGACCTCTGGGGCCCTCATATGACCTTCAGACTTGACAGTTCAGCCCCCAGGTGCATTCTTGGAGCATTCATCCCCTGCCGTTGGATCGGGCGCCACGTGTCAGCTCCAGGACCACCGTGGAAATTGATGTCCCTTATGCACCTGAGGTGGGGACATCATACCTTTAAAAATGCACCCATCCCCCATAGGGAGTCTTCTGGACACTCACGTGACCACAGTTCGACCCCAGTGCTTATTTGGAGCGTGCATTCCCTGTCGTTGGATCGGGCGCCACGTGTCACCTCCAGACCACCATGGAAATTTATGTCCCTTATGTACCTGAGGTGGGGGACATCAGACATGTAAAAATGTGCCCAGCCCCTAGGAGGAGTCTTTTGGACACCCATGTGACCTCCTTTCAGCTCCCAGTGCTTTAAATCAACTTTTTCCTCCTTCATTCCCTGCCATTGGATCTAGTGCCACGTGTCGCCGTCTTGCTCATTGTGGAAATTGATGTCCCTCACATCCCTGAGGTTAGGGACATCAAGCATGGAAAAATTTTCCCAAGCCCTACCTGTGCATATCTTTTTGAAATTTTTCCAAGTGCCACTTTTTCCCGCTTCTAACTTCTAACAGTTATATGTGCACTTCATTCCTCCATACTTCCTCTGCAACATTCTTCCATCACTCCACCATTGCAAATGCTCAGACCTACTCAACCCAAGAACTAAAACACATTCCCCATAGCGATGTGCAGGTCTCAGAAGGAATCCTCATCAAACACAAAAGGAGAAGCACGGAGCACAGAAGGAGAAAACAGAGAAAACTCCATAGCCATGAAATGAGAAGTTGAAGAAATCTCCCAAACAGATGCATGAAACAACAAGATATATTTTTCTGCTCATTCCTCTACCCAAGGCCATCAAGAAGACACCTTCAAACTCCCCCATGTGTGATAGAGCATCCACAATGAAGAAATCTCCTTTCCGGCTCAACGAAGAAAGAAGTGGGATTTCCCGTCAAACCAGTTGCCGAATCAAGTAAGATTGCACGTGAAGCACCAGAAGAAAAAACCCACATCAAAAATACAATTTTCTTCAAAATGGAGGAGAAAACCAGACCTATAATTTTGAGGTCCATTAATGGCTGCCATACCCAGAAGCACTGTCAGGTCTGAAAATTAAAACTTTAAAATCTCCTAGATTATTAAGCGGCGAGTGGAGTCCAAAATTTCAAAGGGATGATATTGGGAAAAACCCATATCAAAAAAATTGTTCCACGTCAATCCGACTCCCAGAGGTAAAATTTCTAAAAATAGTAGGTCTACTACATAGGAACTGCTATTTTGGGAAAGTCATCGATAGAAGAACTTGCGAAGAAGACGAAGACATTGGAGGTGCACTACAGCTGAGAATCCACCAGAACGGACATTTTTGGCACTTACTAAAAATAGTAAGTGTGCCCTCGAGCACCTGCTAAAAATATAAATTTGATCCAAAGGAGTGAGGAATGCAGGGAGAAAGGGGAATCAAGGTCACAACACTCAGCAAAGGATCGAGAGAGTTGCTTTTTTCACACTTACTAAAAATAGTAAGTTACACTCAAAGAGAAGTTTTGGCACAATGGGATGTACAAGGATAATCATTCAGGGGGACATCATTGTTCGGGAGCATCCTAGTCATTTTTCATAGGGCATTCAAGATCCACCTTAGTTCATTCAACTTAGCGAGCGTTTGTGAGATAATTTGGAGGAGTTTCACAATGTGCAAGGAGTTCAAAGATTCAGAGTTTCACTACATTTGGAGCTTTCCATCAATGAGGATCAATGGACTTCATCGGGAATGACATCTCCTCTTCTTCTTCTCTCTCTCTCTCTCTCTCCTCTTCCCCCAACTTTATCTCACTTTCAAATATTCTAATTTTCGTTTGGGGTTTGCACTTTTAATATGACTTTTAAGTCACTTAAAAGTGACTTTAGAAACATAATGTAAATTAAGTCACCTTGCTTTATTATAAAAGGGACTTAAATATTTAAGTGGAATATGAATAGTCTTAAGTCATATTAAGGTATATGGAAAAGTCATGAGGAAGATGAAGAGTCATATTATTTCTATAAATTGTAAAGCCATTCCCATTTCAAAGGGTTGGTAGTTGATCTTGTAGACTCAAGAGTGTATTGTACCTAGAGAAAGCAAAGGAGATAGCCATTTTCTTCTACTCTCTTCCCCTCTCAAATTTCTTCCATTCCCACATTATGTACAACTTTGATTTGAGCAATCAATACAAGAAGAAGGAGTTTCTAGCTTTCTTTGACTAAGGGGTTTCTTGATACTTGATCAATGAATTCTATTTGGTCTTGTTGCTATTCGCAGAGTTGTTTCTTCTAATAAATGCATGTGTTGAAGTTTCTAACTAGTGTGTGTGCAAGAATCTGATTTTCTACCTGCAACATTAGTTCTCCTACCTCTTTTCTCACTCCCCTTTCCCGCTCTACAGATGAAGACTTCCCTAGCAAGAGATTGCTAGCTTTGCCGTAGGGTTAGTGGAGTGCCCCTGTTGGATCCCCGGTCAAAAGACCACCATAGAAATCCACACTTTCTCATGCATGCACATACGACAGATACACCGGTTAAGTAGAGGGACTTAGATTCCCAGCGTTGGCAAAAAATCCACAAGTTTGTCCACTCAACAAATTTTCTTGCCAATAGTTTTTAGGCGCCACCGTGGAGGGCAGATTTAGCAACATCTGCACCCAATATACGACTGCAAGGTCCCAAAAATTAAAAAAAAATCAAATATTGAAAAAATAAAAAAAAGAGTTCATGAAAGTCCATTGCCGAAAGATACACTGCTGATTTCTACACATGAATTTTCACATTCTACAGTGCCCTTTCGTGTTCCGACTACAAAAGTTTTCAAAAGTTAGCTGAAAGAAGATACACTAGGTTGAGCAGGTCGAGAGGTGTTGCTGATTCCAATTTTGAAGCTTTGAAAAATCAGCAAGAATGAATTAGAGATAATCCATACTTCTTCTCTCAAGCCTCCTCTCCATCTGGCACTTTGAGTAGTTCTCCTGGCAATCCTATCCAAACTCCTTCAAATTCTCCAATTTTTCAACCATCATTGAACATTGAGTTCATGGAAGAAGAAGAATTTGAAGAAGCAAGAGCTGAAATAGAAGTAGAAGAAACGATGGCGGATGAAGAAGAAAGACCTCAACCCATTGTTCCATGGGGAAGGAATACAAGCCCGCTTGCTCTTGAACCCCTCTTCACAATCTACCAATGGGTTCCTGCAAGAACTTTCCCAAATTTCAAAGGTGATAAATCACAACATCCTGAAGAACACGTTGCTACTTTCATGACATCATGTGGAATTCTTGGTGTCCAACATGAAGATGTTGTTGTAAGATTGTTCGTGGAGTCCCTCCAAGAAAAAGTGCAAAAATGGTTCTACCTCCTACCTTCCCTATCCATCACTGGTTGGGATGACATCAAGGCTACCTTCGAGGAAAGATTTAAATCAATTTAAGATTGTCAAGACCTCTTGGTGTAGTTGGCTCAAATGAGGAAAGGAGAAAGTGAAATGATGAGAGACTTCGTGGCTCATTTTGAACGGTTGCTTTGTAGGATACCGGAAGAAGATTCACCCTCTCAGAACAATATCAAAAGATTCTTCATAAACGCTCAATCACCAGAGGTAGGATTTCTCCTACGAAGAGTTTAACCAAGGAACATTGTAGAAGCACAAAGGAGGTCCATTGAATTGGATGATGATCTCATCCTCTCTGGAAAGATCAAGAATCCATCAAAGGGCAAGGCCCAACATCCTAAAGATGAGAGAATTAATCCATCATTGCAAAAGTTGGTGAATGAGATGGCCTCTTTGAAGAGGGAATTATTTGAATGAGTTTCTTCTCAGAGAAGCAACATAAATCAGATTGTAGGAGCACCCCAAAGACTTGCCTTGGAGGCCCCACCCATGAATGTAAATTGCAGATTTCAAGAAAGTGAAGAAGAGTTTGAACAAGAAAGTGAAGGTGGTGATTTCCTAGAAAGTGATGAGTTTGAGAATGATACACAAATCAGATTTTGTGAGTATTCTGAGGTTATGAAGAAGATGCACCTAGTTTCTCATGCGCAGTATTCACTCATTCTTAGTCCGAGAAAAGAGCATCTCCCTCCACTACTGCAAAAGAAAAGAAGGTGTATGATCCTCCTGTGGCGACTCCAAAAATAAAATAATCAGTCGAGGATCTTCACTTCCATCCTCCATGAAGTCTGCATTGTTAGATCCTGATCCCGTAGCAAGTAAGAAGACTCCCGTAATCCCAAGTAAGTCTTCTGATGTCTCTTCCAAGCCTAAATCTAAATCTGCTCCTGTAAAATCTAATACCTTGAAAGCTTCTAGTGTACCTTTCAAAATACCCTCCATTCCCCAAAAATCTACTCTGGCTTCCAAACCTATCCTAAATCCAAAAGCACTCCCTTCACCCCCTTTGTCCACATCTACTCCCTTTGACTTCATAGAATATGCAAACAAAGCCAAAGTGCAAATTACTGAAACTGAATATTTACGGACTCATCCTGAAAAATTTGAGAGGTTTTCCGATATATCAAGAGTGGTAGTCTAACACCCAATGCTGCAACTTCTAGTTCCAAAGGCATGCTACCAATCTCACCTACACCTCCCTCACAAAACATGCTTTCTCTAAGCGCATCAAAGATTGATAAAGTTGAACCTTTCTACGTCTCCCTACTTGTTGGAGAATATGTACTAAGTAATTGCATAATAGATTCTGGTGCCTCAGATAACGTGATGCCTTTGAAGGTCACTAAAGCTCTCAAACTCACCATGGCTCCACCCGGTGGCTCTTGTTACTCTTTGGAGTCAAAAAGGTCCCACTTGTAGGGAAGGTCGAAGATGCACAAGTGTCTCTCGCCAAATTTCTAGGAAAGAAAATTTCAGCGATGATTTTGGTAGCTAATGTCCCGCCTCATTCAAAATGTTGTTGAGTAGAAGTTTCTGCCGAGACTTGGGAGGGAAAATTCAGATGAATTGGTCATCCGCAACCATACCAGTGAAGGGAGACATGGAGAAATTGCTTCCCGAGAAAAAGATGAGGTACACTGTGTAAAAGTTTGGAAGCCTAGAAGCTAACATTTTGTACCAAAATACCAGGTGGATGAATCACTTGGTGACAACAGAGGAGGGAGAGGATATCCCCATTTTGATAGGGCCAGACATGCCTTCCCAGAGAGATTTGGATTTTGAAGAAGCATTGAGGAGATTCAAGTTACAAGAGGGCAGCCCCAAATTGTTGGATGATGCAAACCATGAAGAAGAGGATATGGTTCTTGAAGATTTTCAAAAAGAAAAAACAACTTATATGCTTATCTGTGATGAAGAAATTTTCTCATTCCCATTTGAAGATGAGGACTCCCTTGATCATGTCACCCAGGAAGAGACCAAGCCAGTCTACAATGAGCCCTTGAGCAATGGGAAAGAACTATCTGTACAAGAACTGCTAAGAGCCGTGGAAGAAACAGAAGACCCTGAGATCAGTCTCGAGCTCCTGCAAGCCACAAATCTGCAAGACAAGCGTGAAGCTAATTTGGAAGCCTTAACCAATGTGAAGGTTGGCCATATTGAAAAATATGATGGTACTCTGGAGCTAATGGTTGATGGATGCAATAACGAAATGGAGATATTTTCTTTCCCTTTTGAGGATGAAGATTCTTTCCATGATGAAGAAATCAAAGCAAGGAGTCTCAAAGCCTCTAAAGATGAAGCTCTTTTTGATGAAGGATCGATAGAGTGCAGTGATTCCCAAGATGATGGGGTAATCCCTCCAGATAGTTGCCTTGAGCTGCATTCCTCAAATGTGTACAAAGATGAGTTATAGGAAACAATGAAGCATAACTCCATGAAAGAAATTTTTGATGCAGTAGAATTTACAGAAGATCCCGAGCTGATTCTTGATCTCTTCACTCATGCCATGGACATGCAAGACAAGTATGATTTTTCCTTTGATCCTCCCATCAGGACTCAAACGCCTCATAGGGGAATAAAGATAAGGGATGATTCAAATGTTTCTCATGAAGAAGATGTCAATGAGCATAGACCCAGGGAAAGAAATTAACTCAGAAGATTCAAGGAATTGGAATGAAAATCAGCATTGGGGCAGCGATGAGATGCTCTATGGAGAATCAACTATATTTATAAACATGGAAGGCAACTGGCACGATGAAACCAATTTCAAAGAGCATGAAGGCAGTGGAATTTCCAAGCAAGGACCTAAGCATCAAGAAGATCACATGGACTCACTCCTACCAAGTACATAGACAATTGTGAAAGCACCTGGCTTTCATAAGTAGCTGAGGAGGGGAGGATACTTTCTGGAACCCATCAACGGCTTCAGAACATCATCATTCGGTGTTGCCTCTTCAGGGGTAACTTTTGAGAAATAAAAAGTACTTTAGTGAAAGCGGGTTGTCCCTTGCTTTGTACCATAGGTGATTGATAGGTGTTTTTCCTTTCCATTGTGTGTGTTTCCCTTCTGTGTGTGTTTCCTTTACTGCCTTTTTTGTGTGTGTGTGTGTTTCCTTCTTCTAATCTTCCTTTATAGAAGATGTGCATGACTCACATGAGGACCAATGGATAAGGCACTGGTCAACGAATTATATGGTCTAAAATTGAGATTCTGGATTCCCATGTCATGTCTCCACTGTGCGCTCAGTCCATGTTATGTCCCCAAGCTAGAGCCAGTTATTGTCGTGAAAATGTGCAACAGGAAATTGACAATTTCTGAGCACGACAACTATACCCAGATGTCAAATTTTTCATGTTTTATCATTCCCAGAACCCCAAGCCAAATCATTAGTCTTTTCACCCTCTATTTGATGTAAAATTGGTCCCTAGGTGATTTAGGAAATTATATTCATTCCCCCTAGGTGATTTTAGGGAGTTTTGAAAAGATGTTATCTTTTGGTAGTATTGGGAAGGGCTATCGTTGGCCTTCCCAGGACTGGATTCAACCCCCTGGAGTGGAACATAAGGGAAAAATTAAACATGGACATGAATTGAATACATTAGAACATCATGGAAATTATTTTGGAAGGCTTTGGGAAGTTTTGAAATACTTGGAGCAGTTTGAGAGAAAAACAAGGTTCTCAAGCCTAGGCGGTACACAAGCCTAAAACAACTGCTGGGATTCAGAAGAAGATTTTGAGAGCTCCAGATGGAGTTGGAAGTAAAAAAACATATTCAAAAGAGGATTCCAAGACCTACATGATGGTGAAATAATATTTTTCACAACACCTTGGCGCATATGATTGGAAGGCAGTTTTTCTCAGGCACAAGTGGAGTCCCAAATCAAAAATCCGATTTTTTAGGGATCATATGGTCGAATTAAGACATGAGACCCACATAATTGGATTAAAATTACATTTCCAGTCAGGATCATATAAAATTTCACCAAGAAATTCCACCAGGAGCTCAAGTTATCTTCATTCCAAGTTACCCTCTCAAAGGCAGTTCAGGACTTAGTCATTTTTTCGAGAGGACACGTGTCAGCACCAAGAGCCTGGCAGGATTTCATGCCCCCGACATCCCTGAGGTCAGGTACATCAGCCCTTGGAAAATCTTCCAGCCCCCATGTGACCTCTGGGGCCCTCATATGACCTTGGACTTGACAGATTCGGCCCCCAGTGCATTATTGAGCATTCATCCCCTGCCGTTGGATCGGGCGCCACGTGTCAGCTCCAGGACCACCATGGAAACTAATGTCCCTTATGCACTTGAGGTGGGGGACATCAGACCTTGAAAAATGTGCCCATTCCCCATAGGGAGTCTTCTGGACACTCACGTGACCATAGTTCAGCCCCTAGGTGCTTATTTGGAGCGTGCATTCCCTACCGTTGGATCGGGCACCACGTGTCAGCTCCAGGACCACCATGGAAACTGATGTACCTTATGTACCTGAGGTGTGGGAGATCATACATGGAAAAATGCATCCAGCCCTTGGGAGGAGTCTTTTGGACACCCATGTGACCTCCTTTCAGCTCCCATTGCTTCAAATAAGCTTTTCCCCCCTTCATTCCCTACCGTTGGATCTAGTGCCACGTGTCACCATCTTGCTCATTGTGGAAATTGATGTCCCTCACATCCCTGAGGTCAGGGACATCAAGCATGAAAAAATTTTCCCAAGCCCTACCTTGTGCATATCTTTTTGAAATTTTTCCAAGTGCTGCTTTTTCCCGCTTCTAACTTCTAACAGTTATATGTGCACTTCATTCCTCCATACTTCCTCTGCAACATTCTTCCATCACTCCGCCATTGCAAATGCTTAGACCTGCTCAACCCAAGAACTGAAACACATTCCCCATAGTGATGTGCAGGTCTCAGAAGGAATCCTCATCAAACACAGAAGGAGAAGCACGAGAGCACAGAAGAGAAAACGGAGAAAACTCCATAGCCATGAAATGAGAAGTTGAAGAAATATCCCAAACAGATGCATGAAACAACAAGATATATTTTTCTACTCATTCCTCTACCCAATTCCATCAATAAGACACCTTCAAACTCCCCCATGTGTGACAGAGCATCCACAATGAAGAAATCTCCTTTCCGGCTCAACGAAGAAAGAAGTGGGATTTCCGTCAAACCGGTTACCGGATCGAAGTAAGATTACACGTGAAGCACCAAGAAAAAACCACATCAAAAATACAATTTTCTTCACAAATGGAGGAGAAAACTAGACCTGCAATTTTGAGGTCCATTAATGGTTGCCGTACCTAGAAGCACTATCAGGTCCGAAAATTAAAACTTTAAAATCTCCTGGATTATTAAGCGGCGAGTCCGAAATTTCAAAGGGATGATATTGGGAAAAAAACCATATCAAAAAACTTTGTTCCATGTCAATCTGACTCCCAGAGGCAAAACTTTCTAAAAATAGCAGGTCTACTACATAGGAACTGCTATTTTGGGAAAGTCATTGATAGAAGAACCTGCAAAGAAGATGAAGACATTGGAGGTGCACTATAACTGAGAATCCACCAGAACGGACATTTTTGGCACTTACTAAAAATAGTAAGTGTGCCCTCGAGCACCTACTAAAAATAGAAATTTGATCCAAAGGAGTGAGGAATGCAGGGAGAAAGGGGAATCAAGGTCACAACACTCAGCAAAGGATCGAGAGAGTTGCTTTTTCACACTTACTAAAAATAGTAAGTTACACTCAAAGAGAAGTTTTGGCACAATGGGATGTACAAGGATAATCATTCAAGGGGACATCATTGTTCGGGAGCATCCTAGTCATTTTTCATAGGGCATTCAAGATCCACCTTAGTTCATTCAACTTAGCGAGTGTTTGTGAGATAATTTGGAGGAGTTTCATAGTGTGCAAGGAGTTTGAAGATTCAGAGTTTCACTGCATTTGGAGCTTTCCATCAACGAGGATCAATGGACTTCATCGGGAATGACATCTCCTCTTCTTCTTCTCTCTCTCTTTCTCTCTCCTCTTCCCCCTAACTTTCTCTCACTTTCCAATATTCTAATTTCACGTTGGGGTTTGCACTTTTAATATGACTTAAGTGACTTTAGAAACATAATGTAAATTAAGTCACCTTGCTATTATAAAAGGGACTTAAATATTTAAAGTGGAATATGAACAATCTTAAGTCATATTAAGGTATTTGAAAGGTCATGAGGAAGATGAAGAGTCATATTCTATTCTATAAATTGTAAAGCCATTCCCATTTCAAAGGGTTGGTAATTGATCTTGTAGACTCAAGAGTGCATTGTACCTAGAGAAAGCAAAGGAGATAGCCATTTTCTTCTACTCTCTTCCCCTCTCAAATTTCTTCCATTCCCACATTATGTACAACTTTGATTTGAGCAATCAATACAAGAAGAAGGAGTTTCTAGCTTTCTTTGACTAAGGGGTTTCTTGATACTTGGTGATTGGTGAATTCTATTTGGTCTTGTTGTTATTCGTAGAGTTGTTTCTTCCGATAAATGCATGTGTTGAAGTTTCTAACTAGTGTGTGTGTAGGAATATGATTTTCTACCTACAACATTAGTTCTCCTACCTCTTTTCTCACTCCCTTTCCTCGCTCTACGAGATGAAGACTTCCTAGCAAGAGATTGCTAGCTTTGCATGAGGTCGGTGGAGTGCCCCTGTTGGATCCCCGGTCGAAAGACCACCACAGAAATCCACACTTTCTCACGCATGCACATACGAAAACTGCACTAGTTAAGTAGAGGGACTTAGATTCCCAGAGCTTTGGCAAGAAATCCACAAGTTTGTCCACTGACAAATTTTCTTGCCAACAAGCCTATATCCTATGTCATTACAAGATGGGTGATGAGGGCGTAGGAAGTGTATATTGGTAGGTGGTGGGTAACATAAGGTTATTTTAGCACTAAGCGTAGACCACTATGTGATGAATAAGGTGAGGGTGGTGATTTAGCCTAAAGCATATACCACTAAGTGATGAGTAGGATAAAGGATGATGTAATAGAAGGATAATAGAATAGGTGATGATCGGATGTAAGAGGATAATGTAGAATGGATGAAGGGAGTGGTGATTTAACCTAAGGTGTATACCACTACAGGATGATGGAAGGTGTGATAATGTAATGGAATAATTTGGAATTGAGAAAATGTAAGAGGAGGAGAGAATAGCAGATGATAGAACGTAATAGGATGATGTAGAAGTGATGAAAAGAGTGGTGATTTAACCTAAGGTGTATACCACTATGGTATGTGATGATGTGTGTGGGTGATGATATATCCTAGAGCATTGGTCACTAGTCCGAGGAATGTGGTATGATGACATGTCACATATAGGTAAGGTCCATTTGATTGGTAAACCCTCAGCAATCAAGTATGGACCGAGGAACTAAAGTGCGTCATAGGGTGGTGAGTGCAACGCGTAGAAAACAACGTAGTATAAACAACCAAGTGGTGAAGATGTGATGTAAATACGCAAAGTGTGGGAAATGTAATGTAAGATATGCGGTATGCATAGAATATGGGATGTCTGAAAGGAAATAGTAAGTGTAGATAGAAATGGACTATGTAGGGATGATAGATGAAAGTAGACCCATATATAATGGAATCTAATGTAGCATAAAATGGATAGGATGTATGAAATGTGTTATGGGGATGTACTATAGGAAATGTATGGTGTTTAAATGATGTAAGAGGTGGTGGTAGGTGAAGATGGAATATGTAGTGATGATATGGAAAGCTAGACCCATATATAATGTAGCCTAGCGTAAGTGCGGAATGTATGAAAGAGATGTAAAACTAGATGCGTATGATATGATGACTAGTGTAGTTTGTATAAGATAAATGATGTACAAATGACTAATAGATGAGGGATGTATAAGATGATGCAAGATGTAGGAGATGTATAGAAATGATGATATAATGTAAAGGTGTAGGACCTAGAGTGCAATGTGTGGGGTTTAGTGTAATGGTAATCCCTCAACAATCTAGTGTGAATCGAAGCACAAGAGTGCGTCATCGGGTAACGAGGGTGTGATAAGATGTGAAGGGATATGTGGATATGCGATGATGATAAGTGATAGAGATGAAGTGTAGGATGTAAAATGGGTACAAGTATGTGAAGCAAGGGGGTAGTATGTCATGTGATATGCCCCAATAGTAGTGTGAGAAGAGGCTATGTGAATTCATCAAGGAGATTGTCGTCCTCTAGGTCAAAGTCAAATGGCTTGAGATTAACAACATGGTAGGCTATAGTGTGAGGTTGATCATGTAATGAGCCGGTAAGGCGTAGACTATACATGCCCATAATATATTCTTCATCAGTGAAAGGGGGATGTGGGCAACCATGGGCATACCAACGAGTGTAGTTAGGTGAGTAGCCAAGGAAGGAACTATTGCAGATGAGAATGTGACCAAAAGGCATAGGGAATGAAATGTCAGTGTGACTAGGGTCCAAAGTGCCACCAATGTAGGTAAGCCAAGAATATCCTAATGTGAGTGGAAAGGAACAAGGTGTACGTGGTAAGTAGACAAGGAGATGGAAGACACGTAAGCCGTAAGCAGCTGTAACAATGATAAAGCCATAGTATAAATGTGGAGCATGAGTGGAAGGTGAAGGTCCTCAAAATTGAAACCAAGATGAGCGAGGCCAACAAGGGAACATATGGTTTCATCATGGGTGGGATCAAATGGAACATGGTCCCAAAATGAGTCACGGATAAAGAGTGTACATGTGAAGGGTGGGTGCATGGGTGATAATGGCGAAGATGGGATGATAGTGTTCATGGAGGGGGGGTGGCTGATATGGAACTACGATGGTAGGAATGGGTGATGGAGGGGGAATTACATCTAGTAAACAAATAGCTCCCTCAAGTGGCGGTAAATGTGGTTGATCATCCAAAGGCTGAGGTTCATCAATAGTGTCAATGCAAGGAATAGGAATGCTAGTATGAGGGTCATGGACACAATATTAGAATGGATCACAATCTCATTAGATAGTATACTCAACACGTTTATGTAAGAATTTGATGCAACGGTGGATGGTAAAACCAACAGCTTGCATGGCGTGAAGCCATGCTCTCCCTAACAAACAATTATATGAGAGAGGGAAATCAATGATGAAGAAAATAGTAGGGAGGGTCTTAGGACCTACAATTAAAGGCAAGGTAATGTGGCCTATACATGGAAAAATAAAACCATCATAAGCACGAGTGAAATGGAAGAAGGGATAATGTCGCGAGTAGACAAATCTATGACGTGGAGAAAGGACATAGGGAACAAATTAAGCTCAAAGCCATTATCTATAAGAGCATGCTTGACAACAACATTGTAGATGTGAGATATGATGTAAAGTGGTGAGTTATTTTCAAAAGGGTGAATATAAGCGGGAGGATTGCCCCGGAATGTTGTGTTGAGAAAAGGCCTTGGAAAATGTGTCATACAAAGAATCTGGATGCATGTTGGTAAAAACATCAGTAATAGTAAAGAGGGTTTGGACACGATGAAGAAAATCAAGGTGGGTAAACAGGTATTCAAGTGATAGAGATATTCATGATGGTGGAATGAAAAAGCCCTAGAAGGTGGTAGAAAGAGATGTTGGGTTCACCAAAATGATTAACAAAAAAAAGGTATTTACCTAGATGGCCTAAGGGATATCTAGGGTATTAATGTTAATCTAATTAGGAGGACTAAAATGTTGTAAATGAACTAAAGCAATATGAAATAAATGTAAATAAACTATTCTAGATGAAATGAAACCCTAATGTGTAAGAGAAGAGTAAGGAAAAGACTCAACTAATAACATAAGACTGTCACACAGTGTCACAGATATGGAAATGAAATTTGGAAGTCCAGACGAACCCTTAGAGACCCTGCGAAGGGCAAATGCAGGGTTATGCGAGATGACACTGAATTGCTGAGGAGTGTACTTAGGGTGCCTTGGTCTACAATCTTGCACTTTCGAAACACTTTGAAATCCTCGAAATTTGAACCCAGTATGGTCATTAAGTGTCTTTGAGTGTTTGTTTTCTATAGCATTGGATTCGTCATATGAATTGGAGAATGATTAATGTAATGCGAAGAATCATCAAAACCCTAGAAAAATGAAAGATGCATATGAATGGATCGAATGACCTCAATCACCAAACTAGTGGACTTATCATTGAGCGTTGCACTACATTACGGACCCTGATGTAGTTTTGGTGTGTGTGTGTGTGTGTGCGTGTTGTGCCTAGGTGCTCTTGTGTCAGTCACACTTTGTGAAGTAGCAAACAAATAGTAGCTATAGAAATGTAAGTAACATGTGTGCATGGAATAGAATGTAATCCCTCCCCTATGAAGTGTGTGTGATGTAGATCTCCTAGCTTGAGTGCATGGCACTATGTGGATGCAACCCTAGATGGAGTGATAGTAGTGATAAGATGTAATGACCTAGGACCCTTATTATGGTCTTATAACTTTATATTTATAGGGATCTCAAGCTTAATTTCGTAATTAATCCCGACAAGGCCAATTGAGAAGAAGATAAGGATGACCAACAACTAGAAGTGACCCAAAAGAAGCGGAAGAGGTTGTGTATGGATCGAGGCACTCAGAATGGGCCTAGGGCGCCTCGAGGTGCCCAAGTACAAGCCGAGGAGTCCTTATTTTAGGCTAGAATGTTGGAAAGGTCATGAAATGGGCTAATAGGTATCAGAAATATGCGGGAAAGACGAAATAAAAGATAAGAAAAAGGTGGCCAAAAGGTGGGATTAATTAGTACTTTGTACACTTGAGAACCTTCTAAATAGTAGTATAAGACCGGGATAAATATTGTCTAATGTGCAATATTTGTGTCTACACACACAACATGTGTAATGTAAAGTGCTAACAATGTAAGTAAAATGCATATGTCCTAATTTTATATTTTTGTAATGTTTTTATATTATTTCATTGTATAGATATGGAAAAAATATGGATAGCAAGAGAGATATCTAATGAGAAACTCCTGATGAGGTGAAGAAGCTACCAAAAAGATGGATATTTGGGCCTCAATGGTGATGTAAATGCTAGTGAGAATGTTATAGTAACATATTCCAAAGAAGGTTTAGTAGATGTAACACTAACATGTGCAAAATGGTGTTAATGCAATGGATTAGAGGAATGAGTGTTTTGACCACTAGGAGGGTATCAAGAAGATATGGGGGTAGTAAGTACACTAGATGGTGACGGGAGTTCCTAGGGAATGATAATGGTGAGAAACAATGCAAAGGATTGCAATCCTATGAGGAGGACTAGAGTCATGAGACATAGAGTGAGAAATTGAAGGCCTATTGGGAGACCTAAGAGAACCAACATCAAGAGAGGAAGTGTGTGCAATAACAAGCCTAGGATAATCCATAGAATTAGAAATAGAGTACATGAGTATTGACATAAGGAGTAACGTAGAAGTGCTAGGGCCATGAGAGACGTTGTGTATAAACAAAGATCTCTATGTAAAGGACTAGTAGGAGGAATTATAGAAGGATAATTAGGCAAACTAGGAGGGTGTTGGTGAAATAGTTTTCAAGGACAAAATACGTGCTTTGTTAATGCTTGTGGGATTGAATCCCTCCACTTAGGAATGAGACGACTCCCATTTATTAAAAGTTAGAAAATATTTACACTAGACTAATATCCTTGGGTTGCATGAGGCTTAGGAATGTGTAGAAACACCCTTGTTGTAATTACAACACTAGACTAAAGAGGGGAGAAATTGTAGGTAGGAGAGAGATAAATGAGAAGGGGAATTGTATTGATAATAAAAACTCATATTTCATCAACTACAATTTAGAGGTGATTCCAATTTCAATAGAGGAAATAGGAAAGCACAACACAACATCACAAGATAATGAAATGGATAATTACAAGACAAATACAAAGCTTTATCAAGTTTTATTCATTCCACAAAGAAGACACAAAGTCCTTCAACTTCTTACAAATTTCAGCATGTGCTCGATTGAGTGACAAGATGAGAATGGAGGAAAATTACAATGCAAGGGAATGGAAGAATACAACTTTACTAGAGAGGAAAAAACTCATTATCTAGAATGGAGAGAGCATTACAATTTATAGCCAAAGTCGGTGGCTCTTCGCATTCCCATGTGAATTTTCAACTTAAAGTGCAATCCCCAATGAAGAAATAGAAACTTTAAGTGACTTAAGTCATTTTTTACAAAAATTTCTCCTCAACAGAGAAATAGAATTCTAGAAAGAGAAGAAGAAAGAAGAGATAGAGAGAATATAGATGTTGTAGAATGAATTCCCACCTTCCTTCATTGTGATGATAAATTTTGCAACTAGATGTGATTTTCTTCAACCGCTTTTTCCGATCAAGGCACGAATTATATGGAACTTAGTAATGATGCTTCACACCTTATCTTAATTGTCACTTTGTTGGTCATGCATGGAATTTTTATTTCAACTCTTAATCTCTCGTGAGCAATGATAGGATTCAAAAATCATATCTTTGTCATGAACTTGGTCTCCTTTCTTGCATATGATAAAAAAAATCATCTTATGATCACCATGAAAATGCAATTATACCACACATGACACATACTCCATAAGCATGAGCCCTTTTGGAGTTGAGCGGTGTTTGAGATTCTTGAGAAGCCTTGGCAAAAACATAGCAAATATTTGAATGAAAAAACTTCCCCTTTTCAAGATGACACTAAAAAACAATCAAATGAACAACGTCTTTATGAAGAACATGAGCACTCCCCATCATGCATCTTAAATGAATAATGGCGAGGATGCTACGACACCATGATTCCTGCATGAAATCCTTGAATTATTCAATTATATGCTTTGTGATCAATCATCCTCTTGTACATGACGACTAAAGTTCACAAATGAGTCTTACTTCTTCCATCCTCTACTTTAGATCATCGAAATCCACATGCTCCATGTTCTTATCACCAATTCCTAGGTACTCGAGCACTTGAACTAAAATGGGTTCATATATTGAGTAATGGAGCTTCATTATAAATTTTTATGATATCACTAGCCTTATAGAGTGGTGGGAATGCTATGGTGTAAGCGAAAATGGATTCCGAAACATTTATGAAAAGCCACAAATTTGAGTGGATTTTAATGTTACTTGATAATTGATTTGGTATTTTGGGAAAATCAAGAGTAAATCAAATCCAAATTAGATACAACTATTTTTTTGGAAATATATGCCTAATATGAATACACACTCTAAATTTTGTGAGATTGTCTCATCGAGAATTAACAGGATTTCAAAAACAAGTTAAGGTATGTGGAAGGCTTACAAATTGACATTAATATAGGAATAAGAAAAATTTCAATTCATCATTTTGAGAGTGATTCTAGTCCAATTTGAGTGATTTATGATTTGTTAGAATTGTATTAGTGAAGGAAAACTTTTCTCCAATTTAGAAAGTATTCTCTCATGGGGTTTGAGAGAAAATGACAAAACAATTTTTGCTTGTATATGGGGTTTGCAAGTATTTTTAGCAAGGAATGATGGTTTTGAGCATATGTACAACAATTTATTCTTAGATAATGAAAAATGGATCAAAATTACAATATTGAGGAGAGAAATGGATTCTCTAAGTTTGGTGAGGCTCCCTCGTGGGGATTTTTCACAAGCTTCTTTGCAAAATTTGTGTTTTTGGGCAAACTGGGGTATGATGGCTAGAAAAACAATCATGAATATATTTTTATGGGGAAGCTACTTGCTATTAATTATACATCAACTTCAAGGTTTCCTTAAGAGGAATGGATGACCAAAATTTGGAGTGATTTTGTCCACGGGATCATGAGATATGAGTAAAAACCTTCGGTCCACCTAGGGCACATGAAGAATTTCATAAGCATGCAAGGATAAAAAACCAACTCCAAAAGTGTTTTAATGTCTACCTTAGAGTTTTTGAATGCAATTTATACATATTTGGATGGAAAACAATTTACTTTTATGTTTTGTGGTGGAGATGAGAAGTGTTGATGTAAAGTGGAAGTGTAAATGGAGGTTTAAAGTGTGCCTAGGTTGTTTTTGGGGGCCCACATGTCATAACAACTTGAATTTTCCTTCACTTTTTGTAGTTTTGAGGTAATTTTTGAATTTTTGTTTACTAAAATCCTTCCAGTCAAAAACAGTGCACTTTGGGGTGTTTTTTCACCTCAAAAGTGTTCCTAAGGTGCAATGGTGCAAGAAAAGTGCACCAATGCACCAAAGCGCACTTTGAAACTTCACTTGCACCGCCTTGTTTTGCTCACAAAGAATTTCCTTTTCCTAGGGTCTGTAATTGATGAGTTTTGGTTGTATAATATATGATTTCACATGGAAATGGGCCAATGAATCCAATGAGCCTACTTAAGAAGTCTGAAAATGAGTTCTTCAACATTTTTCTTGTACCTCCATTTTTACAAGTATAGTAGTGTGTTGATGAGCTAAGTTATAGGAAGAGTTTCCAACAAACACAAACCAAACCAACTTATGGGTCATTAAGGGGATTGAATGTGATCTCACTTAAACTTTTTAGGCTCCCAAATCCACTCGAGGTGTCTAAAACCTTCAGTGCAAAATTCCTATGTAGAAAGGCCACCTTAAGCCGATGATCATAAAGGTTTTCACATTATATACTCCCAAAACCCCTCCTTACTATTTCACCATGTAGTAGAATCTAAAATATTTCCAATGTTTAGGATATGAGCTCACAACATAACACGAGGTTCCCAAAACCCTTTGCCAAATTTGAATCTTCAATGAAGCATGCACACTCCTTTTTCCCAAAAAGTGCCTAAGAAGAAATATCTCCCAAGACCATTTAGAAACTCCTAGAATGCTTTCCAAATCATACCGTCATGGAGAAAACTTTTATAAATTTTTGTTTATCTGTAACTAGGAATTTTGAAATGCTCAAAGGCTCCCAAAACCCTTCCCAAAAGGTGAACTTTGAGAGTGGGAAATTTTAGCAATTTTTGCTATTTTGGCGAGTTTGACCAAAAAGGGGGAAATTTTTGGTGGGATTGTAAAATAAACTGCAATGATATTTTATATGCCAAAGGGGAAACCTCAAAAGGAATACCTCTAATGGTGATAACCTATTGATTGTGGATGAATTTAACACATTGATGTATAACCGAGGAATGGATCAAGAGTACATATCCAAGGGAGACCTAACCAGGGAACCAAAAATGAAACCGATTTAGTACTAGGGCCAAAAGTGATGAGTAGAGTGATGTGGTAGTAAAAATTATTAGCATCAAGTGCAACATTGTGCATACAAATTCCCAAATATTGAAATAATGTTGATTTTGATACAAGAAGATTGAAATAAGAACTACACCCGCCCCAACTCCATTTCTACTTTTAGAACCATCAAAATACATTTTCCATAATCCGAAGTGTCATTATATTCTTATTTGTGTGGTATGGGGATAATAAAGCTTTCCTCATAGATGCAATAAGTGTTTAGACTAGTTTACACAACTATATCATAAGGGTCAAATCCATAGTGCTCTTTCACCCATTCATCTAGCATAAAATCAGTAATTGAAGTTGATGAATGCATGGTTTCAACCGGTTCAAGATCATTTCTTGTTTCTTCTCGGAGTATACACTTTTCACTGATTGGAATACAATCATAGACTTCCACATGATAAGATAATATAGGTTTAGCCTTAATAGTAAACCTAGTTCCATATCTTTTCATAAGCAACATATGAGACCAAAGACGAGGAAAGATACTCGCCTACCTTGGATGTGAAGTCTCTAGAGAGGAAAATGGTGAATAACGACAACAAGTCAATGACATAAATGTACTACATTATGGTTAGGCTTGAACAAAAATGCTAAGTTAGTTCAATATCCTTGATCCGTGCCCAAGACTTGTATTGTTGATCCATCAAGTTATAAAACACCCTTGGAAGTTAGATTGTACTCAATCCCCAAGATGTTTGCAATTTTCTTTGGCATGACTAAAGTATTAACACCAGAATCTATCATGCAATTATGAACAAGGTGTTTTCCAACTATGAGAGACATGTAGAAAGGAGGATGCTTGAAAATTGAACATACTTGATCATGCTTGGGTTGACAAATGTTGATCATGACATTTGATTTTTTCATGGCGGGTTCCGCAGTGAAGCTTTGATGATTTTTTCAAGAGATACCTTTGAGATGGGATAGACAGGGCATCCCACATTATGATGTTGAATATGTTCTCTTCATCTTCTTCATAGTGTTGATAAGAATACATGTGACTTTCTATAATGAATGCACAACATGTTCTTTATTATTTTGTTCTATCCATAAAGGCTCTTTGATTAGTAGATTTGGAATGTTGCATGGGACTTGTTCATCTGCGATTACTAAGTTACCCATGATAAAATGAATGAAGTTGGATTTTTGATCAAGTTCACGAACTGATCGGAAGTGTCCCACAAAACCAGGGCAACAAGAGGAGGAGATCTCACATCCATTTGCCACTTTTTAGACCTTGTATAATCTACCACATTAAGTTACAAGATGTTTGAGTTACCCGTAACTTGATTAACTGTAAAAAATTCTTCAGGTCTAATGAGCATGAAGTTGGGTTCAAGGTTAAACTCTTGAACTTCATATGCATTACTTGTTGAAGGAGTCATGGTTTGAACTTGTGAGTAGGATGGAGCTTGAAGCATGATTTCTTTTTCCTGCAAAGAATTCATTCTAACCTCATATGTATATTAATTATTTATTTGATCACAATGATAATACCATTCAAAAGTTTTAGCCATGTTACTTTGAACTGGAACAATGAATTTTCTTAAGTTAGGAGTAGGTAGGGACTCTGAACTTGTATTTGGAAGTTTTCTTGGAGGGTCATTTTGAGGAAATTCATTTTATAGGCAACCATGAGGACGGTTTGGACAATTCTTTGGAGCTTGAGCTTGATGTATCTTTGAGAGAGACAATCTCATTTGTTAGATTTTTAAGCTAAACACCGAAGCTTTCAAATTTTTCTTGTTTGATAGAGGAACCAAATGTGGAAGAAGAAGATGAAACAAATGGTTGAGGAATATGAGTAATAACGGGTTGGGTATCATGCAAAAATTTAAGGAAAATGGGCATAGGTAATCTAAGGGTTAAATTTCCTGCTTGGATTAAATAATTTTCAGCCCTAATGTCTATTACATAGGCATTTGGTAATTGATATGGCACCCATAGACTAAATCATTATTGCTATATCAAAATTCAAAGCTCTAAGATAGTATAAGAATGCACCTTACGAGTTGGTCTTAGCAACACTAGAATTCTATCCCATGTTCATTGAAATCTGAAGTTCAAATCTACCATGAGCTCATTTGGAGCTCGCGTGATTGTTGTAAGTTTCTGTAGTAATGATATGTTATTTGCTTTCTCCTTGAATTGCTGACAAAGAGATGTGCAAAGCTCATCCCAATCATGAATGGAAGTAGGTCTCAAGATTTTATACCATTAAAGTGCTTGACCTTTTAATGAAGAAGCAAAAAGCATAATTGCAACATCATCTTTTGTAACTAGATGAATTGAACACACATTAGCCATGTCCTGGATATGATCAGCAGGGGTGGTGAGGTTTTCACTAATGACGGATGGAATAATTTTAAGTTGGTATATCATGTTATACATTCGGTGCTAAGGGACTACCACCATTGAAGCTGACAAAGGGTAAATTTATTTTTGTGCCATGAATGGAATTGGTCTTAAAACTATAGAGAACAATAAGAAAGGCCTACCAGGAGGAGTGGAAAGAGTTCTATTGGGAGGAGACAATGACCTTTGAATTACTCGACCTCTTCTTCTTCTCTGGTGACAATGTTGTAAATGCTCAAAAGGCTCACTTATCACTACACTTTGTCTTGTCTGTATTATTCTCATGGAAATGGGCACTAGGTTGCTTAATCAGTAGGCTTGAACTTGGGAGTCGCCAAATGTGTTGAAGAACAACCTTAAAAGGTTGAAATCATTAAGTCACACAACAAAACTCAGGTAATAGTGAAGTTAAGCTTATCAAGTGAGTCCCATCGGGCGCACCAAATTTGTTGGACTAGTGAAGGCACCAAGGTGGATAAAATGTTGCAATGGGACACCTAAAAATAAAACCTTCAAAGCTTGTCCCATCGGGTGTATCAAAACTATTGGAACTCAAAATTATACCCTACCCTAAATCAAGAAGATTTAGGATTTTGAGGCAACATGGGATTGTCTCCAAGTGTGGGACTTGCAGCTTGAGATAGACCTTTGGAGAAGGTTGACTTCCTTGTTATGCATATTTGGGAAAACCCACATAACACAACCTACTTCGATCTAAAACTACACCTTCAGTTAATTCCTACTCTAACAATTCTAAGGGACTAGGGAGAGAGAGATGTAAGAAAGGTAAGTCCTAAGCTAAAGGGGCATCAATATCACGAAAAGAAGGTGAAACTTTCCCAAATCTAGATTACACAGAGATGTAAAAGTGCGTGGTTGGATCATAAAAATGCACTCCGTATTGATGTAGAGAGATGAAATATGCAAAAGGGAAAAATATTCAAATAAAACATTGTGTATTTGAAGGAGCTAAACCACACTTTCATTAATAAATATTCAAGAGCTTACATACAAAGCCTAAGTAAAGAAATCACCATTCATTAATTACAGAGGTCGAAATGACATAAATTTTTCGATTTCACAGAAGATCTCAAAGAATGTTATGGAATAAAAGATGGAGAAGAACCCATACAAAGTACACAAGCACTTTTATTTATACAACTTTTGGAATGGAGAAAGAGAAGGAAGAGAGATGAAAAATACCATTGAGTTGGAATTGACCTCTCTGAAAGCATATTGAATAATTGTGGGTGCCATGAATTCTTGCAGAGTTATCTTGTAGTATAGGTATGGATGCCCCCAATTTTAACCAACAACCACAATATGACCCTTGAGTCTATCACATGTGTCAAACATCACGAAATGCCCCATACTTCATTAAATTCCAATGGCCGGTTGGTTGGCTCTGTTTGAGACTGACATAGTTTTGAGATCTTTTATGGCTTTCATTGTGTCTCTTTTCTTTCACCATAGTACTTAGAATTTTCTTCTTCCATAGACCTTTGTAACTTTACGCTAACTTGCCTTGATGAGTGGAGGTACTTCACACCACCCGAGGTCTAACTCTTGATCCATGATTTATGTTCCTATGAATATTTTCCTTCATTTCGTAGGTTTGAGAAAACCCGTGAGATGTTACAATTTAGTAAACCTTCTGAACAAGAGGCCCTTGCACTAATGGCCTTTTCCCTATTCCATGGATTTTTAACTTAGCCGATTTCTTCAATTCACCATGGATAAATAATTTTGTGGTACCTTGTCTAAATTCTCTTGCGAGGACCTACTTAGTGTTCAAAAGTTCCATGTAACACTAAATTTCATTAATTTTAACCAAGTCCCCACACTTTGTTCATTTCTTGGTTCCACGAGTTAAGAGAACTCATGAAACACTACGTTCTTGTATTCTATGGTAGAGTAAATCAATCTCCTGTGGATTTTCTAGAGCACAAAAATAGATAAGTCCTTAGTTGATTTGTTCAAAATTACATGTGGTGTAATTATGGACAATAATTATCAACTAATATATTGTTAATCTTGGTGAGAAAGGTCTTGTAGAACGCAATACATGTGAGACATTAAGAGGCTCAGTAGACCCTTGTCGTATTTGAGCCAATTGTGAATAAGATATTTTGTCCTCGTTATTGATAGAGAATTATGCCAAAAATAAAATGGTTAAAGAAATGAATACATGCGAGTGAGTGTAGAGAGCTTAAAACCATTGTAATATGAATTTATTAAAACTTAGGGTAAAATATTGGTAAACAATATGTCATTAGAAGAATAATCGAAGCAAACAACATGGAATGAGTAAAGATGCTCAGTAGGATCACCTTTGCCATCATAGATAGGAAATTTAGGAGTGAAAAAACCAACAAGTAACATATAAGAAACCAATTTAGGTACAAGTGGATTACAAAGTAACTATGTGAAATTCATAGCATTAGAGGAAGCATATGCACCTTGTTGTAACTGTAATATTTGTGTTTGTAAAGTATGAACAAGGGATTCAAGAGCTTGCGTGCTAGAAGAAGATACATGCAAACCATGAGGAGTAGATGTGGGATGTGTAATAATAATTACGGTTGCAAGGATATACATAGAGACATTTGGCATTGATAGCTAAGAGTGCACCCAGGGGGTAGGCACCACATATATGGGAACAATAGATGTCGAGGTGTGTGATAACGAAACATGCTTAAGTTGATCTCATGTAGTATAAAGTAGAAGATCAATATTAGAGGGGTTATCTTGCAAGAATTGATTAAATTATTGGGAATCCTCATCAAGGATACCTTGATCATCTTGGATCAGGGTGAGAATTAGAGGCTTGGGCTTGAACATGATCAACAATGATAGTAAATGAAGTATTAGTGAGTAGATCATGTGTGGGTGTAGACACCTAAAATTAGCACAACTAATCCCCGTGTCTACTTCCACTAGCATCCCTTCATTATCACATCACTATCATATTCATCATCCCCGAGTCTTATTTCTCTCCCATCATATTTACTCCCCATAAATATCATTCTACAACTATAAAATCCTATTTTACCCCTTCTTAAAACAACCCAAAACCACTTAGAAACCAAAATAAAATAAAATAAAACAAATAAACAACTTCTAAACCATTTCATAACCTCCCTAACCCACATAACCTCTTTCCAAAACACATCCTTTGTCAAAACAAACAAAAACTTAATTTGGGAAGTAGTTTTAACCTTTTCCCCATAGAACCCGGATCGTCGGTGATTCTACCAAATCGTTGGTGATTCTCCTAAGTCGGCACCAACTCTATATAAACAAATTTCAGGTCTTCATTTGGGGTTAGCTAGGACATCACTTCATGCTGCTCGCTCTTAGAGACTTTGTGTTGTGTATTATTTATATCATAGCCCCCTCTCATAATTACAAATAATCACGACAACATTCAAAGGCATCACTATGTCTTCTTGACATTTAGATGCCATTTAAACACCCATGAGTCAATTCATCAACCTTTGTGCATCTACGACCTCTTAGTTTTGGGTAAAGCCACCTCCTTGTATTTAGTTATCAACTCACAAAAGGTAAGTACCTTTCCTTTTATATTATTATCTCATTTATTCATCATTGTAACCTTCATCGAAATTATCATGCTTATTATTATCTTGCACATTTCCACAACAATCACCGATGATTCTCCTAATCGCCGACGATCGACCTTAATCACCAATCAGAATCCCTATCTATTAGAACATTTAAGATCAAATATTTTCCTTCGAGACATCCAAACATCATCACCTATCACTACTCTGCCTTTACAGGTGCCTTTAAAACACTAGCAAGCTCCTTTGAGCCATATGTAGCACTTTATCAATTATTTTAATCAAATATATCACTCAGCTTACCTTTGTGAGTGCATATCCATCTACATCCTCACTCCTTTGAGCCATTTTGTGATCCCTAGACTCCCTTTGGATCAGGTATCACCATCAGACCATCATATAGCCTTGGACCGCATCAGTCCCTTTGCCTTTACATTATTGGTTATATCATCTGTTTATCATTTTATCTTATCATTATCAAATTAATTTCTTGAACGAAGATTGACATCCTTTCAAGAAGTCCATTGACTTCTGGGACTGGCCTTTTAGGAAATCCACCATATATCCATCTAATCCTATATTTTTTTGAGTGTTTATGCATTTCAGGTAGCTTATCCCATTGGAAGGAAGAAGTAGTGCACACACTTGGATCATTAACATCAATCATCCGTCAAGGTCAACATCGGTTATCTCACGGGTATCAGTAAACCCCGCCATCTTCGAGAGGTCAATTTTTTTAATTTCACTTCATTAATTTAAAGCGGGAAAACTAACACTTTTCTAAACATTCTAGCATGCTCGGTGGGACCTTAGTCCCCTTTTCTTTCATTTTTAAATTCATCTTTAGGTTTTCACTCTGTAATCACCAATGATCTAGTCAAATCACCAATGATTTAGGTGAATCAACAATGATTCCTGCTAATCACTGACGATCTCTGTGACTACTTCTGATTAGTTAGTCAGTGAACCTCTAACATAATTTTCTCTTACTATTTTCTATCTTTTGTTAACCCTTTGCATGTTTATGCTCTGGTAACTTTTGCTTGCTTCACTTTTGCATTGTTAAAAAAATCAAAAGTTAAAAAATTAAAAAGGAAGCATTTCTTAGGTGAGTCCTCTTATTTTCTTTTCATTTCCAAACATTGCATTTTACTATTTGTCCTCATCAAAATCAATCATTCTTTTGGGATTAAAAAAAACCTCACATCTTGTTTGATCACATAGTTTAACTAGGGGATTAATGGACCGAATTCACTTAATTTCCTCCCCACACACAACCAAACCACATCAAAAATAAAATTACATCAAAACATTCCTACCTAGGTGGACCTACTTGGATTTGATCACCAAGAGGAGAATCCGACTCGGTGTTACCTGACGAGTATAAACAATCTGTCGTTGATATATTCTGCTAAGCACCTTATCACTGTGGGACTGTGAAGTTAGGGGGTAGGCCCCAATACCAGGCCACATACCAACACCAACACCAACACATATTTGGGCCTCACGTACCTTCGGATATATTGAGGACTCTAACCTTAAACATTCCTAAAACTAGCCTTAGAATAACCATATCATTAGGTTCCCTCTAAGCCCTTTCCTCCACATCTAAATTCTAATCAAGATAATTAAAATTCTTCGCTTGAATTTTCTATTACATTTGTAGCTCTCTTAGGGCTTTTTTGTATCATCATCAGTTAACTATCATTTAATATGGATCAACCCTCTACATCAACATATTCTTTTACCCCTTATGCTTCATTTTTACAATCATCTTCAATTGTTTCATCTACAACTTTTCATCCCTATCAATCTCAAAACATCCCTTACATAGGATCTAATCCTTATCAATATTATCAACATATCACATCCCATTCAAATTTTATTATCTCTAATATGCTCTCAAATCCATCTGGATCACCATTTGTTCCCTATGGAACTTCTACCTTTCATCTAATCCTATAATCATATAACAATCCTATCCAACAACCCTACGAGGATCCTTCACAACCAAGTTACTTTCAAACTATTGCTTCTTAGCCCATTTCAAATGTACCCCATTAATTGATCCTCACCACATCTCCTTCTTTATCATAATCTCATTAGAATCTTAACATCCCCATCTTTTACCCAATGAACCTATCTCGAATTCAATACCTCTTTCAATACCCCAAACATCCCAAAATCATACACACATCCCTACTGAGGCCCAATCAACCACTCTCATCCAACAACAATAACATATCCAACATCTCTACACGTATCCCAACATACCTTTATCACAACCTACTTTACAAATGATATCTTCTCAAGCTACCCCTTATCAACCCCACATCAAGACCATCCACAAGAACTCTCATACTTTCCATTATCATCAATCAAATCAATCACATACTCATCCACACTCACCTATTATTTCCTTCACATATAATCCTACAAATGATCCCATGCAAGCTCTATTGAACAAATTATATATTTTGAAAGCCACTACTGTGGGATCCAAACACACCCTCACTTATGATCAGGTTTATAATGAATCCATCCATATGTTGATACCATATAAAACTTATCCTCCGCATTGGGAATTGCTTGAATTTACCATGTTCCATGGCTAGGAGGATCGTCAACAACACATACTAGCCTTTAGACACTCATGTTATCTCATCATCACGTGATCAAGACCTCCCGCTTAGAACCTTTCCTATGTCACCGGCGAGACTTTCCTTGATCGGTACAACTCCCTCCCTTGACACTCTTTATTCTCTTTCACACAACTAGCCCTGTTATTTCTCAAGCACTTTTCTATCAACGTTACTCACAAAATCACCATTTCTGACCTCTCTACCATCAAACAATATGAAAATGAATCCATTGTTGAATTTGTCACTAGATGGAAAAACATTATCAATCAATTGAACTTCTCACTTTGTCTCAATCATAACTAATCGAGTTGTTTTCTCATTCGTGTTCCCATAATATCTCATCTACCCTCCGAGATCCACATATTTTAGACTTTTGATGAAGCCTTCACCATGGCCAAGAATTCATAAATCTAAGCCCTTGAAGAAGGGCATCTTAATACTCAATCTACACATGTCTCATTTGATTCGCTTAGATCTTCCTACAAACCGATGAGACTAACGTACATATTTCCATTACTTGTCTTCTTGACCCAACACCCTCGATAGATTTTCCCTAAAATTTCCAAAGGGATAAAAGTTAAAATGAACTGCTCCTTCGCCTCAGCCCTTAGAGGACATGTGTCGCTCGGCCGATTGATTGGTCTGGCCGACAGAGGAAAAATGAAAATTTTCCCAAGTAAAATTTTTCAAAGGAACAAGTTTAAAAATTAGTCCACCCCTCCTGGGGTGCCATGTGGCAGGCCCGATTGGTTGCAGATGGCGGGGGCCGTGGACCTTTTTGGGAAATCTTTCCAAGGTCAAAATTTAAATTTTTCTATAGTTAGATTAAATCGTATTATTATTTTTTTTGAATGCCAAATTGAAGTAAAACTTCAAATGGCCATAACTTTTGATAGGAATGTTGGATTTGGGAAAACGAGGACTTTTCGGAAAGCTCTCGATGCCCTCTTCGCACAAGAATAGACAATTTTAGAAATTTATGAAGTTTACTAGGTCAATTTAATGAAAACAATCTGCAGGCTTCTAATTAGTGAACTGATAGTTTACAACTTCTCGTTTCGATTAAATTTGAACTCCTCCTTCACTCAACATGTCAAACAGACATGGAGGATCAGTCTAGGGAGGGTTTATAATGTTTTAGTGAAGGCAATTTGTTCATTTATTCAGTTTGCAATTTTCCAAAAGTTGACGGGAAAAATGACTGTGCAAGCTCTGATTTGAAATTCCTTGAGTTTTAGAGATTCATTCTTGACTGCTTTTAGTGAATTTGGGTTACTTAAATCTTCCTTAGTATAAATTTTAAGTTTCATGATTTATTGTTGGGTGTAAGACCGAAATGCTCTTTTTTATTAAAATGTGCATTGCAGTTTGAGTTTAAAAACATGAGTTGTTTTTTTAATTTGAGTAATAATTTGGTCATTAGATGTATGCATAGTTTTCTAAATTTGTCCAATGCATTTGTTTGGTAAATCATCCATTCAATTCTAAATTAATATGCATTTCTGATATCAATTTTAATATACATTTTACAAGCTTATCACACTATCTTTCTTTCCCACACATTCCTTCTTTCTTTTCTTTTCAATCAGCAATTAAATTTCAACAATAATTCAAATCTAATGTGCAGTACACTTTTGAGAAGGAATGAAATATTTCATTGTTCATTTGTTTTCAAATACAATGCATACAATACATTGTCTTTTTTTTCTTATTTCTCATTCAAACAGAATCTCATTCTTGGACAACAATTGAATCTAGTATACATTACAAGTTTGAATAGATATTGCAACTTTCATTTATCAACAATTACATCTTACAACTTTTCCTCTATTCATAATTCAATAAAACTTTTACAACTGATCTCTTTTCCAATTTGAATTGGTATCAAATTTCAATTTACAAAGCATGGAATAACATTTACATTTTCTTTACAAAATAAAACAAAGATCAAATATACTTCTTCTTTACATTCTCAATTTCAATTTCATCTTCCGTTCCGATTTAATAACTTCACATTACAAATACAATACATCTCATCCACTCAAGGTGGGAAATGTTACATTAAATTACTTAAAGGGAGATGACAGTCAAACTATGAAATTCCTTCTCCAAACAACAGATGATGCAGTTTCTTCTTCTTTTCATCTTTGATCACAACAAGGAAGGGGGAAAGACAACGCTCTCCACCCAACCAAGAAATTCAATGAGAAGGGAGAAGCCATCCTTCCTCATTGGCCCCGAGCTGAACCATATTGAAATGGAGCATGAATATCAACAAATGGCAACATAGGCTTCTTTCACATACAAGCAACATTCACATTGCATACAACATTAATAAAATACATAGTCCAACAAGACAGCGCTTCCAACCGCATTTGCAAACATACACACAATACATAAGCTTGGTTCAAACAAGCCAATAAGATGCAAGAACTATGGGAACTCCTTATGCCTCCCAATTTGGAATCTGGGCATCCACCAAAATGCATACCGCTAATAAACATATCAACCCCATAAACCTTATATCTCCCAATCCCCTCCTTATGCCCCCAAAGTTTATCCCTTATGCCCCCATATGAAATCCCCATAGCCTTCTCCTACACCATGCCCTAAGCATTCTACCCAACCAACCAAGGATACAAGACACATTCACCATTTAAACATGCATGCAAGAGAAAGAAAAAACAACATTTAAAAAGGGCAAGATCCTACCTCTCCATAATGGAGTTTGTTCCCAAAACAACAAGCTCTTCCAATGCTCAAATGTAGTCCAAAACAGCAACACCAAGCATGCAAATGAATTTCCAAACTCCCTCCACAATTAAGACTCCAAACAACAATAAAAATTCGACCCAAAGAGGAAGAACAAAGTTTCAACAACCTCCAAATGAGCAAGAGGATTCACTTTTATAGGAAAGGAAAGAGAGAGGATGATGTGGATCCAAGTGGGATGCCACATCATTTTTTTTCATCCCCAAGAGAAAATCAACATCAACAAATAAATCACGATAAATTAAACATGACAAAATCACTTACATACTCCAATTCAACCCATACTCCAAAAAGGACTACATTAAAAATATGTAAAGGACGTGCAATTAAAACTTACAAATTATCACTTGAAAAATCATTAAAAATGCCTACATTTAACCTCCAAACCATAGGCATGGTTGGTGGATCATTTTAAGAGGTGTGGGACAAGTTTAACTTGTCCCACAAGCCTCCAAATTTGGCCTCCAAGGTCAAATTCGAATTTCATAAAAGATGGAGTGTTTGACATTCCAAAATCTGCCTTACAAGACTCTTACATCTTTCTTACACATTCTTACATATTAACTTACACACTCTTCCAACATTATTATTTAAACTCAACAACTTTATTAATTACACTCCATGTCCCAATTAAATTTAAATAAAGTTTAACTATATGACTCTCACATTAAAACTATCACATTAAAATTAATTAAAAAAAAAGAACACATTACAAATAAAAATACATACAACAATAATAAAAAGGAACACATAATTAAAACACATATCCCATGGTCACATATAATGGAAATTCCCCCATGGGAAATCCTAACATAACTCAACACACAACGCACAACACAGTTGCCATGGTGACCTTGTTGATTTCACCGAATTTCAATATGGTTAGTCTCCAGTCCCCCGACATTGTTGTGATTTTTAACCTGCAAAAATACAAATACCTCCTTCGGCCTCGTGGCCACATCAGACATCCAAAATGATATAAACAATATTTCAAAATCATCTAAACACACAAATCACAACAATATCATTAATTCAACATTATCATTTTTAATTAAATAAATCAACTATATCATCATCAGTAATATTCCAACTAGGTCTACTCAAACATCCAATGTCATAAGTATATCATCCATACCATATATAAACATATCATCACCACATATAAACATGTCTCTAGTAATCATGAAACATAATAATGAATCCGGATCAATAATAATCCATGATCTAACATCTAACCATCATACTAAAACAAACATAATAGTGTCCATAATATGATGAATAGTATCAAAATCAAGATCTCTAAAAGTTTCAAAGGGAAGTGGGCACTACATCCCCTCCCCTTAGACTCCACTTCTCTCCTGGAAGTCACTAGAAAGAGTGTGGAAACTGCACTCTTAATACTATGGCATCCTCTCAAGTGGCTGTAGTCTCATCATATCTATCCCACTACACCCGTACCTGATTAATCTCTCTGCCTCGAAGGCCCAGGGTCTTGCGATCTATGATACGGATGGGCTCCACCGTCACCTACCCCTAATCCTACGCACCTGTAATGATGTCCAGTCCAACACATGAGAAGGATCTGTAATGTACCTCCTAAGGACAAAAACATGAAACACATCATGTACACGAGACAAGTTGGGTGGCAATGCTAGACGGTAGGCCAAAGGGCCGATACGCTCCAAGATCTCAAAGGGACCAATGAATCTAGGAGCTAACTTAGAACCTTTTCCATAACGGATAGGGCTCTTGTGTGGTCTAACACAAAGGAACACCTTCATGCCCACATCAAAACTACGATCAATCCTATGCTTGATCCACATACTTCTTCTACCTATCATGTGCCTCTTGCAATCTTTGCTTGATCAACACTACCTGCTTGCTCCATGTCCTGCAAAAAGAGCTGGTCCAAGAGATACTTTGTCCTCTAACCTATCCCAGCTAAGGGGTGTCCTACACTCTCTACCATATAATGCCTAAAAGGAGCCATGCCTATAGAACTCTAAAAACTATTATTGTAGGCAAACTCCACTAAGTACAGGTACTCCTCCCACTTAGACTGCTGATCCATCACATACATCCTGAGCATATCCTCCAAAATATGATTCACTCACTCAGTCTATCCATCTGTCTTAGGGTGATATGCTATGCTGAAGTTAATCCTCATCCCGAGGACATACTGCATGGTAGTCCAAATGTGAAGTGTACAAAGGATCACGGTCACAAATGATCTTCCACGAGATCCCGTGTAACTTTGTGATTTCATCCAAATATACTCATGCCACTTTTTCTGTTTGTATAAGTGGTATTCATTGGAGAAAAGTGAGCCACTTTTGTCAATTTATCAACCATGACCATAATGTCATCATGGTGATATCTCAACATAGGTAGTCCAACAATGAAATCCATGGAAATGGTGTCCCACTTCCATTCCGGTATGGCATGAAGATAAAGAAGACCTACTAGATGCTGATGTTCAGCCTTAACACTCTGGCACTCTAAACATCATGACACAAACTGAGCCATGTCTCGACGAATTCCTCTCCAGTGATACAATTGTCATAAAGTGGCATGCATCTTCTTCACCCCGGATGGGTGAATAGGGTGCACGATGTGCCTCTACCAAGATGTCCTGCCTCAAGTCTCCATCTCTGGGAACATATATCCGACCTCTTGTGCTAAGAAGACCATTTTCCTCTAAGGTGAAACCATCAAACTTCCCCTCAAGGGGTCTCTGCGACTCTATCTCTGCTCGAGCCGTAATGTAGAAGCTTGTCAAGAGGAAGTTGTTGAAGAATCTTGCTCCATAAATCATGCTCACTATAGTGGCCATAGCCACATGTCTCCATCTACTAAGAGTGTCTGCTACCACATTCTCTTTCCCCTTCACATGCTCGATCTCCATGTCATACTCACAAAGCAACTCCATCCAACGCCGTTGACGAGCGTTTAGATTGGGCTGCGTGAAGAGGTGGCGAAGACTCAAATGATCTGTCTTGAGTGTGAATCTCCATCCAAGAAGAAAATGCCTCCATCTAACCAAAGCATGCACAACTACCGCAAGCTCAAGATCATGGGTAGGATAATTAAGCTCGTGATCCTTGAGTTTGCGAGACTCAAAAGCTACAACCCTACCATCCTACATCAACACACCTCCAAGCCCTACTAAAGAAGCATCATGCAAACAAAGAACTCACCTGTGGATCCGACACTACAAGAATGGGTGTTGTAGTGAGGCACTCCTTCAGTTCCTAAAGGCCTGCTCGCATTTGTCCATCCAAACAAACTTCTTCCCTTTCCTCTGAAGGGAAGTGATAGGGTGCGTAATCCGAGAGAATTCCTGAACAAATCTTTGGTAGTAACCTACTAAACCCATGAAGTATGCACCTTGGTCACTATAGTGGGTGTTGGCCAATCCATAATAGCTCTAATATTGGAAGGATTGATTGTGATACCTTCCCCAGAAATAACATGACCCAAATACTGCACCTTTATGACTGAAAGAAAGCAAACTTCTCCAAGTTCCCATAAAGTTGCTTGCTCACGAAGACACTGAAGAACCTATCGAAGGTGCCCCTTGTGCTCCTCACGTGTATGTGAGTATATCAAAATGTCATCAAGGAAGATGAGCATGAAGCAATCTAAAAAGGTTCTAAATATCCCATTCATCAAACTCATGAACACTGCGGGGCATTCGTTAAACCAAAAGGCACCACGGTGAACTCATAGTGCCCATATCTCATGCGGAAGGCGGTCTTATGAATGTCCACCTCTAAAATCCTCAACTGATGGTAGCTTGACTTAAGATCAATCTTAGAGAAAACTGTGGCTCCCTTCATCTGATCAAATAAGTCATCAATGCGAGGAAGAGGATAACGATTCTTGATCGTTACCTTGTTTAACTAGCGGTAATCAATACACAACCGCAATGATCCATCCTTCTTCTTCATGAAGATCATTAGTGCACCCCAAGGGGATACACTAGGATGGATAAGGCCCTTCTCCAAAAGGCCCTCAAGCTGTAACTTGAGCTCACAGAGCTCCGAGGTGGTCATCCGATAAGGTGCCCGTGAGATAGGCTCTGCTCCAGGAACTAGGTCTATATGAAAATCAATCTCATGTGGGGTGGCATCCCCGTGGTAGCTCCCCTAGAAAAACATCGAAAAACTCTCTCAATATGGGATGATCATCTAGCGATGGTCCACTAGACCCATCCTCTGACCTATCACTGATTGTAACAACATACATCTGACAACCCCATCGCACACACCGCTTAAGCTACATAACGGAAATGGTGCGAATAGAAACAGGTCTCCCGACTCTTGAATCATCTCCTCATCTAGCTATAGTCTTATGATAACAATCCATCCTGGCCTTGTGTGCAGATAGCCAATCCATACCTAAAATGACTCCATACGAACCTAAAGGAAGAATATGAAGATCTGAGGTGGTGGTAAAAGGTCCCAAATCCACGACACATTTCTTAATTAAGGAGTCTATAGAGATCTTGGCTCCAGAAGCCATCTCGACATCCCAACTAAGACCCCGCCTAACTACACCACCACCAGCCTGCACATCGCTCTACCAAAGATGGTGCAATGAAAGAATCAGAAGAACTAGAATCAAACAATACAAAGGTAGGAATACCACCAATGCTACCTGTGGTCTCAATGATTGTGCTTTGGTGCTCTGCCTGGCGGTTCTCAACCACTGCATAGATCCTGTGGCTACATCCCATGTCACCAATCTGTGGCTCTTGGCTTAAAAACGGTGCCTTACCCTTATTAGGGTTACGAGGAAATCTCTCCAAAAATGTCTAGCTACTCCACATCAAAAGCAACCACCGATCCTCTCCAGGAATAACACCTCCGGTAGGTGTCCTGAAGCCTATGGTGTGGATCCTAATGATCCAGCTTGTGTTCTACTGTGGCCTCTGATGGGCTCCAGTTGACTAAGCTCTAGGTCCACCTTGTGTCTTGATGGGACCCCTAGGAGGAGGCCCCATGCTCCAACCTCTCTATGCATCAGCTCTCTGTGGAGGTCTATATGGTGGGTGGGACTGGGACTTTTCTCCTATTGTGCCTAAAGGATGACTGTGCTAAATGCTTGACCACCACGAGGAGAGGTGTTAAACCTCTTAATCTACCATCCTACATATGCTTTGAATGCGGCTCTGACTCAATCTCAAGCTGATGGGTTTTACCCCAGTCTCCTCTCTGATATAGGCCTTCTCGATGGCCTCCTCTAAAGTCTGTGGATAGTGAATCCATACTACACCTCAATGTCCAAATTCGGGCCCCGGATGAACTTGTGAATCCACACCTTCATCCTGCATGTACTCTACATAATGAAGTAGATCTAGAAATCTACTCTCATACTTTGCTACTAAAAGGGTAGCCTGTCGGAGGTCATGGAACTCTTCAAACCTCTACTGGATGAACCTTCGTGATAGGTACCTACTCCTGAACCTCTCCTCAAACAGCTCCCAAGTCACTTTGTCTCTGAATCTAAATGGAGCTTCTGATCCTCTATCCTCCACCATACTCCTGCTCCATCCCTTAGTAGATGGATCACAACACGAGCTTTTGTGTTGCTAGAACAAGGACAAAGATTGAAAGTAACCACCTCAAGCTCACTAGTCAGTCTCTACCTGAAATCCACTTGTATCACTTGAGTAATGTGAAGGCCTAAGCTTCAGAATTTCCCTGATGTGATCCACTGTTGTGGTTTGTTGGCCTCTAGGTCTCTTTGTATGCTCATCCATAATCCTAGGGTTTCAGACCTTTCTCTATGCTCTGGAACTCCGTCACCCTGTCTCCTAGGTGGTGACTCTACTTTGGCTGACTCCGCATGGGAGTTCTCTCCTCTATGCTCTTTGTTAAAATGAGGAGGTACCTGACCCTCGATAGAAGGAGCTCTATCATGACTAGCTATCTACCCTCCACCTAATCCTCCACGTAGAGCAGCATTAACATCCTGAAGGGTCTGTAAAATCTGAGGTAGAATGGATGCTACACCCTGATCCGGGGTGGTGGTGGTGGTGGTGAATCTGAGTCTCTGTGAAGGTTCCTCTCACTCCATCTATGCCTCCTACATAAACTAAAGTGAGATTCAATTCATTTGCTAAGTTAAACAACTTCCATGTTTACTAAAACATAAAAATTCTTGCTAAGTTGTTTTCTAGGTTTCAGTGGGCTAGGTTTAAGTTTTCATGTCTCAAGTTTTCTAGTGTGCCCAATGGTCCAAGCCTTTGAACCACTGCTCTGATACCAAACTGTAGTGCCCATTTACTCAACCACTTGAGACCAAGAAACAACCTAGGGTTAGCTAGAAAATTATGGAATAATTTTTTTTACTAGAAGTGTCTACAACTAAGTTGCAAGACATCAGTTTGCACTAATAGGTTTGAACAAATCCTAATTACCAAAACACAAGTTTTCCATTTTTAACCTATATCAAGTTCACAAGGTTCCAAATTTAGGGTTACATGTTTTACTTAGGTTCTGGGAGCAATTTACCCCATGCCTGCTCTCTAATAGGCTCAAAACTTCAACTAGATTTTTCTCCTACTAAACACTTCCAAAATTTCCCTAAACCATTCCCAATGGATAGGAAATTTTCTCACCTTTCCAGTGATATAAAGAAGTCCTTCTAACTCCTTACAGAACTCCAGTTATGAGTGGGTGGAGTTTCTAGGGTAAAATTTCCCTAGAGGGACACGTGGCAAAAGGAGGGGAAAACACCTTGGGCGAGTCTAGTGGGTCGGGGGGCAAGCATTGATAATTTTCCCAACACACGGTTGAGGATAGAATCTCTCCACGCCCCTGGAAGACACGTGTCAGATCCTACGCCAAATGGAGAAGGAATATGGGAAAAGCGGAGTGGCGGGGGTGCAGTTTTTTGCAGTCAAAAGGTAGATTTTCCCTAAAATTTCCAAAGGGATAAAAAGTTAAAATGAATTACTCCTTTGCCTCAGCCCTTAGAGGACACGTGTCACTCGCTAATTGGTTGCGGGCTGGCGGAGGAAAAATAAATTTTTTTTTCCAAGTAAAAATTTTCAAAGGGACAAGTTTAAAAAAAATGAAAAATTTTCCCAGGAAAAAATTTTTGCAAGTTTTTGAAAAGTTAAGTTTGGCCATGTGGCGAGTGCCATTGGTTGTGATGGTTATGAGGGGTGGGGCGGAGGACCTTTTTGGGAAATCTTTCCAAGGTCAAAATTTAAATTTTTCTATAGTTAGATTAAATCGTATTATTATTTTTTGAATGCCAAATTGAAGTAAAACTTCAAATGGCCATAACTTTTGATAGGAATGTCAGATTTGGGCAAACGAGGACTTTTCGGAAAGATTTCGATGCCCTATTTGCATAGGAATATAAAATTTTAGTAATTTCTGAAGTTTACTAGGTCAATTTAATGAAAACAATCTACAGGCTTCTAATTAGTGAACTGGCAGTTTACAACTTCTTGTTTCGATTAAATTTGAACTCCTCCTTCACTCAACATGTCAAACAGACATGGAGGATCAATCTAGGGAGGGTTTAGAATGTTTTAGTGAAGGCAATTTGTTCATTTATTCAAGTTTGCATTTTTCCAACAGTTGACGGGAAAAACGACCGTGCAAGCTCCGATTTGAAATTCCTTGAGTTTTAGAGATTCATTCTTGATTGTTTAGTGAATTTGGGTTCCTTAAGTCTTCCTAAGTATAAATTTCAAGTTTCATAACTTATTGTTGGGTGTAAGACCGAACTGCTCTTTTTTAATTAAAATGTGCATTGCCAGATTTGAGTTTTAAAACAGTGAGTTGTTTCTTTTAATTTGAGTAACAATTTGGTCATTAGATGTATGCATAGTTTTCTAAATTTGTCCAATGCATTTGTTTGGTAAATCATCCATTCAATTCTAAATTAAGATGCATTTCTGATATCAATTTTAATATACATTTTACAAGCTTATCACACTGTCTTTCTTTCCCACACATTCCTTCTTTCTTTTCTTTTCAATCAGCAATTAAATTTCAACAATAATTCAAATCTAATGTGCAATACACTTTTGAGAAGGAATGAAATCTTTCATTGTTCATTTGTTTTCAAATACAATGCATACAATAACAACACTATTTTCTTATTTCTCATTCTTGGACAACAATTGAATCTAGTATACATTACAAGTTTGAATAGATATTGCAACTTTCATTTATCAACAATTACATCTTACAAATTTTCCTCTATTCATAATTCAATAACACTTTTACAACTGATCTCTTTTCCAATTTGAATTGGTATCAAATTTCAATTTACAAAGCATGGAATAACATTTACATTTTCTTTCCAAAATAAAATAGAGATCAAATATACTTCTTCTTTACATTCTCAATTTCAATTTCATCTTCCGTTCCGATTCAATAACTTCACATTACAAATACAATACATCTCATCCACTCAAGGTGGGAAAGGTTACATTAAATTACTCAAAGGGAGATGACTGTCAAACTATGAAATTCCTTCTCCAAATAGTAGCATGCAAGTTTCTTCTTCTTTTCAACTTTGATCACAACAAGGAAGGGGGGAAAGGAAACACTCTCCACCCAACCAAGACATCCAATGAGAAGGGAGAAGCCATCCTTCCTCATTGGCCCCCGAGCCCCAACCATATTGAAATGGAGCATGAATATCAACACATGGCAACATAGGCTTCTTTCACATACAAGCAACATTCACATTACATACAACATTAATAAAATACACAGTCCAACAAGACAACAGTTCCCAACTGCATTTGCAAACAACATACACACAATACATAGGCTTGGTCTAAACAAGCCAACAAGAGCAAGAACTATGGGGAACTCCTTATGCCTCCCAATTTGGAATTGGGCATCCACTAAAATACATACCGCCAATAAACATATCAACCCCATAAACCTTATATCTCCCAACCCCTCCTTATGCCCCCCCAAGTTTATCCCTTATGCCCCCATAGTAAGAAATGCAAGCAGTTTCTTTTCCAAGGTGGATCCCAAAACCAAAACTCCCTCCTTAATAAAATAGTGCCATTGGCAATCCCTTATGCCCCCATATGAAATCCCCATAGCCTTCTCCTACACCATGCCCTAAGCATTCTACCCAACCAGCCAAGAATACAAGACACATTCACCATTTAAACATGCATGCAAGAGAAAGAAAAAACAACATTTAAAAAGGGCAAGATCCTACCTCTCCATAATGGAGTTTGTTCCCAAAACAACAAGCTCTTCCAATGCTCAAAATGCAGTCCAAAAAAGAAACACCAAGCATGCAAATGAATTTCCAAACTCCCTCCACAATTAAGACTCCAAACAACAATAAAAATTCGACCCAAAGAGGAAGAACAAAGTTTCAACAACCTCCAAATGAGCAAGAAGCTTCACTTTTATAGGAAAGGAAAGAGAGAGGATGATGTGGATCCAAGTGGGATGCCACATCATTTTTCCTCATCCCCAAGAGGAAATCAACATCAACAAACAAATCACAATAAATTAAACATGACAAAATCACTTACATACTCCAATTCAACCCATACTCCAAAAAGGACTGCATTAAAAATATGTAAGGGAAGTGCAATTAAAACTTACAAATTGTCACTTCAAAAAGCATTAAAAATTCCTACATTTAACCTCCAAACCATAGGCATGGTTGGTGGATCATTTTAAGAGGTGTGGGACAAGTTTAACTTGTCCCACAAGCCTCCAAATTTGGCTTCCAAGGTCAAATTCGAATTTCATAAAAGATGGAGTGTTTGACATTCCAAAATCTGCCTTACAAGACTCTTACATCTTTCTTACACATTCTTACATATTAACTTACACACTCTTCCAACATTATTATTTAAACTCAACAACTTTATTAATTACACCCCATGTCCTAATTAAATTTAAATAAAGTTTAACTATATGACTCTCACATTAAACTATCACATTAAAATTAATTAAAAAAAAAGACATTACAAATAAAAATACATACAACAATAATAAAAAGGAACACATAATTAAAACACATATCCCATGGTCACATATAATGGAAATTCCCCCCATGGGAAATCCTAACATAACTCAACACACAACACACAACATAGTTGTCATGGTGACCTTGTTGATTTCACCCAGAATTTCAATATGGTTAGTCTCCAGGTCCCGACATTGTTGTGATTTTTAACTTTGCAAAATGCAAATACCTCATTCACCTCGTGGCGCATCGGACATCCAAAATGATATAAACAATATTTCAAAATCATTTAAACACACAAATCACAACAATATGATTAATTCAACATTATCATTTTTAATTAAATAAATCAACTATATCATCATCAATAATATTCCAACTAGGTCTACTCAAACATCCAATGTCATAAGTATATCATCAACCACATATAAATATGTCTCTAGTAATCATCAAGCATAATAACCGAATCTAGATCAATAATAATCCATGATCTAAAATCTAACCATCATACTAAAACAAACATAATAGTGTCCATAATATGATCAATGGTATTAAAATCGGTATTAAAAGTGTCAAAGGAAAGTGGGCACTACAAAATGAGAGGTTAGAGATACTTACTTTTATGAAGACACCATTGTCATATTAACTCCCCTCTAGGGTTACCAACACCTTATTAGATATTTTACGTGGGAGATAAAAATTAATAGAATAATACTTATAAAAGACACTTGTTGAAGACTCCAAAGATTAGGCGGATTGTAAACAATGCAACTCCTATTATTGGGAATCCTAAATACCTAATGCTCCAGTGTAGACTCCAAAATGTAAACAATACTAACTTCAAAAATTTCAGATCTTAAGAGAATATTTGTGAGCACAAGTAGAGAAAGAATGATGATTATGTGATGAGATATGTACTCAAATGCCACATATATGTAGGGATCATAATTATACATTTAAATTTCATTTATCCCACAACATTGAAATGTGGTATGACAAAGGTATGTGTGTTTTTAAGTAGATATGGATGCAACCGCATGAGAATAACATGATCATGTTATAAGGAGAATATAAAATGATAACTATATATGTATAAAAGGTATCTAAGGTATCATAGTTCATGGAATTGACATCAAGGCCCTTTGAAAATTACCACTACCAACCATAATAATGTAATATTATCTAGCTAACCCTACCCTAACAATATCCTTGAGGACATCACTTGGGAAGTCAATGCACAAATAATTCCTAGAACAAAAAAAAATTCAAGGTAAGAGTGATAGATTAGGTGTATATACATTCTACCTTAATTATCAAAGAATAGGTTCATTAGTATTTCCCAACTATCATGGTGTTTGAATTGAAAGTGGAGGGTTGAAAAGTAGTTATGAAATTCTAAAGTTGTTGCTTGTGGGCTTAATATTTTAAACAAAATCCATTTCATATTATAGTTAGTTATAATTTACCTTCAGATGAAAGGCATCAAATTGTACCCAAATCTATCAAGATTTTAAGATATTATTGAACTATAATTGATGGATTGTAGCCCTATTGGACTCAACATTAGGCTGAAAGTATCTTACTTTCCTTAGATTCTCATGTGATGTGGTAGCTAGCCTCATGCGATCTAATCAATGTGCTAAAAATGGTCGTCAAGTCCCTATAATAATAGGTCTTTTACAAGCTCTATTTGAGTAAAAGGTAAGATTCCCCATGGTAACAAGTCTTTTCAAGCTCTATTTGCTAAAATTAAAATATAGAAATAACCGATCTTTTCACTTTTCACTTTTCACTCCCACTTTATATATGAGAGAGAAAACCCTAAAATGTTACTATTCTTCATTTTCCACTACTTTACATGTTCGATCATATTTAAGCCACTATATAATGATATTTGAAAAATAATTTCTTGTATCATTCAATCATGTCATCTATTTCTTTTTTATCTTGTGATGTTATATTTTAGTAGGTGATACATGATGTTCAATAACATTTCCCCTCTACAAGGAAAATATATTTTATCATTCTTGAGATTTGATTTTGTTGTTGTTGTGTTTCATATAATCTTCTCAAATCTTAAGAGGAAAACATATTATATACGTAACATTTGTGTTACTATGATAATTTCTCGCATTTAAATGTATAAGACAAGGATTGGAGGCCTATAAATGATAAAGTACATGACTTTTATTCAAGTAATTTAGCTTTTAGTTTAGATTTGGAGGCCCACATTTGATAGGGTGTCTAGCTCCACCTCATCATTCTATCTTCGTCAAACAATATTTTAATCAAGTATTTCGAGTTCAACATCCACCCTTAATTTTTGCTTACCCATGTGTGTGTAGACAAACCGATTTTACAAGTTCTAAGGTGAATTGATTTGTGTTATGAAGATTTAGGTGTGCGGTTATAACCTTTTTCTCTTTCTTGTGTGTGCATGACAAAAAAATGGGTTTATAGGTTAGAGAGTGCATCAATTTCAGCTCTCAAGATTTAGTTGTGTAGAACTATATCATTGTAGTATATCTATTTTACTGCTTTGAAGTGTGTGCTAATATATCCATTGTAGTAAATTTAGTTCGTGCATTAATAAGACCTTGATTTGAATTCAATCATTTATTAACCTAAAAGTTTAATAGTTTATTTGAACACTAATAATTACATCAATATCTATTTAGTACTCATGAAAAAAATATAGACAAGAGACACATTACATAATAATTAAAGCACTCTTCATTATCTAAAACTAACATTTTTTACGGAGCACTTTTGATTCACAACTATAATTCTACCTATATAATATGCAATTTACATTTACAATTTTTTTCTCACACAATTCATTATTTTTCAACATTTTAATTCCCATCTTAAAGGACTGAAAATAGATAAATAGACAAATAGTTAATTCACACTATTCACCATGAGATCACTAAATTCCAATCAAATATTTTCCTTGTTTTCTGGTCGAGGTTGCTGATAATGTTAAAATAAAAAGACATTTTCGAATTCAAACAATATATTCAAATCTTACCTTTGAACGTTATGTGTTTGTCCTATTAATTAATTTACAATATTAAGTCGGCTCGGACACGTATTTATTTTCTTGCTGCCTAAAATATAATTAATTTATTTTCATTATAATAGGAAACATGATTTCGAATCTCACCAAGCGAGATACGAGATCCAACAAAATATTTTAATATTATTTAGAGGGTAATGAACGTGGAAACGTTTTATTTTATGCACAAAACATTCATTATTCACATCATTTGGTGGATGTGAATAAGACATTATTATTATTTTGAATGCTTGTGTTGCAAGTTGGTTTTTGTTTTTGTTTTTTTTTTTGTTTTTCTTATTTGTGTTCCATGTGATTTTTTCTTCTAACGTTTGTTAATTTTTTGGTTTTTTATTTCTTCCCATTTTATGGCGTTTTTTAAATGGCATTATTAATAATTTTCTATTTATACATGATATGAAATTAGTCATGTTAGTTATGTACTTTATACAAAGATGGTAATTTTTATCATAGGCTTTATTTATCCATGTGTTGGGTATCTCAAGGTTTTGGATCATATCCATGTGTTGGGTATCTCAAGGTTTTGGATCATATTTATAAGTTATTTTAACATGTTAAGTGTTGGTTTTTTTCACATTTTTCTTAGTTTTTTCCATATATTTTGTGGTAACTTTTTTCTCATGTTACATGTTAGTATTCTTTTGGCATGTTTTGGCTCCTCATTTGAAGTTAAGAAGTCTATAAAGACAAACACTTATAGAGAAATCATATTGCATTTATTAAGAAATGATCTTTCTATTCTAAAGCATCCCCGTCATAAAAAGAAGTATATAGATTTTATTATGTCTTTGCAAAGATAAGGATAAAGACAACTGCACAACACACATATACTTGTTGTATGGCTTATTTTTGTATGATGTTTGCCATTTTACTCTCTAGTTGAGGCGTGATAAATATAATGAAGCTTAGGTTTTCTTTAGTTTATCATAAGCCCCAAACATTTAACAAACCAAGAAACTTGATTAGGGTTTTGAAGAACAATTTTTCATTGACTCACAACAAATTCAACAAAAATATGTAATTTTTTCGATTTTGTAGACTAAGAAATATAATTGAATGTTTGATCTCAAAGATGGTCACAAGAGTCATTTTTATACTAAATACAAAAGTGGCCAAGCCATTTCTTTAGAAAGTATAAAATTAGTCAAGAGGGTTTCATGATTCAAAGTTCACGGTGATACACCACATTATTTGGACATGTTTTTAGTTGCTCACCATTTACGAATGCCCCCATATTTGAGTGACATAGAGTATTATCTTAAACACTATCTTTAGCCTCAAATTTCTTATGGTATATAAACACTCAAAATTATGCAATCAAGTCCAATTCTTGCTTTATATATGTTTAGATATGAATTACAATGTGTCATGGCCAATGCTGATGTAGTTATTCGTGCGAAACCACTTTCTATATCTATTTGTAGATGATCCCACACTTGATCGAACACAACTTAGAATTTCTTTGTTACTGATATTCTAAGGTTACATTTTCTTCTTTAGGGTTATATTTAAATGTCACAAGACAAATATATACAATGTTTGATATATTTATATCTCATTGGTATATAATTCTTTCTAAGGTTTTTCTCATATTCATATCTCTCATATTCCTACTCATTTCTTGTTTCCTCTTACGTAAATCATGTAAATTAATTGTTGACATGGATAAGAATGTTGTTCTTCAGTAATGTCCCCTTTTTCCAAATTAATCCAAAATAAAGGATTCCTTGCCTTTCCTCTTTCCGAAGGCAAGCAATGGATGAACAAGGGAAGATCGTGAATCAAATTTCAGTTTTCTTCATTCATATTTATGTTTTATTTTTATATTTCCCATTCTTAGTAGGTCGGCTGGATTGGAGAGCTTTTAATAAGCTCAAAATAAAGAAATAAGATATTAATGAGGTCGGTTGGGTTTTAGTGCATTGAAGAAGCATAATAAAAGATTATAATGACTTATATGGGTCGGCCATGTTCTTTTTAAGCTTTGGCACCAAAGGGGAGGTATAAAAGGAAGTAAAGGCTTCATTTGCACATCATCTATTTTGGCACATTTTATCTACTTGGACTTGTGAGCTGGTTGCTCTTGGTTCTTCCACTCTTGGGCGAAAATCCAAGTGTGTGGCATCTCTAGAAGGATGAAAACCCTTCTAGTGGTTGGTAGGGGGACAAAACCCTCCTTCCTTGTGTGAGCTTGAAGGATTGTTGCAAATTTGAGGAGAAGGAATCATATTCAGATTTGTATTTGCATTGAGTGGCCTCTCCTAGGTGGAGCGACCTACCTTGGAGTGAAGTTTGGTGCCTTAAAGGGCATAAATTTGATATTTCACTTCATTTTAGATTTGCCTATATATTTATAAATCCGGAATCTACTTTTTTGTAAATTTGTGGGGTTTCTAAAGCCTCCTTTAATAATTATTTTGGAGCTACACTTCATTGGTCATTATTAATTTTCAGCCAAGCTTATGCATGTCTTTTTGGGTTGAAAGCAGGATTCTAGAATATCTCTAAAGGTTTATATAAATTGTGGATGCATTCTTTAGTTGATATTTTGATTTTGAATTTTCATACGGTAACATCCTAAGTTACTTTTACATTGTACTAAATGCTGGGATTTATTTGATCTGTTGATTTAAAAATCAGATTTGTTGCTTTGGGATTTTGAGCTAATATCCTTGATTGTGGTTTCCTACCTTGAAAGGCATATTAAATATATCTAGTTTCATTTTGGTTTTCTTAATAATTTTTACTTTCCAATCCAACATATTCATTTCTTGTGTTTATTATTGTGTAACATATTTTTATTTATTGCGAGATAATTTTTCCTAATCATTTATCATAAATTATTGCATTTATTTAATGGACATGTTAGGATTGTATTCAATGTTAGTACTCCATGTTTATATATATATTACTTCTCTCACATCTAACAAGGCATCTATAAATCCTTTTAGTGATATATCTTATATTTTCTATTGCATTATGATTATCCATTAGGCGAACAATACCATAAACATGACAGATAAAGAAAATAATGTAATACTACGCCATATTGTTCCTAATAATATGAATATATGTCAAAGAAGCCAATGCTTCTCATCCCAAGATCACTCCAATAGAATAAACATTACCACAACCATGAAAGTGCACAAAAATCAACTCAAAGCTTCATAATAAAATGATGTAATTAATGTACATATAGGAGGAGGAAAGTGCAACTACTACCTATATCAGTGGTGAATAAATCTCATTAACTGATACTGGCAGTAGATTTGAATCCACACAACTAGTAAGCTAACTCAACACAACTGGTAAGCTAACTCAACACAACTACTACACCTAAGCAATATAAAACAACAAGTGTAGAGCTAACAAGAGTGTAATAATTATTGTAATAAATAAATACAAGGATAAATATTAACCTACACTAGCATCCCCCGTAATCATAGCTTGGGTGGGAAGAGAAGAAGGTGGGTCCCGACAACAAGGCTTGATGAGGTACCAACGTCTGAATAAGCGGGAAAATGGGACACCACAAGATACTCAAAACAAGTAATAACAAAGTAGAGAGAAAAACTCATTGTAAGGCATCCCAAGAAGTTTGGCTCAAAAACTCGTACAATTATGAAGAAGTTCGGTGTGCACCGTGGTATGAATCCACTCCTTGATCACAAAACTCAAAAACAATTGACACCAGGCTTCACGAGAATAGCTCCATACAAGAATAATATCAATGGAGTGATGTCCAAAGTGAAAAAAAAACCAAACATAATTTGTTCGAATGCTAAAAATAAGTGTGCCATGATCTAAGAACAATAAAAAGGCAAGGGAATAAGATCCAAATAAATAGGAGTGCAACCATCGAAGAAAAAGCAAGGTAACAAGGAAAGTACACAAGACATGAAGAAGAAAGATCAACACTACACACTCCCATACTCATGAATGGGTAGAGTGACGCCTTCTAATTATTGGAAGAAAAATGGACTTAGGGGGGGATGAATCAGTCCTTATGATTTCAATTTCAATTTCAGATCACTCACATAAATCATTAATCAATTAGCCATCCATTAGTGTGCACGATAACATACAACATTCATTCAATTAACCGTGAGCAAGAGAAACAACAACATAACACAAGATGTAAGTGGGAAACCCTCAAGGGGAAGAAAACCAAATATTTTTTTTTTTCGATATCACACACAACAAAGACTCAAGTGAATATTACACATCACAAGAGATTTCTATAGTGAGGCACCATCCCCTAAACCCTTGTTGATATTACTCACAACAAGTGACTTGCATGAATATACACATCACACAATATTTTTATGAGAATATAACTATGAATATGTTGCAAAAACTCATTTTATGGTGATAAAAATTCAGCTCCAAACCCTTCAAACCCTAGGTCTTCAAACTTGCACAAACTTGCACTTTCTTCACTTCTCAATGCATCAAACCCTTGCACACACTCTTGCTATAATTATTAAACATGTCACACACTTGATCGGATCTCAACATATGCCTTTTACCTCACCAAAAACTCACACCTAGGTCACACTTTTCATACTCACTCAACTAGTTGCAAATTACACCCAAAACATCACTTTTATAAGCTCTTCTTGATTAAAATTCAAAATAGGTCGGTTTCCTCCTTTATATCTACCATACCAACATAAAAAAATCCAATATGAATGATTAAATTTTTCACATTTGACCCATATAGGTTGGCCATGCCAAAACCTCTCACCTTGCACCAAAAATCCTCAAAACCCCATCACTAGAATGGAAAAAATACACTAATCACAAAAAATTCTTAATCAAGCTTCCATATCCATAAAAATGAGTAATATGGCATAAATACATCATACATATTTGCAAATTTATTTTAACTAATAAAATTATTTCATTTAATTTTTCCCTTTGGCTCATTTTCTTCTCAAAACAGTGCTTATGGCATCTTGATTCCACCTTTAGACCTCAAGACTACCCAAGATGATCTAAACTATGTAATTTGACCACTTTATAGAAATCACAGATCATGTAGAACACATATAAGTAATTTATAAACCATGAAACATCTATATAATAAAACCACAACTACTTTTGTCTTCACCAAAACAAGCTACCCAAAAAAATGTTTTGCAAATGCAACTAGTTTGTACCCTTTCTGAAACTTTAAAAGACCTCCAAAGGCATTAAATAGGACAAACATTCCTTACTATTCAGTTTAAAAGTGATAGAAAGCCTCAACACATTCATATCATTCTCTAATCATTTCAATCTTTTAGCAAAAGCAGTCTTGTCTTGAAAAAGTAAGAAACCTTCTTGCTCACAAATTGACTTGAAACCACATCAAATCAACTCATCATGAGACCAAAATTATACCATTAGAAATATATTTGAATCCTATTTCCATAACATATTTTAACTCCTTCCAAATCCAAGTGGAAGGCCTTCAACCAAGCTCATCTCTGCAAACTTCTTGAAACTACCCTTTGACCAATCAACACAAATGAAGCATACTTGACCATTTAACTACATCATCATGACCTAAAACCACCTTGTACATAAATAAAAACTCACATACTCAACATAATGATTATTTAGTTTTTAACTCCTTTGGAAAACCTTGTCCCAAATTGAACTTCTTCATAAATTGACCTATTTGAGTGGGTTCCACTCATCACCACAACCAATACCATACCTTTATGGAAAATTGAAGGATTAATATACATAATCCAATCATAATCCATGAAATATAAATAAATTATGACCACTTAGGATAATTTTCTATCCTACCACTTTTGAGCTAAGGTTTCAAGCACATAAGAAGTTGTTTACCTTCTTAACATTCGTTCATAAAAACTGATGATGAAATGAAATAATTATTTTTTAAAACCTTATAAATCAATTTAGAAACATCCTTGAAACCCCAAAGTTCCCATTCTAATCACACAATTACAGGCGTGAGCATCAAAATGTGGTTTGAGATGGAAATGACCTTCTTCTTGACCATGTTTCACCAAAACTCACATAACTTGCAAAATTAATTTAAGAATGACTCCAAATTTTTCACACTCAAGGAAACCTATATGAATCATCTCTAATTTTTGGCATATCTAAATTATCTCTCCATCTCTCCATCCCATCTCATTTGCATAGCTAGCCCTTAGGGTTTTACACTATCTAGGATAGGGTCAACTGAAATAACATCATAAATCATCATGAAACCTACCTAAAATGACCAAAAATACTTGTAATATATTGTGTGGCATCCTTTCATGCTTCCATGAGATCATATAGCTCCATAACTCAATATCATACCTCATAACAACCATACTTGGTCTAAATGAGCACTTGAAACTTGGTCATCCACTTGTATATGCACCCTGAAACTCATGTGAGTGCCTAAACATTCTATAATGATTCTCTCCATACTTCCAAAATTATCCTAAAGATATCAAGAAGCTTCAATCACCATGCACCATCACCTAGGCTAGCTAGGTCACCTAAATAAGCTTGCAAGAACAAGAAATTTTCATTGAATCAACATATGTAGCCAAGAACATACCTGAATATCCATGTCATCATCACTCTGAGCATCATCTGACTCTACTCCATCATCCACTTTGTCATTAATGGGGTTTTGCATCAATGACAACACCTAAACCACAACATGCCAACAATCTCCCCCTTTGTCATTGATGGAAAACCACCTGAACTTCTCCCCCTTTTTACATTAATGAAAAAGTAATACATGTATCTACACATTATTCAACTTGATAGGGTCATGTCTTGGTTGGAAACATGAACAAAATATCTCATTCTATTTCACAAGCTTGAAATTTCACTCAAAACCTGATTTTTAGCCATTTTAAAGCATGGAAACACTGTGCTCCCTTGGAAAAACACATAAAACACTTAAACATGCCAATAATAATGAAGGAAACATCATCATACCTCTTTTTGGGCTATAACACCATCATCCACATTTCAAAAAGAGCTTGACATTTATACACCCTAAAACTCTATTTTTGCCTTTTGTAGCCTCTATACAGAACATTACCAACGAATCATCTATAACTGATGGAAACATCTCATGAACATGCAAAAATACCGAATAAGAACCAAAATAGCTATGTTTACCTTTATTCTCTAAGCTTACTTAGCTTTTCAAGGCACTGTGAAACTAGGTTGTCTCTTATCATTTTTTACCTCAAACCATCTCAAGAGAAGAGATCCATGTTATAACTCCTTAGTGCTATTTCAACCAACTTTGATGAGCTCTAGAACACCATACACACCATGAAAATGCATTTCACAACTCCTCCTAGTATTAGAACATCCATACCAGTGAAGAAAAATTTTTTTCTCTTTACCTTGAATGATTGACTTAGATGATGAAAGAAACACTTGAGCACATACCTAAAGCATTTTCTCACTCCTAACATTCATATTTGGATGAGACAATGCATTTATGAAACATAAATTTATTGTTCTTGGAGAAGACACCTAAAACATACCTCATATTGCCTTTAAGACATCTATAACACCTTATAGAAGTGAAGAACATGATCCACCTATAATGATTTGGACCATACACAGACATACACATGTAGTCACCTCTTTTCACACATTAAACAATAACTACCATAAAAACAAAAAAATTCTTTATATATAGCTTCAAATTTGTCAAGAACCATACCTTTTTAGCACTTGAACCACATTTCACATAGTTTTGAAGAAAATATTTGTTATCCCTTTCCTATGAGAAACACATACATACCCTATAGGTTGTAATTTTGGAGAAAGAAAATCACTTACAGTCATCTAATGCATCAACTTACCTCTCTTAGAAGCCATACCGATGTCTCCATAACTCATATACCACCTCACATTTTTCAATTTATCCATAACTCTAGGAAGCACTTCATATACATGATCAAAGACCAAATATATTTTCTTAAGCTCAACGACCTTCATCATACCTATAGCCATCACTTTACAACACCGTATCATCACAAGTAACATTAAAATTAACTTTACCATTATGGACAATCCATTGAAAATTCACACATCATTGAGTCTTATGAGAGTGTGAAACCGTTTCATGAGTGATATTTTTCAATCATTTTAAGCTACTGAGAGGTTAATACTCTACCTTTTGTACATGCCTTTCACAGCATGTAACATTATCTTTCTCAAGAATCAACAAGTAAACTAAAAACAATCTTACTGTGCTTGAGATCTTCTTCTTTACTTAACTTCAAAGCACATGAATACCTTAAAATACGACTTCACATGTTCCTAAGGTTCATACCACTTAGGAGTGTTGCAAACCAACTTTCATACATGTAGATGCATAAGAAATGCACTCTAAGACTCACTTTTACCATAAAACCTCCTATACTTCTTCACCGAGATTCCACATCTGAATAAATGGACCATATAGAACATATTCCCTTGGTTAATAGACAATATTATATCTTTGATAAATTTCACACTTCTCAATTCCATTTAACTCATACAAAAGTGTTATAAGATCTTAAAAAACAACAAATATTGACATACATACTTGTAGTTAGACACGACACTATTCATGTTGCTCCAATGAGTCAAAATATTCACAATTGTCCTTATTGACCTTCAAGGATCCATACAAGCCTTTGATATCCTTGATCATGCATTGTAAAAACTTGCAAAAATATCACAACCACTATTCAAGCCATTTTCATCTCTTGATCTTGTATACCTCACAGTTACTGAGCCCTCTACTACATAGGGTTTCCATGCCTAAATCTTGAATCTTACACTTTTATGAAGAAATATTACCATTGATGGGTACCCATTTGACCATTTAAACACCTCCATGAGCCTTGAAGCTTAATGTAAAATCAAATTAGCCCAGTTGAATTCATCCTTTTTTGGCCATTATGTCTTTTGCATCTCTCACTATCAAAACACTTTGTCATGTCAAGAACCCTAAGAAATTTGACATTTTCAAGATACAAAACCTTTTGAATCATAATGTACTTTCAGTCTAGATGATTTTTTTTAAATTTTTAGCATTAAATTTAATTACTAGCTCCTCCAACTACTGATATTTCTTCATACCGCTACTTGAGAACACCCGGAACTAGTTGAGATAGAGAGACATCAAAGATGTACAACCTTTGGTTTTAAGAGTTCAAACTTTTAAATCACGACTATAGAAACACATCTTAAAGACTTGATAAATTTTGTAAATTATTTGGAAGCATAAGCACTACTTGCTTCTTACTTGGATCCACCTTAGCTTGCACTTGAACACACACGATTTGATGTCATCATTCCACGCCATAAACCACTTTGGAATGATGGTATTATCAAGTCATCATTTTGATGACTATTTCCATCTTCAATCATTATTCTCGAGATCAAAAGAACATTGATATCATGATGAGAAATTTACACTAACAAACACCTAGACCATATGACCTTAAACAACCCTAGATAACTATGACAAACCAATGAATGACCTTGAATGATCAGAGAGACTCTTCATATGTTGAATTATTTTCAGACCACTTCATAGCTTCATCACATGATACACTCTTGGAAACACTTGATTCATGCACTTACAACTTATGACAAACTCATGACACTCGATTTTGCTCTTAGAATTGATTTCTTGAGATACCATAGTCCTTAGACTCTTCCATCAACCTTAACCATTGACTCAGACGAAAAGAAGACTATTTACATGAATGTTTTGACACAAAATACCTCTTATGAGACATTAACATGACACATATCCTCAGTAAGTCACCTATAAACCGACCACATACCTTGATAAAGTAGATATAGACATGAGGGCATAATCATACACACTCATAGACCACAATATTGAGATCTTGAATTTCACAACATGATTAACCATATTGAACCATAAGAACATGCTTAATGAATTGAAGTGACATACCTTGACATCATGGAGGAGATACACACATACCAAGACAACTCCCCCTCACTCCAATGCTTCATATGAACTGATATACCTCTAAGAAGCATAATAGAGGCATATGAATACCATGAAGACCTAAAATAAGGTCTTGAAGAGGTCCCAAGCCATCTAGACGACACCTGAAGAAATAATTCTTCTTGCTTCTGATATGAGCTCTGAATCATACCTTTCTTTTCATCATTATATATTCTTGATGAGACACCATTTCTCCTTCTAGGCTCCCACATTCTTCTTTGATTGTTGTAATGCATCATTGACCTTTGAAAGCTACCTCCTTGCACTCTAAGACCTTGAACTATATGATTTTGTCTTAAGAAACCATGATAACAATTTTTTACAACATGACCAACTCCATTACAGTTGTAACATACCACAAAACTCTTTCCTTTGTAGCCCTCAACATGACTAGATGAATCATGCAAACAAAATTGAGCAATATGACCTACCTCATTACACTTGTAGCATACCACATTATTAGCTTCACTCCTATTGTCTCTCCATGGATGAGCATCTCTAGAAGACCTCCTACAATCCTTTTCCCTATGACCAAATCCATTACATGTAAAGTAATAACCATTAAAATATCTTTCATACCTTGAGGCATTTGGTTGCCTAATAAGCTTGGTATTTTCATTGTCCTTGTATAGGTCTCCTTATTTACTTCCTTGGTGCTTGATTCACCTACTTATTTTCTTGAAACCAGTCCACTTGCTTCACTTATTTTTCCTTGACTTCAACTTTGAAGCCTAAACCAACTCTATCACCTGCTAATTTTAGATTCATCAAGAGATCATAAAGAACCTTAGAACTTTCTTCAAATTTTTATATGACTTTACCTTACTTGTTGCATCTGATATCTCTTTCTTGAGGATCATCACTTCTTCTTTAGATTGTAAGCTATGAGTCATGTTACTCATTTGTATATCTAACTTTCTCATAGTTTCATCAAGCTTTTCAGTAATAGCCCAATGTTTCTCCTCAAGTTCTTGAATCTTTACCTCATACTCCTTGACTTGAGATGTAAATTTCTTATTTTTATTTTCAGAATGCTCCAGTTTTGATTGAAAACATACCAATTCAATCCTTATGTCTTCTTCTTCTCCTTCTATCTCTTTGCAAGAATCTGTTATAAGATCACCTAACAAAGTAGAACCTCCACTAGAGGATCTCATAGCTTCTTTTGTCATAAATAAGACCTCATCACCTACATATTTGTGATAAGATTCAAACTCAAATCAGATCCATCGTATTCACCACTTACCTTATAAGAATAGACCTCTTCCTTAGTATAAAGAATCTTCTTACCCTTCTTATTATAATCAAACTTCTTGACCTCTTTCTTCTCTTTACCATATTTCTGATTTTTCTTCTCATGACCACTTTCATGATCATCATTCCCTTTATTTTCATTCCTATGAGGAAACTTAGCAAAAAAGTGACCTACCTTACCACAAATGAAGCATTTAAAAGGAAGTTTTCCTTTGTACTTACCAGTTCCAACATGTAGTCTTCTAGCAACCATAGAAAATAGTTCTTCATCACCTAACTCATGAGCAACATCATCAACTTTGGTATTTTTATCCTTTTCATCTTCTCAAATTTGAAATCTATCTCTTTCTTGGCTAGTTTGGAGTCAACCACCCTCATCTCATAAGAAGTCAAAGTACCATGTAGCTCATCCATCTTCAACTTAGTCAAATCTTTGGCCTCTTCAATAGCAGACACTTTGGAATCAAACTTAGGATTTAGTGATCTCAAAGCCTTTAAAAAATGCTTCTTCCTTCACATCTTCTCCTAACCCTTTTGTGCGGTTGACATGACTTTGTCAAAATTTCCCCAGGGGTAAATTTCGATAACATGCATCGAGTTTTGCGATTTGAGCAATTAGGTTGATCCAGGAAAAATTGTGAAAATGGCTAAGTCTAGTCCTTGGGACGGTAGGGGACGTGTGGGACGGAAAGATGCGGATCAGCCGAAAAGGCTCCAGGCAGCCCGCTAAGCATTTGGGACAATCGGGCCAGAAGTACGCGGCGGGCGCGAGAAGCCGATCCGGCCGAAAGAGGAAAAGAAAATCGACTAATTGGCCGGGGACAGTTCGGGATGTAGTATGCGAAGGACCCGAATCGGCCGAACCGGGCGAAAAGAGTCAAGTCAGTCCGAAACAAAGTGGGACAAGTGGGACAAAAAGGCGCGAACCGGCCGAATCGGGCGAACCGGAAGATTTTGTCCCGCGAAGCACAGGGACATCTGGGCCGCGAGGACGCGAACCGGCCGGTTCGGCCGAAATCAACACAAGGAAAAATGGGACATAGGGATGCGCGGGACGCGATCACCGAAAGGGCCGAGAACCAACCAGATCACGACACGTGTCACAAGGAGAAAAAGTCAAAAGGTCAAAGGGGCGAGTTTTCGAGCACTGAACCGAACCAATGGGATAGTGCCACGTGTCCCAGCAGGGGCCCACAAGGAAATTTCAAAAGAAAGCCCACCGAAAGGTAGAGGAGAGAGAATCATGCGACCAATCAATGCATGCCACGTGTCATCCAGGTGGCGAAGCACGGAAATATTTCAAAATCCATCTTGGTACATTAGTGCCTAAATCTTGATTGTGATATCTTTTGATCCAGGCTCGGATTTGCACGTTCCTTATATCAACGGAAAGCTTGTGAGATTCTCTACACGATTCCAGGGTCAATCTTACATTTTGGTTCAGTTTGGAGAGAGAAAATCAAGAAATTCCTCTGGCGTGAAATAACAAGCAGAAGTAATGCTTCAACTAACAACTTTAATGCAGCGAGCAGGTTCGCAGCTTCATTAGGCAAAACCGCCGTTTTGCGGGATCCGCCGCCTGCCATGATGAGATGAATTGAATGCAACACCTGGAGGTGGTTGGGGTAGTTTTGGTTTCCTTCTCTCTTTCCTCTCTCATTCTTTCTATATATTGTAAAGAGGAGCTTCTTTTCAAAAAGGTCGAACATTTTTTTACTTTTTGTTTCCTTCTCTATCGAGGCTAATTTGTGGAGTTCGAACCTCTCATTTGAATCTGTAATACGACTCTACCTCTGGCATTCTGCAGGTGTATTGTATCAATCTTTGGAGCAAGTAATACATGTCATGGATGATTCTCACCCTCTCTGTGTTCATTTTGCATCCTCCTGGTCTTTCACTACAAGTTTTGTTATCTGTGCATGATCTTATATCACATTTGAATGGTCTATGTTCACTGGCAAAATAGGTGTTCTTCATTCCTCGGTGCATCACCTCTATTAGCTTAGATTTATTTTATGCATCTTCTTACCTTGTCTCCTTGGCAGATTAGATTAGGTTTTGAGAAAACCCTCTACATATTTCATGTGCATCTGAACAGAGGAATAGGAACCAGCCTTCTCTGGAGAATCCTTTCTCATTTTTCAAGTCCCACACTTGGAGAAAGGATTCAATGTTATGCAATCACACTAGATGCCAAGTGATCAACCTAGAAACTTGATCTGCATCCGGGGTGCTTTGTGATTTTGCATCAACAGTTTTGGCACACCCGGTGGGACCTAGAGGTCTCATTTTTATTGTAGCAAAGTTGATGTGCATCTGCTGCAATTTTCTTGCTTGAAAAGAGCTATTATTCACATATCTGGCGACTCCAAGAGAAAGATCAACTGGTTTCAGCAGTACAGGCCTAAAAGCTTATGAGAAGAATCACAAGGTCAAGAGTTGGAGAAGAAGAAGTGCTGTTTGAATACCTGCAATTATCTCCAAGAAGAAGGCAAAGAGGAAGAAGGATTCAAAGGTCTCCATCTCCACCAAACAGAACTCTCTCAACTCCTCCACTTGCTCAGCCTTTCATTCGATTCAAGAGTTCTTGACCAATCGAATGGCGCAGCGACAACCAACCCTATGTCAACTTCACGAGCAACACCCACTTGCTCTCAATGCACAAAATCCAATCCCAGTTGCGGCATTGAAGAACATCCCATACTTTCTTGGAGAAAATCGAGACCACTCCTGCTGATCATGTCGAGGACATTGCTAACATTTGTGCAATCCATGAGATTAATGAGATACAAGTAGGTCAAATTCTTTGGCGTCTTCATTCAGGGAAAGCATTACAATGGTTTAGGAGCCTTGAAAGGCTGGCTCTATCACAAACTGGAATCAGGTTTGTGTATTGCACTTCATGATCAATTTGGAGAGAAGGGAGACAACTTGTCTCTTTTGGAGCAGATGACAACCATCAAGAGAGCTTCCAATGAGCGGCTAACCGACTTCAACTTCAGATTTCAAAGGTCTTGGGATAGAATTCCATGGCTTGATCGGGCCAACAACGAAGGTGCTTTTCTATATTACCTTAAAGCTTTAAATTCTTATATTTCTATGTTGGTTCAATCTATGGGAGGCACAACTATCCTGCTTTGTTTATAGTATTGCCATTAGAGCTGAAAATTGTCGATTCAAGTGGCAAGCTAGCTCCTGGCCTCTAATGCCATTATATCCAAGTTTAGAGAGCCCAGTGCTAATCAAGCACTGTCTTAGCTCCTATTCCCACTCCTAGAAATCGAGTTCAAATGAAGCCTTCACTTCATCTCCAAGTGCCCCAAATGAGCTTGAGAGGTCATGAAGCAATTGCAAAATCTAGGCAATGAGCTGGTCACTCTCAAAAGACAACAAGCTCAAGGTTTTAGACCTTCATATCAGCCTCAAGCTCAACCTAATAGGCAGCCATATCAGCCTCAAAGGCCACCCAATCCAGTGCAAATCTGAATCAAACAAGGCCTCCTGCCAATAGACCATTCCAACCCTATAACCCAAATGCCATATCGCCTCTAAGGCATTAGTACCACGACACAAAACAACATTGCCCGGGAGTATGATTGGTGTTTTCCATGTAATGAACCCCATAATCAATCCATGTGCTTCTGATGGTGCTTTAACTCAAGCTTTAATGGTAACAACTACCGGTGTGGAGGGTGAGAACGATCGAAAACAACCAACAACAAGAAACATTCCAACAACAATCAATCAGCCCAAATGACACCACATTGGTAAATTGGCAAGCGAGAGGATTTCTGCGGCATGAATCGAGCGGTTTCTCAAGGTGTTGCGGCCAACTCAAGGTCAAAAAGGAGAAATTTGGGTGAAGAACAGCCATTAGCCCTAGCGATCCACAACCTTCCACAGCTCCACAAATGATTGGTAAGCAAAACCCAGTTTCAAATGCACAAGGGCAGCCAAGAACAGCCCCTAGGCCAACTCAAATGCCAGCTGTTGCTGCCCACATCCAAGGAGCAAATGTGCAAACCAAGGGACAACAGAGAGATCCTTCATCACCATTCAGTATCATTGATCAGATGAAGAAAACAAATGTCAATATATCTATGTGGGAATCCCTATCTATCCCAGGCCAAAGAAATCTGCTGCAAGCTGCCATGAAGGATTGGCCAACTTTGAATCAGTAGGTCCAAATGCAAGAGAAGGTACTCACAAATGCTGCCCAGCCTGAAGGAAATCATGGAGCACAACAAGGTAGAATGTTGAAGCCTCCCCCTTTTTATGTTTCGTTAATCATTGGAAATCAGCTAGTGCATAATTGCATGATAGATTCCGGGGCAAGTAGCTCAGTAATGCCTAAACAGATAGCTGATCAGTTAGGGCTCCAGTATGAAATAACATCTAAGGGAGTAGTGCAGCTGGATGGGACAGCAATAGCAACAGTTGGAGTGATTAGAGGTTTGAGTCTTACCTTGCATGCATGTCCAAATGTTGTTGTCTTACAAGATATATCAGTCATAGACCTTCCACCACTCTTTGCCCTATGTTTATCAAGGGACTTCACTGCCAAAATTGGGGGATATTTGTCCGCATGATTGGTCTCACATGCTATTGAACAAGGTATGGAACTAAGGCTACAATTAGGTCGAACCTTTGCAAACTTCCACATTGAGCCCTATACTCCAAGTCGGATTAATGCCAATTGCTCGGCATTTGATCAAGAAGATCACCCAAACACGGATGATGAAACCGACACTAAAGTTGGAAACATCCCGATCTAACTCTTGATGAATGGGCAAACAAGGTGCATGCTTTTGATCCTTATCGAGGAATAGAAGAATCGAGCTAGGAGTCTATTGTATACACGAAGAAAGTCAACCTATTCCTAGCATCACCAAGCCAAACCACAAAGATGACAATGAGGTATGGCGGTGTTTTTGATGGATCGGGAGTAGACAAGGCGCGGGAGGTGGAGCCGTGCTTATTTCACCTCGGAGTAAAGTATTATTCAGCTTTTAGATTTCAATTTGCATGCTCCAATAATCTGCTGAATATGAAGCCTTGATGCAAGGGATGCATTGGGCAATCAAGAGAAAAAAAAGAACTTGCAAGTCTTTGGGGACGGTGAATTGATTGTAAATCGGGTCAAAGGACAACATGCCACCAAAAATGATCTACTCGGGTGCTACAAGAATAGGGTGTGGGACCTCATGGAGGATTTTGAGGGTTTCGGCATCAAAATCCATCCCTAGGAAAGAGAATCAAGGCTGGCGACAAGCTTGCGTGATAGGGGCAGCCTTTGACATTGTAGAAAACATTCAACAAGATAAGGTACAACCAAACATCCACGTGATTGTGAGGCCTTGATGCCGGATAACAATGTCGGTTAGCGAGATATTTGAGAATGACCAGCAAATCATCCACTTCTTGCGAAGAAGAAGTGAGTTCTTAGCTAAGAATCAAGAGAAGTTGGAACAATGATATGGTGACCAAGTGATACAGTGAGAAGCCGACAAGCTGCCCAAAGGACTTATCACTTTGGAGTCCATTTTTAACCCCAATGATCAGTTTAGAAAGGAAAAAGCAAACATTCGGGTCAAGAGAGAAGATTCGGTATCCATCTTGGTAAAAGAGAACAAGCCATTGCAAATTGGAAAGATGACAAGCTGAAGCAAGAAAGGTGTGAGTTCATACTGACTATGTCAAGAATTCCTGACGTGTTTGCTTGGAGCTATGAAGACTTGAAAGGTTTCAATCCCAACTTAGCTCGGCATACCATCGGTGGATCCAAATACTAAGCACATCGGGCGAAAGCAGAGACACAGTCAATCCACACATGGAGCCTCTCATGAGGAAAGAATTGGACAAGGCTGATTGAATCAAGAATCATATTCCCAATCAAGCATTCTAGTTGGGTTGCCAACTTAGTTCGATCGGAAGAAGAGTGGAGAGATCGGGCGTGTGTTGACTTCGAGAGATTTGAATAGGGCCTCTCTCAAAGACCATTATCCACTCCCTTCCATGGAGAAAATATTGCAGGTCGTAGCTGTTCATAAAGGTTTTCATTACTTGATGGTTACTCGGGCTTCAATCAGATTATGGTGAAGGAGGAAGACCAGTTCAAGACATCCTTCACAACCAAATGGGGCACATATGCTTACTGAAGATGCCATTTGGACTGTCGAACATTGGAAACAACATTCCAATGAGCTATGGATATGGCATTTAAAGGCTTGATCAACAAGATAGTGTTTGATATACCTAGATGATATTACTTCTTCTCAAAGAATCTGCGAGACCATCTCTTTCACCTCGGCAAGTGTTTGAGAGGTGTAGAAGGTTCGGAGTGTCCTTAAATCCTAAGAAGTGCATCTTTCTTGCACATGAAGGAAGCTCCTTGGCCATATTGTCTCCAAGGAAGGATTAGCAATTGATCCGAGAGAGGGTTGAAGCCATAAGAGCTCTACCATTGCCTAGCCACAAGAAAGCTCTTGAGTTTCTGGGAAGGATAAACTTTGTTTGGAGGTTTGTCCCAGATTTTGCAGCCCTTGTTAAGCCCATCACCAAAATGTTAAGGAAAAGCATGGCTTTGAATGGACGGCGAGAAGGCAAGGAGAGTTTTGAAGCAATCAAAGAAGCCATCTCCCAAGCACCCACTCTCATCAACCCATACTTTTCCAAGGATTTCATCCTCTATGCATTTGGAGGTGATGACACTATTTACGCCGTGCAGTGCAATGTAACAAAGATAATGATGAACAACCGATTGCCTTATTCACCCGGAGCCTAGGTGATTGCGAAGTGAGGTACTCTTTTATTGAAAAGCATGTGCTTGTAGTGTCGAAGCTTGAAGAAATTCAAGCATTTAGTCTCAAACAACAAGGTCCAGTTCTTTAGTCTCACATCTTTGGGGTTAAGGATTTCCTCCTCAACAAGGATTTGAATGAGAAAAGGGCAGGATGGATCACCCGTGTCATGGAGTATGACATTGAGATCAAGATCACCAAGCTGGTAAGAGGCAAAGGTTTGTGTGAGCAGCTTGCTTCCAAACAAACAGACAACCCAGAAGATGAAGAAGACGTTGTCCTGCTATTACAAGATGATCAAAAACAGGAAAATGATGATGTGTCCACTCCTTGTTGGACTCAAAATATGATACATTTCCTCAGACGGGCATGTGCCCTCCAGAAATGAGCAAAGAAAAAAGAAGGTACTTCAGATTACAAGCAGTTCCATATGTGCTTGTTGATGGTGTTTTGTTTAAAAAAGACATCAACGGTGTTCTATTAAGATGCATTGGGACAGGTCAGGTTGAGAGGATCTTACACGAGTTCCATGATGGGGAGGCAGGAGGCCATTTCACCCCACGAGTAACAACTCTCAAGATCATGAAAGCTGGTTACTATTGGCCTCTGTATTCAATGATTGCTACTCATGGGTTAAGAAATGCGAGAAATGTGCATTATTCACAGGGAAAGGAAGATTAGCAAAGACTCGCCCCTTCGTCCAATTTCATAGATCATCCATTCATGCAATAGGGATTGGACTTCATTGGAGTCATCAATCCCATTAGTCGAAGGCCACAAGTGGATTCTTACAAATGACAGACTATTTCACCAAGTGGACCAAGAAGCGATGGCGCTCAAAGAGGCAAGTGAGTCTAACATACTAGATTTTTATGAAGAAATAGTAACCGGGTTTGGTGTGCATGGGTCACCATCATATCGGATAATGCATTAGCATTCATAGGTTCAAAATTACGAGAATGGGTTGTCAAGAATGGAATCTATTTGAGCACCTCTTCAAATTATTACCCGTAGGGTAATGGACAGGCAGAGTCCACAAACAAGAATTTGCTAAAAATCATTAGGGACTCTGGATGAAAATCAAAGAACATGGCATCTGAGGCTAAAATCAGCGTTATGGGGTGACGAGGATAACACCAAAGAGGTCTACGGGTAGTTCTCCCTACAAGTTGGTCTATGGGAAGGAGGCAATATTGCCTATATCATTAGAATTGCCAGCCTTGGAGCTCATGAAGCAGTTTGAGTTATCTGAGTTCGAACCAATGGAAGTCAGGTATGCAGAATTGATGGAATTAGAAGAAATCAGAGAATAGGCAGTTCAGACGATTGAAAAGGATCATGCCTTAGTAAAAAGATGGTTTGATAAGAGAGCAAGAATAAGGACCTACCAGAAGGGGACCTAGTTACGAAATGGGATGCGAGATCGGGCAAAACCGGGAAGGCATTCCAAGTTTGATGCCATCTGGAGTGGTCCTACATGGTCACGGGATGCAAAATAATAATGCCTTCCATTATGCGCATTGGATGGAAAGGAACTTCCGATTCCTAGGTTAATGAATCTATCTTAAACATTCTTTACTAAAAAGAAAAGGTTTGCCCTTGTAAATATTAGTTTAGATTTTTCTTAATTCCTCTAAGTGCGTATGCACATTGTCCTGTGGTAGTTAGGTTTCTATTTCCCTAAGTGCTTTGGCACAGGTTTTGCTGCTCTCAGGTTGTTTTTTACAGTTCAGAGTGTCGCTGGAGAAGAAGTTGCAGTATCAGGCTCGTTTCAGGTCATTGCTTATGACTCTATGCCCAATGGATCGCTAAAAGGCCACTGATCTTCTACCTAGCAGGCAGGTGACCCCGCTGAGTCGTCAAAACTGTTGTCAAAATTTCCCCAGGGTAAATTTCGATAACATGCATCAGAGTTTTGCAGTTTCAGGCAAGTAGGTTGATCCAAGAAAAATTGTGAAAATGGCTAAGTCCTAGTCCTTGGGACAGTAGGGACGTGTGGGACAGAAAGACGCGGATCAGCCGAAAAGGCTCTAGGCGGCTCGCTAAGCATTTGGGACAATCGGGCCGAGAAATGCGCGGCGGGCGAGAAGCCGATCCGGCCGAAAGAGGAAAAGAAAATTGACTAATCTGGGGCTTGAGGGATAGTTTAGGACAGAATACGCGAAGGACCCGAACCGGCCGAAAGGAGTCAATTCAAATCCAAAACAAAGTGGGACAAGCGGGACAAAAGGCGCGAACCAGTAAATCGGGCGGCCGGGAAGATTTTGTCCCGAAGCACGGGACATCCGGGGCCGCGAGGATGCAGAACGAACGGCGGTTCGGCCAAATCAACACAAGGAAAAATGGGAAATAGGGACGCGCGGATGACGCGGATCGCCGAAAGGGCCGAGAACCAACTAGATCACGACACGTGTCACAAGGAGAAAAGTCAAAAGGTCAAGGGGCGAGTTTTCGAGCACTTTGAACCGAACCAATGGGATAGTGCCACGTGTCCCGAGGGGCCTGAGGAAATTTCAAAGAAAGCCCACCGAAAGGTAGAGGAGAGAGAATCATGTGACCAATCAATGCGTGCCACGTGTCATCCAGTGTGGCGAAGCGCGGAAATATTTCAAAATTCGCCTTGTTGAGTGCATTACAGTGCCCTAAATCTTCAGATCGTCATATCTTTTGATCCAGAGCTCGGATTTGCACGTTCCTTATATCAACGGAAAGCTTGTGAGATTCTCTACACGATTCCAGGGTCAATCTTACATTTTGGTTCAGTTTGGAGAGAGAAAATCAAGAAACGCCTCTGGCGTGAAATAACAAGCAGAAGTAATGCTTCAACTAACAACTTTAATGCAGCAGACGATTCGCAGTCGCCGCACATTAGGTAGCCCACCATTTTGCCAGGATCCGCCGCTTCTGCCATGATGAGATGAATTGAATGCAACCTGGAGGTGGTTGGGGTAGTTTTGGTTTTCCCTTCTCTCTTTCCTCTCTCATTCTTTCTATATATTGTAAAGAGGAGCTTCTTAAAAAGGTCGAACATTTTTTCTGTTTTGCTCCTCCCTTTTTCTCCTATCAGGTGAATTTGTGGAGTTCGAACCTCTCATTTGAACTGTAATACGACTCTGCCTCCTGGCATTCTGTAGTGTATTGTATCAATCTTTGGAGCAAGTAATACATGTCTGTGGATGATTCTCAACCCTCTCTGTGTTCATCTTGCATCCTCCTGGTCTTTCACTACAAGTTTTGTTATCTGTGCATGATCTTATATCACATTTGAATGGTCTGTGTTCACTGGCAAAAAATAGGTGTTCTTCATTCCTCGGTGCATCACCTCTATTAGCTTAGATTTATTTTATGCATCTTCTTACCTTGTCTCCTTGGTAGATTAGATTAGGTTTTGAGAAAACCCTCTGCATATTTCGTGTGCATCTGAACAGAGGAATAGGAACCAGCCTTCTCTGGAGAATCCTTTCTCATTTTTCAAGTCCCACACTTGGAGAAAGGATTCAATGTTATGCAATCACACTAGATGCCAGGTGATCAACCTAGAAACTTGATCTCGCATCCGGGATGCTTTGTGATTTTGCATCAACACAACCTTGTTAACCCTAAGTAAATATGCAACAATAGAATCTTCATCATTCATCTTGAGACACTCAAATTTATTTCTAAAAGTTTGAAGCTTAACAATTCTTACCTTTGAGTTGCCTTAATACAAAACTTATAGTTTATCCCATGCCTCTTTTACTGACTTGTAGTGCATTACTTTTCCTATCTTTGATTATCCAAGACCACATCGATGGAATTATAATATTTTGAATTGGCACTACATGTCTTCTTTTCTGCATCAGTAGTTGGTGTAGTGGTAGGAAGAGTATATCCATTCGCACAGTTTCCCAAATATCAAAGCCTAGTGACATAATATGAGCCTTCATCCTCAAGCTCCAAAATCATAATTCACACCATCAAACAAAGGTGTCTTGCTAGTTGAGAACTCACTTTGTTGGCTCACCATTTTTGTGCTTTAAAGGATCTCCTTTTAAGTGTTCAAATTTCTCCAAAAGGACATGTTCTGATACCAATTGTTGGCAACACAATGGAATGAGATGGAGGGGGCATGAATCAGTCCTTATATTTTTAATTTCAATTTTAGATCACTCACATAAACCATTAATCAATTATCCATCCATTAGTGTGTGCACAACAACATACAACATTCATTCAATTAACCATGAGCAAGAGAAACAACACCATAACACAAGATGTAAGTGGGAAACCATTAAGGGGAAGAAAACCCACTGAAAAATTTACTGATATTACTCAAAACAAAGATTCAAGTGAATATTACACATCACAAGAGATTTCTTTAGTGAGGCACCAACCCCTAAACCCTTGTTGATATTACTCACAACAAGAAACTTGCATGAATATGACACATCACACAATATTTTGATGAGAAGATCACTATAAATATTCTGTAACAACTCAACTAATGGTGATCAAAATTTTTAGCTCCAAACTCCTTCAAACCCTAGGTCTTCAAACTTGCACAAACTTGAACTTTCTTCACTTCTCAATGCATAAAACCCTTGCACACACTCTTGCTATCATTCTTCAACATGTCACATGTTAATTCTGGTTTAGATGTCACAAATTAAGTACAAAATAAAATAAACATAAAAATAATAATCTTCTAAATGATATTAAATTGAGTTGGGATAGTTTTACATAAGAGAGCTATTACATATATAGTGGGTTGATCTCCTACTAACGTGGAGTCAACACTCATCTCCAAGATCTCCCTACAATCTCTCTAATGAATCTCTCATCCCTTTATTCTCTCACACAATTCTATCTACGTGAGTTTTTCTCACAAAAATCTAACTATTACAATATTATATTACCATCTAGATAATATAATTCCACACATATTATTAATGTTCACAATAACTTATATTTCCTAACATTCACCCCCTTAGTGTGAACATGGGGAGTTAAATCAAGTCATAATGAAACTATAACATATCACCATTATGCTTGACACTCATACACTGGTGATCAAGAACATATCCAACAACTATTTCATGTGGATACATCAACCAATTGATAGTCAACATCATCCCCACCTCTTGGGAGCCAAACTAGAATGGGAACTATTATCAACTAAAACAACAACTTTTGTCAAGACTCTTGACTATTACATAATTGTTCCTTGAATCTCCACATTTTATTTTACATCAAGGGAAAATATAGGAATATATAGTCACATTCCAAGTTTTATTTGCACACCATACAAGAAAATAGAAAATTTGTCACTAAATCATAAGCGTCTTCGTTTAGTGACTAATGAGAGGTTCATGATCATCAATCTCCTTCATCCATTTCCAACTTCCTCTATTATGTCACCGCTTAACTCAATAAGATGTAATTTTGAAGCTCATTTATCAATATTACCTCCACAAGGTGAAAATATTACCGAACGTTAGATTCCATTGAAAATGTGTCCATAAGGCATTTTTTTGGAATTTTGACTCACATATTTTGACTAACTTTGACAATGAAGAGGCAATACAATGTCACAATTTAAAATTTTCAAGACTTTGATACACAACTAGTTAAATCATTGATAAGACAATAAAATCGACAATACACATAAATGATATTAACAAATAATGTAAAAACTAAAAATGAAAAGAACAAAACAATTAAAATAAAAACTATTTAATAATCACTTAAACAAATCATTAAAAAAACTTAAAAAAAAACTATATGATTCAATATAGTTTATAGTAAACAAAACTTATTTTAAAAAACTAAAAGTACACGTAATAATCACTTTCTAAATCTTTATACTTAAAAAAAAAAACTTAAACAAAAATTTAAAACAATAAAATAACATAAATTAAAATTAAAAAAACTAATACAAATAATACTCCTAGAAAACTTCAAAAATTATCTATTAAAAAAACTAAATTTGAACCTTCGTAATTGTTTTTTTAAATAAAAATTAAACTCCAATTACATATTGGATTAAACAATGACCATGCAAAACAAAAACCGCCTTTAATATAAGTAACACATAATACATGACTTTTGTGACATCAAATTAAAAACAAAACAAATTAAAAACTATTCATTAACATAATGTATATTTAACATAATATATTCATTTAACAAATTAAAAAACTATTCATTTATCATGCTCAAACGATGGAGGAGTTATATGACCATCCATAAATACGTTTTCATGAAACATGGAAACATGAGACTACTCGAAGATAAGTGATCTCAGAATAAACAGATCACATTAAAAAAATGCAATGACAAAAGAGGACGTTCCACAAGATGATGTGAAGCTATAGGAACATAAGAGCTATGATTTTTGGCTAGAGTGGGATCCACAAACACACACACACACACACACACACACACACATTAAATGCACTTCAAATATAAACCGGATGTATGTTTAATCCAAACAAAAGAAACCAATGCCAATGTATGTTAGGACGCTAATAATAACAATCGAACAATTACGGATAGACTGCTCCCTTTATGATAATATTAAGATATGATAGGATCATCGTAGACCTGTCATTTTCATAGGTAAAACATTAAAAAATTGTATAGCGTCCTAGAAAATCCATCTTTGATACCATATGTTAATTCCGGTTTATATTTCAAAAACTAAGTACACAATAAAATAGACACAAAAATAATAATCTTCTAATTTATATTCAATTCATTTGGGATAGTTTTACATAATAGAGATATTACATATATAGTGGGTTTATATCCCACTAATGTGGAGCCAACACTCATATCCAAGATCTCCGTACAATCTCTCCGACGAATCTCTCATCCCTTTATTCTCTCACACAACTCTATCTACATGAGTTGTTCTCACAAATCACTCTCACAAAATAATCTAACTATTACAATATTATATTACCATCTAGATAATATAATTCCAAATATTATTAATGTTCACAATAACTAATATTTCCTAACATCAAGCACTTTATCATATCTCAACACATGCCTTTTACCCGCAAAACTCTCACACCTAGGTCACACTTTTCATACTCACTCAACTAGTTACAAATTACACCAAAAACATCACTTTTATAAGCTCTTCTTGATTTAAATTCAAAAGAGGTTAGTTTTCATCCTTTATCTTGACCATACAAACTTAAAAGCATCCCGGAAGAATCATTAAAACTTTCACATTTGACCCATGTAGGTTAGCCATACCAAAAACCTCTCACCTTGCACCAAAAATCCTCAAAACCCTATCACTAGAATGGAAAAAATCCACTAATCACAAAACCATGCTTATTAAAGATTCCATATTCACCAAACATGAGTAATATGGAATAAAAACATGGTTGCACATTTATTTTAACCAATCAAATTATTTCATTTAATGGGCCCAATGGCTCATTTCCTTCTCAAAACAACTGCTTCCAGCATCCTGATTTCACCTTTGGGCCTCAAGACCACCCAAGATGATCTCAAATATGGTCAGACCACTATATAGAAACCTATAAACCTTTATAGCACATATAAGAAAGTTAGACACCATGAAACATCCACATACTCAAACCATAACTACTTTTGTCTTCACCAAAACAAGTTGCCCAAAAACTAGTTTTGCAAACTCAACTAGTTTGCACCCTTGTTGATACTTTCAAGACCTAAAATTCCTTCAATAGGAACAAAATAACTCTCTTTTGAATTTACAGGTGATTTAAATCCTCAAATCATTCATCTCATGCTCCAATCAACTCAATCTTTCAAAGAAAAGAAGTCCTATCCTGAAAAGAAAGAAATCTTCTTGCTCACAAACTGACATGGAAACCACATAAAATAAAATCATCATGAGACAAAAATTATACCATTGAAAATCTCTCTAAATCCTCTTTCCATAACATATTTTAACTCCTTCCAACACTAATTGGAAGGCCTTCAACCAAACTCATCTCTCGCAAATTGCCTAAAACTACCCTTTGATCAATCAACACAATTGAAGCATAATTGACCATTTAAATGCATCATGATGACCTAAAACCACAATTAAAATAAAAAAATTCACATAATCAATATAATGATCATTTAGTTTGCAAATCCTTTGGACAACCTTATCCCAAATTGAACTTCTTTAGAAATTGACCTATTTGAGTGGGGTCCACTCATCACCAAAACCAATACCATACCTTTATGGAAACCTTAAGCAGTAATATACATGATAAAATAATAATCCAAGCATTAACAATAAATTATGGCCACTGAGGATCATTTTCTCTCCTACCACTTTTGAGCTAGGGTTTTAAACACATAAGAAGTTATTTACCTTCTTAACATTCATTCATAAAAATATGACAATGAAATGACCTCATTATTTTTGTGAAACCTTATATAATCAATTTAGAAACATCATTGAAGGCCTCAAGGCCCCATTTGAAGAACACAATCCAGGTGATCATCATAAGTCTGCAATTCGAGTTGGAATGACCTTCTTATTGACCCGATTTCACCAAACCTTACATAACTTGCAAATTTCATTTCGAATGACTTAAAATTTTTCTCACACCTCAAGGGAACCTCTATGCATGATCTAAAATCATTGGAATATCTCAATTATTTCTCCATCTCCCTATCCCATCTCATTTTCATAGATATTCCTTAGGGTTTTGCATTGTTTAGTTAGGGTAAACCGAAATAAATAAGTAACTCATCATGAAAGCTATCCAAAAGGCCCTAACATACTTGGAATATCTTGTGTGACATTATTTCATGCTTTCATGAGCTCATATAGCTCCAAAACTCAATCTCATACCTCCTAACAATCATACCTGGTCCAAATGAGCATCTGAAACTTGGGCATCCACCTGTATATACACCTTAAAACTCATATGAGTGCTTAAACATCATCTAATAATGCTATCCATACTTCCAACATGCTCCTCAAGCTATCAAGAAGCTTCAACCACCATGCACCATCACCTAGGCTAGCTAGGTCATTTAAATAGGCTTGCAAGAACAAACAATTCTCACTGAATCAACATATGCAACCAAGAACATACCTAAATCTCCATGTCATCATCACTCTAAGCATCATATGACTTTACTCCATCATCCACTTTTTCATTATTTGAGTTTCTCATCAATGAAAACACCTAAACCACAACAATCAAACACAAATCCGTATGAGTTATCAAAACAACCGCTTAAACACTTGAAAAACTAACACTGGACTTCACTAAAATAGCTCCCCATAAGAGAGATTGCCAATATGCATAAAATGTTCAAAATATAGATACTAAATATATCAACAAACAAGAGAGATATTATATCCCTGCTAAATAAAAGTTCTCAAGACAAGGAGCATTACAATGTAGAAGGTATAAATAGTGGAGCAAGAGGTCAAATGGTGGAGGAGGCATGCCATATAGTCATCTCAATGAATGCATACGTCACCATAACGAGTGATAAGTAATCCAACGTAAATTAACATGGATGGATGAAGAAGATGCTTACATATGACTTGGTGTAAAATGCACAATGGGTTCATGCGAAAGGAAGATCAAAATGTGTGCCAGTCGATCATGTCCGACAACTAAAATATTAGGTTTCTCAAGCCCGAGTGAAGGTGCGAGAACTCGTGTAGCTCATGATCATGAGAAAGAATCGAGTAAAGAAAATAGGAGCTTTGTCAATGTGTGATCCCAATGAAGTACCTACTCAAAAACCAATTCCATGGCGAGAATTCCACTTAACATGCGGAATAAGGAAACCATACCTTGTGAATGTTTTCCAATACCTCCACTAGAATAACCAATCGAATGAAGCATGCAAGGATCAAATGCGGTGGTGTTCTTCTCAAAATATCCAAGTAGGTGAGTAATGGGAGCTGAAGTGGGATACACAAAATGCGTAATCGTAATAGGCATAAATGCGGAAGAACATGCGAATGAGCCTAATAGGCTTAAGAGCATCAAGAGGAGGAGCAGACTCAAAACCGACGATCAAGGTCGGTGAGTGCGGGAGGAAAAATTGAAAGTGGAAAAGGAGAAGGGATATGAGAGTCCACAACATGAGGTTGATACTACAAGCTAGCAAGTTTTTGGTGCAATAAGTGTATGAGATCATGTTTTCCATGAATGAGGGCTTGTAGAAGAGAATTTCACTTCTTGAGCGATCTATTTTCTTCCACAAATTTGACTAGGTCCTCTTGAATGGAATAAAATTTAGTGAACAACATCTCATTCTTAGATGGAAAAGAAAAAATGTCGAGCTCGATTCATGAAAATGCAAAAACACATTTAAAAAATAATGCAACACCCAAAAATATAGGACATTGGGATTTGCTAAAAATACATCCAAAACACTCGTGGATTGCTTTCTTTTTCTATCTCCGGATCAATATTATATGAGAAAGAAAGAAGAAAAATGTTTTCTTATGTACGGGGTTCAACCACCTATCAAATTGGGCCTCACCCTTTAGTCTTCGACACTCAATAATAAAAATCACAAGAAATATGCTTTCAAATGACTAGACAACGGGGACATGGGGTGGAATCCCCGTAAATGGGGTCAAGGAGTAGTGCCCCAAAGCCAAACACAAGTTACCTTTTTAAATGACAATCTAAATGACCTAAAAAGTAATTTTGTGCCACAAATTGAACCCCCAAACAACTTGTAATTATGCGGTTTATTACAATAATTTGTCCACTTTTGTAAAAATATCCCACCAATTTCTTATAAGTACATAATTTGTAAAATGTGTTTCGTGATCGACTAATAATGGCCCGCATTTTTACAACATCTTAAATATTTTTCCCACAAAATAACTCCCTAAAACAATATTTTCCCTTTTATAAAGAAAAGTTTGCACCCTTTAGAAAATCATTGTTATGTGACAATTTACACACACTAGTAAAATATTAAAGTTCTCAAGATTATTGATTAATCAAAATGATATAAAATAATTATTATGTTATTTTATAAAGATAAAATAGTTAATTCTAAGGTTATCTCACAAGAAGTGTATTCTAAAGTTATTTTATAAAGATTGAATGCTATTTGATTTAGAATGAAAATAATTAAAGGATTAAATCACTAGGGTAATATATAATGAAGACCCCTTTAAAATAGCGTGGGGAGTTATGTACATGGAATCCCCTTTAAAATGAGGAGTAATAAAAAGTTATAAGAGTTCTAGAACTCCTTTTAAAGGAGGGATTAAAAGTTATATAATGAACCCATTTTGAGTATATGTAAGTAATGGTAACATGTAGTAAATAAAATAAACCCCCAATTTATGTGTTTGTGTTTCTGTGTGTGTGAGAGTGTAAAAGTAAAGTAACATGAGTAAATAAAGAGTTAATAAAATAAAAGAGTGATTATCATTATCCGTAAATGGGTGTGAATTGTTTATAAGTTATAATGAAGTAATATTATAAATAATAAAGAGGTGTGATGATTTGTAACCACCTCTCGAAAATTATAAATAAGAGGACAAACTTTAGAATGGAAGAGCATGAAATATTATATATATTTGAGGACCCTTTAATATAGGGAGTATGAAATATTTTATATATTTAAAGATCCCTTTAAATAGGGTGGATTAAATAAAAAGAACTTCTCAAACGGATGTGTTGAGAAGGGGAATTAATGAGTACCATTTGTAATATATATTAATATTGGTAAAGTAATTAATAAAAGTTGTTTTGAATGGGTATCTGGTTAAAAACCTACCCGTAAAAAGTATTTTATTTAAACTTGTGGTATGGGGTTTTAATACCCATAGGAATATGTGTGATCAAGTAATTGTTATTTGATACCGAGTGAAGGCAAGTGGTGGGCATTGGAGAGGGGCATTCTAGAGGGGTGTCCTAACTGGGTACGTAAAGTATAACCCAAGATGGTTCCTGGCCAGGGAAAGAAGATTATTTGTTACATATTTCCTCCTGATAATGCGGTCATAGCTTGAGGTGTTGAATCTCTGGTATCACTTAGGAGTTTCCTGAGCCACACATAGTCCTCGCCTAGATATGCATATCTAAAGTGTCACATAGGGATTACTTGAGGTACACCGAATTCTCCCCATTGTGTTATGTTTAATCTTTGAACTATTGTTTTTTTGGTTTAAAATACATTAGGAGGATTTTTATATGGTAAAATATTAGGATTATTAAATGGGAAAAAGTCATATCACAAAATTTGGCTCCCAAAAATGTAATAACACCTTTTAAATAATTGCATTCCAATAATTTTTAAGCAAAATTTATAACTTCCTAGTGGGACTTGATTCGACCTCTTGACCTCGACAAACCCAAATTCTTTAGAAGAGGGTACTCAACAACTTACACTACATAGCACTTCAAATGTTCTAATATAAATATCATTATTTAACATAGTACTTCAATTTTTTTAATAGAAATATTATTAATTAAAATCTTACTTGATGTGACTTGGAAGTCAAAAACAACGAGCTGCCCAAATATCTTGGCAAGTGGAGCGTGGTGGGGGTTGAGATGGAAAGGAAGGTCGACATGGAAATCAATAGAAAAAATAGGGTTCAAATGAGCACAAAGATTTTTATTTTATTGGTTTGGCCGCTACATGGAACCAATCCACCATCAAACATGCCTAAGTTGAGAGAGGAAAAGTCATGGACAAAGATAGATCATCCCTAATACGATCCCAAAAATGGTGAGGTGGGAAATAAAAACATCAAACATGTGAGTGTAGATTTGGCAGAGATCATTGAGACAGAAGGAGGGAGATCGATAGGGTTCGTGAAAAATGATGCAACCAAGATGATGGGGAGCTTGTCATTGCTAAGGTGGGAGTTATGTATCTTGAGAATGATCTGTCAAGTTGGGCTAGTGACCATAAATCGAAGAACAAAATAGAGATGTTAAAATGGGCCGATCTTGAATAGATTCACCGAAAGTCGATCTAGAAAAGGGCTTGGTCAAATGGATGTAACCCAATCGAGTTGAGGGAGAGATTGATTTGGGTGAGCTAAGACAACATAAGATTAGTTTACACCAAAAAAAATAGGGGAGCCATCCAAGGTAGAGGACAATGTTGGTTGGAAGAACTCAATATTTTCCAAAGTTAAATCTCTCTTGGATTTTTGGTCATGTAACAAGGCCAAAAACACAAGCTAGTGCAAAGATATCTTGCCAAATATGTAGATCTCAAAATGGGTGCAACATATATAGAGCCAAAGCCTATCACCATGCCAAGATGGATATAAGGAGATCTCAAAGAAGGTCATATATAATGGACAAATGCATCGCAACATAAGACTTCTACAATGAATATCTAAATATAAAAAAATGTGAATGCTAAAAAAATCCACAAAACTGTAGAAAATTGGATGCATGTTTAAAAATTTAGATCTATTATGATATAACCGTACGTCCTTAGCTAAGTAATGACCAGTAAGAGGTGATCGATACCATGTCAAAGAAGCCAATACTTCTCATCCTAGGATCACTCCAGAGAGAATAAAAATTACCACAACCATGAATGTCCATAAAAATAAACTCAAAGCTTCATAATATAATGATGCAATTGATGTATATATAGGAGGAGGAAAGTGCAACTACTACCTATATCGGTCTTTGAATAACTCTTACTAGCCGATCTTGGTAAAGACGATGACTCCACACAACTAGTACACCTAAACAAGCTAACACAAAAAGTGTAGAGCTAACACAAGTGTAAGAATTATCCTAATAAACAATTAAAAGGATAAATAATAACTTACACTAACAATATATAAAGTTAAGGACAATAATATAATGAACCTAAATTAGGGTAAACATGATGAGCTTAAAGAGAAAGTAGAGAGCTAATACATCAGTAAATTTGTTGGTAAGGAAAACTACTAAGTATCAACAAGATACAAAGTCAATGTGAAAGGATGCGCAAACAAAGGAAAAATATAGCGTGTAAGGGGCACATACACCAGAAGATACAAGATGGTGCATAGGGCTACGTGCACAAAGGAAAAGAGAATAATGACTTAGCTATTTTTCGAGCCAAGGCTAAAAATAGGAAAAACAAGGTTATCTTAACCACACAAGGAATAAAATCATGATGACTTGACAACAAACAAAGGGATATATTTGGAAAAATCACATGCAAGATCAAGATAAGGCACAAACATGGAGAAAGATCTAATAATAGGATTAAAGCATGATGTATATTTAGGATAGTCTATTATTAGCTACCTTTGTAAAAGCATGTAATCTTTGTAAGAGTGGTTATTTTAAGAAAGAAAGCATGCATGATGTTTTTGAGCACACATATTATTAGGATAATGCATGGGTGATGAAGGACGAGTCCCCACCCATAAATATATCTCGATGTATGCCATTGTTTACAAGAGCTAGAGTATAGACCATGTATGGAAGAGCATTGCTATGATGTTCGATAGAGATTCAAGGTTTAATGGTTGTGCGCACTATTGTAATGAATGATTATGGATTCAACTTATAATATGTAATGAATTAATATTTTTGATGGATACTTGTGTTTGGATAATGATAGTTGATATATCTGAAGATGATGTTATAATGATGTAGTTAAACCTAGTTCTTGTTTACACTAGTTAAGTATCTTTCTTATTATATGTGTTTTCAATTTTCCATTGTTGGAATGAATATATAGATATGAATGTTTTATTGGTTAACAATATGATGAACATGCATGCTAACACCTTAGTAATCATAACAAAACAGGGACCTGGTGGCTACGTGTGCTTCGGAGCATTTATATATGTCTCGAATGAAGTGTCAACACACATAGCTAATGAGTACATAAATATAAGGCTACATTTTAGTTCCGTTGTTGGGACCTCTTTTCAAATTTTCTACTAGGATGTTGCATGCACATGGCATATTGACTATCTTTGGAGATTATTAAAGTTGGGTAGAATATGGTCAAGACTTGTTTACATAAAGATATAACATTGGACCTGAGTTTAATACATGAAAGTGGGTGGAGGATAATCAGTGTGACTACCTATATGAGACATTCTTCGATTTCGATTAAGAAAATATTGAAATAAATAAATGCTAATATAAATATGTAACATTGCAGTAAATAAATACGAAATGAAGTACAAATGAAGGGATAAAATACTTATTTGATTTGCAAATAATCATGGATTGTGTTGAGTTGACGAATTGTTTAAAAAAGGAGGAAAGTGTTACATTGAAGCCCAAAAAATTGCATAAGCATCGAATAAGATGGACTGGGCATCCTGGGTGCTGAAAACCTCTTTTGGGTTCATGTGATTGCTCGAGCCTCAAAAATGATAATCCCGTGGTCGTGAGGTGTTCGCTAGATGTTGCATTTAATCACCTGTATGTCACTGTTATTCTTTTGAAACCTACAAGAAGAAAGAAACACCTACAAAACCATAAAACACATCAAATCTTAAAAAGAAAAAAATATGCATATGGGGAGTTGGACTAACCCCAAAGTGGTCACTTGACTAAGTGAACTTATGATCCGGGCACTTGCACTAAATTTTAGACTCCATTTAGTTATGCATGTTTGTGTCTAGAAACATGCCCTAGGTGGCTCTTGTGCAAGTCAAAATTGAATAAAAATCAATAGATAAATGTAGATAGATATGTACATGGAAAAATGAACTTCCCCTCTTATGAAGTGTATGCAAAATAATGCAGTCCCTTGTCCTTTGTGTGGGTGCTAGATGGATTATTGAATGCTCTTGTAATGGCCTTTGGATGCAACCTTAGGTGGTGATAGATAGTTCTTAGTGTTTGGTCCTTTATTATTATAACATAACTTTGTATTTATATGATTCCCTTATTTGAATTTTTTAATTAGCCACTAAAAGGATCACTAGTAAGAAATAAAGATACCTAACAGATAGAAAGGACCCAAAAGATGTGAGTAAGATAAAAAGAGGTCAAGGGCACCTAGAGGGGATAGGGGTGCCTGAGCACCGACATCTTGGATATGCGATGGTGTCTAGACTCGAGAAACCGAAATGCTAAAATTGGATCGGGCAAGAAGGTGTGTAATATTAAGAAGGAAACTCGAAAGAAAGCAAAGATGCCAAAACATTGATCAATTAGTAATTTTCTCGCTTAGAAATCATATGAATAGTGGTATGTGATTAGGACTAGAAATATACCCAAAGTGTGTGATTTAGTGTCTACATTTTCCCCACTTTATGTTGTTGATTGAATTCTTGATAACATAAAGTAGATAAGAGATGCATACCTGATAACCATGTAGATCGATGGTGAAAAATATGCCAAGGAGACAAGAAAAAGCGTGGAGTGATAAAAATATGAAGTGTGGATGCTAGAGAAGAGGAAGTGAAAATGATGATGACCCTAAGGGTGAAAGCGTATGTGTATATGTCAGTTGTACTGTTGTTGATGTCACTTGATGTGTGATGATGTGTGATTGATGTGACTACTACTTCCCATAAGGACGGACTTGTAAAAGAGAAGAATGAACAAGTAGTCAAATATGTGTATATGAATTTTTTTGATCAAAATGTGTAAAAGTATATAAAAATGTGAAAAGGAACATGTGCACTTGATCCGTGATGAGTGAAAGAGATAGAAAATATCCTAAAGATGTTGTAGAAGAATGAATTTTTTTGGGTGATCTCACACTAGTTGTGCTGAGTGTGATTTTTTTGGGCGATATCACACCAACTGCGCCAAGTGTGGAAGAAATGTAGGAAGAAAAGTCTAGTGTTATTATCCAACTTTTGAATTATTCCCGAAGTATAAACACCACTAAAAATCTGATCCGATTCAATCTAATGCGAAAGTAGAAAATAAAGTGTAATGCATACATGTTGAGTGTTGAAGGACCGTATATCTCTTGTAAAAGCCTCCGTGTGAATTGTTATGAAATCGTGCCAAGTGTGGAAAACTTTGTAGAATCGCCTTCGGTCACGAGCACCTAGGAAGGATCGGTGGTGCCCGGGAACTATTGTCGATGCTAGGCATTTGTGTTTGTGCTGTGTTGAGGACCTAAGTTAGAGTATAGGACATTGTTGAGAATGAATACTGTGTTATACTTGTATTGAACTATGCTAAACTGTGGCTAAAAAATGTTGTATGGGGTGATAGATTCACCCAATGATGCCCCCCTTGTTTGGGGTGCATGCGACATCACTAAGGAGTATGTGACCCAAAGGAGGACCGACTGATGGACTGAAAATGATGCCCTTGAGGGGGAGGGAGTGTGTTTGGTAGAAACCAAGGAACATGCAAAAAAGGTGGCTGAAAAATAAGTGTTTGTGTAAACAAGACCAATACACATGCGAAAGAAAATATATAAGTTAAACAAGAAGATAATATAAAAGAAGACAATGTAGACTAGAAAAGGTGGGTTGTAAACATGGGACATCACTCAAGATGTCACAAGAAAATTGAGGCCGACATGGCCAAAAGCATATAATGTGCACACAAGACAAGGGAAAAAGTCTACAAACAATGACATATAATGGAAAGCAAGGACAAACAATAGTAAACAATGTAACATATAACCATGGTGGAAAAGAGACCTACAAGATAAATGTTACACATGAAGTACCCATTAGCATGTTAGAAAGATAGAAATTATGTCAAATTTTGTATAATATGATATAGTAGTGTGCTATGAAAAATGAACAATAACACCTGTAGTGTATACAAAATTGAATGCCCCCAGGAGCCTGCTTTGGGACTAGTGAGAGGTGTTGTGCTAAACATCCTGTTGTGTGTAATAATTTGTGTAGCATTTGCGATCACAACTATAAGGGAAGTGAACACGTATGTGTATATAGAAAAGAGATAATGACATACAATATATATGTCTAGCATGTGTAACAAAGCGTACATGTAAGCATAAGAAAGCAAGAGTAAATGTGACCAAGATAAGCAGTATGTTGTGGATGAGTGAGATGAAATAAAAAGTGAATGTGATAAGATACGTGTGCCCCCCGAGTGAATGTGAATGAGTATGTGTGTGATGAGGTTCATTTATAAATTCCCCTTTAGTATTCAAGAATGAACCATAGAGCAAGAGTGTGTCATCGGGAAATGGTTTGAATGGTGTGCTTTAGAAAGATATGATTGTCAAAGTGTAGAGCGCAGAGAGTGCATGAGTGAGCGAGTGCGGTGAGGTTAATTTTATATTGAGACCCTCAACAACTGAGTATGAACCATGGAACTAGAGTGTGTCATAGGGAAATGAGTGCAGTGTGTAAAAGTAGATGCAAGAATGATACATTGTGAATATGTAGAGTGCATATTGTGCATAGTGTGTGATAGAAGCTGTGAGAAAAGATGTCAAACATGTGCGAAGTGTGAAGTGTGTTATGTGTGAGGTTCATGTATGTAGTATGCCCTCAACATTCAAATGTGAACCAAATTATGAGAGTACGCCATGGAGTAATGTGCATTATTTATGGGCAATATTGCTTGAGATGCATAACATTGAGTGGGTTATTTAGTGGTTTACCCAAGAGAGTGGAAAGGTGATAGATGCCATGCCCAAGCTTGTTAGTAATGAAATAAGAACCAAGCCAGTTGGGATTGAATTTTCCCCGTAGACACTTAAAATTGGTTACTCAATTTAGTGTCCCTCACATTCGCTTACCTGCTTAGGTAACCTGGGGCACGTTTACGTCACCGCTATCCCCTTGGGATATTATCCGATTTGTGGTTTAAAAATCTATCCTAAGTTTAATTCACCCCATTGTATCTTACCCGTGAGTAATTAAATATTAAATATTTAATTACACCTCTTCCCATGTATCCTAATCACTTATCTACCCCAAATTTATTCTATCTATGTATCACCCCTATTTTTCCTCTTCCCCAAGCGGGATATTTCCCGTATTAGGGGTAATTCTCATCTTTCTAGAAATCGTTCATTTTGGCCATCTCGGGAGTCTGTCCCGCGATCGGCGCCGACCTATACGGTCGGCGCCAACTTTTAGGAGCGGCGCCGATTATAAAAGCAAGTCCAGAACTCAGTTCTAAGGACAGAAGGACACACGACGAAAAAGGACGCGCACGAACAGAGAGAGACAAAGAGACAGATCGCGAAAGAGACACAGGTTGTAAGAAAGAGAGATCTTTTAGCATCAAGTGTATCAAATGAGATCGGATCCTGTCTGAATCAATCCCTGAGAGGAGCACCGTTACTCTGCTCCTATCACATCAACATCGCACGTATCCATCGATCCTCCGGTGACTCTGTTCCAAGATATCTTACCAACTTTCACACATCCAAGAGTGAGGCGTCGACTATCTCGTCCATCACTTTCTAATTTCTGAATCTTCTCGCACTTTGTCCCGATTGGCTGATCTACTTTCAGTCGACGCCGATCTTATACAGTCGACACCGATTCTTCATAGTCGACGCCGATCACATCAGTCGACGCCGATCCTTATTAATCGACGCCGATCATCCTGCAGACAGGTAAAAAGGACACAGGTAACACAAATCCGGCTTTATTTTATAGTTTCCTATTTTACGTAGCTTTACTCATTCATTGTTTAAATTTGGTTTGATTACCATAATCGAGAAAATATAGTCTTATATGTACATCTTTTATCATGTATGCTTCTCTACTTAATTGAAAACGTGGTGACATCCGCTAAGGAAGCTTATCGCTTCCCGGACCCCTTCTTGGGCAATCCACCCAAATATCTTTTAACGCCATCTTTTCTCGCTCAAGCATTGGTGTCTTGCAGTTACTCGGATCTATTGTGCGAATTGCTCGTGTGCGCCCGTCTTATCTACATCAACCTCCTTATCCGTCTACATCTTCGGATCTTGTCCATCAGGTATCAATTTCATTAGAGTTTTTCAGGGTTTTTGTGTTTAGTTTGGTGCATTAACTTGGACAGGTAACAAGCGCGAAATCCTTGATCTACATTCTGGCACGCCCGGTGGGACTTGAACCAAAGTCCCTTATTGGTAAGTTCATCTCTTTTCTAGTTTTGAGCTTCGTTCTTTTTCCTCCCTGATTTTTATCAGTTCTGCTTGAGCGTTTCTTTTCATTGTTTCAATCTTGCTTTTTATGCGGAATCGTTGTCTTGAAATTTTTCTATTTCCTTGAAATAGAAATTTCCATTTCACCATTATCCGGATATATCTTTCTGGGTTTTGTTTGGTGTTTGCTTAACCTCTTCCTGCGGAGCACTTTGCTTGTTCGTGGGATTGTTCGAGGGGAAGAGCTCAACAACGCGCTTTTTGAAGTCCACACACCTTGGAGAGCTAAATCTATAGGTATTTCTCTTTTGCGGTGTTTTCTCCTTTTTAGGATTTCTTTGTTTGTTGTCTATCACATTCGAACATTTCAATTTTTGGTGCTTAAAAGGAATTTAATCGCATTTGGGAAAGGATCTGTTTGACTTGTCTTCATCGAAATCAAACACTTCATTTTTAAGTGCTTAAAAAGAACCTTTTCTTTGTCATTTCTGCATGTTTCTCAATCTAGTTTTAATTAGGCTGGAAAATTGATCAAAATCGGTAGTGACACTATTTGATTTTTATTTTTCACCCTTGCACACAAAGCCAAAATCACTAGGTATAAAGCATTTAAACAAAAACTCCTTCCCTGGCCTCGCCTACTTGGAAGTGACATCCAAGAGGAAGAGCCACACGGTACTCGAGGCCGCGCTATAAATTCATGGAAGTTCGGTATATATTGGCAAAGCACCCGACTCCCTTATCGCAGCGGTGTGTGAAGTGCGGGGTAGGCCCCTATATCGAAGCCACGTACTTAGGTCTTTTCTTGAAGTTCCTTCGGGACTCCTCACCAAACATTCCCAAACCATCCTTAGTTTGGCTATCCGAGTAGTTCTGTTCTAAAAGCCTTCCTAATATTTTCTTTCTTAAAAGCATCAAAACTTAAAGGAGATAATCACTGCTGCTGCTTGGATTATGCAATGCATTAGTTAGGTCAATCTTTTTTTTTTTTTTTTTTTTTTTGCGTGTTTATGACGGTCATCACTCGGTTACAATCTAGAAGAATGGCTCAACTGGCTCCTTCTTCTTCCGAGATTACCACTAGTGTGGATGTTTCGCACCCCCAAATCTTCCTCAACATATAATCCTTTCTTTCAAGCCAAAGCAACCCCATCACGTCCGGCTTCCCTAGTCCTTCGAAATATCATCTACTTGACTCGAGTATGTTCCTCGCGGGGATCCCGAATTTGGCGTTCCTCGATCGTAATCCGGTAGCCCTTATGGACTACCTAGTACACAAGTCTATTCAAATATCTGATCAAGGACCACCAATCCAACAAGTGTACGATTATTCTCGTGAACCATCCCAAGCCTTTGTAGAACAGTTTGCATCATCTCTCTTGCCTCGAGTCACGAGAGAAGGGCGGTGCCCCTGTGCCTCCTTTTTCTCTTCCACCAACCATATCGACTAGTTCTCAAATAGTCTTACCTATTCCTAACACCGCAGTTACCTCGAATATTCCACAACCTACTTTTGAGAGGTCCTCTGCCCTAGCTATAATGAATGCGTCTGCGCACCCGCATATTGCATTAATTCATCTATGCCCTCCATTGTGTCCCAAGGTCAATACCCCTTTATGAGCCAACCCCCTCCAATAGTCAGTTGGTTCCTGCTTCTCGTCCTCTAGTGGGTCTTTCTTCCAATATTCCAGCAACAGTGACCTTCACCCATCCTTTAGCATCGGCACCCTTAATGCCTAATCCGGCAGTAGAAGGCCCCTTTCAGGTCTTGTTCCCCAATATGTCCAATCAAATCGGCACTCATGTTCCTCAATCTGTCCCAATTCAATCAACAAGCATAGGAGTCCACCAATCACAGGCTCCATCCGTCATCCAACCTTCATTTTCTCAACCACTTATTATCTCACAGCCTGCCTATACACAAGCTACTTCACAACAAATACCCCACCAGTGTCACCCAGAACACCTAGTTATTCCTCTTATCATCCTATCAATCAACAGATGAATCCCCCATTGACACCTCAACAACATCCACCATTTGCTTCTTATGTAGGACATGCCAGTGTGCCTCCTCCTCAATCTGACGTGGTTCAAATTCTCTTCAAGAAAATCACAGACTTGGAAGCCTCCACAAAAGGGGCTCGTCCTTCATACTCCTTTGAAGAAGTGTGTAATGAACCCATTCACCCCTCAGTGGCTTTTAAGCCTTATCCTCCCCAATGGGAACTTCCTAAATTTTCAAAGTTTCATAGTCGGGAGGACCCTCAACAACATTTGCGAGCATTCAAACATGCTTGCTACCTCATAGTCCAGGATCAGGAGCTTATGCTCCGTACTTTCCTATGTCTCTAGCGAGTCTGCTTTAGGCTAGTACAATAACATTCCTCAACATTCCTTGTTTTCTTTCTCTCAATTGGCCCAGGATGTTTGTTGAAAACTTTTCAATAAATATCGCATATAAGATCTCGATTACAGATCTTTATAACATTAAATCGGTCGATGATGAGTTTATTGCAGCAGACTTTGTCGCTCGTTGGAGAGGATAATCAACCAATTGTCTTTCTCCTTCCTCAATCCCAATAAATCGAGTTGTTTACTCGATCTTGTGCTAATCACATTTCTTCCACTTTAAGGATCCAGACTTTTCATACCTTTGAAGAAGCCTTTACGATGGCACGCAAACTTGAATCTCACGCCATTGAACAAGGGAAGCTAAAACTTCGCTCTAAATCTAAACCCGATTTTTCTCGGTTTACCAAACCAAATTCTTCCCCTTCTAAAGACAAGAATCAGGGATCCACCAATGCCATCGTATTAAAAACATCACGAGCCGATAATACTTCTAATCAAACACCACGAAGAGACTCCTCATCTTCTCGAAAAGGGACTTCATCATCTCGATCCTTCGCTCCATTGGGGGAATCATATGCCTCTATCTTAGAGAAAATGTTGGAAGTTCGCATGATCGAACTTCCCCCTATTAGGAATATCGATGAAAGCCAAGCGTCCATTACGGTATAGGGAAAATGATTTCTGTCATTATCATAGAACCAAAGGTCATGACATCGAACGATGTCAGACTTTTAAAAATCTTGTCCAGAAACTTATTGATAAAGGCGAGCTCATTCTGGATAACCCAAATGCTCCCCCAAATCAGGCACTGGATGTTTTTAAACAACCTTTTCCCAATCACTCCCCGAATCATAATGCCTCAGAGTCTCAAAAACCAAACACTCATACTATCAACTTCATCTCTACTGAAGAATCTTCTTCTGAAACCAAGCCATCTGCGAACACATCAACCGAATCAGAACCTCCTTCCACTTCGCCAATCACTGAAATTCCACCATCTTCCGATAGCCCGTCTTTGAATATTCCTACATTGCTAGATACGGGTTCATCTCTCTCCACTCCTTTGTCTAACCTTCCATCCATACCCGAGACAGTGTCATCCTCATCTGTCTCATCGTCAAACATTCTTTCAATGCTTGAGGCAATTACATCCCTTCAAGTTTCCACTCTTGATACATCTACTTCATTGCTCCCATTCTCGCTGCAACTATGCCTGGTGAATGTACCTATAATTGTGCCAACTCCGGCCAGCGTCTTGATTTTGACTCTTCCTGTCTCTTTTCCTACAGTAGTTTCACCCATAATTACTACACCAGAAGTAGTCCCTTCGCAAGGAACTGCTTCTTCATCACTCACTTCTTCCACCACTAATGTTACTTCGCCTATTAAGGGAAAATCAAAAGAAGTAGCACCAACACCTATACGCTCGGTTCCTGAACTTAAACCGAGACAACCAAAATCTAACGTTGCGCCATCAGTACCTCCCCATTTACTTCCCCCGAAAAGGTTACAATCACCTTATGCCGTTGAAGTTGTCACCATCCCTGAAAAAGGAAAGCCCATATTTCGAACCATCAAGACCCTTGGTGCTTTCCCACAAAAATCTCTCTCTACGCCCCATAAAAGATTGGATTTGTCCGCTGAGAAGGCGTCTTCTTCTACACACTTATCAAAACCATCATCTTCTTCTACAACACATCCTTCACCAACACCCCGAAAAGCCGACTTACCTACTAAAAGGACGTCACCTCTTCTATCAGGATCATCATCTTCATTACCAAAAGCCAGGGCACCCTATGTCCCTCCGATTACACCTACTTTGGGAGCTTCTTCCTCATCTAAATCGACATTATCTAAATCATCAGTAAATTCGACCAAGCAACCTCCTTTATCTTTGAAGACCACAACACTTGTCACATCTCCATCATCTTCAAAATCTATTTTAGGGGCTCCCCCTCCACCAAAATCAATCATGTCTCACTTACTTCCATCTCAAGTGCCCAAGACTGCTCCTCCAAGTGTCCAAAAAAATAAGATGATCCCTAAAAAGACTGTCAAACCTGACATGCAGGTTCTTTTGCCTCGGCAGTCTGTTAAAGTAAAAGAGGCACCTTCATCACCTCTGTCCTCATCTTCGTCTACCGGGTTCTACACCGAAATCCTTCGCCAACTTATCCAATCTTCATCCATATCCCTTCCTCCGATTAAACCCTATAACCCTAAAGGAGTTAAACCTACCTGGTTTAACTCTGATCTAATTTGTGCTTACCACCGTACCCCAGGTCATGATACTGAGGGATGTAAAGCTCTTCAAGCTGTTGTCAACAACCTTTTGGAAGAAAGTGATCTTTTGCTGGAGGAGGAGGAACAAGTATCTCCTATCATCTTAGCCCCATCTGAGCCCCAACGATCCACTCAGACCTCTAGTGATTCCACTCCAATTGATCTTCCACCTTCTCAAATTGATACAATCCATATCGCCACTAGAACCCAACACTATGATAATCCATCTTCATCTACAGCATCTCGACCACGGGTTGTCATTTCTGCAACCCCCGAAGGAGTTCCTCCTTCCTCATTAGCCCCACGACCTTGGGTCTCTATTCGTGCTTTGCCCATGGGCTCAAATTCCCGTGTCAGTTGAGGAGAGTGTTATGAAACAACTCACCCAGGCTCCGGTCAAAATGTCTCTTTTTGACCTCATCCAATCCTCTACACAACATCGCCAGGCTCTGATTGATAATCTGCGTCGCATCGCAGTGAATTCGAGATGAGCCTCGGCCCTTCAAGTTGGTTGTTGGATTGAATAGACCATCAACCGCCATTTCTTTTGAAGATTCAGAGATTCCTCCTCTTTCTTCAGAGGATTTGGAGGCTCCCATCTTTATCACAGTCCAAATCGACAACACTACATTAAAACGCGTTATGATCGACAGTGGAGCTGCACTCAACGTCATCTCCTCGCACACATTTGAGCAACTTAAGTTACCAAAGAATGTAGTGTCACCCCGCCCTTCGCCCTTCGATCATTTAACGATCAGGCTAGCGATTACTTTAGGAGCGTGGTCTTACCCATTCGAGTAGGTAAGAAGTCAGCTTCACGAACTTTTCTACATTGTTGAAGGGAAATTCCACTATAATATGATCCTCGAATGCTCCGGATTCGCGCGATGCATTGTGTCCCATCCACCCTCCATCGATGCTTAAAATATCAATATGAGGGCAAAGTATATACTCATCCAGGAGATCCTTTTCCTTCCGCACAATGCGACATGACCACAAGGTCTGCCCCTCTAAAAGAAAATACTTCTTCTCCTGACGGGGCCTCATCTTCTTCCATACCTGCAACCAAACTACCGGATTTACAAAATCTAGAAGAGACATTGCAGCGTTTCTCACTGGGAGAGCTTCCTCTCTTTTCTTTCGACGCTCATCTCAAACCTAGTGAGTATGGTAGACCAGACAAACAACCTGAATATCAACCAGGTCTCGGTCACATCGTCACCATTGGTCTGCCCAATCAATAGACTAATTTCATCTACGGTGGTCTTGATACGCCTCACTATCGCCCAGATTCTCCTCCTAGGACCAAACCTTACTTAACAGGGTTCGATTATCTACAGAATCCCACGTTTGCAAAAACTTATTTATATCGATGCGCGTGGAAGGGTTTTGGCCTAGGAAAATATGAACAAGGTGTGCACGACCTCACATCCATTCCCACTCTCATGCCACATCAAAAATTTGGTTTAGGATTTAAACCTCTTTCAAAAGCCACCGTCACTATCCTCGATGAGCCTCTTCCTATTGAGGAACCATCTTCTCCCGCTAAGTCAGAAGTATCACTCGATGTGGACGATGACATTTCCATCCCACCTAACTTTTTTTTTTGATCAATACCATTTCCTTAGGGCCGCTAGCCTATAAGACTAACAACCGGTCCGCTTCCATACCGTTAATGTTCCCTGAAATAGTTGGAGATGACTCTCCCACTATCAACACTATCCACTTTGTGCGGATGATGATTCTACCCTCACCTATCCGGGGGCGGAGGATTCATATCTCCCCAGAGACTATTCCTTCGACATGTCTACGCTTCTCAGCAAAGCCACTTTGGAGACCTTAATATAGGGACTTCGAGACCCTCACATCATTAAGGTCGGCCAATCCCTAATCCACGGGAGTTAGGAGATTTTACTACTTTTCTTTCCAACCATCATCAAGCCTTTGCTTGGTCATATGAGGATATGCCAGGACTCGATCCCGATATTGTGGTCCACAATATCGTTACCCTTCCCAACATCAAACCAGTTAAACAAAAATTACGTAAAATGCACCTAGAGTAGCCCTTCTTGTTAAGAAGAATTACAGGTAACTTGCTCTCGGCTAACTTCATCCAACCCATTGATTATCCAAAATGGGTTTCCGATGTAATACCCGAGAACTAAGGCTCTTTGGGAAAATTTGAATTTGTACCGACTTCCGGGATCTTAATCTTGCTTGTCCAAAAGATGATTTTCCTTTACCTAATATCGACCAACTCGTGGATTTAACTGCGGGTCATGAGATGCTTTCTCTTATGGATGGTTTCTCTGGATATAATCAAATTCTCATCGCACCAGAAGACCAACATAAGACTTCTTTCATAACTCCTTGGGGGACCTTTTGTTATCGTGTCATGCCTTTCGGTCTTAAGAACGCAGGAGCAACCTATCAGCGAGCAATGACCTACATCTTCCATGATCTCTTACACAAAACTATGGAAGATTACGTTGACGATCTCCTTGGTAAGTCCAAACGTCATCAGGATCATCTTTTCATCCTTGCACCTCTCTTTGAGAGGCTTATCCGCTTTTGTCTTCGTCTAAATCCATCTAAGTGCGTGTTTGGCGTTCTCACTGGTAAACTTTTAGGTTTTATCATTTCCATCAGGGGTATTGAAGTGGACCCCGCAAAAATAAAAGCTATCCTTGAGATGCCTCCCCCTTCTAACTTAAAGCAACTCCATGAGTCTCGAGGGCGTCTTTAATCGGTCGTCGTTTTATCTCACAATTGTCGGACCGTTGTCAACCTTTTCACCATCTCCTTCGTAAGAATGTTCATTTTGAATGGGATGAACATTGTCAAAAGGCATTTGATGATCTCAAAGCTTATCTTCTCTCTCCACCTGTGCTTACACCTCCACGCGAGGGGGAGCCTTTCTATCTTTATATCTCTGTGACTAACCATGCTCTGGGAGCCATGATTTCGCATCGGGACACTTGTGGTAAAGAACAGGCTGTCTATTACATCAGTCGCACCCTCCATGAGTACGAAACACGTTATTCCGAAGCTGAAAAGCTGTGTTGTGCTCTCTTCTTCGCGACTTCTAAGCTTCGTCATTACCTCCTTAATCACAAAACTTACATTGTCACAAGTGTCAATCCACTCAAGACAATTCATGCAAAGCCTTATCACAATGATCGTATCACTCGTTGGCTCATGCTTATGACAGAATTTGACCTCGAGTTTATCCCGCAAAAGTCTATCAAGGGTCAGGTTATTGCAAATCAATTAGCTGATGCTCCTCTTCCGGACACTCAAGACCCCCTTGCTCAATTCCCCGATGAATATATCCAACAAATTGATTTTGGTCTATCTCCATTTAAAGTAAAGCTCTTCTTTGATGGATCCAAATGCCGTGCAGAGGGGAGGTGCGGGTTTCGTAATGATTCCTCCTTGGGAGTACGCCTATCCCAGTCACACACAAATTGAACTTTGAGTGTACCAATAATATGGCTGAATACGAAGCTCTTGTCTTAGGTCTCCAAAATGCCATTAATCTCGGCGCTCGTCATATTGACATCTTTGGTGATTATGAACTCATCGTTAATCAAGTCACGGGTGTCTATCAATGCAAGAATGATATCCTTCAAAAATATCATGACATCGTTCTTGCTCAACTCCAATCTTTTGATAAATTCACTATCCAAGCTATTCCTCCTCTTTGCCAATCGATTCGCGGATATAATGGCTTCGTTAGCCTCACTTATCCCACCTTTCTGCCGAAGACTCGCGACTTTATGTAGGCATGCATACTGGCGATTAGATCAACCATCTCATCTTAGGCAACTAACTTCAATCCACGCTGTCACAACCCATATTCGGGATGAGTGGTATCAGCAGTTGTTGATTATCTATCTCATTCGGTGCTTCCTCCGATCTAACTTCCATGGTAGAAGATCTTTTATCCAACGCGCTAATCGCTATACTATCTAGGCGGGATTCTTTACAAACGCGGCTTTGATGGTATTTTGCTTCGATGCCTCAAAACCCATGAATCATCTAAAGCCATCCAGGAGGTCCATGATGGTATTTGTGGTGGACATTTTAGTGGCTTGGCTGTGGCTAAATGCATCTTACGTTTGGGATATTATTGGCCTTCTCTTAATCAAGATTGTTGTGAATACACTAAGAAATGCGTCAAGTGTCAACAACATTCCAATCTTACACACATCCCTAGTCAAGCTTTGCAACCTACGGTGGATTTGTGGCCTTTTTCGCAATGGGGTCTTGATCTTATTGGTCTCATCAATCCCCGTTCTTCACAACGTCATCATTCTATCATTACTGCCACCGAGTACTTTACTAAGTGGGTGGAGGCTATCCCTCTTTCTTCAACAAAGGCTAAACCCATAGTTGATTTCGTCTATCAATACATCATTTGTCGCTTTGGCATTCCACACAAGCTAATCACAGATAATGGTAAGTCTTTCAAGAACATTGATTTGCGAGACCTCTGCAACGCTTTGAATATCAAACTCGGTTTTCTTCTCCATACTATCCTCAAGCTAATGGTCAGGCCGAAGCTTCCAATAAAACTTTGCGTAACATCCTCGCAAAGGTAACTAGTTGAGCTGGTAGGGATTGGCATTTACATATCCCTTTTGCTCTCTGGGCTTATCGGACTAGCATTCGTACTCCTACTAGTGCTACTCCCTTTTCCCTTGTCTATGGGTGCAGGTTTTCTTCCTTTGGAAGTCCAAATCCCATCTCTCCGTGTTTCTCTCAGAGAATTTGTCTCCGATGAGGACTATCGTCAAAATCGTCTAGCACAACTTGAATTATTAGATGAGCGGTGTCTCAACGCTCTTGAACATCATCAAGTCTATCTTGAGTGTGTCAAACGTGCTTATAACAAGCATTTGCAGCACCGTGACTTCAAAATTGGTGATCTTGTTCTTAAAGAAAATCAAAATGTCACTACACTCGAAAGAAGTCAACGTGGTAAGTTTGCTCCCAATTGGATGGGCCCATACATTATCACTCATAAATATGGAGTGCAGGGCTTATCGTTTATCTTCCATGGATGGTATACAAGCGGAACCTCTTAATGCCTTGCATCTACGGCCCTTCTCTTTGTTAAAATCTATCTTACACAAGCCTAGTCGCAACCACGATCTTTCATCCATCTAAACAACTAGTCATATACTTTCATGGTGATTCGAAACTATGTGGTTCTCCGCCTATTGCCTCTTTTACCTTAAAATATGAGTATCGCGGCTCTACTCATTGCATGTTTCTTTTGGATATGTTCCTCCTCATGGTAGGAATACCTTAATCACCACTTCATCTGTCCCAAGTGCTTATCTTAGTCGGATCTACTCGGGGCATGAGTGCATGTTCCTTTATGTTCTCTTCCCCTCCATCGAATCTATCTAGGTCTAAACTCAGCTTCTTCCAAAAAAGATTTTCAAAAAAAAAAAAAAAAAAAAAAAAAAAAAAAAAAAAAAAAAAGATGCTTATCCAAAAGATGGTGATCCTTGAAGGACAGCTATCCATACATTATCAAATGAATCAAAAAGAAAAAATATAGACCATACCCTCGAAGGATGGCTATCATTAAAAATCAAAATACAGACCGCTCCCTTGAAGGACGGCTGTTTCTCAAAGATATATTCAAGGCTTCTTGCAATTAATCAGCCTTTCAGTCAGTTTATACACTTTTTAGCATCACTGAAAGACTTCCCGTATTGATCAGTCTTTCCATATCAAGCAAACTTCCCGCATTGATCAGTTTGCTTTTCTGCCAAAATCATGAAGCTGAGATTTAAGACCTTTTGTAGATCATATGGAGAATCCTATTTTTCCCACTATGGACATGTATTCTGTCCCTTGTAAATTCCGACAAGATACTTACTTACTGTTCCTCTTGTTTCCCTCCTAGATCTGTTTTGCGGCTAGTTAGTGTCAGGTTTATTTTAACCTCATGTAGGGCCTTACATGCATGATATTGTGATTTCCTATCCAAATTCTATCTATGGTCGGTTGGGAGTCCAACTTATCATTTTCTTTCTTATCCGAGCATATTTCCTTTATTCCTAGTCAAGGTCGTTTTCATTACCTCCTTGGCTCTCGCAAAGAGTATTCCCCATTATTCTTTGTTTTTATCTAGTCAATTGACATTTCGTATGTTAATTCAATCAAAATTTATCTTCTATTTAATTTCATCTTATCTATCAAAGCATCTATTGTCAACACATATGGATCTATCTATATCCATTTTCATCAAAATAAAATCCATACATCAATCACATCTATCTATCTATCCATCAAAGTATCGAAAAACTTGTACATCCAAGTTACATTGCATCTATCTATCTCTATTTTCATCAAAATTATATCCACATATCTATATCCATCAAATCACATCTATTTCTATCCTCTATCAGTCTATATCTATCCAATCACATCTATTCATCATCTATCAGTCTATATTTAGATCCATCACAATTATGCTACATCTATCCATGTATATCAAAATCAAACGCATGAGATCAATTATATGACAAATGAAATGATGAATCTATATATACATGTGTGTCTGTACAACAAAAAAATGGGTGGCTTTCAATCAAGCCATCTATACAATGCCTTCCAATCGAGGCTACATCACTACATGGATACAAAATCTATCCATCCCTATATAGTAAAATCGATGCATGGAGGACACTATCTCCTCCACCCTCCTCTGGACCAGACCGTCTCTCTGGCCGCCTCCTATCGAGCTAGATGCACTGCTTTGTTGGAGAACTCTGTCCACCTCGATCTCTCCGGTGCTCCCTCCGCTTTGAGGCCCCGCTCATTTGTGGCCGTCATTACTCTCCTCCTCTCGCCCGTCACAGAGGCACATCTCGGGGCATCTTTGCGCTAAGGCATCCTCATAGTATCTCACCTCGGTAAGGAGAGCGATATGTGCTCAAGCTCACGGTACAGGTGCTCGTAATGGTGCTTCTTTGGTGCTTCTTTGGGGCTCTTTGGCTGGTGGTGGTGCTCCTCCTAGGGTCGTACCCTACGTGCTAGACTCTGACATGGCACCTGTCTCCCCATACTTGGCCATGAGGGCCTCCCTATGTCGAAGGTAGCGATCCCTCTGCTAGATCGCTATATCTCACTCTGGCGAGTGATGTCTCTCTCAAAATTAGGGCATCCCTCTCCTCGCCGAGCCCCGATCTCCTCAAGAGCTACAGATGTGTGCGTGTCGGGGTGGCATGCTCTCCCTCCAGGTCTATCCAAGACATCGCAGCTATGTCATCCTCGTCGGCATCTATAGATGCTGGGAGATGTCGTGGTAGCTCTATATTATACCATGCTGCGTAACCCTCATCCACCCCTGCGTCATCATCGGCCTGCAGCAGAGGGTGGGGCCTCTCATGATGGATATGCCGGATCAAAATCGGTAGATTAGTCTCCTGCTTTATCTACTTTATAAGGCGTGTAGGTGGTCGGCATTATGCATGCTACTAAGCCGAACTATCTCAATACCCGCATAAACGGGACTCACTCCCACATATCAGGCCTGCAGCCCCTAACCACCCTGCTCCGCCTCAATGCCACCAAGTGAGCATCCTGACCTGCCCATGTCGGAAATACCCGATATGGCCTCCGGATGACTTTGATCCGGTGTTAGCGTCTGAAACGCTCACTATACCAATCAGCCGATCTCCTATATCCCGGTGGCCATGTCACCCGCCATCGCCGAATCCATAATCAATACCTCCCACTGCTGCTGGCATCTAAGGAAGCCCGGATGGCCTGATCACCACTATATGCTCATATGCCCAAAGATGGAGCACAAAACTGACATCGATACACATCCTCCTACGGCTGTGGTGTACATCCATAGCTCATGATATATCTGAGCTATCAAGGCATCAGTGAAGGCAAACACCTGTCTGAACTGCAGAATGTCGCAAACGCAGTCTAATAACAATAGTGGGAATCTCCCACCTCCTGAATCTGGCAGAGAAAAATAGGATATCGCCATCTGAATCAGCACTATCCGTCTGCTCCAGGGGCTATCCTGTCTATACTGTGAGGCTATCCGCACTGCCCCAGACACTATCTCTGAATCATCTGCCCTATCTCTGTATAATCGAACTAGGGCCCTCTGCTGCTGCTCTCGCGGTGTAATCTCGATCGGGTCCCCAGTGATCGGCAGTCTCAAAATCCTATATATGTCCTCATGGGTGATGGTCATCTCACCCGTCCTGAACCAAAACGTGCACGTATGGCTGTCCCACCGTCGCACTAGTGCCCGCATCAGCTCTACATCTCGCGGCACTCGTCTGTAGTATCTAAAGCCCCCGAGCCCGGCTAACTCTAGATGCCGCCAATCTGCATCAGTCACATCCGGGAGAATAGTCTCCAGTAACTCGGGAATAACATCCCTCATGTGTAGAGCCTCTCGTGCCTGCACCCACGACATCAAGAGCAATATTAGTCCCAACTCACAACATCCAAAACAACAACAAAAATCTTATCTATTCCAATCGGCGTCGATTTAATAAAATTGGCGTCGTTTATTTCTAGTCGACACCGATTCATACCAATCGACGCCGCTCGTACCACAATCGACACCGATTATACCAATCGACACCGATTTACTGTCCGGACATAAATTGGACCATTGCCCCCACAAACAAAAAAATCAAACAAAAAAAAATAAACTAAGTTCAATGGGTTCAAGAAGAACCACTTACCCCAGGTTGTGTCCTCCTGCGCTTCTGACCGCTCCCAGAGGCTTCCATGGTGCTCAAATCTAAATTCTGACTCTCTCTGAATCAATCGTCACGATGAAAATAAATCGTTTACGTTTTCCGTTCGCATATTTATATGCGCTACGTTTGGTCGGCGCCGATTTTGTTGATCGACGCCGTTTATCTTGGTCGTCGCCGATTACTGTGATCGCCGTCGATTTTCCATGTCTGTTTGCCATAGTGTTGATGCTTGGCTTATTTATCCATCTGATCATTGTTTTGTGCTGAATATTGCCTTTCGGCGCATCTTTTCGATATCACCGTCTATTTCGGGTTTTGTTCCCTTTGCGTGGGACACTCGTACTTTTTGGCAGCTTGGAGTTAAACGGGTCTGTAGGCACTAACGTCGTCTGCTTTGCAGACCGTCTAGTTGTCCCTACCAATGTGTCTCTCTTTAGATGCTGACTATTTTGCAGTTCTCCTTACACTCATGGGTCTGTAGGTATTAACGTCGTCTCATGAGGAGACCGTCTAGTTTGCCCTACCAATGTGAGTTCCTTAGGTTGCTGCCTTTTTATTTATTTTTGTGCGTCATCAATGATCAAATCTACTCCAGACATCCGACTGGGGCATCCTGCGTTTTCATCTACCTCTTTCAAACTTGGGATCGTCTGTTCTATCACCCATCCCATCCCTAGTTTGAGGGGGATCACATCATCATACATTCTTCCCTTCTTCCATCTCTTTGTTTTTGTCTCATAACCTTGCTTATCGCAAGTTACTTGACAAAAAGGGGCAAAATGTAGACACTTAAAATTGGTTACTCAATTTAGTGTCCCTCACATTCGCTTACCTGCTTAGGTAACCTGGGGCACGTTTACGTCTCCGCTATCCCCTTGGGATATTATTTGATTTGTGGTTTAAAAATCTATCCTAAGTTTAATTCACCCCATTGTATCTTACCAGAGTAATTAAATATTAAATATTTAATTACACATCTTCCCATGTATCCTAATCACTTATCTACCCCAAATTTATTCTATCTATGTATCACCCCTATTTTTCCTCTTCCCCAAGCGGGATATTTCCCGTATTAGGGGTAATTCTCATCTTTCTAGAAATCGTTCATTTTGGCCATCTCGGGAGTCTGTCCCGCGATCGGCGCCGACCTATACGGTCGGCGCCGACTTTTTAGGAGCGGCACCGATTATAAAAGCAAGTCCAGAACTCAGTTCTAAGGACAGAAGGACACACGACGAAAAAGGATGCGCACGAACAGAGAGAGACAAAGAGACAGATCGCGAAAGAGACACAGGTTGTAAGAAAGAGAGATCTTTTAGCATCAAGTGTATCAAATGAGATCGGATCCTGTCCGAATCAATCCCTGAGAGGAGCACCGTTACTCTGCTCCTATCACATCAACATCGCACGTATCCATCGATCCTCTGGTGACTCTGTTCCAGTATCTTACCGACTTTCGCACATCCAGCAGACGTCGACTATCTGTCCATCACTTTCCAATTTCTGAATCTTCTTGCACTGTCCCCGATTGGTGATCTACTTTGATCGGCGCCGATCTTATACGATCAACGCCCGATTCTTCATAGTCGACGCCCGATCACATCAATCGACACCGATTCTTCATAGTCGACGCCGATCCTTATTAATCGACGCCGATCATCCTGCAGACAGGTAAAAAGGACACAGGTAACAAAAATCCAGCTTTATTTTACAGTTTCTTGTTTTACGTAGCTTTACATGTCATTGTTTAAATTCGGTTTGATTACCATAATCAGAAAATCTAGTCTTATATGTACATATTTTATCATGTATGCTTCTCTACTTAATTGAAAACGTGGACTGACATCCGCCGAGGAAGCTTATCGCTTCCCGGACCCGCTTCTCGGGCAGTCCACCCAAATATCTTTTAACGCCATCTTTTTCTGTCAAGCATTGGTGTCTTGCAGGTTACTTGGATCTATTGTGCGAATTGCTCGTGTGTGCCCGTCTTATCTACATCAACCTCCTTATCCGTCTACATCTTCGGATCTTGTCCATCAGGTATCGATTTCATTGGAGTTTTTCAGGGTTTTTGTGTTTAGTTTGGTGCATTAACTTGGACAGGTAACAAGCGCGAAATCCTTGATCTACATTTCCTTTGAGAGGAGCTTTAGTGTTCATGTTTTTATGATTTTCTTTTAATATCAGATCACCCACATTGAACTTGTGAGGACAAGTTTTGTGATTGTATGCTTGGGATATGTGAGATTGATATGCAAAAATATGTTCAAGAGTTTGGACATGGCAAGAGTCAAGAATTTCCAACTCATGTAAGTTATTTTCCTGATATTCATTGTCCTTAAGTATTCCTTTGAGTGAAATGCGTAATGATGGTATTTCAAGTTCCAGTGAGATAACGAGCTCAGATCTATAGACTAGCAAAAAAAGGAGTGGCATTAATGGGCATACACACATGATTTTGGTAAGCCCGAGAGCATATAAGAGTTGATTATGCCAGTCATCACTACTAGTAGCAACAATCTTATGTAATATATTTACAATAGTCTTATTAGCGGCCTCAACTTGGCCATTGCCCTGTGAGTGATAAGGAGTGGAGAATGATTGTTTAATTTTGAATTTGGCACAAATTTTTTAACATCCTTATTTTTGAAAGCAGATCCATTGTTAGTGATAATGGAGTAGGGAATACCGAAGCATGTAATGATATGAGTAGTGATGAAACCACAAATGTTAGTACCAATTGTAGTTTTCAGTGGTGTTGCGTCGACCCATTTAGTAAAATATTTTGTGGCCATAATTATATACTTATGGCCATTGGTAGATCTAGGATTTATCATTATAATAAGATTAAAACCCCATAGAGAGAATGACCATGTTGGAGCAATTGGTTGGAGATCATATGTAGGTGCATGGTGAAGATTGCCATACTTTTGGAATTTATTGCATTGCGTGGCGTATTATAAGAAATATTTCTCCATGGTAGGCTAATAATATCCTTGACATAAAAGATTTTGTGACATAGATTTTCTAGAGAAGTGGCCACCACATAGGCTATCATGTATCTAAGATATAATGGTGGGGATGTCAATGAGTCCAAGGCATCATAGAAGATGATTTTCAAGTGTACATTTGAATAATTATACCCTTATGATGACATAACGTGTGGCCTCACATCACAAGAGATGAGCTTCATGAGGTTGTAGACCATTGGGAATGGTTTGTCAATAAAGAAAGTTATAGATTAGACTAAACCATTAAGGTTGTCTTGACTTCATGTGATGACACAAGCTATTAAAGATAGAGTAGAAGTGGAAGGTTATCACAAGTGCCTAATGATGAGCATGGCTTGATCATTAGTGTTGTCTGAGGATAAGTGATGCTTTGTACTATCCATAACATCCGCATGAAAATTTTCTTTATGTGGGATGGAAAAAGAGAGTAAGATTCAATTTGTAGCTAAGAGGTACTTGAAAAACGCATTATATGGAATTAGATGCTCCTCTTTTGTGTGATATGTGTCATTAAATTGATTAATAATGAGTCATGAATGACTTTTTATGTAAATATTTTAGATAAGGAAATTTTTATTAGTGATAATGTTGAGAATGAGGGCTTCATACTCAACAATGTTATTAGTATAGGAAAACCCTAAGCGATATGCAAAGGGGAGAGGATCACCATGTGGAGTGATGAATACTATCCTAGCCCAAGTGCTAGAGAAAAATTAGATTCATCAAAATACATGGTCCAAGTATCATAATCATTGGTGTGATTAGTGAAATCATCGCAAAAGGAATAAAAGACAGGAGATGTATCACACAAAGGTGCTTCAGTTAGTTGATCAACAATGACTTGGCCTTTGATTACTTTATGTGGAATGAATTTGAAATCAAATTTGGTGAGTAACATGACCTAGTGTGCCAGACGTCCTGAGAGATGTGTGTGGGACAATAGCCATTGTAATGGATCTACTTTGGTAATGATATGGACATCATTCTTAAGAAGGTAGTGACACAACTTTTCTGCTACAAATACAAGACCAAGACATAGTTTTTCAACATAACTATAGTTGTATTCATAAGAGAGTAATGTCTGATTGATTTAATAGACTACCCTCTTGTGTTGAGAATTTTCATGTTTTGTAAGGAGGGCCCCTAAAGTATGAAATGTGGTAGAAATATATAACAAGAAAGGATGCTCAACCACAGGGGGGAATAAGATAGGTGTACTTAAGAGATATACTTTGATGGCATCAAATTCTTGCTGGCGGTGATTATCCCAGATAAATTTAGTATCCTTCTTCATCAAGCGTGTGAATGGTTGGGTTTTATCAGTAAGATACATAATAAACCATTAGATAACTTGAATTTTACCTTGTAACAAATGTTATCGATGCAAATTTTGAGGTTGAGGCATGCCTATGATTGCCTTGATTTTATTAGGATCTATTTCAATACCACTATTGACCAAATTCCCTAGTTCCTATTTCAGATTAGTGAACTAGTACTAAAGAAAATGAGTAACTCTAAATATGTGAGGGTTTAAGGTACCTCGAGATGGGATGACGATGAATACAGGTGCAAAAGAGATATCATTCTCCACAACGAGCTAGATGACCTATAAATCAAGTGAACTCAACAAAAATGGATTAGTAGATTTATGGGTGGGTTTCTGACAAGGTTAGTCCCAAGAAGTGAAAAATTCTTAGGATGGATGTCAACCTATGTTTTGATAAAGATAAAATAAAATATTGATAAATTGAATTTAGCAGAATCAGAACTATAACAGAAGCTGAAATGCAACAAAGGATGATATAATGGATATTTGATCTAAAAAAATTAAACCAAACATGTACAGTAGATGGTAACCCAAGGCTCTGAAAGGGCGATTGACGATGACTAGGGAAGATCAATTGAAACAACGATGGAAAATGTAAACATGAAGGCTCTAGAGGTAGATCTAGAATTGATGCTTTGCACTAAGATGGAATGGAAGGAACACTGCGTAGGAGATTTGAAGATGGATATGACAAAAAGGATGCAAGAAAATCATGACATTTGACAACAAATGTAACAAAGAAATATTCGGTCGGCACAACCAGGATGAATTGGCGGTGACTAGAGACGGAAAAAATAGATCTCGAATGATAAAAAGGCAAAATGACAAGATCGAGGGATGGTTGACTCTAGATTCAAAAAGTGGATGACTGGGAATCTAAATGATAGAGGGGAAAATGAAATCGAGGTTAGGTCGAAAGAAACTAGATAGGGTCAACAGGTGGTGGGGTGACTTAGAGTTGGATGAAAATGGATAGACTGAAATGAAGACTGCAGATGAGAAATGAAGACCAGGAGAATGGTTGAGATAGAGAGCTCTTGATGACAACTAAACTGTACAAGATCTGATAACACTTATTTCACTAAATATGGAATTATTCTAGTTTGAGAAGGAAAAATATATAGCCAATATTGGAATCCAAAACTACTTTTTTTGGATTCTAAAATGTTAAATATTGGAATTATTTGGACTCCAAAATCACACATATTGGATTCCAATATCACATATATTAGAATCTAGAATCACATATATTGGAATCCAAAATCACATATATTGGAATTTAATGCACTCTAAAGTCCCATATAGTAGAATCCAAAAAGTCAAATACTGGAATCCATTATGTGGGCCAACATCTGCTAGGCATTATCTATACTTTGGACTAAACAAAACATGTATATGTTTTATACGGGCTAGCAACTGCTAGGCATTATTTATAATTTTTATGTACATAACATGTTTATGTTTTATTAGGGCTAGCAGTCAACAACCATTATTTATGATATGTTATATAAATAAAATTTTTATGTTTTACACGGGCTCATGACATAAAACATTATTTATGCTTTTTATATACGAGAACATGTTTTTGTTTTATATGGTCTAACGAGATGCTAGGAATTATTTATTACATACTATGTACAAAACATATTTCTGTTTTATACAACATAGAGAACATATTCTCTTGCCTTTCGATTGTTTCAACAAATGCCACAATGCGGTGTTAAATTTTACACCCGTTTAGACATTTTTATCGTTTTTATCCGTAAAATAGTTGCAAACCTTTGAAATAACCGTCATATATGACTTACATATTTTAGATATGACCATCAATTTTTATAGAGTTTATTTATATATTAATTATATTAAAAAATATTAAAAATAATTAAGTATATATAGTATCGGTTTATGAACAGTGTAAAAAAACTATTTTACAAATTTTCAAGGGAAAGTTTTTCTAATAATTCACCATAGAAGTTATTCAATCATACTGTCAACTTATAATCAGTGAAAATATAAATCATCCCAACTTATATTTCAAAAATCACATCATAATATAATAGAGTTATAGGGTAATTTCATAATAACATATGTATGTATATATTATTGACAATGTTAAGTAGTACCATCATAACAACATTATGAAAAGATAAATAGTTATTTAGCATTTTCTTGCTCCAAATATTTGATTCCCTCTACCACATTCAATCCCTGAGACACTATTTGTGATATGTTTTTGTACAAATCAGCCATCAACCATTTATCTTTTGTAAAATCTTTGCATCGATTTTCATCCCCACCATAAAATTTTCGGAGGGTTTCCCTTTGCACCTAATGTAATACACAAAGTGTTTTTAGAACTGTATGAAAAATTATTTCTACTCCAAACCTTTTCTAGGTATCTTATTTCTATTTCTTCGACTATATTGTAATGTTCCTTTCCCCAAGTGAGTCTTGGATTCAATATGGTCGATATTTTTTTTATTAAAGCTGTTGATATCTTTTTAACATCAGTAGAAATGAGATTTTCGAGACTAGAATCCTAGTTCACAGTATGGTGATAATAATTTTATAAATTCTGATAGGCCACCTCGCAGGTTGAAAACTTTCATACCAAACCTGAATGACATCTTCCTATTGTATGTTTTATTTATCCCATATAGTAGGTCCTCCATATCCAAAATAAGTAAATAACTCTTATTGTTACCTACAGGGAAGTAAACAAATTTTATTTTCATCGGCCGCATATCAATTATAACCAATTGAAATAAACAACATTTTAGCTTATGACTAACAATTACCGATTGAGATTGTGGCTTGGATTACATTGCCTTTACATGCTGCTGGATCCATTGATGCAAGAGATATTTCAAATAAAAAATCATCAATTCATAATCTATTTCTTCCTATTGAAAATGTGAGCATAATGTATTTGAAATAAACATTAATCAATTCATAATCAATTTCATGATGTGGAAAATGAAAGCTTAAATGGATAAACATAGTTATTTCTATGGTGATATGGTAAGTACAATATCAATTATTATCTATCTTATAATTCAAATTTAGCGGCCACTAGGCTATGCTTATATTTTTCAAACCACCCTTTGGCGGAAAATAGTCCTTAGCTATTGATGAGGATTTGTGACTGCTAGGCTATGCCATCATTGGTGAAGTACACTTAGCTGGAAAAACTTTAATGAGGCTAGCCAAGTGCTACTTTACATATGTATGAGCTGGATCAAGTCGTATGTAGTTCTGTTTATGATGATGTTGAAGCCAAAACAATGTTAATTCAATGTAAGTAGTTAGTATGCAGTAGTGAATTAGTGAAACATTGTAGACAATATGCAATTGTAAATCAGTGAGATATTGATGAATGTAAGGTTTTTTAGTCAAACCATTACTTTGTATTGAACGTGGATGCATAGAGTCTGCTAAGCTCTATATACTTCGTTTTAAATTGTTATCGTAGCTTACAAATGGATTTCCTTAAACTTTTTCTTCGACCCTATGCCAAGCATATAAACTAATGTCTGTTAGTTATCGTTTCCTATAAAATAAACATACACATCATACCAGGTTGTGAGTGTTTATTCATGTTCTATACATTTGCTTCCTCCACATTTACGTTCTCTGATTGTTGGTTGTGTTGGTTCTTGAATTAATCTCGCCCCTATTTTTTAAGCTTTACCTTGATATCTCATTGTATTTTCTATTTTCTGTGGGGGTGCGAGTTGATATTTTGGTTCTCCTGTATGTGTATTTTTCTTTCCTTTTTTTGGTTGAGGGTCATGTTTGGATATGTACTATTTTTTAATTTTTTTATGGGAAACTAATTTTGATTTAGGTATGAAATCTGAAGGATCACTGTATAAACTGTTCCTTGGTCATGTCTCTATTTTTTTGTCCCTTCACCCGTTGGTACATGGCGGTTCCCAATTGAATGCGATATGGTGGGTGTAACTTACAAACTTATAAATTTATATTGCATTTAAAAAATACAAACTTGGTCCCATGACCTGACGAATATTCTTCAAATATTCGCAATCATAAAGCGACACAAGAAAATTTTCAATTCACCTTTAAAGGTGTACACTTGTCATGAATTGAGTGGATGCGGGGAAGTGGTGCATGATTGTATTTTTGTGCACTAAGGAGAAAAATTATACAAGTTTAAAAAGGGTCTCGAGACCCATAAAGAACACGTGTCTCTTTTTTACGCAAAGAGTGGGGAAGCGGATCGTCAGAGCACTTTGACACTTTTGGTTTTAAATTGAAAAGGGAATAAAATTACAGAAAGGGCCCAATTCCACTATCACTTAAATGTGACCATGTGTTAAGCCCATGTTGAAAGTCAAAAGTAGATGGGCAAGTCAAATGGATGAAAGTGTATTAGCTTTAAAGCATGGAAAAATACAAAAATTCTCCCCGAGCCCACATTAATGAAATAATTTTTCCACGTGGACGACTCATGTTTAAAAATTGAAAAGAGGAATGAATGGCCACGATGCATTGCATTTATTTCTACCACCATTAATATGTTTTTCACAAATCAAGGACATATTTAAAAAAAGATTTCAAGTGTTTCGATCCTTTATTATCAAATTTATCGAGATCTGAGTGCCATTGTTGATATTTTCATTGTGCAATAGCGTGAAATTTGATTGTGGAGCTTGTTTTGAGAATTAGAGATCAAAATACAATCGGATTAAAGTTGAATGGTTCAAGGATTCACAAAAAATCGGTAAGAACTGAAAACTCATGTACTTTTCATATTATTGGCAAGAAAGTTTGAGGTAAAGTTAGGGTTTTCAAGGATGAAGACCATGCCATCTTCGTTCTCAGTTTCTTAGGATTACAAGTGATTTAGACATGAATTACAGACACAGACCTGATGAATGCTGACTTAGAGGAATTTCTTCAGTGATTAAATGGCCCCAATCAAAGTGAGTCTTTGAAAGCAATTAAGGATAGCCACATCTCTTTATCTGGTGCTATCCCACCATCGGTTCAGTGCCCAGAATTGGTATGGCATTGTGCTATGAATTATGACCCAGAGAAAAGGGAAGTATTAGATGGAAATGGTGATGCAGTGTTGACATTGACACTTGTGGATATTAGAATAATGCTTAGATTAATCTGTAATCACAAATCCAATCACCATTGGTATCAAATTAGCTTTACGGGATTATGAAATGAAGAAAAAATACTATGTTAAGATCATAAATACAAAATGGCTCCTCACGAAGAAAAAGGCAACAAATAGAATCCCTAAAAGTCTAGTTAGGGCACAATTTGTTGAAGAGGCTGAAGATATTATTGTGTTATTAAGTCAAATGTCGGGGTTGGAAATTGCAAATGAATTCAAGGAATGGATGTGTACCTACATGTGGATCATTTTTGATAGAAAAGGGAACATCTGCTGGTCTACTTTTATTGTCGAATCACTCCATAGTCGGATGGTTACTTTAGTAGCAAAGATTGTGATGGGTGACACTTAGGAGCTGGAATTCTACATGATGACCTACCTAATTTACAATGTTGCAGGGCATAGACATTTCCCGGGTTTTTTACCACGTGCTGATTTTAAGCAGTGCCAAATGCATGAGATTTTTCCTCAACTGCAACTGGTCAATTGGAGTGGGAATGTGAGGTTGGTCAATGATGATTTCTTTGCCCCAATTATTTGTCTTTTCAAACTAGAGTGGGGTAGTATAGAATTTTTGAGCAGGCTAGGAAAGTAATTTTGGAGTATGGGTGTTACTTCATTCAATACAAGAAATTAACATACATAAGGGCTAGTGGTTTTGAAGGTAAACCCTGTAAATTTCACATATATTTAGATGATAAATTATCTTTATGTGAATTGGTAAGGCAAATAACACCTATTCACAAATTTATTGCCGAGAAGACATAAGAAAAATAGGGTAAGTGCAAGTTGGGGGACAAAAAAGGGTCATAAGTGGACGCCATATTGCAAATAACAACATAATATCAACTTGTAGGGATTATTAGCAATACATACACTCAAAATTAGAAAAATTTATATTAATATGAATTGTAGCATCCAGAATCTAGTTTCTAAAATACTAATTTTTTTAAAAATTGGACAAAATTATCTATATTAAAAACTCAAAATTCAATGACTTGGTATTTAAAAAAAACGCCTATAAGATTATAGTCCGTTTACCCACGATTTGGATGACCAATAATTGATATATATTTTTCTCCTTTGGTGAGAAGTTAGATGCCATTATCTATCTTGGGATGGATTTTATTTTGTATTTTTTTGAGCTATATTTTATTTTTTATGATTTTTTCCGTGAAAGTGGTATGAAAATATAAAGAAAACAGAGCACTTTCCGTTTGCCTACCATAACTTCATCAAAAATATTGAAATCAAATAATTTTTTTTTTTGAACATGTATATAATTTCACCATGGTTGGGATGGTATAAGTTTTATCACATTTTGATAAGTGAAACAAAATTTGCAGTCTTAAACGTAGACATAAACATTCACGGGAAAAAGTGTCTTAAAGACCTACTATTAGTAAAAAATTATAAAATGATATTTATCCTATTCTATTCACTTTAAAATTAGTATTTATACAAATATAACAGTCTCTCCTACGCAATGGTACCATTTTTATGACATATTTTTTACTTTTCGGCATGGTTCAAGTCCGCGGAAGACTAAATTTGATGTTTCTGTAGTTTTTAATGTAAAATTTAGGATCGATGTCCACTTAATTGTCCCCCAACTTGGTGCACTTACCCAATAATAAGTTCCCCATTATAATTAGAAGGTATTCATGCCCATTAATCATGAAAGCCAGGTGATTGAGGATGAAATGAAGAATTTTGATATGGAAAAGTTTGAGGCGATAACCAATTATGATGTTAGATGGGTAGTCACTAACATTACAAATACTGTTGAGCATGAGCCTCATTTTGAAGATTATTGGATGAATTTTAGGGATGAAGAAGAGGTTAGGCTAAGATATTTCTCCATAATGACCCTTTCACAAGTCATAGATTTCAAAATTGTAGTTATCCCGGAGGGAATTATGGATGATCCACATATAGTAAGTAAATATTACCTTGATAAGAAGGTTAAGGACAACCTATAGCCCCTCTAAATTGGAATGAAATAGAATCTAATGATTCTTGCATATGGATAAATGATGTAATAAGGAGGACTATAAATTAGTTAGCCCAAAAGAATATTGATCTGTTAATCCAGTACAAGAGTTCTAAATAATTTCAGAGACTTGGGTTGCTTAGCTGATGATCTTCCGCCCTTGAGAGAAGGTGTAGACAAAATTGATCCATTGGGAGGAAACTCTCCTTAGATGCCATCAAAGAGACCCACTTCTGAATTAATAGATGAATGGACCTCAGCTACTAGTGGGGCTGACACCTCTATATCTCTTTGAAAGCAAAAGATTGAGGAAATGCTCCTCAAATCCATGGAAAATGCCCCCATTACTTTTGCAATGCCAATTCAAGAAAAGGGGAAAGGTTTGGAATCTCATGGGGTTCACTTAGGTGTTTTTCCAAAACCACACAGTGTTGAAAAATTAATGAGCAAAGCTATAACAAGTGGTCATTCTTAGTCTAAGCTACATAAAGAAGAGTGAAAGGAAACACTTGACTTGAAGAAGTTTGAAAGAGCACACAAGAAACACAAGGTGGTATATGAGCCAATTTTGGTGAGGGTGGGTTCCCACAAGATTAAAAACACAAACATAGAGATATGGTAATTGATCCTCTTGAGTTTGAAAGGAATGATGTTTTTCAGGCACAACATGCTACATCACTGCCACAAGTGGAACAATCAGAGCCTCTATTCCCACCTTTGTCTTTGGAGGAAATAACAATGAGAAACACTCATGATCAAGTAACCCAAGAAAATGTTGCAGCTAATCTAGTAGGTAGCCAATTTTTAAGTCCAGGTATGAAAACATCTGAGACCTTACTGCTAAGGATGAAAATATGCCCTCGGTTGAAACATTGCATGAATTTTCAAAGACTCAAATTGATGTGATTGATGTTGATACTGGTGAAGAATTTTCTATATTATATGCACTTGATTTATCTATGAGTGAACCAATAATGACACCAGTAGATGGCCTTCAAACAAATAAGGAATTGGAAGGGACTACTCATGTACTAACCAAAGAAGATAAAATCTAGAAACAAAAGCTTCTCTACAAAACAAGTGGTTTTAGAATCGAAAACAAAAATAACACAAGATTCAATCTGCTAGAGACAAAATCATTTCCGATACTGATATACAACATCTATATGGGAATGTGAATTTGACATCGAAGAACACCCCACCATGAAATTACGTGATGTATACTCAAAACATGAGGATAGTAGGATGTCAAATCATCATATTTTGGGGGAAGGAAGAGCCTATAAGCCAATTATTAGTACAAGAAAATTTTGGGGAGAAATTGAGTTTAATGTGGCATTAATAGGATAAATAAGGAAGGAACCCCCTTAATTACTCATATAAATCAATAAAAGAATGATCAATCTCGGATTCTAGACCAAGGAGAAGGAAAATTGAAAGAATTATTAGTAGAGGGTGAGAGTGCCAAAGTGGTTATTGAAATAAATGAGGAAGAGTAGGAAAAATCACTGGCTCAGGGGTGAATAAGGGATGTTCAAAAAAGCTGGTAGTTATCCCTAACAAACCCCAATAAGAATTAAAATAAGCAAAGGTTGGAACAAGTCTGGTAAAAGGATGGATTGGTGAATTAATTTTGAATGAGGAAAAAGAGGTCCTCCTTGTTCAAGCCATTGACCTTATTGCTTTATCTTTTCCAAAGGTGGTAAGAGCCTCAAAAAGGGCTAGGATTATCACCAAAACTCACACTGATTCATTAGGAGCCAAAAATATGGAAATAGCAATCCATTTTGAGGGAAAAACTAGAGAAGATGTGACAACTAATGATTATAATGTTCAGATCATTCCTTTAGGGAATCCCTCAAGAGACCAAATAAAACAAGGAGTATTTGAGGTAGTGAATTACCTTTTGCAAAAGGTGGAAGAAGATAGGGTGACGAAAAATTAGTTAAAATAATAGGTTAAAGTCTTTAGTTCTAGTTTGTAGTAGTTGATTTGGAAACATAGTCACACTTAGGCAAGTGCCTCTATAGATACCCCTAAGGGAATATAAAATATTAACAAAGCTGTCAAGAAGGTCCAGGTGGTGGATACATGGATTGAAAAATTAATCAAAAAGGGAAAAGAAGCAATTAATGAAGCTAGATCAAAGTATGAAGAGCTCAAGAATAGACTCAATGAGATCGATGAGATAATTAAACAATGTGACAATAAGATCTTATACTTTGAGGGAATTTTTCCCAAACTAGACCGCATAACTCAGCTTAATGATGAATTGGTTGAGTAGGAAAACATTATGCCAGTAGAATTCAAAGGAAGTCAGCATGCCATAGAAGAGTTATCAAAAATCAGAGTGGAAACCTTGAATGGGATCAAGGAAAAGCTTGAAGTCAAAAGAAATTGGGTTGATGACACTCTTGATGCCATTGATGTGAAGTTAGAAGATATGGTATCTGATAAATTCAAAAAGAGTTATGGGGATCTGAAGATTGATTTTTTCTTAACTCTTTTGAAAATAATTTTCGAAGGATGATTTATCCTATGAAATCATTAAAACAATGAGAAAGGTTGAGAACAAAATTGTAGAATTAAAGGCTAGGCCATTAGAGTACAAACAAAAGATGAGCCATTGCATAGATGCAATAGCTAGGAAAACACTAATCTTCCAACATCACACTGGACCAGATGAGGATGAGATAAATGAGTTGTTCCAAAGGTATGATGCATATGTGGCAAGGTTTCCAAAGGAACAAGATGCGAGAAATGGAAGTTGAGGAAGAAAAGAATGTAGATATAAAAGATGATGAACAAGCTTAGGTGTGTTGTTCCTTAAGCTGTATTTTATTTTCATACTTCTTCTCTAAACTGATGCTTTTAAACTGATATTTTTGTTACATTGGATGTAATTGTTATTCTAAACTTTATTGTTTCCTTATATCAATTGTAAAGTGGAAGAATGTAGTAGTTTCATATTGACTTAGGTAAAATTTTACATACATTTGGATAAGCATGTAAACTATTGATATTTTTGTGCTTCTTACATTTTGAATAAGGAACAAAATGGGGTTCTATAGGGGCCCCGCCCATGATAAATAAAGATATATACATGCAAAAAGTAGGGACAATAAAAGGAAAGAAATATTCAAACATTTTTCAGTCCTGCTTCAAAATTTCCTCCCAGTAGGGGAAGCTTGTTCAAAAGCTTATTCTTTCTCAACACAAATTTGCTTGAACCTTGTGTTGTCTCAACAAATATGAGCTAAGTCTCGAGACATTCCCATGTCCATTAATTATTCCAGAGTCATTCTAGGATGAGTCATGATCTGTTTGAGCTCGATTTTCTTTTCTTTGTGACGATACCCAATCTAGAAGATCCAAACCACTGCGAAGAATTCTATTTTCCCTTTCCCCTTGTGAAGGGTCAAATTACTAGGAGTGACTTGAGAGGGGAAATCTAGGGTAATTGAAAGGGAAAGTAATGCACTTTGCTAACGAAGCGATTGCAAGGTCATGAGCTTGACCAAGTCTCCCACTTCCTTGTGAGGGGTGGATTGTCTCTTGGAGAAGGAATGGGTTGAGGTCCCAAAAACTCATGCTCAGACTAAGGAACATGATGCATTAAATGGGTGGATAATCGAATTGCAAATATTCCCTTGTTGTCCCGATAAGAGGAGATTTCTGCTCTTGAACAATGAGTAGATATTGATTGATCTTCCTCTCCATTCAAGCTAATGATTAGAAATTAAGGATGTGGTTCACCCTTTCACATTGCAGATGATTACGCACTAAACCTAGTTGCGAGGACACAATCCCTTCTTGTTTTTCTCTAGAGAGTTGATCCTCTATAACTCATCCACTTTGTGAGAAATGACAGGCATGGTGTCAATAGAGGATTTTTCATATAACACATATGATTCCTTGGGAATCTCCTTCGATACAAATCCTTCATCGCATAAAAATGGGCATTGAAAATCAGTTTTCCTAGATACTTGGGGTCTTCTCTCGACCCAATATCTCTTTAAATATTTAGGATTTTTCAGATGTTCCCATCTAAAGAGATGAAAGTACATAAATTGAAAGGTTACAGACACATGATTAATCCTGATCTCCTGTAAGAAGTGCTAATCGAATCGGCTATCGATATGTCAAAGGTCCTCTGGTATCTCCTACACACTCTATGTCAAACATGGCCCTAACAAAGGCTTCATTAGGACCACTCAAGTCGAATATTTGATTTAAATATTTTGAGGAAATTTATTTCAGATTGTGTGCTACAAGTACCTTCGGTATTTTATTGATAATATTCTTTATATTTAGAATAAGAAGGGAAATACATAAAAGTAATGAAGTAGAACCAAGTTTTATAGTGAAAGGGGTGCATACGGTTCTGATTTAGAGAAATATTCCCCATGAGATGAGGGATATTTTGCTTAGTTCAAATGAGAAGGATTTAAGAGTTAGAAGGGATTAGGAATAAGCAGAACTGGTGAATCAATATGATTTGACATGAACCTTGTGTGAAAATTAAACCAGTGAGACATGAAATAGAGTCAAAGCACCCAAGATGGATTATTGAAAGGTAGATGAAGATATATGTCATATCAGAGTCATCTGGAAGTTCTCAGAGGTCATTTGAAATGATTATCTAATCAATATGAGGGAAAAGTGATTAAAATAATTTTCCAGAAATGATGACCTGATATCCCAGTCAAGCACAAGTGGAACCAATTGAAAAGACTCACATTTTGTACACCTGATAGCTTAAAGTAAAAATGGCATGTTCTAGAACAAGTATTGTAAAAGGGAATATTCTTGGGAATGTTCATGCTTTTGGGGGAAAATTTTTTGAAGGATAACAAGTGAATTGAGTGATATAAAAATTCAAAGAATAATCGCGAAAAGGGGGGTTAATTTTTTGAGAGTTGTTCAAAGAAAAGAAAAAGATAGAAATTTTAGAGAAGCCATTTTTCTAAAAGAACCTATCTGAGAAATCTGTTATTTCTGTGTGTCTTTAGATTTGATCATGTCAAGATGGTTGCAAATGTCTAGCCATTGACAAGCTTTGAGACTATAAATATAACTTTCCCTTGCTGATCAATTTGAATAACCTTGAGTAAATCGTGTTAATCATGAGCATAGTTGTGTCTGATTTCATTTTGAGATATCTTCAAATAGTTATCTATGTTCTTGTTGCAATCTTATGTTAGGAATTCCTCTGAGTCACACAAGATCTCATCCTTGTGATAGTATTGTGGAATTTGCAATTACATCATGAAGAGAATTTTCATTTCATGATGAAATAAACAATTTAAATTCAATCTACTTTCATTTTGTTGGTACAGATTGTTTGTTAGTCTATAAGTGTACCTTAGGCATGATAAACTAGGGATTTCTAATGTTTAATTGTGTCTTTAACACAATATTTTGTGTTGAATTCTTAAAGAATGTGTGAAACTGTGTATCTTTGGGCTTCCATGGATACACATATTTTGGTTGAAGGATAATTTTTGATCATTTAAAGCATTTTTTTGTCATTTTTCTTGGTGGATGTCCCAACATTTGTTCAAATTTCCCAAGAATTTGGTATAATAAAATTTATCCTACTTAACTTCAGAAAAAAATTATACATTTAAGTGATGAATCTTACAAGAACTCGCGCCTGCTTGCATTGTGTATCCATAAATGCTGAGGAAATTTGTTGAGTTTTCCCTCCTTTAACCCAAGATATGCATGACCAATCAGGTCTTATTGTTGTCTTTATTAACTTAAACCTTGTCTAGATGACATATTTCTTCTCTATGGTGAAAACTCATAAGAGTTAGATTATGTTGCATTGACCATGTTTTCTCAAGGTTTCCTTTGAATATTGCAAATGGAGAGTCAAATATTGTTGATCTGCTGATATCCTTCACCAAAAAAGGTTACAAAATGGGTCCTCTCATCCTGGTTGAAGGAACAACCTAAAGCGATAAGGGTAGGTCAAACGCTTAGTACGGTGTTATCCAATTCTTCCAAGCCAAAGTGGAAAAGAGTCGGTTAGATAATTCCTTAGCTACAAAATAAATCATATTATGATCTATCTGTCTCTAAGCATCCTACTCAACTTGTGATGTTTCTTGGTTTCAAAGGGAGAATCAATTTGGGTACCAACACTAATATGGCACCATTACGGGAGTATTTGTGCAAATACATACACATATAGACCTATGGTAATGATTCTTATATGATTTGAGTGCAAATACATTGTTTAAACGTTATCCTTTGTTAAGATTTGTGAGGATTGTGTGAGATCAGAAGTTTGTTGTGCAATATTTTCTGGTTTTAGTAAATGTTGCACTAGATCATATTGATAGTGATAAATATTGAAAAAGGATGATCAGATCCATTGATATTTGTAGAAATTGAGTATTGATAGACACTTGACAAATTACTTACAGTGCTTTAACATATCTAAGGTGAAAATCCTTGGTGGCGACTCGTGTCGGTTTGATTTTTTTGTAATTACCAGTGTCTTAATCTTTGTCAAGTAAGTTTTGTCATTGATATTTACAAAGCTAGAAGGAAGAAGGTCTTTCTTTAATAAATATCCTACTAGAAGATTGTTTCTAGAGCTTGGGAAAACAAATCCAAAGGGAAGACAAGTCTGGAAAGCATTGGGGATCAAGATTCAAGTGAGAGAGAAATACCAGTTGTGGAAAGTGACCAACCTATAGTTGAGGATTGTCCAATATCTTCAAATAGTTCAGAGTCGAGTAGTCCTCGTATAAATTTAACTACTCTAGCTAGTGAGGGGCCATCATTTTTATCTGGGATAAGTGTTCCTCATTTCTTTCCTTTATCACTTAAAATTGATAGGGTAGTTTTTGAAACCAAGTCATTGGAGGATATTTACTTTGAAGATCATACACCTGTGTCCCAAAGATCCCTTGTCCCACACCATTTTAATCCTCCTATAGGATCACCTTCCCAAAATAACATGGCTCATCCTCCACCTAGACCTCCTTTTGTTGTCAATACATTTGGACCAATAAATTTTAGAGGAATGGTTAGGTATCCTAATGTTGTACCTCAAGATGTGAGAAATAGGTTGCCTAAATTTCAAGGAAATAATGCCATCACTAGTGATCAACATTTGAGACTCTTCATTAATATGATGGAAGATTTTGAAATTGAATATGAGGATGTGTATATAAAACTATTCATTCATACTCTTGAAGAAGATGCACGTGATTGGTACAAATCATTACTAGATAACTCAATAGACTCATGGACTGAGATGAAGAATGCTTTCAGGTTATAATATGGTGATAAGACTGACCCGAGATTTCTCTTATCTGAGTTTGAGAATATAAAAAATAATCCCAATGAGTCTGTCTAGGATTTCAATACCAAATTCAACAAGACTTTAAATAGATTACCCATAATTTTGAGACCTAGTGATGAGTCTTGCCTAATTAAATATTCTGATGCATTTGAAAAGAAAGTTGCTTATTATTTGAGAGACAAGAAATCTGGAATGTTAAGGAAATATTTCACCATGGCCTTGCAAATTGAAAAGAATATCAACGCAGTTGGAAAACCCCCTAAGAGGGAGGGTGTCAAATTGATTAATCTGACGGAGACACTAGTCAAACAAAGCAATTGATCTGGAGGAAGTTGTGAAGACTTTGGTTGGGAAGTTAAAGAAATATCTTACAAGTTGGCCAGAGTAGAAAATGGAATAGGACAAAGTTCTCAGGGTCATCATAAACCATAGGGCTAGGATAGATTTGGAAATCATCCTAGGGGTGATCAAAAATTATATGAAAGAGGAAAGGGGCCCATGGGATCAGGTAATAAATAACCACAATCTAGAGATAATAGATTGGTCCCTGATCCTTTGAATGCTAGGGTTTCTATAGTAGAAGAGGCCCATGTTATTGATTGGTGTGATAAGTGTTTTTGCCACATTCCTGTGTGATTTAAGTAAGGAATTTGAAGAAACAAATGATGATAAAGCTTATGGTGATGCATGTATGATGGAATGCCTGGAAAAATTCACAACAAAGAGCCACTTCAACTGAGTTAATAAGTGCCAGAACTGTTCAAGGTTTTGGGATTGCATTCACTGGTATTACCTCTCCCTCCTAATGATGATGTTGAAATTGATATGGTACAGGCATTTGAATTGCCTAATCATGAATTTGAATATTTGAGGGCTTTAATGATTAAGAAATATGATGGGGGAATACCTTCTGAGGAAAATAGATAACTTTTGATGAATGCAGTAGTTTCTTAGGAAAAAGAATATAATGCCAGAAGTAGAGTTATCAAAGGGGAGTTCCTCAAGCTAAAACAAAAACTCCACTTCTCATAAATATCCAAAAGGAACCCCTTAAAAGGGATACACTTAACAAAGGCCATGTTACTCCAAATAAGGCTTGTACCCCCACTCATGCCCAAATTTTAAAGACTCTCATACCACCAGAAGGAGCCATAAATCTCCCTCCCAACACAGTCTTGCCCAAATATGTTCCCTATGATATAGCCCAGATTTTGAGTCAGATTAAAGTTACATGCCTATTGTTGAATTGCTCAGGATCCCTGAGCATAGAAAAAGGGCATTTGAATATTTGGGATTTAAAGAGGAAATGATAACCCAAGGAAAAAATGTGAGTAGTGTGGATTTAAAGAAGAATGCAGAGAATCACCTAAGGTATATTTGGGTACTTCACTTGTTGAGTCTTAGCTTGATGTAGATCCTTTTTATACTACTCTAATCATCAAGGATAGGTTGGTGCACAATTGTATTTTCAATTTAGGATCCTCATATAATCTGATGCCTCTTGAGGTAATGAATCAATTAAATATCAAAGTAAAAACTTTTGGAAAGTGCACTTTCATGGATTAAAGAGAAGTTTTGATGGTTGGATATGTTAAAGGATTGATAGTACAGTTGGCAGCTTACTCGGGTAAGTGCTTAACCATGAATGTGGTCATTGTGGATTGCCTGACCAAATGGGGAATGCTATTGTCAAGAAAATGGGTTGCTAGTGTGGGGGGAAGTGTACAAATGGATATTTCATATGCAACCATACTAGTAGAAGGAAACCTTGTAAAATTGTATGGTGAAAAGAAGATGTTACATCTGATTGAAGATCCTAACAATGCTTCTTATGAAGTATTATATGCAGATGTAGATGTTGATAATTTTGTTGGTTATGTATATTTTAAGGAGCATGAAATTGAAAAATGTAAATATCCTGAGAAAGTTGGTTCCCCTTGGATTTTGATGTTTGATGGAGCTTGCTCTAAATTTGGGAATGGTGTTGGTGTTGTCTTGATATCTCCAAATCAGGAAGAATTCAATTTTTCTTTTAAACTCAATTTTGAATGCACAAATAATATTGCAGAATATGAAGCATTACTTTTGGGTTTAAGGATTGCTTGGAGGTATGGTATTAGGGACATTATTGTTAAGGGGGATTCAAAATTGGTAGTCAAACAAGTTAGGAAGTTGTATGCAACCAAAAACCAAAGAATGAAACAATATAAGCATGCAGTTTGGGATTTTATTGAAATGTTTGACTCTTTCAACATAATACACCATGACAGAAAAATAAAATACCATAGCAGATAGACTGGAAGTATTGGGATCTAGGTTTGAAAATTATATAGTGTCTCCTTATTGTGAGTATGACATTGAAATATTGACAAGACCATCTGTCCCTGATAATGTCAAACATTGGGAAGGTTTTGAAGATGATGCCCAAATTTAGAGGTTTTTACAAAATGAAGGAGAATTCAAAAATTAGAATGTGGATTGGGAGCCAATGGTTTGTGTTAATGAGGGTAAAGAGACCTTATTTGGTAAGGATATTATTCAATTAAAAACCAATACTATTCCAAGAGGTTTGGTTGCATTAGAGTCAAACTTTGATAATGTTGATCACATTGTTAATAGACATATGTCTGCTTCAAGAGATGTTGAGGAACACAACTTAGGGACAAATGATAAACCTAGAAAAATATGGCTAGGTAGTAACTGAGTAAATAAGAAAAGAAATCATATGTCCAGTTGTTGAAAAAGTACTAGGATTTCTTGGCATGGTCATATTCAGAATTGAAGGCATATAGGGAAGACATTTTCTAGCATGAGATACCATTAGAGGCTAATGCCAAACCATTTAGGCAAAAGAAAAGACCAATTAATCCATTTATCTCCCTCAAAATGCAAGAATAATTAAAGAAGTTAAGGGATGGGGCATCATACAACCCACAAGGTATTCTTCATGGGTGGAAAATCTAGTACCAGTTTGAAAGAAGAATGGAGATATAAGGTTGTGTGTGGATTTTAGGAATTTTAATAAGGCATCAATCAAAGATAATTATCCCCTTCCCAATATGGATAACATGCTGCAGTTAGTTATTGGTTCTGAGTTATTGTCTACTTTGGATGGATTCTTAGGATATAACCAAGTAGTAGTGAAACAATAAGAAAGAATCAAAACCGCTTTCACCACTCCATGGGGTACTTATGTGTATGTGATAATTCCATTTGGCCTGATGAATGCCAGAGCTATTTTTCAAAGAGCTATGGATGTAGCATTATCATGATACATAAATGATTTCATTGCTTTGTATATCAAGATGATGTAACAATATTTTCAAGAAAGAGAAATGATCACCTACAACACTTAGAAGATGTTGCTAAGATGCGAGAGAATATGGTATTTCATTGAACCCTAAAAATGTCACTTTGGGGCTCAAAAGCAAAGTTTTGGGACATATTGTATCAAAGGAGGGGGTCATGACTGACCCTAAAAGAGTGGAGGCTATTGGAAAAGTTCATATGCCTAAAATTAGAAAGGAATACAATCTTTGTTTGGAAAGATAAAACTTATCAGGAGATTCATTTCTAAATTTTCTGAAATTACTATCCCTATCACAAATATGCTAAAAAGGATCAGATTATCAAATGGGAGGAGGAAGTTGTCCAAAATTTTACTTGGAATTAAGGAAGCATTGAAGAATGCTCCTATTTTGGCAGCTCCTGATTACAAAAAGGATTTTCAAATGTTTTCCTTTATTTCTAAGAAAACAATTGCATCTGTACTATTGCAAAAGATTAGGAAGGAAGTGAAAGGCCAATTTATTTCTTTAGTAAAGCATTACATGAGGCGAGTTGAAATACACTATCATGGAAAAAATGTTTTTCTTTGGTTAGAGATACAAAATTTTTCAGACCATATATCTTGAGTTCTAAGATCACAACTTATGTTCCCCATACTATGGTCAAGGACATCTTGTTAGAAATGGAAATCTCAAGTAAAATATGTTAGTGGGTGAAAAAATTGCAAGAATATGACATGGATATCCAAACTACAAAGTTGGTTAGAGGTCTGGGCTTGGCAAAGCTGATGACAGAAAGAAATTTGCAAGTAATAGAGATAAATGAGGTTGAGGAAGGAGATATGAATGTTCATGAGAGATTAGTAAATTCCGTATGGTACAAGGACATCATATTTTATCTCAAACATTTGCAATGTCCTAGGAATCTAAGAAAAAACCAAAAGAGGGCACTCGGTTAGCTTCCCGAAATACATCATCATTGATTATGGATTGGCATGGAAGAATCCTGAAGGAGTCCTCCTAAGATGTATTATTGAGGATGAAGCTCCTAAATTAATTACATATTTTCATGGAGGAGTTTATGGGGGCATTTCACTAGAAGAGTAACTGCCCACAAGATCTTAAGGGTTGGTTATTGGTGGCCCACAATTTTTAAAGATACAACTTTTCTAGTAAGAAAATGTGAAATTTGTTAATGATTTTCAGGAAGACCGAAAGATTTAGGAGCTCTCCCTTTACAACCAGTATCAATTGAAGCCCCTTTTAAGCAGTGGGGTATGGAATTTGTTGGGGAAATTTTAGATCCTTCAAGTGCAGGCCATAGATGGATATTGGTGGCTACTGATTACTTCACCAAATGGGTTGAGGAAATCCCTACTAAGAAAGCAACCCACCAGATTGTTATGGATTTTATCTTAAATCACATAATTTGTAGGTTTGGAGTGCCTGCCAAAATAATTGCTGACAATGCTATGAGTTTTCGAGATAAACCCTTGGTGGCCATGTGTCAAGAGTATGGGATAAATCTAACATATGCATCTAATTACAATCCTCAAGGTAATGGACAAGCCGAGTCAAGCAATAAAAATTGTTGAAGATAATCAGGAGGACATTGGAGATAAATAAATGAAGATGGGGTGAACAATTGAAGTTTGTTGTTTGGGTGGATAGAATCACTACTAAGAGAGATACTAGAAAAATACCATTTGAATTGGTATATGGAACTCAAGCCCTCCTTCCCCGCACATGCAATTATCTTCTTACCAATTTATTCGATAACTTGAGGATCAAGAAGTTAACCCTTATGATGCAAGAATAAATCAAATTGTTGAATTGGATGAAGAAAGAAGAGAGTCCCACTAGAGACATTTGAAATTTAGGGAAAATTTGAAAAGATTATTTGATAAAAAGGTGACTCCTAGAGTTTTCAGTGTGGGAGATCTTGTGTTATTATGGGATAACAGACATGAGGAAAAGGGAAAACATGGAAAATTTGATGTGTTATGGATGGGTCCTTATTCCATTGACATCAAAATTGGTGAGCATAAATTATTTCTAAAGGATCTAGATGGAGAATTACTTGAGTTTCCTATTAATGACAGACACCTGAAACATTTTCTTGACTGATTTCTCAAATCAAGGTATGCACTATTATACGATGTCTGTATAATGTTTCTGTTTTGTTTTTTTGTTTGTTTTTTGGTTTTGGTATTTGTTTGTCCCGGTATTTGGGGACCAGTTGTTCAAGGTTTCTTGGTTTGTTTCTGAAGAGTGGGTTATTATCACTTAACCTAGTACATTTGCTTCTTGACTCCATGGCCAAATGGATTTTGGCACATGGTCTACTATTTTTGTACTATGGTTTGTTCTTGAGGCACTCACAAGGAGTGCCCATCCCCAAGTTGGAGCCAGTGTTGGTGCTTGAATTAATCTCACCCCTATTTTTTTAGACTTTTCCTTGATATACATTTGTATAATCTATTTTCTCGTGGGGGTGCGAGTTGATCTTTTGGTTCTCCTTATGTGGATTTGTCTTTCCTCTTTTTTGGTCGAGGATCATGTTTGGATATGTACTATTTTTGAAAATTCTCATGGGAAACCAATTGTGATTTATGTCTCGAAATATGAAGGATAACCTGTATAAACTGTTCCTTGGTCATGTCTCTATTTTCATTTTTTTTGTCCCTTCACCCATTAGTACATGGCGGTTCCCAATTAAATGTGGTATGGTGGGTGTAACTTGCAAACTTATAACTTTCTATTGCATTTGTAAAATGAAAATTTGGTTTCGTGACCCAATGAATATTTTTCGAATATTTGTAATCATAAAGCAACATAAGAAAATTTTCAATTCACCTCCGAAGGTGTACACTTGTCACAAATTGAGTGGATGCGGGAAGCGATGCATGATTATATTTTTGCACACTAAGGAGAAAAAGTATAAAAGTGTAAAAAGGTTCCCGAGACCCACAAAGGACACATGGCTCTTTTTATGCAAGGAGTAGGGAAGTGGGTTGTCGAGAGCACTTTGACACTTTTGGTTTTAAATTGGAAAGGGAATAAAATTATAGAAAGGGCCCATAGTTCCACTATCACTTAAATGTGACCATGTGTCAAGCCCGTGTTGAAATTCAAAAGCAGATGGGTAGGTCAAATGGCCGAAAGTGTATGAGTTTTAAAGCATGGAAAAAATAAAAAAGTCTCCTTGAGCCCACATTAACGAAAGAATTTTTCCACGTGGATGACTCATTTTTAAAATTGAAAAGTGAAATGAATGGCCATGATGCATTGCATTTATTTCTGCCACCATCAATGCGTTTTGCAAAAATCAAGGACAAATTTTTAAAATATTTCAAGTGTTTCGATCCTTTATTATAAAATTTTTCAAGATCTGAGTGCCATTGTTGATATTTTCATTGTGCAATAGTGTGAAATTTGATCATGGAGCTTGTTTTGAGAATCGAAGATCAAAAGACAATCGGATTAAAGTTGAATGGTTCAAGGATTCATGCAAAATTGGTAAGAACTAAAAACTCATGTACTTTTCATATTATTGGCAAGAAATTTTGAGGTAAAGTTAGGGTTTTCAAGGATGAAGACCATGCCATCTTCGTTCTCAATTTCATCTGGGATTACAAGTGATTTAGATAGAATTACAGACACAGACTTGATGAATGCTGACTTAGAGGAATTTCTTTAGCGATTAAATGGCCCCAATAAAAGTGAGTATTTGAAAGCAATTAAGGATAGCCGCATCACTTTAGCTAGTGCTATCTTGCATCGGTTCAATGCCTAGAATTAATATGGCATTGTGCTATGAATTATGACCGGAGAAAAGGGAAGTATTAGATGGAAGTGGTGATGCAGTGTTGACATTGACACCTATGGCTATTAGAATAATGCTTAAATTGCTTGTAATCACAAATCCAATCACCATTGGTATCTAATTATCTTTATAAGATTATGAAAAGAAGAAAAAAGACTATGCTAAGATCATAAATAAAAAATGGATCCTCACGGAGTAAAAAAACAACTTGAATCCCTAAAAGGCTAGTTAGGGCACAATTTGTTGAAGAGGATGAAGATATTATTATGTTATTAAGTCAAATGGTGGGGTTGGAAACTACAAATGAATTCAAGGAATGGATGTGTACCTACATGTGGATCATTTTGGAAAGAAAAGGGAATATCTGTTGGGCTACTTTTATTGCAGAAGCACTCCATAGTCACATGGTTACTTTAGTAGTAAAAATTGAGATGGGTGACACTTCAGAGCTGGAATTCTACATGATGACCTACCTAATTTACAATTATTGCAGGGCATAGACATTTCCCAGTCTGCACCACCATGTGCTAATTTTAAGAAGTACCAAATACAAGAGATTTTTCCTCAATTGCAGTTAGTCAATTAGAGTGGGAATGTGAGGTTGGTCAATGATGCTTTCTTTGCCCCAATTATTTGTATTTTCAAACCAGAGTGGGGAAGTATAAATTTTTTGAGCAAGGAGTTAGGAAAGTAATTTTGGATTATGGGCATTACTTCATTCAATACAAGAAATTCACATACATAAGGGTTAGTCATTTGAAGGTAAACCCTGTAAATTACCCAGATATTTAGATGATAAATTAGCTTTATTTGAATTGGTAAGGCAACTAACACCTGTTCACAAACTAATTGCCAGGAAGACATAAGAAAAATATTAAGTTCCCCATTAGAATTGGAAGGTATTCATGCCCTTCAATCATGAAATCCAAAATGATTGAGGATGAAATGAAGAAGTTTGATATGGAAAAGTTTGAGGTAAGAGCCAATTATGATATTAGATGGGTATTCAATAACATTGCAAATAATTTTGAGCATGAGCCTCATTTTGAAGATTATTGGATGAATTTTAGGGATGAAGAAGAGGTCAGGCTAAGATATTTCTCCAGAATGACCCTTGCACAAGTCATAGATTTCAAAATTGTAGTTATCCCAGAGGGAATTATGGATGATCCACATACAATAAGTAAATATTACCTTGATCAGAAGGTGGAAGGACAACCTATAGCCCCTCTAAATTGGAATGAAATAGAATATGATGATTCTTACATATGGATAACTGATGTAATGAGGAGGACTATAAATTGGTTAGCCTAAAATAATATTGATCTGTCAATCTAGAGTACAAGAGTTCTAAATAATTTCAGAGACTTGGGTTGCTTAGCTGATGATATTCCACCCTTGAGAGAAGGTGCAGACAAAATTGATCCATTGGAGGAAAGGCTCCTCAACTGCCATCAAAGAGACCCACTTCTAAACTAATAGATGAATGGACCTCAACTACTAGTGGGACTGACACCTCTATATCTGATTTGAAGCAAAAGACTGAGGAAATGCTCCTCAAATCCATGGAAAATGCCCCCATTACTTTTGCAATTCCAATTCAAGAAAAGGGAAAAGGTTTGACATCTCATGGGGTTCGCTCGAGTGTTTTTCCAAAACCACACAATGTTGAAAAATTAATGAGTGGAGCTATAGCAAGTGGTCATTCTCAGTCTAAGCTACATAAAGAAGAGCGAAAGGAAACACCTGACTTGAAGAAGTTTGAAAGAGAACACAAGAAACACAAGGTGGTATATGAGCCAATTTTGGTGAGGGTGGGTTCCCACATGCCCAAAAAACACAAACATAGAGATATGGTAATTGATCCTCCTGAGTTTGAAAGGAATGATGTTTTTAGGCACAACATGCTACATCACTGCACAAGTGTAATAATTAGAGCCTCTATTCCCACCTTTGTCTTTGGATGAAATAACAATGAGAAGCACTCAGGATCAAGTAACCCAAGAAAATGTTGCAACTAATCCAGTAGGCTAGCTAATTTTCAAGTCTAGGTATGAAAACATCTAAGACCCTACCTTAAGGATGAAAATATGCCCTCGGTTGAAACATTGCATGAATTTGTAAAGACTCAAACTGATGTGATTGATGTTGATACTAGTGAAGAATTTTCTATATTATATGCACTTGATTTATCTATGAGTGAACCAATAATGACACCAATAGAGATGTCCTTCAAACAAATAAGGAATTAGAAGGGACTACTCATGTACTAACCAGTGAAGATAAAATCCAAGAAACAGAAGCTTCTCCTACAAAACAGTGGGTTGAGAATCGAGACAAACCAGAGTTGTTTGCGGAGAGGACATTAATGCAGAGATATCAGGTGGAAGATATTGTTTCCCATTTTGTTAAAGTTACTAAAGTTGATGAGCTTTTTCAAGTAGAAAAATCTATCTTTGAAGAGAAAATAAAAATGGCACAAGATTCAACTACTAGAGAGAAAATCATTTCTGATACTTGATATACAACATCTAGATGGGAATGTGAAGTTGACATCAAAAGAACAACCCACCATGACATTACCTGATGTATCATCAAAACATGAGGATAGTAGGATGTCAACTCAGCAAATTTTGGGGAAGGAAGAGCCTGCAAGCCAATCATTGGTACAAGAAAATGTCAAGGGATAAATTGAGTTTAATGTGGCATCAATAGGAGAAATAAGGAAGGAATCTCCCTTAATTATTGATATAAATCAATAAAATAATGATCAATCTTAGGTTCTAGACCAAGGAGAAGGACAATTGAAAGAATTGTCAACAAATGGTGAGAGTAGCAAAGTGGTTATTGAAATAAATGAGGAAGATAAGGAAAAATCACTAGCTCAGGATGAACAAGGGGTATTCAAACAATTGGTAGTTGTCCCTGAGAAACCCCGATAGGAATTAAAAGATTAAAAGGATGGAACAAGTCTAGAAAAAGGATGGATTGGTGAATTAATTTAAAATGAGAAAAAGGAGGTCCTCCCTGTTCAAGCCATTAGCGTTACTACTTTGTCTTTTCAAAAGGCAGTAAGATGCTAAAAAAGGGATAGGATCATCACCAAAACTCACACCAATTCATTAGGAGCCAAAAACATAGAAATAACAATCCCTTTTGAGGAAAAAACTAGAGAAGATGTGACAACTAATGATTATAATGTTCATATCATTCCTTTATGGAAGCCCTCAAGAGACCAACTAAAACAAGGAGTATCTGAGGCAGTGAATGACCTTTTACAAAAGGTGGACAAAGATAGGGTGATGAAAAATTAGTTAAAATAACATGTTAAAGCCTTGAGTTATAGTTTTTAGCAGTTTATTAGGCAACATAGTCACACTCAGGAAAGTGCCTCTATAGATACCCTTGAGGGAATAGAAAAGATTAACAAAGTTGTCAAGAAGGTCTAGGTGGTGGATACATGGATTGAAAAATTAATCAAAAAGGGAAAATAAGAAATTAATGAAGCTAGATCAAAGTATGAAGAGCTCAAGAATAGACTCAATGAGATTGATGAGATAATTGAACAATGTGACAATGAGATCTTCTACTTTGAGGGAATTTTTCCCAAACTAGACCGCATAACTTAGCTCAGTGATGAATTGGTTGAGCAAGAAAACATTGTGCCAGTGGAATTCAAAGGAAGTTAGCATGCCATAGAAGAGTTATAAAAATCGAGTGGAAACCTTGAATGGGATCAAGGAAAATCTTGAAGTCAAAAGAAATTGGGTTGATGAAACTCTTGATGCCATTGACGTGAAGTTAGAAGATATGGTATCTAATAAATTCAAAAAGAGTTACGAGGGATCTGAAGATTGATTTTTTTCTTAACTCTTTTGAAAATAATATTTAGAAGGATGATTTCTCCTATGAAATCATTAAAACAATGAGAAAGGTTGAGAACAAAATTACATAATTAAAGGCCAGACCATTGGAGTAAAAACAGAAGATGATCCATTCCTTAGATACAATAGCTAGGAAAATGATAATCTTCTAGCATCACACTCGACCAAATGAAGACAATATAAATGAGTTATTCCAAAGCTATGATGCATACATGGTAAGGTTGCCAAAGGAACAAGATGCAAAAATGGAAGTTGAGGAAGAAAAGAATGTAGATATAAAAGATGATGAACAAGCTTAGGTATGTTGTTACTTAAGATGTATTTTCTTTTCATATTTCTTCTCTAAATTGATGCTTTTAAACTGATATTTTTGTTACATTAGATGTAATTGTTATTCGAACTTTATTGTTTCCTTATATCAATTGTAAAGTGGAAGAATGCAGTAGTTTCATATTGACTTAGGTAAAATTTTACATACATTTGGATAAGCATGTAAACTATTGATATTTTTGTGCTTCTTGCATTTTGAATAAGGAACAAAATGGGGTTCTATAGGGGCCCTTGCCCATGATAAAGAAAGATATATACATGCCAAAATTAGGGACAATAAAAGGAAAGCAATATTTAGACATTTTTTAGTCACCTTCAAAATTTCCTCCCAGTAGGGGAAGCTTGTTCAAAAGCTTATTCTTTCTTAGCACAAATTCACTTGAACCTTGTGCTATCTGAACAAATATTACTAAAAATTCTAAGTCTCGAGACATTCCCATGTCCATAAATGATTCCAAAGTCATTCTAGGATGACTCATGATTTGTTCAAGCTTGATTTTCTTCTGTGTGATGATACCCAATCCAAAAGATCCAAACCACCTATGAAGAATTTTGTTTTCCCTTTCCCCTTGTGAAGGGGTGACTTACTAGGAGTGGTTTGAGAGGGGACATCCGGGGTGATTGGAAGGCCAAGTAATGTACTTTGTTGATGGGGTTGATTGTGAGGTCTTGAACTTGACCCAGTCTCCCACTTTCTTGTGATGGGTGGATTTTCTCTCAGAGAAGGAATGGGTTGAGGTCCCAAAAACTCATGCTTAGACTGAGGAGAATGATGCATTAAACGGGTGGATGACCAAATTGAAAATATTCCCTGTTATCCTAAGTAGAGGAGATTGCTACTCTTGAATGATGCACATATAATGATTGATATTCCTCTCCATCCGAGATAATAATTGGAAGTTGAGTATTTGGTTCAACCTTTCTCTTACCTGAAGATGATGCTGCACGAACACAGTTGCAAGGACATAATGTCTGATTTTTTTTCTCTAGAGAGTTGATCCTCCACTCTAACTCATCCACTTTGTGAGAAATGATAGGCATGGTGTCAATAGAGGATTTGTCATATAACACATGATTCCTTGGGAATCTCCTTCGATACAAATCCTTCATCGCATAAAAATGGGCATTGAAAATCAGTTTTCCCATATACTTGGGGTCTTCTCTTGACCCAATATTTCTTTAAATCTTTAGGATTTTTCAGATGTTCCCATCTGAAGAGATGAAAGTACATAACCTGAAAGGTTGTAAACACAGGATTAATCCTAATTATCCTTGTAAGAAGTGCTAATCGGACCTATCGATATGTCAAAGGTCCTCTGGTATCACCTACACACTTTACATCAAACATGGCCCTAACAAAGGCTTCATCGGTACCACTACTTAGGTCGAAGATTTGATTTAAATATTTTGAGGAAATTTCTTTGATTGTGTGCTACACGTACCTTCACAATTTATCTCGATTAAATTCTTCAAAATAAATTGTGAAGGTACGTGTAGCACACAACTGAAAGAAATTTGATGGTGTTTTTGTGACCAATGTGTCCCGCATCCTCCATATCTGTCATCAAGGTGAACTCATTAAATGATTGAAAGTAAATCACCATGTTGAACTAGTTGTGTAGCATCAAGGTGAAACAATTATACATCAACTTTAATAGCTTTGTGATTGTCTTCATAAACAATAATTGTATAAGTAGCCTATTTAGTTTAAAATGCATTAAACAAAATCAATTTTTTAAGTTGTCTTTGGTGACGAACATTTCTTCATATGAGAATAGTAATTTTTCAGAAACATTGCTTGAATATGTGTCTCAATAATAAAGACAACGGATAGTTTGGAATCCACCAATGCACAAAGTGTGACACTGCTGCCATAAAGCACTAGTACTAGAGAATTTTTGGAACAACATCAAGTGAACATCTTAGCCCATAAATCATATAATATTTGGCAAGGAAAAGGATGGATGTTTCTTTGTAGGCCAATTTCGCTTGTAGTTACCAATTTTTGTGGCAATTCTCCATCCAATCCCTAGTGACATCTTCTTTATAATCATCGTTATTGTTACGGTTGCACACACCAAATATTGTGTACATAAGAAACACAATTTTGAATATACCATTGCTATCATAGAGTCTGTAGCATCCATCTAGAATTGATACTCCAATGTCTTTAACCTTTTCCATGTATCTTTTTATTGTGTCTCTTAAAATTTTTGAATAACCAATTGGTATTAGAAAAATAATAATACAATCTAGCACACTATTTCTGATATTGGTTAAAAGGTCCATTATTACATAAAAATAAATATGACTGGCTAAATTACAAAAATTAGTGATCACACATTCAACATTGAAAGGATTAGTCGAAGGAATAGCTGATAAAGTTGATGGAAGCTGGAATGGATATGCACATTTACAAGAAAAATTGTTTGTGACTTCCATCCTTGCTGGTATATTTCCTTCCAGTGACATCACATAGTTGTCTAATATTGTCTGAGCCTTGATGGGAAGAAATTCTTCCACCTCATGATATTTTTTCCATTTTTCCATTTTTTCCCTATATGGGAATTAAATTTTCTTTTTCCATTTCTCTCTTCATCCAAAAATACAGACAACTAGTAGTAGTGTGATTCATGCAATTTAATTTTTTTGATTACATTGGATTCACTGCATGATTTCAATACAATATTATCTGGATGCTTATTTCTCAAATAATGTAGAAATTTTTATCTCATTTTGTTGTCTCCTTTTATTCTCTAGTAGTAAGAATCAAATGTCTCTGCTATTACACCAACCTCAAAAGACCTAGTTGATTTAGTATTCCTTTTCAACCCATGTAATTTTGATTTAGATGGGTCTATCTCCAATTTAGTCAAATATGTTCGCGTAAGCATAGTAAACAACTTGGTATGTTTTTGAGTTGAAAGAAAACCTTTTATATGTAAGAAATGACAAATATAAGATGTTTTATCATTTCTATACAATTTTATGAATACTATAAATATACCATTTTGAATATCTTCTACATTTGAACAATCAGGTTTATCGAAATCTATTAGAATCCCCACATTCTAGCCATATTTTGAACATGAATATGGTCCACTATTTATGGAGGCATGAATTTCCCATTTCTTGAACAAAGAAACATCCAATTCCATAACTAGAATAAGACACTTATTGTTTTCAAAGTCAAATCATTCCACCTGGACATGAGTTTCTGAAATCAATAACTTCTGACGATAGAACAATACCAAATTCTTCGTGATTGTCATCTGTAATAAAAAATAACCATAGGTTGACATGGTAGTTTTTTAGGGGAAAGGGTTTCCAAAAACCATTCCTCGTATCTTTTCTTCTAAAAAACACCACCCGCAATGAATGGAATTATTCTGAATGGAGCGTAAACAATGTAAGACATTTTATCTATAATTAGAGTAAAATACATTAATAATTAGGTCATTTATGAATTTTAAAGTGTTTTTCTGACATTTTCTGATAAGGAATTTAACTACTACCCTAACATACACCAACCTCTAGAGTTATTTACTATGTATCATAACAAATTAATTAACTTAATGGTTAGCGACCGCTAGGCTTTGATAGGACATCTTATGTATCATTCAACTAGTTACAGTAATTCATATTTTGTGGATCAAATCAATAATAATAGAATTTTTCTAAAAGTTTGAAATCAAATTATGATGCATTAAAAGATATGAAACCATTTGCACCTTTTGAAAGTATTACATATGATCTGGACAAGCTATAACATTATATAGATGGCATGATAGGAACATTAAAAAATATACACTTTAGTGGTAGATAGACTTCTAGTCAACATATAAAAGAACAGCCTAAAACATTTTAAATCCATTTACACCTATTGAATGATAAAGCGTAGAGGAAATTAAGATCTAATATTTGGTATTTTGAAGAGAGTGTTTGAACAACAAATCACAATAACAGAGTTTACGGTAGCTCGAGATTTTATGTTTTAGAAGATGATGTGATTTATGTGTATATCGGTCATATTGTAGTAGTGAGGATTAAATGCCTGTAACAAGACTAATGAAGATGTTTAAAGGATAGTGGTCGGAAGATATAATGTTTGGTATTTTGAGGAGAGTATTTGAGAAACAAATCACATTAATGGAGTTAGTGATAGCTCATCATTTTTGTTATATAAGACAATGTGAAATATATGTATATTGGACATACTTTATTCATTATGTTTTAATGTTTATTACTAGTCTAAGTATGATATTTTAAGCATAGCGCTTGGTGGGAAATTCCACAACAAGCTATAAAAACAAACGAGAATGACTACACTTTTCCTAAACATAAGTATGGCCCTCGTCACAATAGCCATTTTCATTGAAATAATGCTCTTTATAAGGTCATGGTGGGTTATACCTATTTGAGAAAAGATTTGATTATTAACAATGTTTAATGAGCACCACTAAAACAAGGGTATATTCTCTCTTACTCTGACTATAAGTTAGATTTACAATACTAATTGAAGAAATTTATTCCAAATTGTTTGAACTTATATTAACGCATTTAGAGTGCCAAAGTTTTCTTAGGCTACAAACATTTACCATCTAATACGTTGAATCGATTGAGGTAAAAACACTAAGAATTTTAAAATAGTGATAAAATAACAAATCACAACCTAGATTAGCGAAGCTAGGGTCCTACCGTTTCATCTTGTCATTGTAATTAATGTATGTACAATTTTTTCTCGCTAGTGATTTTAATTTAATAATAATTGTATCATATTCGATAGACTATCGATGGCAGAAACAAGTGCTACTCTACAAATCCTCGATAGGATCAAGCCATATGTATTGTCCATAAAATATATTATTTATAACATATAATTCACAACTTTTCGTATCGAAAAATTGTTTACCTAATGCTTAGTTTCATTACTTATTGAAAGTAAAGGCACAACATATGCTAGTTTCAATAGTTTCTTTTATTGAAATTTGTGATAAAACAATAAATTACGACCAATTTGAGTGACCATATTTAGGCTACAAAAATATTAACGCATTGAGAGTGCTAGTATTTTTAGGCTACAAAATTTTACCATCTAATTTAGTGTTTGCTAGGCTCCCACCATTACTAATAGTCATTATAAATGCTATATGTATAGATTTGGTCGTTACCATGTTTTCATGAATTATGTAGTACTCACAAGACATATTATTTGTAACATATAATTCACATATTTTCATATGAGAGAAAATGCTTAACGACCGCTAAGCTTCTGTATGTATTGAATGGAATGCCATAATGACCACTAGGATCAAATGTTTCTTATTTCAACACTATGTGCATGACTTTTTGAATAATAGTGTTATCCATTTATTTTAATTGTACCATATTTTCTAGGCTATGTGTGGTGGAGAGAAAGTCCTACATTACATACCCTCTAAATGGATTGAGACGTATTATGTGTTTCCCATAGACTCAAAAGTTTCTTATTTTTGAAAATAGCCATAAAATAACAACTCATGGTATAGCTTAATGCGACTTTGCTAGGCTCCTACCTTTACCTCTTCTCATTATAAACACTATCTTTACAATTTTGGATCGCTAGCCTTAATATGTAGTTCCCATAAGATACATTATTTTTAACTCATATTTTACATTGTTTAATTAAAAAAATTCTTAGCGATCATTAGGTCATTTACTTATTAATGAAACAACATATCATACCCTAGTGTCACAAGTTTTTTTAATTTTGAAAATAGCCATAAAATAACAAATCATGGTATAGCTCAGTGGATGCTAGGCTTGTACCTTTACCTCTTCTCATTATAAAATCTATCTTTACAGTTTTGGATCGCTAGCCTTGGTAAGTAGTTCTAATGATATATACATGGTTTTCAACTCATACTTCAAATCATTTCTTCTCAAAGAAAATAATTAACGCTTGCTAAGCTCCTTTACTTATTGACAGAAACAACATATTAGACCTTAGGATCAAAAGTTTCTTATTTTGAAAATAGCCATAAAATAATAAATCATGGTTTAGCTTAGCGGCCACTAGGCTCCTACCTTTACCTCTTCTCATTATAAACATTATCTATAAAGTTGTGGATCACTAGGCTTAGTATTTAGTTGCCATAAGATACATGGTTTGTAAGACATATTTCACATCGTTTCCTAACAAAGAAAATGCTTAGTGCCCGCTATGCTCCTTAACTTATTGACAAAAATGACATATTAGACCCTAGGCTCAAACATTTCTTATTTTGAAAATAGCCATACAATGTAACACTATCTATACAGTCTTGGATCGCTAGCCTTATTATGTATCCCAAATAGCTTGTTTGAACTTGCCACATGGCACATTTTAATTGGATAATTAATTTAAATTAGTGCACACTATACCTAACAATGTAGAAATCAATTTTGATAAATAATGGAACGTAAATGTCTGTATATTATTCTAATAAACTTCAAAACTATGTTTAGGATTTATTTCCTCTATTTTCTTATAATATTTTTTTACTATGCTTGTTTTAATATATGTTGTATAATATATTTGTTATTATGTTTATATTATTATAGGCTATAGAAAATGAAAAATTGCATTGTTTTTAATTCATGTTTAGTTTTAATTTTTAAACCATGGAAAAATAAAAATAGGAAATTCAAATTCCCCACATTTTTGGATATTTGAAATTTCAATAGCCTACCCTTTTGCTTTTAGAGGGGGAAAGTGAAAATTTCAAATTTTCGTATCCCCCTGTTCTATTTTTGAATTTTATTTCGTGGAATGTACTAAAAAATTATTAAATACCTCAGATAAATGTTGAGTAGGATTTCTAATTTTTTTAGTCAACAGAAAAGTATGTCTTCAAAATAAAAAAAATATGCACAGGCTGTAGATTGCAGGGTTGAGTGTTTGAATCCAGGTTTTTTTGCATGTGATTATAATATTGATTTCAGATAAGGCACACAAAAGATACACGTAAAGGATGCACACGAAGGATGATATCAACAGAGGTTGTGAAAAGAATCACACAGATTATTTGATTGAGGTAGAAAATGGAGGTTTCACATACATCATAAAACATGAAATAATTCCAGATATTACTAAATCGGGTATTTATAGTAAAGGTGTACCTTTTTTACTGTGGTATCTATTAGTTTCTCTATAGTCGATCGTTCTTTGTGCATTACATGTAGTCTAATCATGATCCGCAGAAGCCCTGATTTGTCCTACTAAATTGTGCTCCACTGTCAAGCCTTGCTTTCTAGTTGCTTTTGATCTTTGTGCCAAAATGCCTTGTTCTTCATGAAAACTCAATTTTTTTGTGTTAACGAAAGAAATTTTAATCCCTTTTCTGCTCTAGTATTTATCTTTGTTTAACGCTTTCCCAATTCTACCATTCTATGTCTCTCTTTGGATATTTTCGTTTTGAATTTTTTGTTCTCGTTCCTGCAATTTTTTTTAACGATAATGATAGCTTCTGACACAATCACCATTTTTAAATTTTATTTTGATTGGGAGAACCAAAATAGTTTAATGTTGTTCATTAAGATGATGCAAATAAATGTCACTAATTAATGCATATTACATTTTGTACATGGTTTCCACTTAGACATTTTAGGAAAATATATGAGGTTAAAAATTTAATTCAAAACTATAAAACCATATTAAGAATTCAATTGTAAGATAATTATTTCCAATTATATACATGTTTCCATGTAGAATTAACTAAATGTAACGTCTTCATGAATTTTATGTTCGTACATTGGAATTTAAACACGTTATATATGCATTAATATTATTAAATCTAATTTAAATCACTATGCATTTTATAATTAATATATTCTTCCTTTTGAGCCCACTAATCTATGCTAAAAATTCACATAGATTTGAGGCTTCCACGATATAATTCTTTTTTTTGACAACCTATTTACGAAACCCCAATTTTATTTTGAATTTCATACGAGATTCTACATATATGTTTATATATCCATTATATAAATACCGTTTATTTGTTATCATTTGTATCTTTTCAATATGATTTCTTTTCTATGAATAAACTCCACCATAGGAAAAGTTGTCTACCCTAGCATCTGCTAGGCTATAATTCTAATTTGGAATTTTTTTCCTTGGCCCCAGAGATCGATTGTTTGTATATAGCAACACAATGTTTTTTTGTCCTAGCGATCGCTTTTGTTCTTTGTCTGATGTTATATTCACAAAGATTAATAATTTAGATTTATGAAACAAATTCATTATGAACGTGATATATTTATCTTTAAGAATAGATTAGCGACCGCTAGGATGCAATGAATAGATGGCGTCGAATGTAAAAGCTTGTTTTATATATTATCAGTCGTAATTATGACTTTCTATATTTTTCATAAATGTAAAATAATTCTACCAAAATCTTGTAAGAAGTAGAGAAATCTATGCGTATACCTGTATAACATATTAAATATATGATTTACACGTATATTTATGTATTCATTGTATAAACGCCAAATTTATTTGTTATCTTTTATAGCTTTTGAATATGATTTCTCCTATATGAATACACTCTACATGAAAAAAGTTGCATGCAGTAGCACCCACTAGGCTATAATTCTTATTTGAGAAACCATTTATTTGGTGTTAGCAATCACTTTTGTTGTTTTTCTCATGTTATATATGAAAATATTAAGAATTTAGATTTATAACATAGCTTCATTATGAACATGATATATTTACCTTTAGGAATAGCTTAGTGGTTGCTAGGGTGCAATGAGTAGATCATGTTGTATTTAAAAACTTGTAGTATAACTTCTATGTCGCTAGTCCAAGTTTCTTTTCTTATCCTAAATGTAAAAATATTATGCCAAAATCTCATAAGAAATAGAGAATTCTAGATGTATAGTTGTGTAACACATGAAAAACATGATTCTAAACGTATATTTATGTATCCATTATATAAACTCCATATTTATTTGTTATCACTTACAACTTTTTGATATGATTTCTCCTGTATGAATACACTCTACATGAAAAACTTGCGTACACTAGCACTCGCTAAGAAATAATTATTATTCGAAGAAAACATTCATTTACCTTTCGCGGCCTCGGGGAGCAGGTTTTTGTTTATATAGGAAACACACTGCTGATATTTGGTGCTAATGATCACTTTTGTTTTTTGTCATAAAGATTAACAATTTAGATTTATAACACATCGTCATTATGAACATGATATATTTTCCTATATAAGAATAGCTTAGCGGCCGCTAGGGTACAGAGTCCAAGTTTATTCTTATTCCATTATATAAATTCCAAATTTATTTTTTACCATTTATATAAACTCCTATTTGAATACAATCTACATGAAAAATGTTGCCTACTCTAGTGACCGCTAGGCTATAATTATTATTTGGATGCAGTCTTCGTTTACCTTTGCGGACTCATGGATAAGTGGATTTTGTTATAGGAAACACACTTTAAATACACAAAGATTAACAATTAAATTCATAACATAGCTTCATTATAAAAATAATATATTTACATTTAAGAATAGCTTAGTAGCCACTAGGCTTCATTGAGTATATTGCATTGTATCTAAAAAAATTGTAAATATTCACGGTCTCTCATCCACTAGGTTATCCCAAGACATAATATTAATACCTTATGATTGGTTGGATTAAACAAATTAAATTAAAATAGTTTGAGCTAAGTGGGTGCTAGGTACTTCCACACTATAATATTTCGAGCTTAGTGGGCACTATAATCTATCAAGTTACCCAATGATATTTTGAGCTTAGCATTCGCTAGCTTATGACACAACATAATATTTGGATCTTAGAAGTCTCTAGGTTTCAGTAAAAGAAAGTAAGATATTATAAGCTTAGCGGTTGGTAGGTTATGCCAAAACATAATAATACGATCTTAGTGAATACTGGGATTTAACAAATTAAATCAACATAGTTTGAGCTTAGTGGCCACTAGGTATTTAAACAATATATTATTTTGACAGAAAGAGTCACTAGCATTTAAAAACTAAAGAAAGACATATTGAGTTAAGTTTCCGCTAGGTTTTGTTTCAACAAAACTTCAACAAATGATAGTGTAATCTTCGAAGATGCAAACAAGATGTGTATAAATTAGTTAAATTTATTGTATGATTTTAAGATTTTAAATTAAGATATTTTGAGATTATCTCCTGCTAGGTTATGTGAGCACATAATAGTTGGAACCTAACAGTGGTTAGGATTTAATAAACTAACTTAAGGTATTAAGAGCTTAAGAGAAAATGCTAGGTTATGCCACAAGATATTATTTGGGTATTCAATTCATCAAGTTATATATTGTAAACATGATATGCATAGAAAAGAAGATATATATAAATAAGTTGAATTCATTATATGATTTTAAGATTTTAAACTAGGATATTTCGATGATAAGTCTTCAAAACAAGTACATGTGGAACCAATCCATGATAATTCTTCTAGTAGTGGAATCCCATGATGATTACAAACAACTTATCATACTAAATATATGCAAAAATATGGGGAAGAGTTGTAATCATCTTTACTTCACCCATAAATACTTCCTATATCTATACACTTTGCTATAGAGACAACCATTCCAACCCTTGATAAAAAACTAAAGAAAAATGCATCTAGGAAAGATTAGGCCATTCAACCTCTCGGATCCACCTCATCGATGATCTCGACATCCACATCTCCTTTACTATGATTAGAGGAGGAGGAAAAATTGACATAACATTATGATATTTTCACTTTAGTGCTAGCAGAGATTTCTATACCCTAATTTTCTGTAGCCACCTCAGGACCACGCGCAATCACCTACATCCCCCACATCAAGGCACAAACATGATACTTTGAATTCTAATTAGAAACTCTTCCAAATTCTCATTCTCCTTATGCAAGATAAAATACCCTGAAGATTTGGATACTATGTTTTCCAAACTCAACCCTTACACCATGTCAAAAATGTCCCTTCGCCCTTGAAACTGGTTTAGGTCAACTATCAACTTTCTCATTCTCTCAAAAATATCACCATCTTCTTCTTCTTTGAAATGCTCTACGACCGACCAAACCTTCTTGAGCTGATTCTGCTATAGCTGCGTTTTGAATTTTCCCATCCAACTAAGAAGTAAACAACTCCCCAACATCCTTACTTGTCATATTTCTCTGCCTCTTCCTACTAGGACCACACTCCATGCTACCCAAAAAACCACCAACACCCCCATCCTTTCACATCAGCACAAAGACAAGATGCACAATGACCAAAATTGAAAAGAGGAAAGGGGTAGTGAAATGTATAGGTAGCTGGCCGAAGATATAAATCCACCAAAGACACAATACATGAAAGGAGGCAAGTGTAAGGGTATCAAATATCCTTGATTGGATATCCTAATCATAAATATCATACTTCCCATTAAAAATATTAAATTCCCGATGCCATCTTACATCTCACGTGTGTATAACCCTTAATTGATTCCATCTATCACACAAATGTAATCTATCGATGTCATAAATGCCCATTAAAGCCGCACATGTCATATCCTCTTATCGCCGTAAAAAAAAGGTTTAGGGTTTAGGTACTTAAACAATATAATATTTTGAGCTAAAAATTCAATAGTATTTAACAAACAAAAGAAAGACATTTTGAGTCCAATGTCCTCTAGGTTATGCTTAAACATAACCTAAAAATTTATATTGTAAACTTAGAAGTCGCTAGGTTTCAACAAATTAAATTATGTTGTTTTGAGCTTAGCGACCTCTAAGTTTATCAACAAAATTGACTTTGGAGATATTTATAGCAATCAAGACTAGTATAAATTAGTTGAATTTTTGTATGAATTTAAGATTTGGAATTAAGATATTTTGATCTTAGCGCCCGCTAGGTTATGCCACCACATAATATTTGGAGACTATCAATGGTTTAAGATACTTTGAGCTTAGAAACTGGTAGCTTATGCCACAACATATTATTTGGAGATTGAATTCACTAGGGTTCAATAATTCATAATTACGATATTTTACAGTAATTAACAAATTACAGGAAGATATATTGAACTTAGCTTACGCTAGTTTAAACAACAACATAATAAATGTAGGTTACAATCGATAGGATTAAACAAATTAGATTAACATATTTTGAACTAAGCAGAGACTAGGTACTTCCATAATATATTATTTCAAGCACAGTGGTTTCTATCATTTAAAATGATACTGAATGACATTTTGATCTTAATGTTTGCTAGATTATGACACAACATAATATTTGGTGCTTAGCGCTCACTAGGTTTAAACACAAGAAATAAGACATTATTAGCTTAGATTCTAGTGGGTTACGCCAAAAAATAATATTTGGATCTTAATGGTCATTGGGATTTAGCAAATTGGAATCAACATAGTTTGATCTTAGAGGCCGCTAGGTACTTAAACACTATATTATTTCAAGCTCAAAAGATAGTAGCAGTTAATAAACAAAAGAAATATATTTTGATCTTCGTGGCCACTAGGTTTCTCTAAAACATGTTATTTAGAGATTTCATCACTAGGGTTTAATAATTCATAATTAAGATATTTTACAACATCTAACAAATTAGAGGAAGATATTTATAACTTTTCTGGTGCTAATCCCACAATATAATATTCTGAGCTTAGTTTTCGCTAGCACCTTACTAATAAGAGAATTATATGTTGATATTAAATAATGGTACATTATGCCACACCACAAAATTTTGGAGCTTGGTGGTCTTTAGGTTTTATCAAAATAAAGTAGGATATTATGATCGAGAAGCTACTAGTGTTACCAAGACATAAAATTTTGAGCATAATGATCTTAAGGATGTAAGAAAACTCATTAAGATATTAGGAGCTTAACCACAACTACGATATGCCAAAATATAAAACTATTTGGAATTAGAGTAAAAGTGGTGCTTTCCAAATGACCCACATACTTGAACAAAAAAATCCTCACGTCTGATATATATAGTGAAACAAGAAGAAAATAACCCCATATGCGAAAAAAAACAAAAACCAAAAAGTCCCACCGACAAAATCCAAATTACATTTTATGGATATTTATGAGAGTAGTTGTTTCATCCTTAGCATCAAAGCAACAAGGCTTCCTTCAACCAACAGATCCACTAATTTATTGTGTTCCAGAGGTCTTCGTTGATTTTCATCCATGTCATATCTATGTGACTTTTCCATTCCTTTATTGTAGATATTGAGTGTTACATAATCTTGATGGCCTTATGTGGATCGGGAGGGATCTTCTCTAAATGCTCATGGTGTTCCAAAGTTGCAGTGGGGAGCCCATTTTCTCTGACAGAGGAGAAACAGGGTAAACCGAGGAGAGATCCCACAACACATCTAGAATTTTTGAGTCCATGTTAACTTCCATGCAAAAAGGAGGGAGGACAACCACACATGCTTTCGTGATCATGTGAGTTGAGTTGGTTGTAGCCATTACAATGTCCATGGAGATGAGAGGAGAATCCAAAGAAGCGTTGGCAAGAGGTGGAGAGGAAGTAGATGTTGGGTTTGAAAGTGGTTCAAAGACCTTAGGAGAGTGATTTGAGGGGTTTGAAGGGTTAAAATCCACCGGATAAGACAAGGGAGACACAAGAGTGAAATAACAATGGGAGACCACTAGACCACTTTGGATAATGATCATGATGTCCGAATCGAGTTGGAAGGGATACAAAGGAAATGCCAACAGTGAAAGAAAGAGGGAGATGGTTGTAGAAGAGGAAGGGGACCCGACACTGCTTGTATGGATTAGAGGGGAAATATGAGATTTATTTTTGGGAAGATGCCATTTTAAAGAGCAACTACAAAAGGCCTTGGTATAGGAAATGAACTTCATCTTCTCTATCTAATTAAGGGACTTACCAAGTGATTGAAACTAAAAAGCCACAAATTTTACCTTCGATCATGTCAAAGATGTACAAGAAGAAAAATATGAGGTCCATAGATCACTTTGTAGTGTCGCTCCAGCGTGAAGTACCTCCTCAATTTATTAGCAACCCTATCCCAAGGTTATGGAAGTGAGTCTTGTTCATAGCCCAAGTGATACATTCTCGATTTTCACCAAGACACATGAACTCATCCATCTCCTCCTGAAGCAAGGTAAGTGCCCCCTATTTGAATGAGAGTCTCCCAACAAGATTGATCTGTCTGGATTTCGGTCCATGATGGTGTTCTTATTGATTTCGACGATCGGATTTATCCATGAATGGAAGAAGGGTGCTTTAGATCGGGAGTAACCAATGATTGATGGGCAATGAATGATGAGGAAATGAGGGGGAAGGGCGAGAAGATTGATTCCTATTAAGATAAATGTCTCCCTCTACGAGGAGCCCTATCACAGCCACAATGGACTCTGTCAAAATATTTTTTTTTCTTGCCCACTTTGACTCTTCCTTTCTTCCAAGTTGCTAAGCACACTGTTGGTCACTCAGACAGAGTGACCAGACAGTCTTTCCATAAATGATGTAACACCACCATCATGTAAAATATTCCATACTACCGGGTTGGCCTTGACCTCTTCACAGGAAGAAGGCTTAATGCATTTGATGGTTCTACCCATAGTGAACAAGGCTATTGTGATAATGATTGCCAAAGGCCCGATATAGATGATGCTTAAATAGATATGTCAAGCACCTTCATTCCAATCTTCAACACATGTCTCCAAGATTTCTAATTGAAATATTTCCTAATTAGTAATAGTCATTAATTGATCCCGTCCATCACATGAACACAATATATGAATGCCATAAATGCCCAAAAAAACCCACAAATGTCATATCCTCTTGCTGCCAAAAAGAGGTTATGCATCAACATAACCTAAAAAATTTTATTGTAATCTTAGTTAATGTTCAGGAAACCGCAACATTAATTAGTTAATGTTCTTGCAATTACTACATTTAGTGGAGGTTGAAGGTTTGAATGTTAGCGATATTAGATGTATTTAGTTAATATATATTATAAAGGAAGAATTTGTAAACAAAATGGAGCAAGGTGAAATAACTAACATTGCTAGACATGATTTCATACTATATAGATTATTAGACAACAAATCATAAAGTAATATCTTATTAGAATTTCTTTATTGACACATCTATTTGTTACATTTAGGTTCTCCAAGGTTGTTCATTCTACACATGGAAATGAAGAGGGTAAGCACAAAGATGTTACAAGGAGCACAAGAAACACTTGTGATGGGCATTTGTTTGTGAGATTTGGTGAGGTGATTTCACAAAACACTGTTTGACTGGAATGAGATGGGGATGGTGTTGTTTTGGAAAAAAATGCATCCCCATGAGTCCTCTCTATCTCGGGGTCTGATTTTTTCAATGGAGAGCAATGTGTTTAGTTCATACTAAGATAAACTTAAATATAAATAGAACTACAGTACGTGGCAAGAATAATATGCTTATTGGGTTTGTGTTCTCTTATAAGTACAATTACAGTACAATTACAGTACATGACAAGAATAATATGCTTTTTCATCTTTTAACTAGCCTTGTGGATGTTAAAAGTTATTATTATATTGAACCCTTACATGAATTCATATTGGTGTGGGTATATATATTAACTTGAATCAAGATTGTTTTGTTGCAGGTACAGTGGCAGTTGGTTGTTTATATTATTTTGAGCTTAGTGGTCACTTTCATTTAACAAGTTACTGAATGATATTTTGAACTTAGCATCCACTAACTTATGACACAACATAATATTTAGATCTTCGCAGTCTCTAGGTTTCAATAAAATAAAGGGAGATATTATTAGGAATTTAGTGGTCACTGAGATTTAAGAAATTAAATCAACCTAGTTTGAGCTCAGTGGCCGAATGTATTTGAAAAATATAATATTTCGAGCTAAAGAGTCACTATCATTTAATATACTAAAGAAAGACATATTGAGTTTAGTTTCTGCTAGTATCTCCAGTGTTAATCTCGTGATGAACTTCACCGGGTTGGAGGATTGAATTGATATAATAAAAAAGGTATAGTAGTTTAGGATTGAAGTGAATTTTGTAATCTATTTTTAAAATTTGTTACTACTTGAATAGAAGTGCGACTAGCGTCATGGATGTTAAAATTTATTATTGTAAGGGTTGAAAGATTTTTTTAATTACTAAAAAGTGCATTTTATGTTGTACTTATAATATTTTGTTGTTTGAATGAAAAAATATTTAACATGTTTCTAAAATAGTTTGATGTATTTTAAATGTCCTAGATTAATTGTTTTCATAAAAATGTTTTTCTTACATGCATTGATGGAGATCAATGACTACAATGCTTAAGTATAACACTTGACATATTAGTTATTGGACCAAACATATTCATTGTCAAAACATATGTTGTCTTGCAAAGGATTTCTGGAGGAAAAATTAGACTAAGGATTTACTCCCAAGGTCAACAAGATGAAGTTTGACTTGCCTTAACTGGAATTGAATTGTAAAGATTGGAGGAAGAAAATTGTATTTATTTGAAAGATTTGTTACTTACTACAAAAAATACATTTTATGTTGTACTTATAATATGTTGTTTGAATGAAAAATATTGAACATGTTTCTAAAATAATTTGATGTCTTTTAAACGTCCTAGATAAATTGTTTTCACAAAAATGCTTTTCCTACATGTGTTAATGGAGATCAATGACTACAATGCTTAAGTATAACACCGACATATCATTTATTGGACCAAACATATTCATTAGCTGAACATATGTTGTCTTGCAAAGGTTTTGTAGAGGAAAAATTGGATTAAGGATTTACTCCTTAATGTCAACATATTTTTTCATGTTTAGCTGTTCAAAATAAGATTTTACCGTTGAAAAAGGATACACTTAATAATTAGACGATAAGAAATATCCTTAAAGATATTAAAGAATATTTTTCAAAGAGTTTGATAAATATAATTATTCATACCCTTATAAAGGGTAATAAATGTGTAAATTATCTTGCCAATTTGGGGAAAGGTAGTAATTTTAAAGTGTGTGAGAGGGGAGATGATATCACCAATGTTATTAATCTCATTAAGAACATTAATTACTGATGTGCCAATGGCTCTTTACCCTCATTGGGATGTCATCCTTGTACTTATGGTTAGTAGGAACCTTCACACGTGCAAGATATATGGTGGGATTTGTATTAATTTTGTTCTTACGATTCATTTTGGCCATTGTTTCTTCCATTTTCAATCTCAATTGACTTAAACGATGATAGGTGGTTGTTTGAGAACCGAGACCACGAGCTATGGTGTCCTGAAGGACAACACTTCCTTGTGGGACATTATGAAAATTAGGGGATTAGGAATTTCATCTCAAAAATCACGGGGTCTAATCCTTATCTTGTGTTGGAGTTTGGTCGGGCATGGAACAATGACAACATGGTGATCCACGGCATGGAAATTTAGGTTTTAGAGGATTCGATAGTACAGGCTACTGGAATGGAGATGGATGGATTAAACATATTCAAATACCACACCATACACAAACATGAAATTGAGACTTTCTTCCACAGTAAAGAAATGGTTTACTGGGTAGACGATATAACTAGATTCTACATCTCGATATTTGGAATATGGTCTTCCTCCACCTTATGAGGTACATTACTCTTGAAGTGAATTATAGAAAGATATTTACTCACCATCTTACTATGCTTAATATGTTTAGGCATAATATTTCTATGAGCCTTCCATTTTTCTTGTTTATGTCACTCTCTGCATTGGTGAATGATTTTCAATAGGGAAAGATTGATACCCCGATACACCATGGTCTAATTCTTTTGCTTTTTAAGAATGGTAAAATGGTGGTGGAAAAGGAATTAGAGCCCAAATCCAGGATTCAAATGAAAATTGTACTCTTTCGGACCGTATAAATAAACCGAGGAGAAAGAAAAGTATGAAACCACGGGGAAGGGAAATGTTGGTAATCTTTGGGCTACGAGGTTCTTTGATTTATATGAAATGGGAGTCATCTAAAGGGAAAGAGATATCAGAGCTAGGTTGGAATGTGGATTTTGATAAAATTTCTCTCAGGGTGAGTCAGGTGGAAATGGATATGGAAGCCTTAGGTGAAGTTGGAATGGATTTGGAAAACAATGTCATGCATTTCATCGACGACTCTAAGAAAATTTACATCACCCAAAACTCTATTAGGGCCAATATGATAGAGATCAAAATTTTGGTTTTGGAGTTGTAAGGACATGTGGTCAAGATGGAGTAGGGACAAAAAGTTCACAAGTATAATCTCCACCTCAATAGTTCTAATGAGGAAGAATAGGTTGAAGATGACATCCCTATTATGAGCGAGAAAGATGATTAGATGAAGGGACAGGAAGAGCGTCAACCGAAAGAGTACAAATGTTTGAATACTAAATAGTCCATCGTGTCTTGGATATTTTATTTGACTGTTTGTGGAATGTATCATTTGGGATGTTTTCCCCTCCATGTTTTTTGATTTTTCCTTGTATTTATCTGTTGGACTGTAGTTTGGGATAATTTGTTTTAGCAATTTTTGTCCTGTTTATTTTTTGTTCACTCTTGGTGATGATCACGATGCATTCTATTGTAAGTTTTTGGGTGACTTAATCCTGTATAAATGTTGATCATAGAACACTTGACAGAAAGCACATAAGAAGTCCATGTGGGAAAAAGGTCATGCTCAAAGGCACGAACAGATAGAGAGAACACGCACATGGAACAAAAGTTTAGTTTTCGGGACTTAGTTGTTTTCACTCATGAAGGCCTATATTTAGAGATGGCATGCGAGCACACAAATGAGGTAGAGATGTGCGTTCCATCCATTGGCTATTCTTGAAGGATTGGATACGAAGCACTTTTCATGGACATAGGCTGAAAATAGATCTACTATTGTCAATTAGCTAGTAGTATTCTATTGTTAGCGCACTTGCATGTGTGGTTAGTTTTGTAACGACGTGTAGCTATTAATAGCATACGACCTATTTTTGGAATGGATAAAAAGTGAAGGAAAGTCCCCACCCTTATATATATAGTAAACTATGTAATATATATATATATATATATATATATATATATATATATACAGAGATATCTGTTAAATATGTTACATGCATACTACTGTGATTGTAATGAAGCTTTTGTATACTTATTGCATTGAATATAATGGAGGATATTGGATGAATCTAAGTGTTAGTTATGTGTGTATTTAAATCTTGTATGTTTTTGATCTCATCATGGTTAGTACTTACTTCTTTTCTCCCTTAGGTATAGATCTAGTGTGCTTTATAGAATGATGAGTTAGTAATGGAACTATATGTATCTCTTAAGTCTTCATCATGCTAACATCCTGCAACAACAAACCTAAAGAGGAACTTGGTACCTTTGTTTGCTTTGGGAAAGCACTCGATTTAGGTTTGAGTGATGTGCTAGCGCGCGTCTAGGGTCTTATGGGATTTGTATCACTGAATTCTAGGGTGCATCATTGGTTCCATTTCCGAGACCTCTTTTTTTTCAATTGTTTTTAGGATGGTTCACAATGAAGACATACTAGTTGACCTTAGCAAGTGTTGAAGAGTGGATATGTGATCTAGAATGAGAATACACATGATGATTCAACACTGGGTCCAGTATAATGCACACGTGTTGGGGAAAATAATTTGTATGACAATTTATATGAGAGATTTTTGCTACCTTTTCAGTATTGTATGAGTGGTGAGTGCTTATGCATCTAAGCGAGAATGGAGGTATCATGCACTTGTCTAGACGCAGAAGAATTCTAGGCCCTATATGATGCTTGATGCGATATGGACTCAAGCCGTGGATACGTGGTTCATGGTGTCTTGAATAGTTATATTTTAGAATTCTCAATTTCCACTTATTCATGTCAAAAAGTAGCTGAATTCCGTTCTTAGGATATCCAAGGAGCTTACCTATAAGGCATTCCTCCGCGATCAAGATCCCGATGGTAACTTTGAATATGGAGAGTAAACCGATGGCTGGCTAACTAAACCTCACCATGAGCGGGGGTAGGAGCAAGTTTGGTGAAAGATGGCATACCTAGTGGCAAAAATTTAGAGAGAGGAAAGGTGGCTTAAGTATAATGAGGCACACGAGAGGGAGATAGAGAAGCAGCGTAATGTTACAGAATGTATGGCATTGAGGAGAGAGATGGATCGTGAAGGATTTAAAGCTCACATAGAAGACGTGGAGCCGGACATCGGGAACTCCCCCATATGGGAGAGCATAATAGGGATCCCCGTGGCCTCACATAGAAGTGCGCCGAAGAGACTACTACAGGGTCGCGAGCGTGCATCGAATCTACACAGTAACCTAGCCCTTACATTTGGTTTTTCAACATCTAGTACAACAAGCAGTCAATAAGCTAGTTCAAGTAGTGGGAGAGTAGGAGCGAGTCTTATAAGAGGCACAATGATGGTAGCACAAACAACTTTGTTGTTATATGGAAGTACCTTTTCAGTGTATCATCAACACAAAATACAAGCACACCAATTTTTGGATTAACTTCTGGGAGTAGTAACACTTTGCGGACTATGTCGGGTTCATTCGGTTTACTATTTGGGACATAGGGAAGTACATCTTTTTGGTCTGACCCTAGCTATAGGTTTAGGATTAGGAGGCATAGGTAGCTCTGGTTTAGGTGGATTTGGTGGTTCTAGAGGTAGGGGAAACACAGGAGGTTCTAGATCAGGTGGGCAAGGTCCGCACCAACCCCAGAATATTTACATGGAAATGTCTCTTCATCTTTTAGAATATAGGGGCATAGAAGATGCTACAGAACAAGTTCACATATGTGAAATATTATGGTGTGAAAAAGGAATCATGACTTTTGAACGTAGGGTGCGAATTTTCCACTACATTACAAGGGTGCACACACAGCTGGTATAGAAAGTTTGACCCTGATCAGACTTGCATAGATTATATGGCTTTAAAGGATGCATTCCTTAAAGAGTTTCATATCCACGAGTTTGAGCGAAGATTATAAGTGCGCTCAAGGATATTAAGCAAGGCACTAGTGAAAGTGTTTGAGAGTATGATGCATGGTTTAAAATGTTGTTATCAAAGTGTCTTATGACATACACGCAAGCCAACATGCACAATGGTTTGTTAGGGGCTTGATTACCCCTTTTAGGAGGGCATTATCACATAAGACATACATTGATCTGTGTGAAGCACTTGAAGCAGCCTTACAGCGTACTAAGGCGATTGGAAGCATAGATACGAGGTAAGCCTATTTTTAGAAGCACAAATAAACGTAATGACAAAACATTTAGAGAAACTATCAACAAATTCAACACATGAGATGTGCACAAGGATGACACCGAGGAAGGAATGAAATGCTTGGAGAAAAAACAACTTGCTATACGCACCGCGCCTTATAAGTTAATAAGTGGCGACTTGTACAAATTGGGTCACGATGAGGTATTGCGCCGTTGTGTATTGGAACATGAGTGCATGGGAATTATGGAAGAATCTCATAGTGGAATTACAAGTGATGCCATAGTGCGTAAGATTATACTCGCTATATTATGGTGGGAGACACTCTGTAAAGTTTGTAAGGAATTCTGTAAGGCATGTGACCATTGTCAACATCTTGGAAGACTAGGTCAACGAGATGAAATGCCTCGAGACCTATTACTAGCGCAGAACCATTTGAAAAAAAGGGCTATAGATTTTTTGGGTCCTATTTCACCAGCTACATAGAATTGGATCACACTACATTATAACTTGCATAGACTATTTGATAAGATGGGAAGAAGCAACACCTACCAAGGACTATACAACGACTACATCAACCCAATTTCTATGGGAAAATATTATTAAAAGGTATGGATGTCCTTTAAGTTTGACCAGTGATAGGGGCACACATTTTATTAATGAGACAATCCAAATTTTATTAGATGAGTTCATGATTGCACACCATAAGACTACACCCTATCTTTCTTAGGAAAATGGAACTGTTGAGGCTTTCAACAAAATTTTGGGCCAGACATTGACAAAAATATGTGATGTTGGAAGAAAGGATTGGGATGATAAAGTATATGCGACTTTGGGCATATCGAACAATATATAAAAGGTTAAACAAAGTAACACCATTTCGAGTTAGTGTTTGGTGCAGAAGCCGTTCTTCCTATGGAATTTATGTTACCTTCTTTACGTATTGCATGTGCTAGAGGTCTAGTTGATGAGCACACTTTAGAAGAACAAATTGAAAAGATAATTTAGTTGGATGAACAAAGAGCCATAGCACGTTGGATTCGAAAGCAAAAAAGGCTAGAAAGAAGGCATGGCATGATAGAAACATAAGGGATAAGAAGTTTGAGATTAGGCAAATGGTACTTCTCTATGACTCTAAGTTTTTACACCATTCAGGAAAACTTAAGGTACATTAGTTGGGGCCGTATGTTATCATTTACATCCTTGAAATAAGTACTTTCCAGATTAGAAGCACTTGATGGAACACGATTTACCTTTACTTCAACGAGAGTAGGTTGAATCCCTACTATAAATAAGTCTTCTCGGTGTTTGTAATAAGGTAGTAATGTCATTTAAATTAGGTTTTCAATTCTACATTTCCTTAATGTGTTTCCTTCTTTATTGCTATGATTTGTCTCAATTTAGTTATTGTTCTTATGTAATAAGCGTGCTTTGCGCATGAAGCTAATTCTATTTGAAGCATGTTTATGCATAGAGGACTGCACATATTTTTATGTGTGGGGTGGATGGATTGTTGGTATCTAGGTATATGATTGTGGGAATTGAAAGGTGGAAGGAATAAGCTGCTACGAGGTGCTCTTCAAGTCAAAAGATTGCATCTAAAAAGTGACCAAAGATGAAGATGAATGAAGGGACAATATAACACGAGGTAAGCACATGCCATAAAAACTACCAGTAGAAGGTGCAGTGATGAGGTACTTGGGTGCAAGGAAGTGTACTAAAGATAAGTCTATGACCAGCGGGTAGGAAGGCACTCTAAAGGTTATAGGCTGGGGTGCGCACATGTAACATGTGAAAAGGATGGAATTGATCAATTAATGAGAGGGTATTTGGTAGGTGAAGGAGCAATGAATGCATCAAAAATTTGAAAATATATGTAAGGATGGGAAGTGAATTCATTTTTACCATTGTGACTAAGATTATTTGAAAAAGAGATAAGTGTGAAGAGTTGAGTGATTGAATTGAGGTGCTTGAGGTGTATAACTAGTCGTGACGAAGAGATCATGCGTAGAAAGAGCTTATGTCCCTGGTGGTGAAGGGTTTGAGCGAAGCAAGGTGACAAAGAGGAGCAAGGGCATATGATTTTCACCTAGGGCATGCTGAATCAAGCTAGGGTTTGATTCACAAATTATAGAATTCAAGAGGTGAGAATCTACAAAGGATTGCAAGGTAGAAATGGCACCCAAGAAAGAAGTTACATAGGAGTAAAGGGAAAGAAGGTGGTCAAAGAAGAAGGGGATATGGCTCCTGAAAGTAAATTTTCTAAAATGCAATATCCAAAGGGGGTTATCATAGGCCAAGAGTGGGATTCTCACATAAGAAAAAGCAAGGTGAGCGAGTAAAATCATCGTATCGCAGAGAATAAGAAGGAACTTGATGCCTTGCTAAACACAAAGACAAATAAACACACGGTGGAAGACATGCCGGTGTATGACAATGTTGGTGAGAATATATTGAAGAAGATTGGAGTTTACCAGCTACATGAACTCCCTTACTTCAGGAAATATGATCCCTTGTACCAGTGGCTCATGAGCATAGTGCGATAAGATATTTTCTACTTTGCGGGATGAAGAGCCAAAATTTTAGCATTCAGCACTCATCTCCAAGGTAATGGGATTGAAGGGCACATGAGAGTATTTTCAAGATGATTTAATAGACAATGCCACAATATTGGAGACCAAAAGGAGTTGGGTTACACAAAGGGTCCGCGTGGTATGGACATTGATAAAATAAAGAAATATCCATTTGTCTGGCAATGAAATTGCACATCTCGTTACAAAGCTAAATGACTAGGAAAGGTGGTCACAAGTGAATACCATGTGGCTGCACATTGCTAAAAAGATGTCTGAAGGGGTAGTTTACAACATTTTGTGTTACATTGTAGAAATAATCGTTGAGGAAGCATGCATAAGAGGAAGGATCAGTTTTGGAGCTGTTATGTTATCATTGGTGTTCATGGAGATTGGAGTACCTAATGGACCAAAAGAGAAGATATGAGAGTATCCCATGGAGAAAAAGTCACCTACATAACACTTTAAAAATTAATTATGTGAAGGATCCATGATAGGAAAGGTCAATAAAAGGGTAGAGAAGTGGTATGATAGGCTCCACGCACCTTTGAAGAAGAATGGCATATCCCCAAGGACTTGCCTTTAGTGGTTGGAAAGGTAGTTCAGTTCATTGTATAAAAACACTTTTACATAGCGTGGTTTGCTATGAAGGATGGAGCATAGAGCCCTTGGTGTAAGTTACCATATGCCTTCACAGTAAGGTACTTCTAGGCATTAGTACAAAAGTTCTCAAACATGCGGTGCCTCATGTTCAATGTGGACAAGGTAGATTGTGACTACCACATGCTGAGGAAAAAATATGTGTATCCAGGATGGGGTGCATATATTGAAAGGATCATTTAAGAAGTATTGATCATTAAACTAGTAAGTTTGGCTGTGGGAGATATTGGAGCAGCACTGGTGTACCTCCAACTAAAACCCAATTTAGAGAATAACAAGTATGTGGAAGATGAGTTCACACTTCCTACACCATAAGCACACAATGGAGAACATCCTAGTACCTAAGCCCACAGAGCCAATTGAAGTGGAGGATGAGGAGGATGAGTGTGAGGATAGGGGTGGTTTGGAGCATAGAGGTAGAAGACATCCTATGAACAAGGGTGAAGCGAGCGCGCCACTACACCCAGGCCACACTGAGCCACAAGAGGGGATGATGAGGACTTAGATGCGGTCTAAGGAGAGTATAGATTTAAGAGAGTGCTTAGGAGAATAAGGACCCATGGTGTTACTCTGGAAACAATGTGCAAATCATCCGAATATCTCCATAGAAGGAGACAACTATGAAAAGGAGAATGAAATTGAAGTTGAATGAGAAGGTGGAAGAATTAGAGTAAAGTATGCCTAATTCTCCTACACCTCCAAAGAACATAGAAGAACACAAATATGAAGAAATGAAGCAAGGAGAAGAGGAGGAAAAGAAAATAGATGAAACAATTACAGAGACTACTCGGGACATGGATGCACAAGTCCCAAATTTGGAGGCACAAGTTCCTAAGTAGCCAAGGTCTAGAAGAACAAGTGGAGAGCACATTCAACCAACCATGGGTTATGCAGAGGACGCAGGGAAAATTTTCCACACCCGTTGTCGAGCACACTTTGTCACAAAAGGAATTATATGGCTGGGAATTAATGGATGAAGATATGGCTACAGTGTGCACAAGGAAGAAGTTATCATGGTCCATACACACACACATGAATGAGCCAAATTTTGATGTGTGTGAGGATTCATGTGTATCGAGGAGGTTGAAGAAGACATCTCGGGATAGACACATGATAGTAAAGCCTACTGTCATGTCAGATGAACAACTAAGCAATGCATTGGTGAAAGTCTTAATAGAGGTGGCAAGGCGGAATATGGACAAGGCTACCACAATTAGGGCACTCTCGGGAAGAGATTAAAACTAAGGATGGAGAAATAGCGCGCCTAATGCAAAAAAAAAGACTTAACGTAGAAAATGAACGCTATATTTATCGCTTTGTAGAGGAAATTAGTGATAATGTTGTAAGGGCTAGGCCACACTTGGAACTAAAGGTACTAAAGACATTTCCTTCGGTAATACACTATGTAGGTACATTGGTGGACCTAGTGCTTGAAGATGAACCTCTATGCATGCTAGCACCAAAGGATCCAAAACAAAAGGCAGAGCAAGAAAAGGCTTCAGTGATGTAGAAAATTGCATCATATGAAGGACTACTACAAGTGCTACAAGAATCAAGAAAGAAGACAAAGCCTTAAACATCTACACAGCTCTAGAGGTGCTCATTAACATAAAAACCCTGGAGGAGAACAATGAGGTCCATAAAGTGATGAAGGATAAAACATTGGGTCACACAGAAGATTATCAATGGGTAAATAGAAGCGCAAGACCACGGTAGCGATGCAAAGAACAACACAAGAATTGGCTGGAAGAGCTTGGGAAGCTCATTACGTAGAAGATGGATTTTCTAAAGGGAAGGATGACTGCAATGTCTAGCATTGTGTTGGTCTTGCACAATGAGAAAGGAGAGATCACGAAAGATGAACTAGATTCCATTGTTGTGGACATTATAGAAAGAGCAGAGGAAGCACTCGTTGAGTGGAAAACCTTAGAGGCTGAAATAAAAAAAGAATATCCTGAATTAGTTATTCAGGTTGTAAAAGAAGAGACTGTAGAGTAAAAAAATTCTTTCATTTTTCCATTTTTCTATTCTTTACTTCTTTCCATTCTTCTATTCTTTACTACAGTTTTGGAGATGACCATTGTTGGGGTGATAATGAAATTAGTGTGGGGTAATGTTGATTAGAGAAAACTTGAAAGAAATCACACAAGAAGTTCACATGGGAAAACATGTCATGTTCAAAGGTGCGAATAGATAGAGAGAACACACACGCGGAACAAAAGTTCAATTTTTGGGACTTAACCGTTTTCACTCATGAAGTCCTATTTTTAGAGATGGCATGTAAAGTACACAAATGAGGTAGAGACATGTGCGCCACACATTGGATATTCTTGAAGGATCGATATGAAGAACTTTTCATGGACACGACCAGAAATAGATTTGTTACCATCGGTTAGCTAGTAGTAGTCTATTGTTAATGCACTTGCATGTGTGGCTAGTTTTGTAACGATGCGTAGCTTTTAATAGCATGTGACCTATTTTGGAATGGATAATCGGTGAAGGAAAGTCCCCACCCTTATATATATGTAGTAAACTATGTAATAGAGAGATATATATATATATACAAAGATATGATGTTAAATCTGTTACGTGCATACTCCCGTTATTGTAATGAAGCTTACAGTATACTTATTGCATTGAATATAATGGAGGATATTCACCAAATCTAAGTGTTAGTTCTATGTGTATTTGAATCTTGTATGTTTTTGATCTCATCATGGTTAGTACTTAATTGTTCTCCTTAGGTATAGATCTAGTGTGCTCTGTAGAATGATGAGTTAGTAATGGAAATATATGTATCTCTTAAGTATTCATCATGCTAACATCCTGCAACAACAACCCTAAACGGGGACACAGTACCTTTACGCACTTTGAGTGAGCACTTAGTTTAGGTGAGTGATGTGCCAATATGTCTAGGGTCTTATTGGATTTGTATCATCAATTCTAGGCTACATCAATAAAGTAGCTAATCATTATGTTCACATATATTTAATAAACCTTGCTAATAGTAATTTTGTTAATGACATTTTAAATTAAACAAGACAGAGTGACAAGTTCATGCCTCATGGTTAGGGGATGTGCTAGTTTTGCAATTGTTTTAAAATCTTTCTATATTTTTTTGCATTACATGCTTTATGTTACTAAGAATAACCACGTTAATTTTTTTCTATAAAGTACAATGTACCAATACTTAATGTATAAATTATGCACATACGGTATGCCGACATCCACATAATGCTAAAAAATAGAATGCCCCTATGTAATGATTTTGAATGCATAAAATATGTATATATTGTAAGTACCCAATTTAAATGTTGCACATATTGTAAATACCCACGTTAAAATTCGGTAGAAAACAAAATAAAAAATAAAATTATGCATCAAATATATAATTCTTTGGAAAAACATAGAGTGACCTAGAATCATATTATGCTTGAAAATATTGCAGCAATATAAGTGGCATTTTGAAATACATAATATGCTATATTTTTCAGGTGCAATAAAAAAAAACACCATGATTTTACAAGTTGAACATGCCTACCTAAAGATAAAAGTTTGCTATTAAATGGAATAGCCAAAATAAATCAGTTAAAAGATTTATCACAATAGCAATAACTAATAATAGTATTATTTTTCTTGTCTTTAACACAATATAATCCATATAAAAAAATTATGGTAAAAAAATTTAATACAAACATAGAAAAAATTGTATTTTATAAAATTTAACTTACAAATCTAATTTTTATTGCAAACGGGATAAAGCAAAGATTAAACTTTTTGACTAGCAAAAAAAATAGTAAAAATATATAAGGAGTGGGATGGGATTTAATTTAGAATTGTTTATAATGTGATTTGTTAAATAAAGTTTATTAATTTTTATGAATAGTGTATTATTTTGGATGTGCCACTTGTCCAAGCATGCAAATACATCTTCCTTTTTGGATAAACATTAAATGTAGTGAATATTCTATTAACATTTTTTTAAATCTCATATCTTATTTAAAGATTGGACAAATGTCTTTCTTAGAATTATGATTTTTATTAAATAGAATAAATCAATGTTGCAACAAGGCCTCATATTTGTCAAATCAGTACTAACTAGCAAATAAAGAAAAATATAAATAATTTTTGTAGATTAAAAAATTATTTAAATAAAATATAAACATTAGAAAGTTGAAAAGTTATAGAATTTTTTTATTTTGATTGGTGGATTGAGGAGAAATTTAAAGTAAGATGTTTTGAGCTTAGCGCCTGCTAAGGTAACCTAATAATTCCACAATATAATATTTTGAGCTTATGGATCACTAGCATTTAACAAGTCAAAGAATATTATTTTTAGCTTAGTATCCGCTAGCTTATGTGACACCATAGTAATTGGATATTATCAATCAATAGGATTTAACAAAATAAAGTAAGATATTGTCATCATAGAGTCTGTTAGGTTATGCCACAAAAACATATTTTGATGTACAAAAACTATGTCCATTTTTTTGTAAAAGGGTGAATATGGGGGTTTTGAAAGGACCTGCATCCTTTTACAAAAAGGCCCTTAAGGTAGAATATGACATTGAAGCATAGAAGAGAGAAATCCCGTAGGCAACAAAAGATAAAAAGCCACATAGGCACAACCCAAATAGAGAAAATTTACATTTTGTGAATAGTTTGAGGATAGTTCTTTACTTCCATAGTAGCAACAATGGTGCTTTTGTTAAAGATAATAAGAAACATCTTAGAGTTTCCTTGTTCCTCAAATTCTCCTTTCACAAATTTGTATTCGTTCTTTTGTTCTCCAAAATATGTTTGGTTCTCCTACTCTTACATTACCATATTTTTTTGCAAATAGGTCACTATAATCCAAAACCAACACATTGAATGGAAACTCATTCTTAACATGAATATCTTCTAAAATATTGTCATTGAAAATGTCAATGATGTCGTAGCCATTGAATTTTACTAAGTATGTGCAAGAGGACTATTTGTGGACAACAATAAGGCCAAAAAAATAATATCAATTTTATCAAATACATCTGCTCATCGATTCCTATGCACCACCATGACCATAAATCGATTCTGATATTCACTTTTTTTTGTGCAAATTGAGCCACCATCCATACCACCAGGCTTCTTTTTCAAGACACAACAAAACAAGTTCTTGGTAGGTGTTATGGGTTTTTAAAATTCTACAAATTTTCCTCTCATGTTATTATGGATTAATTTGCGTTGTTTATCTATTAAGATGTGCTCCATTTTGTCCTCTTTCACTACTCTAAAAAATGTTTACTATATTATTTATTTTATAAACAAAACTACCTTCTACAAAATATTGAATAACAAACTTACTTCCATTTAATTATCTATAAAAGCCCTACATGGATATAAGCCCTAATTAGCTATGGAAAATTTTACATGGATATAAGCCCTAATTAGCTATGGAAAATTTTACATTAACATAATTTCATAATTTTGGAGGGGCTGAAGGTGAGAATGCATACCAATTTTTGGCACGGAGAGGAAATCAAAATGTTTCCAAAAATTGAGCACATAATTTTCGACACTTGCCTTGGTGAGATTTTTCTATTGATGAATAAGCTTATGCATTGATGAAGAGAATAGAAAGGAAAATGTTAAAAATATAAACTAAAAATTGTCTATTTATAGCGATATGTAACTGACAAATCCAACCGCCAATTTCATTGTGAGATAAATTAAAGAGGGCACACCACATGTATATGATTTTACATTACTTTACATTAAATGGCTAATTAATGGCTGAAAAAAATTTACATGCTCCAAAAGGAGCACATATTTCGAATAGCACATTTAATTTTAAATGGCAAATTTTACATAGCTTGTTTTAATGGCTAATTAATGTTGAGGTAACCTCAACATTAATTAACATTTTGCCTTACAAAAATGGTTATCAATATTATCTGCATTTGGTATTACAAAGAATTAATGTAAGAAGTTAATATTATAATTTCTTCACCGTAAATAAAATCCCTTATTTCTTGTGCTTGCACTTTGATGTGCGACTCTTGACACTTTTTTAGATGTTTTTGTTGATTGTAGCCGTAAAATACATATAAAATTTGTAATAAACATCACATGTAAATTGCGTGTTTAATAATTAACCATCAATTATTAATATATATATATATATATATATATAAATATTAAAATTATAAAAATTTACATCAATATATATTAAAAATAATGAAATTTATATAGAATAATTGGTATAAATAAACACTATTTTGTATTTTTGAAGGGCAGTGTTGAAAAATTACTGTTACCCAAAAATTGTTTAACGGTGAGTTATCGCACTTAGGTATGTATGAATCAAGACTCGTACTTAGAAGTGCAAGTTGAGAATCACACTTAGAAGTGCAAGTTGATGCTCACACTTAGAAGTGTGAGTACTCACACTTAAAATTGTTACTCGAGAGAAGTGCGAATTGAGGCTTGCACTTTTATGTGCAAAAATCACACTTGTAAGTGTGATCACTCATGATTATACACTAACAAAATTTATAAATGATAATTCCATATTTTTAAACAATGCTTAATATTTACAAATATTTTTTTATATAAATGTATATAAAAATTGACGTCCACTTTTAAACATGCAAGTCACACATGCTAATTATATAAAATATTTGAAAGTATGTTACATCTAAAATCACGAAAAATGTCTAAACAATTGTCAAATTTAACACCATTCAAGGATGTTCAGGGATAGGATTTTCAATGTCAACATTTATTGATTTGAATAAGGTATGCATGAATAGTCGTATATGTATGATGATATTAAAATTGATATGTGGCATAAAGGACAATAATAACTTACACACTATCTTGAAGTTAGTGGTCACTTGGCTTATGTAAGTTAGTGTCTACTTGGATTATGTAAGTTTACAACCACTTGGCTTATGTAATTTAGTAATCGCTTGGATTATGTAAGATAATGACCGCTAGGCTTATGTAAGTTGGTAGCTATCAGGCTTATGCGGGGGAATCAAATAATAAAAAAATACAAATCCTAACATAACGAAACTAAAATCCAAAAATTGGGATTTAGAAATCGATTCTAATAGTGGCAAAAGTGGAATCCAATAATAGCATGATTGGAATCTAGTAATGGAGAAATTGGAGTCCAATAATAGGGAAATTGGAATCCAATAATAGTGAAATTGGAATCCAATAATAGCAAAATTGGAACTTGAATAAGTTCAATAATGAAAATATTGGAATCCAATATTGCTACTAATGGAATCCAACAACAGTAATAATGAAATCTAGTATAGCCAAAATGGAATCCAATATTGCTACTAATGGAATCCAACAATATTAATAATGGAATCCAATGATAGCCAAAAATGGAATCCAATATATGCAAAAATGGAGATGGATTTCTTCTAATACTTGTAAGACCGAGTCCAGACATCGACCGGAATATGTCCAAATTTAGTGAAATAAGCATTTGATGATGATATTTATAGAGGAATATCCAAACATGCGATGATGAAAGAATACATCCAATCTCCGGAGTAGGGTCAATATCTTCAAATGTGACTCCAAAAGAGTGATGGTAGCTCCAAGGACACAAAAATGAAAGCAAGATCATAATAAGGCTTGTTAGTATTCAAAATTTGATCTTGAGAAAGGGAGGGGTAGGGGTAGATTTATAGGGTTGACGATGACTGGATTGGTTGCCTCCAATTACGGCAATCCATCCATTTAGGTAATGTAATGGCGGAGAGCTTGAGACAATGATCCCATATGAGGCAAGATTAGGGTTTAGAAGGGTTAGGATGAATCGGGGTTATTTAGGATGAGTAAATGGGTAGGTAAAGGGTGGAAAATAATAAATGAAGGTCATGGAGAAGTGAAATCATTTAACGATGGCATATAAAGGATGAAATGGAGGATTAGGAAGGGGAAATAAATTAAATGAGTGTTTAAAATTAACTAAACAAGATTAGGGATGATTAAGGTGGGATAAATTGAATTTAGGAGGGAAGAAGGGAATTTGAAAGGGAATAGAGGTATGTATGGAGAAAAAATATGTTAAAGAGAAAACGTAAGGTGAAGGGTAGCGATACCAAAATTTGGTGTCTACATTTTCCCCCTTTTGTTGAGTGGTTTACGTTGGGCAATTTATGAGACAAAAACGAGAAGAGATGAAAAGATGATTGATGAGGCACTCCCCCTTAAACTAGGGGTCACCGACATGAAGGAAGTTGATCATTAGTATGAATGAGAAGAAGGATGGAAAGGATGAGAAAAAGAAAATGATGAGATAAGATATCCCAAATGAGGATAAACAAAAACTAAAAAGGTAAAATAAAAATATGGTGGTGATTTCAAAATCACTTCAGTAGGGAACAAAGTACAACCTCAATGGAGATGAAAATAATGTCCTACAGATATAAGAGTCGGAAAAAAACTTTAAAATGGAGGGAATCATTCAAATGGATGTACAAGCCATGGGACCAACGGGTCAAAGGCAGACATCAAACATGCAAAAAGAAATGTGAAAAATGGGCAAGACAAGGGTCGCAACAAAAAAGAATAAGGGGTGGGAAAAATGAAAATGTGTTGTCCTTCGGAGGAGGAATCAATAAGATGCATTCGGGGTGGGACAAAAATGAGGTAAAATAATGATTCCCTAAGAGGGAAAAAAAAGATGGCCATAAAGGTGAGATGATGCAAAATGAAGATCTGCATAGATAAAAAATATTGAGGGGATAAATAAAGATGTGATATGAAGACCACATAAGGAAAAAGTGAAAGAAAAGAAAATTTAAAAGGAAGGATTGATAAGAAAGATCCAAGATTAAGAGTGATAAACAATTCTTAGCCAAGTTGATGACAACTAGGCGGGTTGGCGATGACCATGGTAAAGCAAAAATGACTACAAAGGGGTCGGTGATGACTAGGGTCAGTGGGCTATATAAGCCCCTAGGTCATCCAATTAGGCTCATTTTCATGGTGTGAAGTGATGATCAAGATTTCGGAGAAAAAAGAAGAATTGAGATTATGAGCAAGATTGAGGTACATTAGAGCATCGAGGAAGCACAAGAGGACCTTGAGATGGTAAGTGCCTAAACCTTAGCCTTATTTTTAAGCATTTTTGTTATTTTTATTTAATTTTTCAAAATTTTGGGGTTGGTTTAAGGGGCGTTTATTGGCGGCTAGGTATGGTCTCCATCAACCAGGCTTGTTAGGATGTTGAACCAACTCGGATTGGCATCGATCATAGATAAAAATGGTTGATTTCAGATTTTTTGATGATGAGTTACTAATGTTTGCGTGTTTGACTATTTTTGCATGATCAAGAAACTTTATATCTCGTGGGACAGGTACTAGCCTTGTTTGATCAGTTCGAGAGGATGTCATAGATGTAGAGTGGGACCATCTAGCTATAATAGGATTGGGTGAATTCCAGCATTACCAGTGGATTCCACGAGATGTAGGGATGATGATTAATTTGGTGGATAAGTGGGATGTGTGTATAGGAACATTCTAGTTTAGGATGGGAGAGATAACTACTACCCTTGAGGATATATACCGCATCATAAGGATACAAATACGGGGAGATGGTTCAAACCATCATAATGGATAGTATATTAGGAGTTTTGACATAGCTATTTTGAAGCCGATGCCCCATAGATTACTTTATCATATGGGTCATTTCACATAGAGACATGATATGAGTGTGGGGTGGTCAAGTAGATTGATATGCCTTATAATTATTCCCATTTCTCATTACGTACTACAAGATTCAAAGGGTGTGAGATTCTCATGGACACTTTGGTAGGTGTGGTGGTATATCTTGTTGATCATTGGAAATTTTTTCATTTGGCACAACATTGTTGGTGCATGCAGTATACCATGAGCTTTGTGCATGTATGCCGAGAGGAGGAGGCTAGGGATGGATGTAGGATTCTTACTCTATTGATGGGAATATGAGAATATTGTAGTGATCGAGCCACCAGGATCCCATGGGTCAACGGGGATCACATTGAGCTTCCCATTGGGTTCTTGAGATGGAGAGCTGATCAAGCTCATGGAGACAGGAGGGAGAGAGGAACATATTGGTATACGAGATAGATTGGTGGAGTTTGAGATAGAGTAGGTGATATGGCGGCCATACTGCAATTATCCTACATTTCTTGGGGTGGATGTGGAGTTGAAAAAGATGAGAGGTAGACGATATGGGTATAGGGACGAGAGGCCGAGATGATAAAGGACATCCAATTTGATAGAGTCAGGTGGTAGTTCGGAGTGGTACAAATAGTGTCTAGAGGTCCTATTAGATATAGGCAAGATGAGTTGGAGAGGGACCTTCCAAGTCCCGATATGGCGTGACCTATTGGAGGAGGTGGGGAAGTATGGGATGATGATGATGATGTTAGGGTTAGAGCTAGATTTGGGGATTGGATGACAACCACACGGGTAGCCTAGAAGGTGGAGGAGGGAGCCAAGGGAGGTAATGAGGAGGAGGAGGTGCTAGGCGAGGAGGATGTAGATCCTAGGGATGATGTGGGTGATGATGGAGGGGTTGCTGCGAGAGATATCCTCTTTGTGCGTAGAGCATGATTAAATGTGGAAGGAGAGGGATGTGGCTTGCTAGGAGAGGGAGGTGGCACAATAGGAGACCCTAGTCCTACGTCAGGATATGGACCATGTCATTCAACAGAGGGATCAATACAAGAGGAAACGAGAGGCCTATAGAGCTAGATTTGGAGACCTCACACCTATAATGACAGTTGAGTCATAGAGTGGTTCACCAGTGGCATCAGAGGGGTTTAGAAAGATGGAACCACTAGGTACTTTTCCCATAGATATATACAAGGCACTAACAACTAAGGCATGATACTATGAGTGGATTGTGACATCTAGGCTACCACGAACACTAAGATATGTAACATATCAAGGTGAGAAATGCTTGAGCTAGAGGTGCACACCCTTTGAGAGTATAATGAGCATGGCACAACCATGATGAGATGTGGTCCATGATGGAGGAGATGAGGCCTAGAGATAGATTCGGGCATTTAACCCATGGGGAAAGATTTGAGACTTTCAGATGTAGAGTTCACTGATTTTGATGATGTATTGACGTTGAGACAAGACCCTTAGTGGATTTTGATAGATGTGTATATGTAATTAGATGATTGATATATATATATATATATATATATATATATCTGAGTTTTTCATGATTTATCATGTGTTATGTGTATGATTCATGGATTTGATGATACCTATGTTAGATTTAGATGTGGATGTTTGATTATGATGTTATGGATTATATGTAGATGGATTATGGATTAGATGTTATGGATATTTGTATGGTTGTAAATTGGATGTAGATATTTGATTGAGATGTTATGGGTTTGATTATGATGATATGATAGTGATTTTTAGAAGTAGAATATGATATGGATGTGATTAACATGGATGGATAGTTTTTAGACATGATGAAATAATGAATAATGTGATGGTTTTATAAATATTTTAACTATGGTTGACATTATACATAAAAGTATATACATAAGAATGGATAAAATGGTTAAATTAGGAAGAACATGATATGAACATGTCAGATTTGACCTTAATAAAAGGTGATGAAAAGGAGGTAAAAGACACTTGGTTATAGTAAGGAGCACACGAAGAAGTGATGCCTCAAATTAGAGGTAAACAAGAAAAGGAGCCAATCAAGGCAATGTACTTGCAACCAATAGCATGTGTTAACACACAACCATCAATAGTTATTAATCCCAGGATCTTGAGGGAAACTATGGAAAATGGACTTATAAACCTAATGTTGACATGTCATAAGGAATTTAGATGAAACTTGTACGTGGGAACATAGGTTTTCCATAGGTGGTGTTCATAATTCTGTGCCCTAGCTCTAAGAAATATAACTTAAAGTGATTAATGTGGGAAGTTTGCTAAGGGTGAGAAAGGTGATCGATGCACGAAGATTTCTTAGGATGCTTGATTTTGAATTTTATGCTTTTTCTTTTGAGTAGATAGAAAGATGATCAATGCGAGAAGCCTTCGCTACCATGAAATGAGATGGTAGCCATCCTTCAAGGGAGTGGTTTAATTTTGCCTTGAATGATTTTTGACTTCAATTTTTCATTTATAAATGGCAGGATAATATATGCATGATAACTTTAAGGGATAAATCTATTCTTTTTGATATTTTTATGATTTTATGAACAAGCTTGTCCTTCAAGGGAACAATATTTTTTATTTTGAATACAAATATCTTGTAAGATGAGTATTGGATCTCAAATGTACACTCACCCCTGGGTCATAGAAGATTTGGGGTTTGAGAAAACATGGGACTTTCTCTTAGTTGTGGGACCTAGGAACTGAGACAGACCTCTAGAGAAGTTCAGTTCCTCTACCTATTCTAATGCTAACACTACTCCTAAAAATGAAAGAAAATCCTAACCTAAAAGTGCCAAGGGACCAGGGATAGAAGGAGATGCAGAAAAGGGAAATCCTAAGCTAAGGGTGGTGATAGCACCATAAAAAGGGGTGGTTGAGCTCTCTCCATGAGGGGAAGGGAAGATAAGAAAGCAAGGAGAGAGGGCAGATAAAACATGCCACAGATCAAGAACCCAATGTCCTCCACTTGCCCACAAATTGAAAACAACTTGCAAAAAATGGAACCTGCAAGTAGGAAATGCACAAACATGCCAAAAATGAATGGAAAGGAAAGGATGCAAAATAAAATTAGCTAGGGCAGACAAAAGTGCCACAAAACACACTTTAAATTTCTTAAAATATGCACAATCCCATTATATTCATATGCAAAGGCACAAAAAATTACATTACGAGAGGACAAATTCGAGGTTTAGAACTTGTGGGAAATAGGTCGCATTTGGGTATGGTTCCACTATAAAGAAAAATTGACCCTTCAAATGAGAGGGTTTTACATATATATAAGAATTTGTCTCACCAACCTCCATTAAATTCTTGACAGGTGGTTGAACAAACTTATCAACCACCATCAATGTGCTAGTTGAGTTATCTTTTCATGCATGCTATCACTTGATTTGTGACCCATGAGCCATTTAACTAGGTAACTTGTCCAACCTCACGACCCATCTAACCTTGTGTGCCACTTTACCTCAACCACCCAACCAGGGGGTTTAACACCATCTAACACCTTAGGCCATACATTTTTAGCGGATGTCCAACTTGATGGTCACAATTTTTATGCCATGGGCCATCCAACCCCGTGATCTGTCCACCCTCACTCATGTACAACTACCAGGCCAACCAACCTCATGACCTGTTTAACCTCATACGTATAACTATGAGTCATCCAACTATGACCTTGTCATCACACTGCGTGACAAATGATCAACCCACCAACCAGGCATCTAACCTCTTGTCATCTAACCCAAGGTGGTAGGATGTCATTCAACCTTATCTATACACTGTACCACCAATTGACCCCAGTCCGTGCTTCCCGGCCGACCAACCTAGGCATCCAACCACCATCTAACCTAGTGTTTCATTTGACTAGTTTGTGTAACCATCATCCAACTTGGGGGTTGAATGACCATCTGTCATCTGTCCAACCCGGGGGTTGGATGACCGCCATCAAAGGGGGTTGGATGATCATCTAATACTCGTCTAACCTAGAAATATTTAATCCTTTTGACTCAAAGACTCGACTTCGTTCAAATATCTTTGCAACTCGGGCATCATCTAGCTCGATTTTGACTCATCAGAAACCCGATTAGCTTGGTTCTCCAGCTCGCTACACATGAAGATTAACTCAAATGGGCCATCCTATGCTGTATTTTTCCTCTGATATCCAAGACCAAAATTTGATGGTCGTCTAAATGCCACAAGCTCAGTAACACAAATTGTAACAAGTTATCAAATTTATAGGGGTACAAATTTGGGATAACAATGAGCATCCATGGAATTTTAACTTTTGTATGGAATAGCTAGGGATAGTTAGGTAGATTACTTAGGAGGGGATGAAGAATGTACAAGTGACACCTATAGACCCTTAGCATGGTTCCATTAGGGATATAAGAAGGTGATGGATGTAATGACCGTGAAGTTCTCACCATGAAGGAAGAACCTTTCCATAAGGAATATACTATGAGTAGATTGTGGTGCCCATATTCAAGGTCATAGATAGGAAAATGATAGTAGACCACATAATTCTAAATCATTACGATGAAGGATGGAAGAGGCTAATGATGGATGGATAACCACTGAGATAACTAAGTTCACGTTGGTAGGTAAGTCAACAATGAAAAGGCCTCTAGGGCAATGTGTTAAGAGGTTTTGTTTCTAGTTTACCATCAAGTGAGGAAACATGATAGGCTCCAGAACCATACTTATGCATGATAATATATGGTTTAATCTAGTTGGGAGAAAACTCTCTGTGTTGACTCCTTTATAGAGTAGTGACATTATGATTTTATTTAAGGACAAGGTCACCGATGTTAAAGTTGTGTTCATTGAGATGTTTATTTTAAGAACATTTAATGTGCTCTTGATAGACATGATGATGTTTGAGAAAAAGAATGCAACGTTATTCTAATAACTCAAGCTGTGCTAGAAACTTTTGGTGATAATCTTCATCAAAGAAAAATTCATGAAGATAAATGCGCAAGGAGGGGATTTTGAATTCAAGAGGAAGAACAACCTCAAAGATGTAAACAAGAGAGAAGGGAGTAGTGCCCATAGAGGTGTGGATGCTAGTCCGATAAGCCCAAAGAGTGAAGGGGATATGAAGATGCCAATTACGACTAGATTTATCAATAGTCTTGGCAAGGATGTTACAAAGAGTCTTGTTAGTGGCTTGGATTGACCATTAGCTTGAGGATAATATGGAGAAGAGAAGCTAAGATTAATGTAAAAAGAGTTAAAAATATTCTTGAGGTCTTTATTTATAGGGGGCTTTCCATTGTCTGTGATGATTTTATGAGGAACACCAAGCAAAAAACCATATCTTTGATAGATGAAATTAATGATATGATTAGCTTTAGTTGATGTGAGTGGAATTTATTCAACCCATTTGGTGAAATACTCAATAGTAGTGATGATATAATGATGACATTGGGAAGAATGCTGATTGATGAGTCAAACCTCCATTATGAGAAAGGCCAAAGGTCCTGAGCCGACTACGAGGGATTGATTAGGAATACATATTATATTAGAATGCTGCTTGCATTTGATGCATTTCTTAACGTATTCATAGCAATATTTATTAAGAGAGGGCCAATAATAACCAATGTAAAGGACACGCTTGACGACATCCAAACCGCTAAAATTTCCACCATAGATATTGTTGTGGACTTCTTGGATATATTGAGTGGATTCATGATACTTAAGAAAATGAAGTAAGATGCCATCGAATCCACGCTTGTAAAGAATGAAACCAAGGATAACATAGTGGTTAACACATTGAATAAAATACCTCATACCATTTTTAGATAGGTGGAGGGGATGATTGATTGATAAAGATAGTCAAAGATTTGAGAATACCAAAGATCATGGTGACTAGATTCGATAAGGGCAGGAGCTCGCTAAGATGAGCTAGTTTGTAAATGTAATAAATGATGATGGAGAGTTTATAATATTCCATATACCAAGGGATGAGAGATGCGAGAGAAGCCATAGTGTCTACAAAGATATTGGATGATTAAGGGATGGTTTGAATGATGTAGAAATCCAATGCTCCAAGAAGGAAGTCGACAATATCCTTATAATTTTGAAGGATCTAATTTTTAACTTAATAGATGTATTTGACTTGATTAATTATTATTTGAGAATCCCCATAGATGTTAAGGATTTGGATGCCAAGTAAGAAATTTTTTTGGAGGCCTATGTTGCAAGCTTCATATTTAGCCAAATTATTAGTGCGTTTGAAACTAAGTTTATAGGTGATAGGAATAGGAGTATCCCAAGGAGGAATGATAATGACACCGCCCTCCCACTTTTCGACACTTAGAACCATCAAAGAAGAGAGTCATTGTGATAGGAGAAAATTCATGCTCAAAGGTGTTTATGGATTCATTTGGAAATTGTTCATGAGGAAGGTGATTATCAGGAAGAGGGCGTCAACTAATTGATCTGTGATAGCTTGGCCCTTGATTGATTTTTGAGATATGAACTCTAGGTTAAAATTTGTCATGAGCATGAGCCATCGAGTGCTATAGTAACTATGATAAGGCTTAGAATGCATGGTATTGAGAAGATGAAAGCTAGTGATGACATATGTCTTATGATTGAGAAGATAATGGCGAAGCTTAGAAGTAGTGAAGAAAAGAGTGCAACATAACTTTTCAACTTTAGTGTAGCGAGTCTCATAATCGTGAAGGGTGCGGCTGATATAGTAGATGGCCTTCTCCTGCCTTTCTTTTCACAATGTGATAACATGGCTCCTAAAGCATGATCGGAGGTAGACGAATAGATATATAAATGCTCATGTTATCCAAATGTTTCACCCCTATAAAATTGGCTAACTTGGGAAAATTGGTCTTGGATAGTTGATAGAGATTCAAAGAAGAATTTACATATTTCAGATAAATTTTCATGATTTTTGGGCACCGACAATCATTTGGAGGCATTCCCCTTCTCTATAGGTTTTAGAAGTTCAATACTTGGCCAAATTTGTAGTAAGAATGGATAGAATGGAGAAATTTTGCTTTTGGGGCACTTCACTCTATTTTTATAACTCCCTATCCAAGAAATATCCAAACAGATTAGAGAAAAATTGGAAAAATAAAAAAGGCTCAAAAAAGTGTAATGTGACAAAATTAGGTCTAGGAGGAACACGTAGTAGAAGCAACTTGGTGGATCTAATTCTCGAAAAAGCCAAAAATGCCGCAAGGCAAGTAGATAGAGTTTGCGGGTAAGTCGGATAAATGTGGAATGGATGGAACAATTTTTCAAGCCTAAGTATTCTCCACGAGGGGTCTTGAGGATGAAATATAAAGGATCCAGGTGGTTTGGAGGAATGTAGATGATTGGGCCTGAATGGAAGAGGTGTCGCGAGGGCTCAAGTTTCCCACGACTGAGTTAGCTTGCAATAATATGCACATGGAGGAAATCATTCCTCACGGGAATGAGTTCCCCACAAAGGCCTTCTATTTGAAACACAAAATGAGTGTCATGTGGTGTGTAGTGTGGAGTTGGAGGGTCCGCGGAGAACCGAGGGGCGCAAGTAACATTTTACGTGTGGAACATTGTTCCCAGTGGGGAGTTAGAACCTAAAAAATAAAGGTTGGGAGTATGTGATACAGGGAGCGGAAAATATAGGCACAAGAGGCCCCAGTACCCATATACACCATGTTTCACTATGACCCACATTATCTAATTTGTAAAGGAAAAGGGTTGAAATAGACAAAGTATATTGTGGAATGTGAATTAAAATCGAGAACCCGTAATCCTCCGTCCCCTTGAACTTCAAATGGGCATAACTTTCACCCAGTACTTACTCGATTTTCACAAAATTGGGCTTTTTGGAAAGGTCTTGGAATCCTCTATGCCATACAGACATTTAGGTGAGGATAGGTGAGAGAAAAAGAGGAAAATGTCCCCATAATTAAATATGCACATTTATGGGTAGTTGAGAGATTAGATTTGATATAATTTGGTGCCTTTTTATTCTCCAGGAAGGCAAAGATCATGGAGGGATGGATTTTTCAGGATTCCCATCACCCTTTTCATAAGTTTAATGAATCATGTTGGTGGGTGAAATGGTAATTTTAGGATTCTATCCTTATCTCTTCCCATATTCTTCTATATATTGTAAAATACCTCTCATTTGAGATATGGTTGGGGAGATATTATGGGATGTGGGAAAACTTTGTCAAAATTTATTTCTCAACACCAATGAGTTGCAAACCTTCTCATGGGCCTAGAAAGTGTTATTGTGCCTCTATTATGAACATGTAATGGAATGTGTATATCTTGAAAGAAATAAAATATTTTTTTGTGGTGTTTTTTCAACCCTAACATTTGTTTTATTGCATTTTCCTTTCCTCTCAATTCTTGATGTTCTATTATGTGCATGTATTTCTCATTTATAGGTACAATTTGTTGTGTTTCATGGAGTATAGATGGTGAATGAATATCTGCATCTATTTCATAGTTTTCTGCCTATCCCTACTCCATTTCCTCCTCCTTTCTCTCTCAAGTATGATATTTCCACACCCTTTTCTTTGTGTTATAACCTATGTTAGTATAGGATTTCTCTTTTCATGCATCTTTCTAACCCCTTCTCTCTCCCTAGTCCCTTGGAATGATTAGTTTAGGATTAGTTAGCTGCATTTCCTTCCTTAGGAGTAGTTTAACATTAGGATTAAGTAGAGGAACCAACCTTCTCTGGAGTTCCATCTCAAGTATCAAGTCCCAAAAATTGAGAGATGATCTAATGTTACCCAAAAACACCAATTGTTCATCCAAATTTACATGAAATATCAAAGGGTGCTGATTTTTAGTTATAATGACTCCCCCTCATGTGGAGGTGCAAAAATGGTAGGTATAGGAGATAGTGTTTGAGATCATCAAGGGATTTTTGGTAGTTATTGGACCCCATTTGAAGTCGATGTCTTTAGGAATAAGGCGATGAAAGGGTTGGCAATGATAAAAAATTTGTGAGATGAAACAAAGGACTGATTGAAGTTGGCCTTAAAGACTACAAAGTTAATTTAAGTTAGGAGGAGGGGGCATTCCAAGGATAGATTTTATGTTTGTGAGGTCAACTTCCATATCCCGATGGAAATGATAAAGCCAAGGAGTTTACCAGTAAGCACTGGGAACACACAATTAGATGGATTGAGATGGAGGAAGAAGTAGATAAGGCGTTGGAAAATAAATTTAAGGATGGAAAGGTGGTTGTTGTGATGTTTGATTTACCCAAAAGGTCATCAACATAGTCCTTTACAATCTTATGGGTGAGATCATGAAAGATGTAAGTCAAGGCTCACTGATAGGTGGCTTCATAATTTTCAACTTGAAGGGCATAATGTGATAGCAGAAAGTACCCCAAGGAGTGATGAATGAGTTATTATGTTGGTCTTTTGGTGTGATGAGGATTTGATTATATCTAGAAAATCTATCCATAAGAGAAAGTATCTTGTGGCCTACAAGATAAAATCCACGAGTTGATCAATTTTAGGAAGAGGAAAATTGTCTTTAGGGAAAGTACGGTTTAAATCTTGAAATTGATTGCAAATGCGAGCTTTCCAAAAGATTTGGAAATGGGTACGATATTGGAAACCCATTACAGATAGTTGATAGGGATGATGAAATTAATAGATAGGAGGTATTGCAACTCCTCTTTAACAAGGAGGAAACTTGAGGGTATATGCAAGGAAGCTTATTATTAACTCGCCTTAACGTTAGGGGAGGTAACATATTACGGACAAAAATGGAAGGATCGAGACTAGAAATATCGATATACGACCATGCAAAAGCATGGACATGTCTAGAAATAAAGGTAGTGAAAGATTCAAGATTTGGGGATCAAGGGATTGACCAACTTTGAGAATGCGGGGATCTTACAGAGTCCCTATGTTGATGTCAAATGTGGATTCGTTGAGAAGGGTTGATGTGTCTAGTAGTAAGGTCTTATGAAGATATGAATTCTCTACCCCCATCTAAGAAAGGATGGAGTCATCATTGATGTATTGAATAACGTGAATGGTATGGAAATCTTCCTCTATCATTTATGTGAATTGAAGAGGGAGGGACCTAGATTCTCTATGACATCGATAAGTGACGGGTCCCAAGGTAATGGTGGATATTTAAAAAATCTAGAGTTAACACAATGCCATCTATATCCATAACCTTATGGGATGGAGAAGATGGAGGATTGATGTCTATGAGAGCTAAAGATGGTGGAAGAGGGTCTATAGATTGTTCCTTATAGCCCAATCCAAATTTTCATGGGGTTTACAAGATTGATCAATGACGAGGTCATGCATGACTTGTTCATAATGCCCCATTCCAAATCCTTTCCAGGCACAATGATGAAGATAGGTGTAGTAAAAGGATTTATTGTAAAGAAATATTAATCCATTGGTATATGGTTTGGTGTGTGGTTGAGTATCATTATGAGAGGAAGGGCGATCGATTCTACCATAGATAAATTTGGTTTGAAGATGAGGTGGACTAAAAGGAACGATATTCCAGACATTAGGTTGATACATTATAGCTTTATCAAGTCTATTGATTCTATGAGGCATGGGAAGAGTGTTAAGCATGAGGAGGTGATACTCCCCCAATGAAAGAAGATCCATTACCTTTTCCAAGGATTCATCTTTGGGAAGCTTGGATATAGAGGCAAATGAGAAAGTGGATGCTTCAGAATAACCTTGCATGGGAATGAGCATATCCTTGGGAAAATAAGTCATGTGACACACTTTGAATGGAGGAATGTCTATGGGAAGAGTTAATATTTCCCCTTATGTTCATACTTAATGCATCAATGAAGAGTGGAAGGAAAAAAATGCATGAAAACAATCCATGGTCATCTAAGGAGAATTTTGTATTGAAACTCCCATTCTACAATATAGAATACCTCATAGAGGAGTTTTCACCAACATGGATGGGAAGAAGAACTGTTCCCAAAGTGTGGGAAACAACATCATTAAATGTGCGAATAAGTGTGGGTAATTGGGCGATAATGGAATTAGGGAGCTTAAGTTGATCAAAGGTGTGAGACAAGACAATGTTTATGCTAGCTCCATTATCAATCATAGAATGATGAATAAATGTTTCATTAATATGCATAATCATGAAAAGGGGAAGGCCATGTTATTCGTGATATTTCGGGGATTTTAGTGTGGTCAAAGGATATGGTGGCTGAAGTGGTAAGTGATCTAACAAGAGATGCAAAGGGCTGATCCTCATTGTTAGGATTAGGGATATGTTTGATAACTTCCATGAGAGATTACCTATGATCCGAGAATTGGATGAGCTTATAGAGTGACATCTTAACTAAGGCACAGTGAATTTTTTTAATTCTTTGTTCAATGGCAACAGGTCGAGGAAGCTAAGATAGAAACCTTGGGTTTTGATGAAGAAGTGGGTGGAGTAGAATCACTAGGAGAAGTGATGACATTGACTTTGGATTTGGATTGAGCTGGCAATTATAATTCATGGGGGTGAGAACAAGTTCTTATCTCGAACAAAATTAATGAAGAGAGGAGGAATTTCCTTGGCGAGAGGTCATAGTTGGATGAGGAATGACAACGTAAGTCTTAGATGAATTAGGATATTTAGATGTCTTGGTGGATGATGATTGGGATTATTAAGTGAGATCGGTTGATGGAAGAGGGTGATCGCCTTCAAAAATAAGGTCATCCTCTTTGAAAATATCATGAATGATAGTTTGAAGGGATCTATAATGTTTGGTGTCATGTCATAAAGCATGATGGTATACACAAATGATATTGGAGTCAAACCATGTAGGTTTTGGGAACTTGGATCAAAGGGTTTGATCGATGGAAGGTTGATTACAAATGCTTGAAATAATTGATGAAATATTTTTGTGTAAGAACCAATGGGGGTGGTTGGAGAAGAAGTTGTAGATGAAGTGGTCTTAAGGATGGTGGATGAAGGTAAGAGGGATGGTTTTCTTTGAGGTGGTTGTTCGAGAGAAGTTTTTACTTTCCTCTTTAAATTAATGAAGCAAAATAACAAAAACAAAAGCTGACCTTAGAAAACAGAGAGGGTTTATCAATAGCCATGAGGATATATTCCAATGCTAAAGTTTGATTGAAGCTACCGAGTTCTCATGAGTGTACAAGTTCACTTGTCCGAGAAAAATAATCTGTGATCAAAGAAACTAAACATAAAGAATTAGATAAATGGATGAATGTGCTGCTTGGAAAAGGTTGATTCCAGGAATCCAGAGGGATTTCCTTGGAGGATGTCAACTCACTTTGTAACAATTAAGTGAATTGATAAAGATAACGGTAGTAATAAATAACAGTACAAAAATTATAAATGGATGTAGAGCTCTAGAATTCTAGGTTGAAAGGAAGATCCTGTGTGGCTTCAAAGGTTGCCTAAGCAAGTGAAAATGTGATCGAACGCACTCTAAGTAGTCATACCAAATGTCCTCGGTATTTTACTGGATATAATAGAGGAAATCGATTTGATCCTCAATGTCTTATTTGTTAATGGAAAATTATATTGCACATAACGTTAGTTCGTGGAGAATATTATACTCTTCCCAGAAAAAGGGGTGTTGGACTATAAGGAGATCATAAATTCTTGTAATCAGATGTGAACGGCTAAGAAATGCCATTTAATAGAGAGCCATGGTTAGAAGCAACATGTTAAATGCAAAATTTTTGAGGAAAATTATGTGAACCTCATAAATTGATAAAAAGATAAATTTTGACAGGAATCACCGATGATTTAGGCCAATCACTAGTGATTACTATGGAAATTGACAATTTTGCTAAAAATAATGATTGGAGCTCTAAAATTATGTTTTAAATTTATTTTAATGATTCATATGAATTGTACAAGGTAAATAGAAATGCAAGAATACATTTGGATGGATGTGGAGCTAAAATACGCTTCAAATATTTAATGGGAATGATAATATTTGTTGTGTTATCTTGTCATGCTTCTTAGAAGATGAATGATGAAAATGGCTGCAAAACGGTTGTTGTAAATGATTGATGTTGATGCCTGATGATATTTGAGTATGCCTTAGATGCTTTGAGAAGTATAAGAGATAAGTGTGGTAATAAATGAAAAAATTATGAAGATCCGGAGAGAGAGAACAAATTTGCTATTTATAATCACTTTGGCGATTAGGTACAATTACAGGTGATTCACTTTTTAGGAAAGAGCTTGGAAAGTGGTTGAATCCACTTCTAAAAAACGTTTTTAAGTTTGTGATACGGTAAATGGTTTAGGGGGTTGGGAACGAGGTTTAATGGTTATAATTTAATAATAAAATTAGGTTTGAATGGTTTTGAAATGGTTAGGATAGATTACGGATAGTTATGTGGTTTTTAAGAGGGATAAAATAAGGTTTTATATCTATACACTAGTATTTACGAGGTGTGGGAAGATATTTACATGGAGTAAATATTGTGAAGGATTTTAGACTTAAGATTAGTGTTTAAATATTAAGTAATGTGACTAAATGGATTGATTTGATTTAATAGTATTGTGAAGATACTTGTATGTGGTCGGGAAAATTAACGGTGCTAATTTTAGGTGGCCAAATTTGCCCCTTTTTATTGAGTAGTTTGGTGTAGGAAAAGTGCTATAATTTTTTTTTGATAGGTTGATTTGATGTTAATGGGTGATCCTCCCTCAAATTGGGGTGACTACAATGCAGGGCAAGTAACACCAGTTTGACAAGTTGGTTTTTGGATGCGTTTCATTGGTAGTTACCCCAAGGCGGGGTTTCAAATGATATGTGCTACCATGGAATCAAGTGATAGGGGAACCAAAGGGTTTGTTGCTTATAGACATACAATTCATAAGGGTATGATAGAATGATGGGGAAGTCAAGTAATGGAGAGCCAAAGGGCACCTGTCTCATAGACATATGACTTGCCTGTAATAAGTTCATTTTAAGTTTCAAGGATGGGGTCTCCAAAGGAGACATTTTTGTCAAAAAAATGTGATAAAATGATTTTTAGATGTTGAAAAAAGGTGATTAGGGTAAAAAAAGTGGCAAATCACTAGTGATTTATGACTTATCATTGGTGATTCAAGTGAATCACTAGCGATTCAAGGAATCATTGACTATTCCTTTGAAAGTTTTGGGAGGCTATAAAAGGCCGAGTTTGACGATGAATAGTTCATTTGTGTGACATGTTTTACAAGTTGGAGACATGAATTATGTGAGAAATCAGGATTCAGAAGCAATGAAGTCTTTGAACAGAGAAAAGAATCCCACACAAGTAGAGGTAGGCCCTTAATTATGTTGTTTTTGTTTAGTTTTAGCTAGTTTGTGAGTTTTTGTTGTTAGGGAATGTATAGAGGGTTTATTTTTAAATTGCTGGAATCACTGGTGATTCAGATGGATTGCATGTGACTCATGTGAATTACCGGTGATTTATATAATTTATCTATGATTAGGTTTATTTATTGGTGACAATTTTGTTTGATGAAGTTTTGATGAAAAGTGTGATGAGGATGGATTTTAATGTGTGTTTTTTTGTTTTTATTTTTGTTGCAGGTGAATGCCAGGCTGACTATCCGAGATAAGATTCCATCTATCCTAGTGGAGGTATGGGAGGATATGTCATATGAGGATTGGAGACATGTGGAGGCCATGGGGTTTATAGGGATGCATGATTATAGACACATTCATAGATCTAAAGGATTATTGTTGGCTTTGATGGAGAGATGGGATCAAGCCACTTGTACATTTTGGTTATAGACAAGTGAGATTACAATTATTTTGGAGGATTAACATAGGATTACAAGGCTATAGGCCCATGGGGAGGGCATGTACTATATTTATGAGATATAGAGAGAGAGAGAGATGTTATGAGGAGACTATATGGGAATGATGCTACAGATGTGAGATATACTTCATGTGGTTTTTATTACTAGTATTTGTATTATGTTAGGAGAGGATTGTACCCGAATGACGATGTTGATGATGGGGATTTCATGTTTTTATTTTTCAGATTTTGGAGGTGGTAGATTTCCATGGATGATGACTGGAGTAGTTGCAAAGATGATGGAGCATTATACTATCTTTGCATGGGCCCTTCGCACCAGTGACACGAAATATAGAGAGTTGTGGGCTTGGAGAGTCCATAAGAGATTTGGGATAGATGTGGTGTTTTTTGTTACAATGTTGGGTGTTTGAGCATATTTATGTGGCTCGTTTGTATGGTTTACCATGGGGGAGTGGACATGATTGATAGATCTGATGGTTTTTAGATGGCAGAGTGATGCAAGATGATTGAGAGGGGTGAAGAAGGAGGCTCATTATAGAGAGATACTTACAATTTTATAGGTGGGAGATATATTATGGAGGTTGTATGTTGATTTTGTAGTGTGTCAGGGATTAGAGCGTGATCTTTATGTGTTACAACAGGAAATGTGGGTGTAGGGGAGGTAAGGGGAGAGTGGGAGCTTGTCATATTTGGATGTGTTAGATGGAAATTTGGTTTGATTCAGGATGTGACCGCTGCCCTAGTACCATATAGACAAGATGAGGGAGATTTGGATACTCCCAAGGAAGTTGTGGGACCACCTCTTATTATACTTGATACGAAAGATCTATGGGTATAGAAGAACATGATGAACGAGTTCCTATGGATGATGTTGGAGTGACTATCAGTTATAGGAAGTGGTGGACTGGTGCCTATCTTTGAGTTTAAGAGAGGATGTCTAGTTCGAGAGAGGAGGAGGGTGCGTTCTGAGTAAAGGAGGCACAATCCATATTGTTGATGTTAGTGATGATGGGAAGGGTGATGGAGATGGGGAAGATATAGAGGTTGTTGTTGTATAGTTGAGGGATGAGAAGGGCGCAATGGAGAGGCCGAGAGAGATATATTTTAGGTGGAGTGAGATGATTTGATTGGTGTGTGGGATACCATGATTGGTGAGAGGGATGGTCTTATAGATAAGCATGATGGGATCGGGTAGTAGTTGGAATAGGCCACGAATGACCAAGATATGTACAGATAAAAGTGAGAGACCTTGAAAATGGATCTTAGTATTACGAGGACATCATTTTAAAATGAGATGTTGGTAGCTTGAGCCCATGACAATAGTTATATGTGTGCACATGGGGTGGTTAGCTATTCCCACTATGAGTATTTATGAGTGGAGTTAGCTTAGTATGAGGAATTAGTTATACGGGGATTACCCAATGTAGTTCTCTATGAAGATCACTTAGCGTAGCGAGGGGAACATTATAGTGTGAGTGAAATGAGTGTGGGCCAGAAACCTCAGGGACTAGATGAAGGTGATGGTGGTCAGACTGCTGAGGGGAGCCGTGTTTCCTTAGGGGTGTCTAGTTTATTTGATAGTTATGATATGTATTGTGTTTTTATATGTATATGACTCTTTTATGAAGCCTTTATATATATATTTTAATGTAAGGAGTGAGGGAATCTGGTGATGTATTGAGACTTTGATCATGGTTATATATATGATGACATGGTTTGATTTATGATTTATGTGTGGATCGTAATATGATGGGTGTTTTGATGTATATTTTTAATGTTTTTAATTAATGCTTATGTGATTTGAATGTCTAATGTTTATGTGATTTGAATGTCTAATGTTTATATGATTTGAATGTTGAATGGTGATGTATTAATATTATTGTGACTTATATGTGATCCAAGTTTTATCAAAATGTATTCTAAATTTTTAAGATAGGAGTAAAAGTGGAATGATTGCTTTGATACTAGATTTTATTCATATGTGATGGGTATAAAGACGGTGAAGGCACTTGCACTCTTAGGCGTTAATAATGAATGTTAACATGTGATTATTAGTGGGTAGTTACATACGAGATCTTGGATAAAAGAGATGTAATGATAAGATGTACCTTACTAGAACGTGAAAGGGGTAACATATGTAGGTTATGTGGGAGAGTACGGTTCTCCTTTCAATATTTTTATAGAGAGATACCCCAATGATACATTTATTTTTGACACAAATTGATCGACGCGGGAAGTTTTATTTGATGGGAAAGTTGATCAATGTGGGAAGCTTTCCTAGGATGATTTGATATTCGATTTGTTTTGAAGGATAATCGACGTGGGAAGAATTTTTACATGGGTATTTATCCTTCGAGGGAGTGGTCTACAATTTTTTATTTTTTGAATTTTTTATATTTACAAATAGTAAGCCCTTCGAGGACCAGTCTATAATTTGATGGGTAGTTGTCCTTCAGGATCATTCTAAATTTTATTGAAAATATGATTTTATTACTTGAATAGTTGTGCTTGAGGATCGGTATACTATTTTTGATAATATCATCTATAGATATTTTTGATTTTTTAAGCTCGGGAAAAACCCTAATAGACCATTTCGAGGAGGGGAATAAATGTGTGCCCAAACTACTTATATATGCCCCATGACAAATTTTTAGCTAGTAGATAAGGTTGAATGAATGTAATGATTACGGGGTTCATGCAAGGGGGAACTTGTATAATTAAAATATGTGATGAAAAGAGAGTGGGTGCTCATATTTAAGGATATTAAGGATAATGTAACAGAAAACCACATAATTTTAAATCATTACAATGAAAAGATGATTGGTTTATGGTGGAATATGATGTTTGATGTAACTACTATTTTAACATTCAAAGTGTTAACATTAGAAAGGCCACAAGTGCAAGGCATTCAAAGGTTCCTTTTTAGGTGTACCATTGAGGGAGGCTAAGTGATATGCTCTCAACCCATACTTATGAGTAATGATGTATGGACTGATCCAATTGGGGCTAAACTTTTCACGTTTACTCCTTTATAAAGTAGTGAAATTTTAATTTTCTTTGAGAATGAGATCACCTATTTTGAAGTCACGTTATTTTACATGTTTATTGTATGTGCGTTTGATCCGGTCTTGGTAGAAATAATGATTTTCAAGGGCTTTCAAGCATTTTTCATATAATAATTTTAATTGTGCCATGCGATCTTGTCAATATTCTTCGTCGGTGATAAAGTCTTTAAGAGATACACACAATGATGGGATTTAAAATTCAAGGGAAGAACCACCTCGGAGCCATAGACTAGTGATAAGGGCATAACACCTATAGGAGTTCGAGATACATATGCTAGTCTGATAAACCCAAAGAGCGAACATGATCTAGAGTTTCTAGTTCCTTCCTACATCATCTACTATTTTAATGAGGATTTTGTTAAGTGTTTTGTAAGAATATTCGGCTTGTCCATTTGCTTGAGAATAGTATGGTGATGAAAAGCTAAGTTTTATATTGAATGTGTCATAGAGTTTCTTAACATCCTTGTTTTTGAAGGATTTTCCATTATCTGTGAAAGGTCATGAGGAATACCAAAGTGACATATGATGTGTCGATATATGAAATCAATGATTTTGTTTTATTTAGTTGAGGTTAAGGGAATGGATTCAACCCATTTTGTAAAGTATTTAGTGGTTGTGATGATAGAGTGATGTTGTTGTGATGAGCAAGGATTGATAGTGCCAATGAGGTCTAACCCCCATTGTGAGAAAGGCCATAAGTCCTGAGATAGTGTAAAGATTGACTAGGGACATGGATGAGGTCTGAATGTCATTGACATTTGACACATTTCTTAATATATTAGTTGATGGTAGGCTAGTAATAGCCTAGTCATAAGACATGTTTAGCAACAATAGTACCATTGAAGTGTCCACCACATATAACTTCATGGACTTCCTTGATGGCTCTAACGGATTCATGGGATTTAAGACATCTTAGTAAGAGGCCATAAAATCCATATTTATAAAGGATTCCACTTATGATGATGTAGTGCATAACAGGTTGGAGAAAATATATTTTAGCATTTCGAGATAGATCAAATTGGATTTTAGATTCTAAAAGGTAGTCGAATATCTGTGTGTACTAAAGATTAGTTAAATTATTGTCAATGAGGTTGATATATGGGAGTATGTTTTTATGATATGGCTTATGTAATATGTGGACAATGAATTTTTTTGAATTGTCAGTTGATTCTTTAGTTGATAAAGGAATAAGGGATCCTAAAGAAAACATGGTGTCTACAAACTTGTAAGAGGATCGTGGAAATATTTTAATGGTATAATGATCAAAGGATTCGAGGAGAAATTCAATATTGGATTTATATTTGTGTAGGATTTCATTTTTACATTGACATTCTTTAATTTGATTAGTGATGACTTGTGAGTCTCCATAGATTTCTAAGATTTGAATGCCTAACATGATAACAATTTGAAGGCCCATTATTAAATCTTCGTATTCAACCATGCTATTAGTGAATTCAAAGTTATGTTTGAATGATAGAAGAATAAGAGTCCCCAGGGAGGTATGATGATGATACAAACCCCTCCCCTTGTTGGCATTTAGATCCATCAAAGAAGAGGGTCATTTTAATGGGAGTGAATTCATTTTTGTCAATAGTGTTAATAGATTTGTCAATAAATTGTTCATGAGGAATTTGAGTGTCGGGAAGGGTGCTTTAACAAGTTGGTCTCGTGATGGCTTGGCCTTTAATATTAATTTTTGCTATGAATTCTAGGTCAAAAATGGTCATAAACACAAGTCATCGAATCATGCAATCACTTTCATATGACTTAGAATGTATGGTTTTGAGAGGATTGAAGCTGGTGACAATGTAAGTTTTATGATTGTGTAGATAGTGGTGTAGTTTAGAAGTTTTAAAGTATAGTGCACAACACAATTTTTTGGCTTTGGTGTAATGATTTTTATATTTGTGAAGGTTATGAATTATGTACTAGATGACTTGTTCGAATCCCTACTCATCTTGGTGAGAAAGCATGGCCTCTAAGGTGTGATTTGTGGTGGATATGTAAAGGTAAAATTTATGCCCCTCACAAGGAGTTATGAGTACAGGTGGTGATAGAAGGTACTATTTGAATTTATCAAAGGCTTTTTGACAATTAAGGTCCCATTCGAAATTAATGTCTTTGCAAAGAAGATGATGGAGCAGGTGGTAATGGTTAGAGAGATGAGATATCAAACATCGGATAGACGAATTTACCTTAAAGACTATGAATTTATTTGAGGTTTGATGGAGGAGGCATTTTGGTAAATGCTTTGATTTTGGTTGGGTCTACTTCAATTCCTCGATGGATATGATGAACCCTAATATTTTTCCTGAGAAAACCAATTTTTTTTTCTAAGGTTAAGATGAAATAAGTATTTGATAAGGTGAGTGAATATCGATTCAAGGACAACAAGATGATATTTGTGTTGTTTAGACTTCCCTAGGAGATCTATGTAATCTTTGATAGTTTTGTGGATAAGATCGTGAAATATATATGTCATGGCACATTGATAAGTGGATCCGACATTATTAAGTCCAAAGGGCATGATGCAATAGAAGAATTTCCCTAAGGGGTAATGAAGGATGTTTTGTGTTGATTATTAGTGGCGATGAGGATTTTATTGTAACTAGAAAATCCATCCATGAGGGAGAGCATTTCATGGCCGGATGTTAGATTGACAAACTGATCAATGTTCATAAGAGGAAATTATCTTTATGGAAAGAAATATTGAGATCCCAGAAGTCAGTATAGATGTGTAAATTTCCTAAGGATTTGGTTATGGGTATGATGTTAGAGACCCATTGTGGATATTCAATGGGTATGATGAAATTAGTGGAGAGATGACATTGTAACTTTTTTGATGAGAAGATCTATATGAGGTGTATCCTACATATTTTTTTTTTTGACCAATTTAACGTTAGGATAGGTGACAATATGGTGTATGACAATGTTAGGGTTGATACCTAGCATATCACTATATGACCAGGAAAATGATTGACTATACTTAGATAAGAATTTTGTGAAGTCAATTAATTCTTATGGTTCTAAGGATTGGCTGAATTTAACTACGTGGGGATCTTGAGAGGTGTCTATATTAATATCGATAGTGGATTCATTGAGAATGGTTGGTGTGTTAGGTCGTAGGTTTTTCTAAAGGAAGTGGTCCTCAAATACCATATGGGAGAGGATATATTGATCATTGGGACATTGAAGGATATCGATGGTGGGTAGAGTCTTCTTGATAATTTTTTTCTAGATGAGAGGAAGTGTTTCAGTGATGTGATTAGATTAAAAATTCAAGGGACCTAAGGAAATAGTATTGACTAAAAAAAGGTTAGGAAGGATGGAGATTGTGTCATCGGTGTACATGGTATCATCATGTTCTATTGAGGATGACAGATTATGGTTTTGTGATATGTAAGGATTAGGTATATGAAGATGGTTCGATTGCGGGTCATCCATATCCTAGTCCATATTTTTCAAGTAGTTTGAGGAATGTTGGGTAATTAAATTGTGTATTCCCTATTCGTAGAGTCCAAATCCAAACCATTTCTATGTGCAACGATGGAGATACATTTAAATAAAGGCCATATTATATAAAGAGTTGAAGTCTGGTATGAATGACATGGCATGGTGTTGATGACCGTATTGTGAGGAGGGACAATCAATCCCTCCATAGATGAGAATTGTTTTTAGATATGTGTGAAAGTAGGAGATAACATCTCGACATCGAGCTCATACAAGGTTTATTTTTCTAGTCTTCTATATGTTTTGGGTGTAGGAAGTGAATTAAGAATAAGGAGACGATACTCCCCTAATGAAAGACATTCCATAACATCACCAAGGGAGGAGACATCAGGTAGTTTGGATGATGGGATGGATGTGCTGGTAGATGCTTTTAAGAGGATTTTGATTTTGATTTAGGTATAAGAATGTCATTTGGACAATATGTCATATTGTAGTCGGGAATAGGATTAGGATTCGAAGGGACCGTGAATGTTTTACCTTCATGTTCATATTTAAGACACTGGTGGAGTGTCGAGGGGACACAACGCATGGTACATATCCAAGGTCATCCTAACAACATGTTGTATTGGAAATATCCCTCTATAATATAGAAGAGCTTAGGAATATTTTTGTCCCGACATTAAGAGGTAGGATACTGTTCCCAATATGGGAGCAATTGTATTATTAAAAGATCAAAGCGGGACCGGTGTTTGGGTGATAATGGTATTTGGTAATCAAATTTGGTTGAAAGAGATGGATGATATGATATTGATTGTAGTGCCACCATTAATCATGAATCTCTTGACAAGGACATCATTGATTTGGGTAGTGATGAAGAGAGGCAAGTCATGATCCTTAGGTGAAGTGATGGTATTTCGAAGAGTCAAAGGAGATGGCTAAGGATGTTTTGAGAGAACCTATAAAATATGTAAAAGAATGAGGTGATATGCGAGATCGATATAGACTGAAGAGCTTTGATCATGGCTTGTTTGTGTGAAGGTGATGTCTAAACCAACTCATAAAGTGACATTTTGACAAGAGCTTGGTGTAGTTGTTTAATGACTACTTTTTGTAAATGGAAGATGGTGGAGTGGTAAGGATGTAGATTTTGGTCTTGGGTTGTGATGTCTGATTAGAGGTCTCAGGAGCAAGAGAAATGTAAACCTTATATTTATCTTTGGATGAGGAAGAGGTGAGTTTTGGAGGTGGTGGGATGATGATGAAGGTTTTATGTTTACTTTGTTATGAAGGATAAGGCTCTTGGGTACATGCTCAAGTAGTAATGTGGACAACGTAGATTTGGTGAGGAAGAATTTTACTCAAATATTATTCAATAGTGATAGGTTTGGATGATGGTGTAGCTGTGGAAGTCATAGATGTTGTGTGGGATTTATTCAATTTGTGTAACTTTGAGCGAAGAAGAGATTTACTTTCAAGTTTTTAATGGTCATTGTATAAAAGTTACAATATTCTATAACATTTCTGGAATTTGATGGTAATCAAATAAGACTTTTTAGTTATAACAGAAAGGCTTCTAGCCTCGAGAGTTGGATGGTTTAAGAGGAGGAAACACTATGAGTAATTTTTGAAGGAGTTTTTCTAGAATTGTTGCATAGTATCATTTCAATGCGGATGTTGAAGGAAACACCGTCTCTTTTGATTTGGTGATTATGAGAGACATCAATTTTGATTTGGGTTATTTAGTTGTTTGTTGATGAATATTTTTGATTACGTGATAGTGATAGGTGGTTTATATGAAGGGTGCGACCATAGGATAGAGGGATGATATTTTTCCTTTTACATTGGAGTAGTTGAATGATTTCGAGGTATGATTGTGACCTTTTTAGTTGAAGGATATGCGGGTGATATTGGGCCATAAAATCATCATATGAAATCTTCATGATTTTGATAATAGGAGTTTTTTGAGATGTCTAAAAAGATTTCATAGATGACCTAGGTGAAGATGTGGTAGAGTTGGATGAAGAAGATTCATTTTCTGTGGATATCTTGGATTTTTTGTCATGTGTTGGTTCAGGGTATTACTAGAGGAAGATGCGGATGTGGATTCACCGATAGACAATGTTTTATTGATGATTTTTATGGTATGATGGGTTTGAAAATTATTATCTTATGGTTGACTAGTCGATGGAGAGTGATTTGGAAATGGTTTTTGAAGACATAAATGTTCTAATTCTAAGGTGAATTAGGATTTTCCAATAGTGGCTCACCTTTGTTAATCGATCCTGAAGGAAATTACAAAATAAGCGACAAATTTTGATGTTGTGACCTTTGAATCTATGGTATTTGCAATAGTCATTATCCATGTACTAAGAGGGTTTCAAAATGGAGGTATCAATAGGATGGATAGGTAAAAGGGATATCATATTAGTAGTGAGGAGTTTATTAAGGACCACACCGTAAGTACCTCTAATGGCGGTATAGTTATGTTGAGGATGGAAGTGTTTTGTGGTCGAACGTTCCTTAGAGTGGATTTGATGACTACTATGTTGGCTGATGATTTGGATTTATCTTGATTAGAGGATGGTTTAGATGAAAATTTAGATTTTGGTTTCTTTGGTCTAAGTTTGACTCTTCCTTCTTCAAGATCTCGAAGTTCGAGTTTATGGGCCATTGTAAAATATTTGTCAAACATATGAAAAGATTGGATTTGGGGTGTGGAATATATGTGCTTGGTTCATGAACAAGAAAATAAATTGATCAAATCCATTTGTATGAGAAGGAATGACAATTGATTAATGATACCCCTCTAACGGGAGACAAAGTCTACAATGGACTTATCCTCAAATTGTTTAATTATATACAGGTCTATAATGGTGATTTTATGGGTGATGTTAATTGAAAATTGTTTGAGAAAAATTTGAGTGAGTTGTGTGAATGAGAAGAGGGAATATTACAGAATGTTGTTATACTAGTCTAAAATAGAACCAACTAAGGACATGGAGAAGTTTCTTAAGATAAGGTCTTGATCATGAGATATAAGGTAATTGTATGAAGAAAAGCTCAAATTTTTGATGAAGATCCTCATTACTATAAAATTTGAGGAATTTCGGAAGTTCCCAATGGGGAGGGTAAGATTTTTTTATCCCATTTACAAGTTTCTTGTGAAAATGGAGATAACCAATAAAAATTTCTTGAAAAATTCCTTCTGATTCTTTTTTATCCAAAGTCATCTTTAAAAATTGCTTCAAAGAGTATTTTTTTAGATTTCAGAGTTCCATAAACATTCAATATGCTTCATATCCCTTGCTTCCTAATTTTGAAAGTCTTAATTGAACTATGTTATCAGATTTCGGGATCTGATTGCACCAAACATGTGAAATTAAAAACTCATGCGAAGTATCCCATGTTCCACTGAACCAAAATTTTTATTTGAACTACATGTTATTGTGTTTTGGGATCTGATTCCATCGAACATCATCCTACCAAAACATATGTAACATGCTCTCTACTTTCCAAATCTAAACCCCAACCCAAACCATGTGTTATCGTATTTAGGAACCCAACTACATTGGAACACCTCACCTCTCGAGCATATGCAAAATTCCTCATGGTTTCCAAATCCAAAGTCTGACACTATAAGGCCTCTTTGTATTGGGTTATTTCACCAATAAGTTTTACACTTTCTAGGATGGAATAGATAGAAGGTAAAATGGTTAAGGAGGAATACATGTGAGGTGAAGTTGGAAGGTAGAATGCATGCATTGTAGACTTCTAATCCAAGCTGATTGTGTGAGATTCCCTTTGGCTAGGAGGAACGAACTGTATAAGAAAAAAAATAAGACCACCAAATAGTATTAATAATATAGGTTAGTGGACTGCCTAGCGAGTGTTGCATCTAGGGAGCGAGGTGCTTCCTAGAAGGCTGTCAATCCACTTTCAAATACAATTTAATGCAAAAATACCATGAAATAAGGAAATCCTATTGTAGTTGAACGATTTAGGTATCTCGTGCTAATATAATAATTAAATATAATTTAACAGGCAAGGTTACGATTATATTTGGAATTTTGGTAGGTTGCTCTAGGTTTTGTAGGTCGATAAGGGTTCGGGGCTGATTAGTTGAGGTTTGGGTTGGTTTTAGGTGAGTGGGAAGCTTACTGGTATTAGAACATTAAATGACATAGAGGCCGATATCGACTAGGTGACCAATGATGGTATGGAGAATAAACTAACGCGGTCGGGAACCGATGCGGTAGGGGTAATAGGTAATAAACTATTAAAAATGGGGTTTTAGGATTTCTATGATTGTACAAAGAGTGAGGGTAGTATGGTTTGGGTCATAATATGGCTGAGAAGACTTAGGAATACTAAGAAGGAGGTTTAGAAGGGTGGAAAGGCTTGGGGTGGTTGAATAGTGGGTTGGTGGGAAGAAGGTGATGTATGGGTAACAAAAGAAATAAAATACTAAAAGAAAAAAGAGATCTACAATGGGATAATCCCGAATGATTAAAATCACAGTACTTACTTGGTGTCTTGTAGACCTTGTGAGTTGAGATGGTTGATGGTTGATTGGAGGAGAGGTGCTTGAGTCCAATTTCATGGCAATACAACCTATGTTCTCCTGTGAGTATTCCAATTCTTTGGAAGGAGAACCAGATGCTTGTCTTACACTATGGTTGTGTGTGTTCGTCGTCTAGATGCAGGAGGGCTTGAAGATTCATGCTTGAATGCAATAAGGATCCAATAACTGAATGACCAACCCATGTAAAGAGTTGTGAAAGTGTATATAAGGTGACCGATGGTGGTTAGGTAACTGACACCGGCCGAGGAAAAATTAGCGTTAGTTAGGGTGAATTAGTCCCTTTTACCAAAAATAGGAAGATCTTCCTAGATTTGGCATGTTTTCCAAGTTGAGTCCGCTTAGGGAAGTGGATTTCTTATTAGAAAAGGTAGGAATGTCATAAAGAAGTTAAATTAGGTTTGAGAAGAATTATTAGTTAGTAAGGTCAAATGGTGACTCAACATTGGGAGTGATAACTCAGTGCTGAGAGTGATGACTTGGTCACTGTGAGTTAAATTCCCCTAGAATGGGTCCATGGTGAGGTTTCAAGATGAGGTGGAGGTGTGAGGATTAAATTAACTTAATTAAAATAATTAAATCAATTAATAATGTGAGGATGAATATTAATATGGGATGAAGGGGTCATGATTAGTTAAATGTATTTTTTTAATTAATTAAAGGGGAATAAAGGGTGTGTGACCCAAATTTGGTTTCTAAATTTTCCCTTTTTCATGTAGCTTGTATTGATTAGCGATGCTTTGAAAAAAATAGGAAGTCCGCACCCCAGGTATGAATGAATGTTAGGTTTCCCCAAGTGTGGGTGGAGGTGATCCCCTCAAACCCTGGAACTGATGTGGTGTGAAACAAAGTTAATGAGTGGTTTGATAAATGGGTAAGTAATGAAAATGAAGGTAGGTTGTTCATAGGTAAGGGTGATTTCAGTCAGGTAATAGGTAGGGGCAGTCTAACACATGCACACGTATATATTATGATAAGGTACCAGGTTGAAGAAATTGCAAACTCTACATCGTCAAATGTTGATAGGTTTATCCAAACAAGGTTGAAGTGGTTTAGGTATCCAAGGTATAGGATATGGTCCTGAAACACAACTAGGCTAGGTGTAGGAATAAGTAATAGGTTTTGTTCTAAGGTACCAAAGGTATGGTCGGGATAAACATCATGACATTAGGCAAGGTAAGGTCATTGGGATGAAAAACATAGCTAGCATCATCGAAAGTACACAACATCGAATATCAAAAAAAAGGCAAGTGTTAGTTGGGTGAGGTAGGGATGAGGAGGAGACATGTGAGACTAGAGAGGAGGTCATTATGTGGGGGTGATTAATATCCATAGCGGATATTGTACTACCATTTTGATTTTTGTTATATATATCAGCCTGCATGTCGAAGATGCAAGATTGTACATGAGAGTTTTGAGATACTGATACTTATTTATATCTGTGTATATATGTATTGATACACAGACACTCCCATTATATAGTTGATGATGTTTGTTGGTATAAGGTTGATTGAGTCGAGGCATAGGCATGGTGGAGTCGGGTATAAGCATAATTGAGTCATGTGTAGGAATGGTTGAGTCAAGTATAGGCATGGTGGAGTCAGTATAGGCATGGTTTGGTCATGTATAGACATGGTGGATTTAGGTATAGGCATGATTGAGTTAGGTGTAGGCATGGTGGAGTTAGGTATAGGAATGATTGAGTCAGGTATAGGCATGATGGAGTTAGGTATAAGCATGTCGAAATTTAGGTAATTTCCAAGTTATTGATATTATGGAAATAATGTATTGTATGTATGTTGTGGTTAAATTTCCAAGTAATTAATATCATGAAAATATGAAATGATTTAAGTAGAATATGGTTGTGGTGATAAAATGGTAGGTATGTATGTTTTTATGATATATTAATTTCCAAGTTTTTGTGTAAATGGAAACTAACTAGGGTAGAATGTGAATGTAAAGGGGGAATTTGGTTAGGGAAGAGTATGATAGGGGAGATGAATGGGTCAGTAGGTTTTAGGCATGATTAAGTCTAGGTCATTTAGGCATGGTTGAGTATAGGTTGAATAGGCATGGTTGAGTATAGGTTGAATAGGCATGGTTGAGTATAGGTTGAATAGGCATGGTTGAGTATAGGTTGAATAGGCATGGTTGTTGTCTATGTTGAATAGATATGGGTGATTTTGGTGGAAGAGGAATTCCCAGAATGTAGGTGTCAAAGGTTTGGTTCTGTGAAGGAGGATCAGTAAGTAAGAAAAGAGGTAAGAGGATACAAAAGTATGCCTAAGTGGTAAGAACCATTATGAGTCTATCATATCAAATATTGGCCTATGAACATAAGACCCTAAAGGCATTGCATGATTGACTGTTCTAAGGGTGAAGAAGGTCACATGATCATGAAATGTTGCATTTGCGGCATGTCCCTTGAGTAGGTAGAAGATTAGAAAGGAAATACGGTGAGGTGAAAGATGTTGTTTTATCGTAACCTTGATGTGAGACAACATTCCTCTTATGTAATACCCATGATCAAAATAGGAAATTCCATGATGAAAAAGTTATATTTTTATTTATTCTTTTCATTTTATAGACTAATCGATGTGGGAATCCTATGTGGGATGAATAGAATATCTCCTTGAGGTCTTTGTGAAACTATTCGATGTGGAAACTTCAAAATGCTTTTATTTTATTTTTTGCGAAATAGTCTTCTTTTTTGCTAGACTATGTATAGTATGGCTAGCTTTGTATAGCTATCCTTCGAGGGAGCAGTCTATTTATAGAAAAAATATAGAAAGATATATGTCCTTTTTGAGGGAGTCTTTTTTTTTTTAAAGTTTGAATCAAGGATTTTGAATTTGAAAATCCCGTATATTAATTTTGAATTGTTTTTTGGACTTTTACATCATGGACATGACTATAGAGAAGTATAGGCTTTTTATGAAAACAAAACCATAGAACACGTGGGTTAGCTATGAAAGAGAGGTTTTAAGTGACGAACAACCATGAGATTCTATCTTGAAAAGGATGAAAAGTATCCATGAGAATCATGCCATGAGTAGAGCCATGCTACTCATATTGAAGATAAGGATGAAAGGTGACAGGTGATCACATGATTCTTGTTTAGTCATTGATCCTTAAAATAGGTAAGTGGAAGGTGAATGTTGCTCAATGGAAAAGTGTTCAATAGATAGAAGATTATACAAAAATTGATTCAACAATAGAATGGTCAAAGATGCAAGGCATTGAGGGGATCAAGTTCAGGTTTACCTTCAAGTGAAGATAAAACATAGGCACCTGATCCATAGGCATGAGTAACGATATAGGGTCCAAGCCAATTAGGAGAGAAATTTCCCGTTTACTTTTCTCCACTTTTGTTACATGTTTATTTTCTTCAAGATGAGGTCACCTCCTGAATGTTCATTCTTGGACATGTTTATCGTAGGCACATTTGATATGTTTTGGTATATTTGGAGGTGATCAAGAGCATTTAGATGACGTTCATCTAATAAATCAAGTTGTGTCAAACAGTCTGGAGAAAATTATCATCGTTGAGCATATCTTTGAGTGAGATACAAAGAGATGGAATTTGGACTTTGAGAGGAAAGACAACCTCATCCGTAGAATAAAGAGAAAGGCGTGGCAGCAGTTGAGGTGCAAATACTAGTGCGATAAGCCCATAAGGAAAAAGGAATGTGTGTGTGCTAATATTTACCAATATCATCAACCACTTTCATAAGAATTTTATTTAGAGTTTTGTTAGTCAATTCAGCTTGGCCATTTTTTTGAGGATAATAAGGTGAAGAAAAACTAACTTGAATGCTGAAGGCATCACAAATTTTTGTAGGGTTTCATTTTTGAATTGTTTTTTGTTATCAGTGATGAGGCGGTGAGGAGCACCAAAGCATAAAATGATGTGATGGTTGATGAATTCATATATTTTATAGGATTTTTAGAAATAAGATGTACAACTTCCACCCATTTAGTGTAATATTTGGTAGCGGTAATAATCCATTGATGATGTTGGGAAGAATGAGGGTTGATCTCTTTGACAAGATCCAAACCCCATTGAGAGAAAGGAAAAAGGTCTCATGCAACCTGTAAGGCATGACTAGGGGTTTGATGAATATTAGCATGTTGCGACACTACACATAACGCTTGAAATAGTCACAACCATCACGGTTTAGGGTTGGCCAGTAATAGCCTAGGTGAAGGATGTGCTTAACAACAACTAAGCCATTGAAGTGACCCCCACAAATCCCATCGTGAACTTCCTTGATGGTGTATGGAATTTCAGAACTTATAAGGCATCGTAAGAGGATACCATCAAAGCCACATTTATAGAGAATACCACCCATGATGACATAGTGAGAGACACTTTTTAGAAAGGCTTGTTGTCCATTGTGAGTAAGATCCGAAGGCGTAATTGAAAGGAAAGGTAGTCAAAAACTTCTCATACCAACGGTCACATGGGTTAGTTTCAATATTTCCTGCAAGGTTTATGTCTCAGATTAGATATGAAGGTGATTGTAACCTTTGTACTATGACAAAGATTTTTGAGTTGGAGGAAAAGTGGGGATTTGAGAAGAAAGACAGCCATAGTGTCAGTAAATTTATTAGTGGAACGCGGGGTGTGAAGTTCATAATGGTCAAAGGTAGTGAAAAATATGTTAACATGATGTTTATAATTTTGAAGTATCTCATTAAAAAATTGGTATATACCATTAACTTGGTTCAAAACCAGTTGAGATTCACCAAAGATATTAATTGATTTGATGTCTAAGACTATGGTGGTTTGAAGTCCCAATACAAGTGCTTCATATTCGGTGAAATTTTTGTACATTCAAAATATATTTTGAAAGATAATGGCATAGGCTCACTATTGAGAGGAATAAGGATAACTCCGGCACCAACCCCATGCTGACATTTAGAACCATAGAATAATAAGGTCATCGGTAAATGATATCATCTAAGGATAGGGTATCAATGGATACATTAGGGAAATCGAAGTTAGAAGATTGGTTTTACGGAGAGAGGTGTGTGTGCAAGTTGGTCAGAAATGGTTTGTCCTTTGACATATTTTTGATGGATGAATTCGAGATCTAGGTCTGCAAGAAGCATGAGCTAATGTGCAACATGTTGATGTTGGTAGGGATTAGCATACATGTAATGTAAGGGGTCAATATTGGTGACAAAAAGGTTTTATGGTTGAGTAGGTAATGGCGAAGTTTAGTGGCAATAAAAACTAAGGCTAAGCATATTTTTGGCATGAGTATATCTAGTTTCATAGTCTAAAAGTGTATAAATTATATAATAAAATGCGTATTCCCTATGTTTCTCATCACAATGAGCGAGCATGGTACCCAGGGAATGAGAAGTAGCAAAAATGTAAAGGTAAAAATGGTTGGTTATCCTTAGGGGGAATGAGCGCAAGTGGTTAGAGGAGGTATTGTTTTAAGGCATTAAAGGATTTGTTACATTCATCATCCCATTTAAAGGAGACATCCTTTTTGAGAAGATGGTGAAATGGATGGCAATAGTTAGAAAGATGAGAAATAAAGTGATGAATAGATTACAACTTTCCTTGCAAAATATAAAGTTGATGAAGGTTAGTAGGTGGAGGAATTTTGAGAATAGCCTTGATTTTAGTGAGATTAAATTCAATTCTATGCAAAGAAATGATAAAACCAAGGAGCTTTTGGAGAGAACAACAAAGACACACTTCTTAGGTTGAAGGCGAACACAGTATTTGATGAGACAGTAAAAGAAAACTTTAAGGAAAAGAAGTGCTCATCCCGATGTTTAGATTTGGCAAGAAGATCGTCAATATAATATTCCAATATGCTATGCATGATGTCATGAAAAATATAATTCATAGCCCACCGATATATGTTATCTTGGCATTTTTAAGGCCAAAGGAATGACACAATATTAGAAGACCCCCAAGGAGTGATGAAGGCGGGTTTCTATTGATCTTCCGGGGTGAGTAATATTTGGTTATAACCGATAAACCATCTATTAGTGATAACATATCATTGCCGAAGGTGAGATCAACTAGTTGGTCAATACTAGGTAGAGGAAAGTCATCTTTGGGACAAGCTTAGTTAAGGTCATTGAAATCCATGAAAATACGAGAGTCTCCTATTGCTTTTGTTACAAGAACAAGGTTAGAGATCCATTGGGGATAATCAATGGGTAAGATGAAGAAGCGAAAGAAGGCGGTTGAGTTCTTCTTTAATAAGAAGGGAAATGCAAGGATGAATTTTCACAACTTCATTTCATGGGTTTGCATCAGGAATGGTTACGATATTATGGACCAAAATGTTTGGGTCAATACCAGGCATATCAACATAGGACCAAGAAAAAGCATTGTTATGATCTTGAAGGAAAGAAGTTAAAGTTTCCTGTTTAGCAACATTTAAAGATTGGCCTATTTTTGGAATGTGCGGGTTGTCTTGAGTGTGAATATTTTTCTCAATGGTCGATTCATTCAACATGGTTTGAATCTTAGAGGGTTATGATTGGTGAATATAAGAATCTTCGGCACCAAGTTAAGGGAGAATAGACTCATCGTCCTTACATTGAATGACGTTAATAAAAGGGGTATCATCATCGATCATGTCGGGGATACGGGAAGGGAAGAGAAGAGGGAGCCTCACCATCATGTCGATAAGTCGAGGTCCTAGGAAATGATGTTCATAAAAAAAGTTATAAGGAATGGATTAAGGTACATAGACTCTATAGGTGAAGGTGGTGAAGTTGGTGAATGGGGTGGGGAATGTTTATCATCCTCAATGAGTTTGACTTGGGCCTTCTTAGAAGGTGGTTTGGAAAATCTAATACCACTACGGTCTTTATGCTTATGAGTGGTGCAAGGAATGATATTATGATGACATTGTTCATAGAAACCAAATCCAAAGCCTTTCCAAGCACAACGATGGAGGAAGGTGTGGGAGAAGTGGTGGTTGGTGAGAGATTGAAGGTTGGAGGAAAATGGTCGAGTTTGGGAAGGTGGCTCAGGTGAGTAGGTAGAAGCATCAAGTCCCCCATATGTTAAGTTAGTGCAAAGGTGGGGAGGAGCATAGGGAAAACCTCACCTATGTGGCGATCATAGTGGGGATGTCATGAAGGTTACCATACTCTTGAGGAGTAAGGAATGTGTCAATATTATAAAGGTGGTACTTCCCCAGAGTGAGGTGTTGAAAAAAACCTTCTAAGGGATCGGTAGTTGATATGTGGGTAGCGAGGAATGGATGAATCATTGGATAGTTGGGAAGAAGAGGCATTAGTTGTTTGAGAATTATATGGGTTGGCTGATGGGTTAGGCAGTAGAAGATGCGATAGTAGTGGGAATAGAGGAGTTAGTTGTTGTAGATGTAGTGGTAGAAGTGGTGGAGGAGCGGTGGGCAAGAAGAATTGGTAGTAGTGGTAGATGCTTTAACGGTATAAGGACATCATTGGGTCGATATAACATGTTACAGGTATTGAATGGTGAAGGGTTGGATGTAATGGTATACTTGTGACCTTCATGTTTGAATTTTAAACATCGGTGTAAGGTAGAAGGAACACAACCCATTACATGAATCTAGGGTCGGCCAAGTAGAATGTTGTACTGGAATTCCCCCTCTAAGACATAGAATAATTTAGGAATGACACAGAGGCCTATATGAATGTGGATAATGATGGTTCCAATGGTGGAAGTCATGGAATTTTTGAATGAACTCAGCATAATTGGGTTATTATGCATGCAACTAGCAGGGAGGTGCACTTGGTTATATGCATGGGAGTAAATGATGTTAATACCAACACTTCCATCGATCATAATGTGTTGAATGTGTATATTATCAACGTATATGGAAATAAATAGGGTGGGGTCAGGATCATCCGATTGGAGAGGTACAATCTCATCGTCAGAGAAACTACTTGATAGGTGGTAGTGGGAGCAGAGGAAGGGGACGAAGTGGTAAGAGAGGCCACATGGTGAGGAGTGATAATGGATGCAATAGGTGTAGGGTCATTAGGTATAACCTCAATAGATTATAGGACCTCAATGAGGGCCTGACGATGAGACTCAGAGGTTTAGACAAGGTCGTATAAAGACATTTTGAGAGGAGACTAGTGTAATTGTTTAAGCATTGTATGATGGGAAACCCCATCAGAAATAGGGTATGTGGGTCCACAGATGGTGATTTTTAGTGCAGGTGCAGATGGAATATTGGGTAAAAGAGTAACAGATGAGTGGTTGTTTTCTCCTTTCCTTTTTCCTTCAGGCTTGAGTGGAAATTTGAACCATATTAATCTGTGGTAAAGGAGAAAGTGAGTTGTGATAGGTGTAACGACGAAATGGGAAAAAATATGCTAAGGACATATCTTTGGTTTTGTGAAAAAAATGCAACACATTGGCATTTTGGCAGAGGTTTGGCTAGCTCTCTTATGCGAACATATTGATCTCAAATGTTGGAGGGGGATAAAAGGGTTGTGGAGGTGGAGATGAAGGTCACTGAATAGGTAAGAGATGAGGATGTGTGGTGATAGGTGAAGGTGGAATAGGGTCCTCATCTAAAAGATCATCATCATTAAAGTTTTCTTCAAGAGGACATAGTTGGAGAAGAATAGTCTTAAGAGCCTTATAGTTTTCCACATCATGCCCTGACACATGATGGTAAGTGTAAATTTTGGTATCATAAAAACCTTATGGTTTAGGTTTGAGTGGGTCATAAGGTCTAAGCGGTGGCAATGTGATGAAAAATATTTCTAAAAAGTTAGCTAAGGTGTTGGCGTAAGACCACCGCGATGGATCATAATGTGAAGTAAGTGTGTGTGCAGGTTGGAAATGTGGGTGAATTTAGTAGGAGAGGTGTCACTAGAGATGGAATCAAAGGTTGAGTAAGTTTTACGACTGTTTGGTAGATAGTACAATTTTAGGTTTGGATTGCACCTTCTTGGGTAAAGATTTAGTAGGTGAACTAGTTGTTTAAGGTGATGTAGGTTTAACTACCTCTTTGGGGGTAGTGGGTTCTTAGGATTTGGTTTCACCTTCTTGGGTAACGGTGAATAAGAAGTGCGTGATGTAGAAGGGAAGGAAGATGGTGGAAGGGGAGGAGTTAGCCAAGGCGATAATGGAGGTTTGGTGAAGGTTTTAGTAAGAGGTAATGTGGAAGGTATTGGTTGAAGGGAAGGGAATAACATAGGTAATGATGAGGATATTGGAAGTGGTGTAGGTATAGGATGTATAAAGGATTTAGGTGACGTTAAAGGCATAAGATTTGTAGGTAATGTTTTTGTAGTAGAGGCTCATGATGAGGTGGGTTCTTTGTGTTTTTGGTTTACTCGGGTAGGATGCTACCTGACCAAGGTTGATGGGTGTGGACCTAGGATAGATGGAAGTGGTGAAGGTAACAGAGGGGTAGTGGGTGAAGCTTTGTGTATGTGGCCTAAGAGGTTTGGTCTTCCTCTTAGGTGGGAGAATAATCTTTATGAAGGCTTGTGAGGACATGGATAAATCCAATTTGATAGGAGGATGGACTAGGCTTGATGTTGGCATGACTCTCTAATGTGGTAATGGGTATAGATGCGAGAGGAAGGTAGAGGTGTAGGTAAGGTTTTAGGCATAGGAAAATTTTTAGTAGTTGGTAAAGTTTTAGGTGTGGGTGATGGTGATGAAGAATGGAACACTACAAATTCCATGGGAAAGGTGGGTTTTGTTATCTAAAACACCTTTGGATATATTGTGGAAGTATCAATAGACAACATTTGCATTTGATTTGAGACAGCGATCGAATACGTCCCTAAAGCATGGAAGTGTTAACATAATCTAACCAATCGGCCAAATGTGAGAATGAAACTGATGTAGGGGGATGATGTTAATTTTCTAGTAATCCTGTAAGAAATGTCTGTGAGATAGGAAATGGTTGACTTGGACTACGTGGGTAAAAGAGATAAGAGAAAATCAACAGGATCCTTGAAAGCCAAAGGATAATTTTCACCAATAGGAAGGGAAGATGCTAATGAATCCCACTTGGGTAAGGGAGATGACAAGTTAGATGAGGTAAGTTTATCTTTTGGAAAATAAGAAGGTGAGCATGAATCTTTTGTGGGTAGAAGAGTAAGTACTACGGGTTGTTTTCATCTTGAGAGGTGAGTGGGGAAACTAAATCGGTAGATATGGTGGACTTCTCCGTGCAAGAATCTCCTCGATAGATGAAGTATGAGGAAATTGAGCGGGAAGAGCTGCTATGATGTTGAAAACAACATGAACCTCATGAATGTTATTGTCATTGGTTGAGAGTTCACCAGTTTGTTAGATGATGGGGTGTTATTTGGGAATGAATTCTTGAAGATGTGAAGGTTACGATTAGGCATTTGGTGCATTAGGATTATCCTAGATCGATCTCCATTATCTAACATTTCTTGGATGATGTTTTTGAAAGTTATACAATTCTTGTCGCTATGTCCTCTAACATAGTGATAGTTACTGATAATCATTTTCTTTGTACCATGTAGGCATAGGATGAGAGGGGTCAAAATCGGTATTTGGTTTGACAGATGGAAGAGTGACTACTCCATATTTTATAAGTTTTTCTAAAAATGAAGAGTAGGGTTCCCCTATGAGAGTATATTTTCATTTCTCCCGATTGAACTAGAAATCTTGAATAGGAGAAATATTGGAAGAAGGATTTGATTGGTTGGATGGATGAGATGTGCCTGCTTTCAAAACTACTGTGTTAGTAGATCCTTTTGCTTTAGAATAATTATTTTATAGTTTGGAAGAAGAATAGGTATCATTTTTTTGAACACAATGTTATTGTTACGTAATTATATATTACTCTCTTCAATGACATGAATTTTAAGTTTCTAGACCACGGTGAGTGCCTCGTCAAATGTGTAGAAGATTTGAACTTGGAGAGTTGGAAATATGTGTCTAACACAAGATCTAGTGAATAAATCTATTAACTCGGTTTGAGAAATTGGAATGTGAGTAGGTTGATTAGGCTCTACCAATGAGTGACACAATTTGTGATAGATTCATCTTCGTATTGGCGTGTCGTATGCACAAGTCGATCATGGTGACTTTATTAGCAATGTTGATAGAAAAGTGGTCCAGAAAATCCTGAGCTACCTGATTGAATGAAAAGATGGAATGCCTAGCTAGAGCACTATACCAATCTAAAGCTGGTCTTGTCAAGGACATTTGGAATGTTTGCAAGAGCAAAGTTTCATCACAAGCGATTAGATAACACACATGTTTAAAAGACCACAAGTGCTGTTATGGTTCTTCTTTGCTATTAAATCCATTAAATTTAGGAATTTCCCAATGGGGAGGGTATGGATGAATCAGAATGGATGGGTGAATGGGCTCATTGAAAATCTCTACATATGTCAAAGAGTTACGTGAGCTGTAAACAGATGCTTCCAATGTTTACATCTTGTCCATCATTAGTTTGATAAGATCATTGGTAGGTTGTGATGAATGAGCACCCACTTATAGTATAAGGGGGTAGATGAGGAGGGTATGATGTGGGAGACATCCCAGTATGTGGTGGTGTTGAGTACGAAAATTATGAGGAAGGAATGTAGGCCGGAATAGATGTAGATGGCAAGTATCTTGAATAAGCGATAGATGAAATAAGGGGTTGTTGGTGATAAGTGTAGGTAGGTGGAGTAGATGTAAAGAATCTCATAGAAATCAAAGGAAGAGATTATGGGATGGAGAGGACAATGTTTTGGAAGTGAGTATGGGATGTTGTCACCATTGGTGGTTGAGATGTAATAGGTATATGTGAGGTGGCGGATGCAGATAGACCTACACTCAAGGCGGTTGATAAAGGCATGGTTGACATCGTAGGAGTGATAGATGTCAAAGGCATGACAAATGCCATAGGTGTAGTAGATATCGATGATGTAGGGTTAAGATGGGAAACCACAGGAAGTAAGGTGGAAGAGGGTAAGGCCAAGCTAGTAGTAGATGATGTAGAATTGGGTATGAGGGTAGGAGGAATGGACGCATGCATGCTATATACAGAGTTGTCCTAATGAATCATGAGTAGATGAATGAGCGAGATAGTCTTTATGAGAGAGGTAGGGTTGTGATCAAGGAGTCTCGATAACTTATATTCACTAGTGGGTATGACAAGAGCTTGATTAGGGTCCATAGGTGATGAGATTGAATGGGGCGATGGGATAGGTGGGAGCGGCTAGTAGCTAGAGTGAAACACGAGAGTGTTATCTTGTTTATGAGTCAAAACCATGTGAATAATGATAGAAAACATATTATGAGATTCACTGATGATGTAGAAACACTAAAGTAATGGGGAAGAATCAGTCTAAAATGAGTGATTCGATTATTGTTTTGATTGGAAAATCAGAATATAGAGACCTATGTTAGTTTAGGTAGCCGATGCTGGTATGAGGGTAACCGCCACCAGTTGGATTAGACCGATGTTGGTTACTGTGAAAATTAAGAGACTCAAAGATATAGAAATGAAAGGTAAAAATGGGTCAACCTAGACTTTGAAGATGATATCATATACCGAAAGTGTGATAAAATGACATAACAAGACATGAAAAGAACAGAAAGGTGGAGAATACTATTTTGATAAAAATAACCAAAAAAGCAAAAAACCGATGTCTATCGATTAACCAATGGTGGTGATATTATGTAATGATGATGGTCACCTGGGTGATATCGATTCTTGTGAAATCTAGGAAGAGAAGGAAAAATGAATATTTGGTGATTTATATCAAATAAAGGGCCAACCCGTAGAGAGTATGACTATGAGGAGTCCTAATAAACCCATAATAAAATTGGAATATACCAATCATGATATGGGGCTTAAAAGCATAAGAAAGAATGAATAAATACAACTCACACCTCAAAATGCATGTAGAAAAAAATCTAACAAACATGAAATCCTAAGATGTAGATTTTATGTTGTGGGTTATGCCATTTAGGACTCACTGTAAGAAGGAGAGAATTTTGGTTAACCAAGGTGCCCTATAAAAAGCTGACAACTATGGCTGGCTTCATGTAAGTTTTGGCATGGTAGATCCTTCTCTGAGATGATGACTGGACATAGAAACCAGCTGGAGCCCATTGTCAATCCTCTGATCGTGTGATCATTGAGAACTTCTTCCAGGAAAAATGTTTTTCAAGAAATATGTAGTTTGTTTTTAGTGATTTGGTATAGAGAGTGTGTAAAATGTGAGCTATGGTTCAATTTTTCAACCATCAGTTGGGCATGACTTCCAACATATAGGTTGCCCACAATTTAGATGAGCTATAATGCAACAAACTCAAAAATTCAAGTGCACAAGTTTTAAAATCCAAAACCAAAAATTATATTCAATGAGAACATTTTATGAAGAGGTTACGGGTATGAATTTTACTAAGTGCAATGCAAGAAAATAAAGAAGAGTTATTTTTAATCTGAAAAACAAGTGTCACTGAGTCAATCAGAAGAAAATAATATTTTCAGAGAAGAATCTTAATGTGAACTTGTTTCAAATGAAAATAGACACACAAGATTTTCCCTAGGAATGAACAATACAACAAACCCTAGATGGGTCCCACTAGATGTGCTAGAATGTTTGACCAATAATTTTTATGATTTTTAGGATGAAATAGATAGAAGGTAAAATGGTTAAGGAGGAATACCTTGTGAGGCAAAGGTGGAAGGTAGAATGTGCACATTGTAGACTTTTGATCCAAACTGATTGTGTGAGCTTCCCTTTGACTAGGAGGAATGACCTGTATAAGAAACACAACAAGACCACCAAATAGTATTAATAATATATGTTAGTGCACTACCCAATAAGTACTAGATCTAGGAAGCGAGGTGCTTCCTAAAATTCGTTAATCCACTTTCAAATACAATTTAATGCAAAAATACCATGAAATAAGGAAATCCTACTATAGTTGAACAATTTAGGTATCTCGTGCTAATACAATAAGTAAATCTAATATAACAGAAAGGTTATGATTAGATCCAAAGGTTTGGTAGGTTGTCTTTGGGTTTTGCAGGTATGATAGAGTCCAGTAAAGGTCCGAGCGTTGATTAGTTGAGGTCAGGTTGGTTTAAGGTGAGTGGGAAGCTTGCTGAGTCGAGAATATGAAATTACCTAGAGACTAATATCGTTAGGTGACCGATGCCGTATGGGGACTAAATTGGCGGTAGTTAGGAACCGTGCTGATAGGGAAATAGGTAATAAATTATTAAAAATGTGTTTTTAAGGCTCTTTGTGATTACAGAGAGTGAGGGTAGTATGGTTTGGGTCGTAATATGGCCGAGAAGACTTAATAATACTAAGAAGGAGGTTTATAAGGGTGGAAAGGCTTGGGGTGGTTGAATAGTGGGCTAGTGGGAAGAAGGTGATGTACAGTAACAAAAGAAATAAAATACTGAAAGAAATAAGAAATCTGCAATGGGATAAGCCCGAATAATTAAAATCATAGTACTTACTTGGTGTCTTATAGACCTTGTGAGTTGATATGGTTGATGGTTGATTGGAGGAGAGGTGTTTGATTTCAGTCTTTGCGGCAATACAACCTATGTGCTCCCATGAGTATTCTAATGCTCTGGAAGGAAAGCCAGATGCTTATTTTGCACTATGGTTTTGTGTCCTTGTCATCTAGATGTAGGAGGGCTTGAAGATTCACACTTGAATGCAATAAGGATCTAATAACTAAATGACCAACCCATGTAAATAGTTGTGAAAGTGTATATAAGGTGACCGATGATGGTTAGGTAACTAGCACTGAAGGAAAACTCGATGTCGATTAGGGTGAATTAGTCCCTTTTACCAAAAATAGGAAGATCTTCCCATATTTGGCGTGTTTTCCAAGTTGATTTCACTTAGGGAAGTGGAGTTATCATTAGAAAAGGTAGGAAGGTCATAGAAGAAGTCCAATTAGGTTTGAGAAGAATTCTTAGTTAGTTAGGTCAAGTGGTGACTCAACACTGGGAGTGATGACTCAGTGTTGAGAGTGATGACTTGGTCACTGTGAGTTAAATGCCCCTGGAATGGGTCCAGGGTGAGGTGGAGGTGTGAGGATTAAATTAACTTAATTAAAATAATTAAATCAATTAATAATGTGAGGATGAATATTAATATGGGATGAAGGGGTCATGATTAGTTAAATGTGTTACGTTAATTAATTGAAGGGGACTAAAGGGCATGTGACCCAAATTTTGCGTTTACATGGGTTTTCGGACTCGATTAGACAATGAAAGATGCAATCGGTTTACCAATTCTAAAATCAGCTCATTAAATCCAACTCCTTCCTAATCAACTAAGAAACCTAAGATTGTTTTCAAATCTCAATTGACACATCTGGTCAAATTTAGCAAATATCGCCATATGTGCTATAGAAAAAAAAGGAATACATAACCACTATAGATTATTAGATCACAAGATTTGATCTTGGAAAGATTACAAATGAAGGTTCCCAATAGGATTCTCAGATTGTTGTGGATGTTCTTTGCAAAACGCTCAAAGAGACTAAGGTCTTAAGGAATGAATTGAAGGAAAAATTCAAACAGTTGATGAAAGTCTTACTCAAAATATTCAAGCCTTTCTAGATGTAGATAATAGGTACTACGCCTACCCCTATTTATTTTTATGTTTCATCAGTTCCAATAATGGAAAAGTTTAATGAGAAGGAAGAACTATTGATGAATGGATTCAACATCTTCTTGTTCAAGGAAAAAAACCTAAGTGATTTAATGAATGTTTTCAACTCTCTAGGAGAGGCGAGGAAATATGTTGATAGGTTAAATGATGAAATCCTTGAAGAAATTGGTAATTTAGAGTTAACTTTGGAAGCTCTTAGTGGGCTTAAAAGATTCATTCAAAAACCTTGGTTAAGGAGGGAGTAATTCTAGATGTTGATAAGCATTTTGAGTTTTGCAAAGCGATTGAATTCTGAGTCAAAATCCTTAATGAGGCTTGTAGCAAACTAAGAGAATCAAAGGATCAAGTGCTGGATGCTACCAATGAATTTGATGAAGAATTATCAAATATTTTCACAAGAGTTCTGGATGATAGCCTGAATATTCTACCTGCAGATGATATATACAATTTTTTTAGGAATTGGTAGAGAAGGAATCTGTAGTAGGTGAAAAATTTGATATGGTAGTTATTAACAAGCTAATCCTCTGCAAAAATGTTTTGAGCACTTTGGAAAAGTATAACAAAAAGTTTCATTGGATTCCAAGAATTGTTAGCAACACACAAGAAACATGCGAGGTCCTGAATCGATGCTTGATGCGGACTAGATGAAGAAGAAGTTCGAGTGATGATGCAAAATTTTCAAGAATTTAGTGATAGGAAAATGACACAAGATGAAGAAAAAGACAAGTTGGAGTGACAAAATTGTCATGTCATTTTTGTTTTCCATTTGAAATGTCTTTTTCAATATTGTTTGAAATCCTATGAACTTGGAAGGATTGACTAGGTCTCTATGTGAGAATCGAGTCAAGTGAACTAATTACTCATATTTACTATTTTTAGTATGTTGTTGTAACTATTTCCTATTTTCTCTCCTTCCCTTCTCTATATATGAGATGTTGTAGCATTCCAAAGGGTTGGAAGTTTTTGATATGACATAGGCTAAATTTGAAAAAGAGAAAGACTTTGTGTTTTCTTTTAATCATTAAAGAATATAAAAGATAATCTATTGCAAACTTTGTGTTGTGAGAATATATTTGGTATTTGAGGTATTATTCTTATGTTCAATGCTTTAAATTATTCTTTGCTTTAATATATATATATATATATATATATATATATATATATATATATATATTTATATAGATATTCTACAAGTTATTACAATTTAAAATTGTGTGTGATTATATTTTGATCTGCATTTTCTCAAGAAAAAGCATGTTCCCATACATTCTGTTCTTTTCTCATTCTGATAAATTATTCTTTCCCTCTACTTTCTTTCTCTTTATTCATATTTCCATAAAGCTATTTGGATGAGATCCCAACCCCGATGGTTAGATTAGTGTGAATATTGTATATATCTTCTGGTGTGTTTTAGATTAGTAATAAACAGGGCACCTCCCCTTTATCTGAGGAGGGACATAGTCCCATGTACTATGGTTGAACCTCATATTTTGTCTTTGAAAAAATATCCAACCAAAATACTTGTAGGTCATAGATGGATAAATAGGTTCATTACATATTTTTTCATATGATAGTGTATTTTTAGGGCCCATGGAAGCAGATTCAAGACTAGATATCTTGTTCATTAAAGCCTGAAGGGTGTCATTTTTGTTGTTATGTGCTTTGGATGAGGATGAACCAGGTTGATTAAATGAAAATTGACTGGGTTGTTGATATGGTTGATATTGTTTTTCGATATTGTGCGTGAAAGGAATGTTTTATTGGGGTATATTTGTAGGGATTTTGTAAGTGGGTAGTGAGACTAACGATTGTGACAACTAGATGTAATGATATTGGGGAGGGATAGATGTGTTTAGAAGAGGTTGTGATTGTTGTGGTATGTCTTTGAAAGGGGTAGATATGTGGATAAGAGGTTGCAAATGTTTAGGTTCATGTTGAAAATGGATGGAAGTGAAAACAACGGGTTGTGATCATTGTGGGATGTCTTGAAAAGGAATGGAGGTATGGATAAAAGGATGTGATGGTTGTGGTATATATTGAGAGAATACGGTGATTGTGATGGTTGAGGCATGTCTTATGAAATGAGTGGGGTTGAGGACTGTTGTGAAATTGGATGGGTAGTCTTGGAAAAAGTGTTGGTGTTGATTAAGGGTGTATTAGGGATAGATTTAGTAATGTTTTGGAGAGGTTGTGTAGTTTTTAGGAGGGTGGTGGTTGAGACACACTAATAGAAACAAAGAAAAAAATCATGGGAGGTTTTGGATGGTAGAGGGAACTAGAGGGGTTGGTGTGGATGGAGAAACATTTTTTTTTTTGAGGTGGTGTGGAAACAATCAAAGGGTTTGCTTGAAAGATATTTGTTGTTGAGTTATCATGTATTGTGAGGAAATCACTTTAAGGTCGAAAGTGATGAGAGGAAATAAAGAAACAATGTTGGATGTTTCTATTACGCTATTAGTAGGATAATAATACATCTAATGGATGAATGGTTCATGGTTTGGATTAATGAGATGGAAAAAACCACATGAAGCATCAAGTATATAAGGCTACAGTTTAGGTATTGATGATTGAAGGTGAACACCCATAACAACAAGGTATGCATTAAGAGTAACAGGGTTTGAGTCTAAGATTTATGAAAAGATAGGGTCCCCACTATCAAAGAAACGGGGACTAAAAGGGCCAGGTATCTCAGATGAAGTAGATTGACTAATGGGAGAATGTGGTTATTCTTGATTTTTGGTCGAGGTGATAAAATAAACTGTTGTTCTTCAATGAGATGTGAGGCGTCCTTGAGATGGGTTTGATTATCAATGGATCATTGGAAGTTTTCATCACAATTTTTGTCATGTTTTCATATGTTTGGATATGAGATTGTTTTCTTGTAAGAACCATAGAAGAAAATAAACAATCACCGATGAAGAATAAACTCAATAGTTGATTACAAACAGTAGACAAATCACGTAGAAGAGTTTTTATTATCTTAATTACTTTATAAGAAAAAGTGAAATGTGTAAAATGACTAATAAGGTCCTAATAAATGGTTGTCTAGGGATGGTTTCGTAATTTTCAAGGTCTGAGTCCTTGGTATACCCGAAGGTATGTGAGGCCACAATTTGTGATGGTGCCGAGTACAGGGTTTGGTATTGGGGCCTACCCCATCAATTCATGGTCTCACAACTACACGGGAGTCAAGTGCTTAACCAATATATCGATAACCTTTTATTTATACTTAGTCAGGACACCAAGTTAGTTTCCCTATCGGGTTATGAAATCCCAATAGTTTCACTTCGGTCTAAATGTTTAAATGAGGTTTATGTTTGATATGATTTGGTTGTGTGTGAGGGAGATTATGTGGATGTAATCTATTAACTTCATAATTATAATATGTGATCAAGCAAGATGCAAGGTTATTTCTAAGCCCAAAAAATGATTGATTTCGATGAGGACGAGATAATAAAATGCAATTCTTGAAAATGAAAAGAAAAGAAGAGGACTCACTTGAGGAATGCTTCCTTTTAAATTTTTTTTTTTATTTTTTAGCAAGTAACGCAACAAGAAAAAAACCCCAAAGAAAAAACCTATAAAAAGGTTAGCGAAGATGTAAAACAATAGGAAAAAATGATGTGAGAGGATAATTGACTAAGTAATCGAAGTAGTCACAAATATTGTTGAAGATTGACAAAAATAGTTGACGATTTTCCCAATCGCTAGTGATTTGAGTGGATCACTAGCGATTACGAGAAAAAAGGCATAGAGATGAATTTTAATAAAATTTAAATGCAATAAAAGGGACTATGTCCCACAAGGTGTGCTAGAATGTTTAGAGAATTTTGTGCTTTCCTATTTTAAATTAATGAAGTGAAATAAAAAATTAAAACTAACCTTAGAATATGACGTGGTTTACCAATACCCATGAGGATAGATGTTGATCTTGATGGTTGAGTAAAGCTTCCAATTTCAAATGAGTGTACAATTCCACCTATCCTGAAAAGTAGTTTGTGATAAAAGAAACTAAACAGAAAGAGTTAGACAAATGGATGAACAAGCTACTTGGAAAAGGCCGATTCTAGGAATCCAAAGGGAATTCCTTGGAGGATGTCAAGTTTCTTTGTAACAATTAAGTGAATTGATAAAGATAATGGTAGCAATAGATAATAGTAGAAAAATGATAAATCGATTTAGAGCTCTATAATTCTAGGTTGAAAGGAAGATCCTGTGCGTCTTGAAAGGTGGACCACAAAAGTGTAGATGTGATTTGAATGGACTCAAAGTAGTCGTACAAAAAAGTCCTAAGTATTTTTTTGGATATAATGGAGGAACTCGATCTAATACTCAATGTCCTTTTTGTTAATGGAAAATTAAATTGTACACAATGTCGGTTTGAGGATAATTTTGTCCTGTTCTAAGAAAAAGGGGTGTTTGAATATGGGGACATCATAAATTCTTGTAATTGGGTGTGAATGGCCAAGAACTTCCATCTAACAGAGAGCCATGCTTGGAAATAACATGTTAAATGTAAAGAGTTTGAAGAAAATGATGAGAAACTGATAAATTGATAAAAATATAAATTTTGACAGGAATCATCGGTGATTTAGGCCAATCATTGGTGATTAGGGAAAATCACTAGTGATTATTGTGAAATTAACAATATTTCTAAAAATAATGACTAGAGCTCTAAAATGATGTTTTCAATTACATTTAGTGTTTCATATGAATTGTAAAAGATAAACAGAGATGTAGGAATACCTTTAGATAGATGTGGAGCTAAAATATGCCTCAAATCTTTAGTGGGAATGATCAGAGTTGTTGTGTTTTTCTTGTCATGCTTCTTAGAAGTCAAATGATGAAAATGGTTACAAAAAGTTGTTGTAAATGATTAATATTGATGCATGATGATATCTAAGTATGTCCTGATGCTTTGAGAAATATATAATATAAGTGTGGGCATGAATGAATTTTTTTGATTATCTTGGAGAGAGCACAAAGGTACTATTTAGAATCGCTAGTGATTAGGTACAATCGATCAATGATAGGTTTTTTTGGGGAAAGAGATTGAAAAGTGGTTGAAACCACTTCTAAACAAAGGTTTTTTTTGTTTGTGATGTTGGTAAATGGTTAAGGGGAGGTTGGGGATGAGGTGTAGAGGTTAAAATGTAGTAATAAAATAGGTTTGAATGGTTTTGAAATGGTTAGGATAGATTTTGGATAGTTAGGTGGTTTTTAAGAGGGATAAAATAAGATTTTACAACTGTAAAGTAGTATTTACGGGGTGTGGGAAGATATTTACATGGAGTAAATATTGTGAAGGATTTTAGACTTAGGATAAGTGTTTATAGATTAAGTAATGTGACTAAATGACTTGATTTGATTTAATATTATTGTGAAGATAGTGTATGTGGTTAGGGAAATTAACGGTGCTAATTTTGAGTGTCTACAGTGGTTTCAAGGATCCTTTGATTCTATCTTGGGATTGAAATAAGAGGAAATGGTTGTGTTTTGGTTTAAGTTTTAAGTGGTAGTGACCTAGATGGTGTAGATTATGATTTAATGGTGGAGGATGCAAACAATTTTGAAGGAGGTTGGATTTAGAAGAAGGTTTGCATTGTGTTTACTTATTGATAATGGGGTTTTGGATGAAGGGTTGGCCATAAGATGGAAGGAGATTATCCTAAGAGTGATGATGTGACATTAAGTTACTTAGGAGAGTTAGTCTTGGGACAAGGAAGCTCTAGATTTTGATTAGATGTGTGAGGTATTTTTGATGGGCATACCAAGGTTCTTAGAATTTGGTTGCATAGGATTTACCCGTAGCGGGAATGATGAAAAATTCAACTGGGAAATATTTGGTAGTATAACTAGGTAATGTGGATTACATTGCAAAGGAGTATATTGAAGGTGAAAGTGGTTTTTCTATGATGCGTTTGACAAGATCTAAAGGGGTTATAGATTGTGGATGTAGAATGATTGGATTTTCCAATGGGGTAGGAGTGTCATTTGTAGATGTATTGAGTATGGGTGTTTTCATGGTGGATGATTCAAGAGGTGGTATGGATGTGGATGTAAATTCAAATGTTGATGTGGGTGTCATTATGGTAGTAGATGTTTTTGGGATGGAAATAAGTGTAGAGTTTTGAGGTGAAGATGTTAACATAGGTGTTGGGGTAGTTATAGGTGAAGGAATATATACAATAGATGAGGATTTATATGACAAGGATGGAGAAGTGGATGTGGTTAAGGTCGATAGGGATGTTGTGATTGTGGTCATAATTTATGTCGATGAATTTGTGATCATGGGGGAAGAATCCGAAATAGGGGTGGATGCAATGGATGACGAGGTGATGGGTGTAGGTGATGGTGTTGGATTTTGATCTATAGTATTAATTGTATGGGAATTAGGTTCCTGTAATGTGGAGGGTGGAGTTTGATTATTAGGTGGATGATTAGGAAAAGGTTGTTTGAACATGTCAAGAGGCTGATTAGGTGGTGCATTAGTATTGTTCAATGGGAGGTCATTAGAGTTTATAAGTTTTTGGATGATGTATTTAAAAGAGACACTTCTCAATGTCTTTGCCACAAAACTTGATAGTATTTACTGTAATGTTCCTCATGATTACATATTGAACTATAAGATTTCCCAAGAGGGGTGTAGTTAGGAGGCAATCTAGGAGATGTTTGTTGAGGCTCCATGTGAGATGTGGATGTGGGTGACGATTTAATGACTATGTCATTAATTTTTTTTTCATATTTATCACCATGCGTTGAGGATTTAGTGAAATTAGTTTTGAGTTTATTCATTGAATTTTAAGATGACCTTTCTCAAGGGTGCAAAGTTCAAGTTACGAGCCATTGGAAATGCCTCTTCAAAGATTTGGAATGATTGAATTTGAAGAGTTGAGGAGATGTGCTTCACACATCACCACGAAAGAAAATTTCAATTAATTCATCATGGAAGGAAAATGATAATTGGTTGATGATGCCACGCCATCGTTTGATGAAGTCTACAATAGATTCATCGTCATATTTTTAATGGTGTAGAGGTTTGTGATAGTGATTTTACATGTAATATTGATTGAGAAATGTTTGAGTAATAATTGCTTGAGTTGGGTGAAGGAAAATAATGAGTGTTGTGGGATGCTATTATACCAATCCAACAGGGTTTGGCTAACAACATGGGGAATGTGCAAAGCATAAGGTCTTGATCATGGGTGATAAGGTAACATGAATGTCTAAAAGCGTGAAGGTGTTGTTATGGGTCCTCCTTTTTATTAAACTTAGATAAATTTGGTAATTCCTAATGAGGAGGATAAGGTTTCACGGGGATGGATGGATTGATAGGTTCGTTACAAAAAAATTCATATGAGAATGTGGTTTTGGATCCCAAGGTAGTGGCTTCAAGATTAGCCATTATACTCAATAATTCCTATAAGGGATCATTATATATATGGATTTGTGAAGTTTAAGGATGATATTGTGATGTATAAGAGGTGGATGGGTTAGTTTGTTGATAAGTTTGATATGTTTGAGGATGTGTGGGTATTGGTGGAAGTGGTTGATAAGGGGGATGTAATTAAATGGTTGTGATTGAATGGGTTGAGATAAAGGTTATTGTTGAGAAATGGGGATGTGGTAAGATTGGTTAGATTGAGTTGGTTGTTGAGAGATGGGGACATTTGATTGGTTTTCTATAGGATGAGTTGGAATATAAGTAATGGGTGGTTGGGATACTTGAGTTGGTTGAGTGGGAAGTATATAATGATAAGAACCTTGAGGAGGAGGTTGATGGGTTTGAGTTGATTCAAATGGATGGGGATGTGAAGTGATCACATTGGCATGGACATGAGAAGTGGAAATAAGGGGTAGAGTTATGTTATGTTTTTTAGATATAGGAGGAAGTAAGTTATATTATTGAAATGATTGGATAGGAGCATAAGTGATAATAGTGGATGATGAGTTGATGGGAACAAAAGAAGAGATAATAGTCTTGACACATGGAAAATTAGGGGGGATGGGGACTACCGATTGAGTAGTTAGGTGATTGTGAGGAATTGAAGAAGAAGATTTATTAGGATCAAGATCATATTGGGCCCTAATAAGTTCAATTATAGTTCTAGGAAATAAAATGACAAGTTATGATGTGAGAACTTTTGTAGATTTAGGATTAGAATGGTAGGTGTAAATTTGTTGCAAAAGAGGTCCATCAATAATAAGGTTGGTGGTATTCTAAAGGATATAGTCATGGATGGAAAATGGAATAGATTCTATAAGATCTTGGAATTACGCACACCCATGAGAGATGAGAGGAGGACCATAAGCATTGATAGAGGTGGAAAAAGGGGTGTTGCTTGTCTAGATGGAACCGATTGATGAGAAAGAAAGGGGTTGGTTTTGACATGAGTGTTAGGTTAGATCAATTGAATCTCTTAAAGAGGGGGAATGGAAATCATGGGTTGAGTAACCATGGAAGATATGACCAAAGGGGTGGAGGTAAGGATGGAAAGTGTAGAAGTTTGTTGGAAGGAAGTGGTAGTGGAAATAGGAATGTTATTTGATGACATGTTTTGTTCCATTTTTTTCTTGGGATCTTGTAATAACTAACATGAAACAAATAATAAACAAAAATATGCTGATTTTTAATTAAATCAAGCAAGTCACACAACAATTTTTTTATTATCTTGATTATTAAAGATGTGAAAAGAAATGAAAAATGGGCTTGAAGGGAACCTAGGAAATGGCAATCTATGGATGGTTTCAGGTAGTTTTGGTTGGATTCCTTGATATACCCAAAGGTACATGAGGCACAAATATGTGATGACTACTAGTACGGGGATTGGTATTGAGTCCTACACTCTCACTTCATGGTCCCGCAATGATAAGGGAGTTGGGTTCTTAGCTAATATAATAGTAGACAAAAACTTGTAATGTGGTTAGAACACTACATCATATTTCCTATTAGGTGATGAAATCCCAATAGTTCCACCTGGTAGGATATTTTTAGATGTGTAAATTGGTTTGTGTGTTTGGATGTGTGTGATATGAGTTAAACCTAGTTAAACTAGATTTCCAAGTAGATATGAAGGGTTCTTTTTAGATCCAAAATGAAAGGTGTAGATTTGATGAGGAAAATCAAGCAAGAAAGGAAAGTACAATGTAAAAGGAGAAACTAAGAAAAATAGGAATACCTAGACAACGCTTTTCCTTTTTATCTAAATTTTTAATTTTTAAGCAAGTAAGTAAAATCCAATCCAAGCAATTCAAGTGGTGCTCCTACCTATGAGGTTAGTAGAAAATGGACCAAATAAGATGAAAATGAAAGAAAAATAACAAGAATCACAATAAGGGTGGGTCGCACTTGGCGTGATAGAATATTTACCAAATTTCATCATTCTGTTTCAAATTAGTGAACTAGTACTAAAGAAAATAAGTAACTCCAAATATGTGAGGGTTTAAGGTACCTCAAGATGGGATGACGATGAATATGGGCACAAAAGTGTCATCCTTTTTCATAGTGAGCTAGATGACCTACAAATCAAGTGAACTCAACAGAAAATGGATTAGTAGATTGATGGGTGGGTTTCTGATAAGGTTAGTCCCGAGAAGTGAAACATTCCTAGCATGGATTTTAACCGACGTTTTGATAAAGATAATATAAAATATTGATAAATTAGATGTGGTACAAGTATGAATCGTAACAAAAATAGAAATGTAACAAAGGATGATAAAATGTAGATATGATCTAAATAAAGTAAACAAAACTTGTGCGGTTCGAAAATGACCTAAGCATGCGAGAGGGATAATTAATGGAGACTGGGGCATATCAACCAAAATAATGATGTAAAATGTAGACCTAAAGGATTCAAGGAAGATTTAGAACTGATGATGCACTAAGATGGAATGACAGAACTTGTAGGAGATATGAAGTGGATCTCAAAGAAAAGATGTAATAAAATTATGAAATATGATGAAAAATGTAACAAAGATAGATCTAGTCAATGACGACCGAGCCGAGTAGTAGTGACGATTTGGAGACCCGAAAGAACATATCCGGGATGACACAAAGGTAGAATGATAGGATATAAGGGATGGATTAATATATAATTTAAATGTGGATGACTGGGGATTTGAATGACAGAGGGGAAAACAAAATGGATGTTGGGTTGACAATGACCGGGGGCTGAATTAGGGTTGATGAAAATGGATGGACTAAACTAAAGACCTATAAATGAGAAATGAAGACTTGAGAATGACTAAAACAGAGAGCTCATGATGAAAACTAAACATGCATAAGATCTGATGATGATAGTTACAAAGGAATATCCAAACATGTAATGATGAAATAATACATCCAATCTCCAAAAATGGGCACAATATCTTCAAAGATGACTCCAAAAGAGTGATGGTAGCTGCGAGGACACACAAAAATGAAAGTAAGATCGTAAGAAGGCTTGAGAGTATTCACAATAGCATATTGAGAAAGGGAGGGGTAGGGGTGGATTTATAGGGTTGACGATGACCTGGATGGGTTGCCTCTGATTGTGGGGATCCATCCATTTAAGCAATGGAATGGTGGAAATCTTGAGATAATGATCCCATATGAGGTGAGATTAGGGTTTAGAAGGGTTATGATGAATTAGGGTTGTTTAGGATGAGTAAATGGGTAGGTGGAGGGTGGAAAATATTAAATAAAGGCCATGGAGAGGTGAAATCATTAAATGATGGCCTAGAAAGGATAAAATGGAGGATTTAAGAAGAGAAAATAAATTAAATGAGGGTTTAGAATTAACTAAACATGATTAGGGATGATTAATAGATGATTAAGGTGGAAAATAATGATAAGTGGGATAAATTGAATTTAGGAGGGAAGAAGGGAATTGAAAGAGAAGAGAGGTATGTATGTAGAAAAAATATTTCGAGAGAGCTAACTCGAGGTGAAGGGTAGCAATACCAAAAATTGGTGTCTACAACCACGTTGCGAGATAATGTATCCAAGGAGCTTGTCGGTTGTGACTCCAAAAACACACTTTTTTGTATTTAAGCATACTTTATATTGTTGTAGGAGTTCAAATAGTGTGTGGAGATCTTGAGCATGTGTAGAATGGTGTCGTGATTTAGCAATTATATCGTCAACATAATCTTCAAGAATATTGTGAATATAATCATAAAGATGTGCATCATTTCTTGTTGATAAGTGGCCCTGACATTTTTAAGGCCAAAGGGCATGACAATGTATTAGAAGGTTCCCATGACATAATAAAAGAATTTTTTTCTTGATCTGCTGGATTGATTTTGATTTGGTTGTAACCAATGAATCCATCCATGAAAGAAAGAATATCATACTCGGTTGTGGAATCAACAATGGCATCGATATGCGTAAAGGGAAACTATCTTTGGGACAAGCCTTATTTAGATCACGAAATTCTATGCAACAGTGGAACCAACCATCTAGTTTCAAGATGGGCACAATGTTAGACACCCATTCTAGATAATCGATAACATGAATAAAGCCAACATCTAGTAATTGTTGTATTTCTTCTTTAATGAGGGTGTAACATAAGGTTTTATTTTATGGATTTTCCATTGAGCAAGATTTGCATTGGGGTTAATAATGATGTTATGCATGGCTACAGATGGATCAATTCTAGGCATATCATTATAGTCCCTTGTGAATATGTCTGAATTTTTTTGAGAACTTGTTTGATATCATTTTATTCATAGAGTGAGAGAAGCAACTAAGAAAACCATTCATGGGTTATAAGAAGTGCCAAGTTTGTATTGAATGGTAAGTGAACAATCCTTAATGTATGGGTTAGTAAGAATATTTTAAAGAGGTTCGACATTGTCAATAAGTGTAGAAGAATCTCCAAAGTAGGTGGTAACATTAAGAAGTGATGGAGAACACTTCTTATGATGAAAATAAGGGAGGTGATCATAAACCCCCATGTATTCCAAAAGAGAGTCATCAGTAGAAAAAGTGTCTAAATTATCCCAAGCAAATGTAAGTAGAATCACTGATGAGGTTTGGATATACCAATGGAAGTGAAGAGGTATCAAAAGTAGTATAAGCTTCCGAAGAAGGTATAGATGGGAGATGATATCCCAAACCAAGCTTGCTAGATTGAGTGGGGATAGCCCATGGCTCTATGACTCCTTGTCCTTGTGGGCCTAGGCCATTACTAGAGAAACCATAACAGAGAAAATATTTATATCCAAGACCATATTTGGAAAAATATTGAGCATATGAACTAGAAGTGTCAACAAAATGTTGAATAGAATTGTAATATGCAAAGGGTGATGGATCTGCTAGAACATCATAGAAAAATCCTTGATAAAGGAATTTAAGCCACGTATGCAGAGTGGAGGGGACCACATGCATAACATGGATCCAAGGCCACCCAAGAAGAATGTTATAATTAATATTGTTGGGCATTACGTGGCATGGAATGGGTAATGTACATGGACCAACAGTGATAAGGAGTATGATAGTACCTAAGACATGCTTGGGGATATTGTCAAATCCATGAATAGAGACAAATGAAGGAGCCAAAGAGGTTTCAGAAAGACCCAATTGATGGAAAAGAAATATTACAAATATTGAGTCCCGAACCATTATCGACTAAAGCATGCTTAACCCCGATATTATTGATACAAAATTGAATGTATAGGGGATCATTCTCTAACATTACTTGAGAAGGAAACTCATCTAATGTGAAATTAATGTGATCTTCATTGAGAGATAAGGAAGAAGTAAAATTATGATACACATATTCCAATGAGTTCGAGGATGAATGTAAGTGTTAGCTAGATATGCTTTGAGTTTATTGATACAATCTGGATGGTCCTATAAGAAGGCATGGATGGAAACATCCATGATGATATACCCCTAAGAAAGAAGGATAAAACTAAAGAAATGAAGTTACATTAGTGTTCAAATGAGTCGGGTTCACTAAATGATTAGGAAAATATTGAAATAAATAAATGCTAATCTAAATATGTAATAACATAGTAAATAAAAATATAATGAAGTACAAATTTTTCACAAGAAAGTAAGATAGAAAATATGAAACCCTAGTTATAAATAAAGGGATAAAATAATTATATGATTTGCAAATAATCCCAGATGTGCCGAGTTGACGAACTGATGAACAAGAGGAGGAAAGTGTCACACCCAAGCACAAAAGATTACAAAAACATTGGAATAAGATGGACCAAGGCACTTGGACCGGGTTAGGAGTGTATATGGCATTATAGACCTCTTTTGGGTGCCTATGATTACTCGGAACCTTAGAAAATGATATTCGTATGGTCACGAGGTGTTCGCTATATGTCTCCTTTAATCATTTGTATGTTGTTGTTATTCACTGAAACCTACAAGAAGAAAGAAGAACCTACAAAACCCCAAAACACATCAAATCTTTAAAAAGGAAAAGATTCATATTGGGAGTCGATTAACCTTGAAGGCCACCCGACTAAGTGAACTTATGATCTAGGCACTACACTACATTTCAAACTCCATGTAGTTCTGCATGTGTGTGTGTAGAATTGTGCCCTAGGTGGATTTTATGTGAGTCACTCTTTAATAGTGAGAAATAGCTAGATGTGTGTAGATAGATGTGTGCATAGAAAAATGAACTTCCCCTCCTATGAAGTGTATGTAGAAGAATGTAGTCCCTTGTCCCTTATGTGAGTGCTATATGGATGCTTGAATGCTCTTGTAATGACCTTTGGATGCAACCTTAGGTGGTGATAGATAATGCTTAGTGTTTGGTCCTTTATTATGATCACATAGCTTTGTATTTATATGATTCCCTTGTTTGAATTTCATAATTAACCACTAAAATGCTGACTAGTAAGAAATAAATATGCCCAATAACAAGAAAGGACCCAAAATATTTGAGCAAGATAAAAAGAGGTCGAGGGCACCCAAAGGGGACAAGGCCAAGGCCACAGGTGTTGTTGTCTGGCTAGGAGTTAGTGTCCAGACTCGAGAGAAAATAAAATGTTGAAAGTCATACTAAGAAATAAGGTGTGTAAGAACAAGAAGGAAAATTGAAAGCAAACAAAGAGGCCAAATACAATGTTCAATTAGTACGTTTATCTCTTAAAAATCATATCAATAGTGTCATGTGATGATGCCTAGAAGTATAACCAAAGTGCATGATTTAGTGTCTACAATTTATTTTTAATAGAGTTGTGTCATTGGTTGGAAGCTTACGCATCAAACATAATTTTATCCCCGGAATGATACCTTGGACAAAGAAATACTATCGAGACCCTATTTGATTCTACTGAGATGTGGACTAGAGTTGTGGATCATTGGTGGGAAGATGTATTGTACAATTATACTTTGGAGTACTATTTTATACGTATTATCTCCCGAGGAAGTATAGTTCTGGTTCTTGCATGAGCCAAGGGGATATTATTTATGTGAGCTACCTTTAGCTATCAAGATATTGATGGTAGAACTAGGAATGGAGAGATTACCTATGGATAGATAAATCCCCACCATGCATAGGGGTAGGAGTAGGTGTGGAGAAAGATGATGGTGGACTTAGTGGAAGAGAGGAAGATAGAGGAGAGATGACTCAAGTATAACAAAGTGTGATAGAGGGTAGTTGTTGTAGCACTAGTGTAGATAAGAATGATGACTAACAAAGGTTTCAAGACCCTCATGGAAGACAAAGAGCCATAGTATCATGTCCTCTTGAGTTTTCGAAAGTGTAGTAAATAGACCCAATCAGATTCGATGAAAGTGTATTAGAGGAGAGAATAAGAACCATGGGCATGCATTTGAACTAGCCTAGCTATCTAACCACTTGTATAAGGTGTTCCAGATCCAAAGGTAGTTGTTAAAGGGTATTATAGTGAAGGAAAATAGACAACATATCCACATAGGAAAGGAGATATAGGTAAAATTAATTTAATTTCAATTTAGGAAGGGGAGCATACCAATAACGTGCACATGGAAGCATAGTAGGTGCTGTGTTTGGGAGTATTTTTGAAGAGTCTTTATAGGTGCGGAATTAGGACATGATTTTGGCGCACATTCCATTGGAAGTAATCCTATAGGTTCTACGATAACATAAATAGTACTGTCTAGTTTAGTACCACAATTGGGACATAAGGGATCTCATCTATAGGACCACAGGATGTGGCAGTTATGTTGGTGGCTCGGGAGGTTCGGGCTAGCCAACGCATGGAGGAAACCCTAGTGGAGGTTTTGGATCCGGGTCTAATCCTAATCCAAGGTAAGGTTCACAACCACCTCCAAACCAACATCATTTAACACCACCTCATAAATCACAACAACAAACACCTCATGTCTAATTTGAGATGTATTTTCACTTACTATACTATAAAGGTGTGGAGGATGCAGCTAATAACATGCATAAGTGTGAATTGATATGGAGAGAAAAGGGCATTACATCTCCCGATAGAAAGGCAAGTAAATTTTCCAACACACTTAAAGGGATGCATGCATGGTTGGTACATAAAGTATGATCCATAACAGACTCTAGTGGAATATGATGTGTTGTGAACAATGTTTATGGTGGAGTTCCATATTCCAAAGCTTGAGAAACAAAGTATTAGTGTGCTAAAGGACATCAAGTAGGGTTTTCTAAAAGGTATGCAAGTACGATGTGCATTTTAAAAGTCTTTTTACAAACCGTCTTACGATATTCACCAAATCTAGCATGCAAAATTTCTCATTGGAGGCATATTAACCTCATTCCATAAATATTTATCACATAAGACTTATTTAGATCCACACAAGGTGTTTGGAAACAACCCTACATGCTTTGAAGCGGTTGGGAGTGTTGATTCTAAAGTGAGCCCGTTTGTGGGGGCACATATAGCAGCAATGGATAATAAATTGGAGAAGCTTTACGCCAATTTAGTATATGAGACATGTTGTGGGTTTTGGTGTAACAATTGTGAGGTTGAGGGAAACATGAAGGATAACTTCCACACGGATCGTATGCGCACTGCTTATTACGATCTTGTGAGATTTGTCACAAGAACCATGATGTTTGAAATTGTCCCCTCTTAAAACATGTGATGATGAAGAATGTATATATGTATTGCAAGATATATGATGTGCACACTCATGATACCAAATATTTTAGGTTGATAGAAAAAAATTCATGAGGCATCCGTGGTCAAGGTTATGACAAACCACTATGGAAAGTAGCTCCTAGGTATAGGAAGCCCAACCTAATGAAGGGCATAATAATGGAGATGGTGGATTTCAAGTTAGATACTAGAGAAATGGCCATGGTAGAAGAGGAATATTCATGTGTGGGAATTTCTACACTTGTGGGTCCCCAGATAATTACCAATGCGAGTGTCCCCAAAAATCTAGTATGTTCCTATTGTGGAAAGTAACATAAAGTTGAGGATTATCCTGATCTGTATGAGCATATGTCGAAAGTAAAAATAAGTACAAAGGATAAAGAATGATCAAGGTACAATATGTGAGGAATGACCAATGGATGTCGAAGAAGACAACTACCCTAGATTTATAGCCCATGTTAGTAACCACTTACACGAAGCAAGGTGCACATAAAAACTCTTAAATCCAAACCACTCATTAAGAGAGAGGAGGTTATGCATGCTAAGTAACCAGATGATACCCACTAGAAGGAGGTCCTCTAAAAGGATATGAGGGTGATCGAGAGATCTGAAAGGAGAGATCAAATAACTAAAGGAGTAGGTGCACAAAAGAGAACACACGAAGAATTATGAACTTCTACGAGAAAGACGTAAATGATCGAAAGAGGTATGTAGGATGTTGTGGATAGAGAACATCATCCCACTATTAGGGAAATGACTGAAAGAGAAAGTACCAAGTGCGGTATTTGAGCATGAGCGTAACATAATACATGTAAAATTTCCACCACACAACCATGAATATGGCAAGGATATCACACTAGATGTGGTTATTGATGGCTGGTTGGTAAGTAAAATTTTTATTGATAAATGCTCTGAGGTGAATGTTTTGAATTTAGATGCATAGAACTAGATGGGGAGACTGCCATTGCAGTCATATTCCAATGTGATATATATGTGAACAATACACGTGATATGTCTATTAGGGCATTGAAGGATGCCTCAATTACCATCTAAGGAGCCAAGTTTACTTGGGACTTTGAAGTATTGGAGCTTACTCAGAAGATAACTTCTAATCATTACTTGGATGTGTTTGGTGCTATGTGAACAATGCTAACCTATGCTTTAACAAGAGGTACATTATTTTTGAGAAAAAGGATGAGCATGTGATCATACCTTTGATTGATGTGAAGGCAACACCTTATGTTGAGCCTTTGAGTGAAGAAGAGCTTTGTTGATCCCGGAAAATGACTAAGTCCTAAAATAGAAGATGAGTGCGCATGGAAGTCACTATGGAGAAAAGCGCATAAGTGAACACACGCAAGGAGAGACAAGTTTGCACACGGAATTAGGAAAGCGTTTAAGGTTTTAAGAAATTATCCACATTTCAGTTGAAGGGTATCACATGTAAAACAATTGAAGTTGTGGATAGGCGTAATGATGGCAAGGTTGTTACATGGAGACTTGGATCTCAAGAAAAGAATATTCTAGGGAATATTTATGGTTACGGGATGTAAAGTGGAGGTTGTTATGGCTAGCTAGAATCTACATGGCTTAGACACTCGAGTATAACAAGATATGATGACATTTGGCATGCAAGCTTGCTTCTAGAATGATGTTCAAGTGATCTCCTATCCTATTTTAGGATAAAATGGGGTCTAGACAAGAGGAGAATGAATTCGTTTTAGTGTATGCATAGGTATTGGGTGTTAGAGATGAGAGGTGTATTATGGGTGCATATGGGGTGAGTGGTGTATTTCTACAGGAAGGGATTATGTAATGGTTCTAAGGGAGTAATATAGGGTTTTAGATCAAGGCCATGGGAAGGGTAAGATGTTAATGGTAGAATCATGTACGATATATTTCTAAACCTCTTTGATGTAATATGAATACTTCAAACATTTTTAATCAATATATGAAGGGTTGTTTTGAATATTTGTGTTTATGGATTAAAAACCTAGTGTATTTCATGTTACTCATGGTACAAATTTGGTTCTCTTATGTTTGTTGTAATTTTTTCTATTATATCATGGTGCATATATGATTAGATCTCGATACTTTTACTCATGTGCTAGAGTAAATACTTATATTTGTGTTTCTACAAACCATTCCTCCATTAATGGCAGACATTCTTATGAAGCTCACATAAAGGAGGGGATCAATGTCTGCACATGCCTCGTGAGAACCCAGCTAATGTTGGGTGATAGGCCGATGTGCTTGGGATTTAAAGGGAGAAGGAAAATGAGACTAAATTTTGGTTCCATTTCCGGACCTCTTTTGAAGTTGTTGTGAGAATGGTGCGTGATGACATAATGCTTGAGCTTGAACAACATTGATACTTAGCTTAAAAGCACAAAGGATGATTTTTATCAATGATTTAACACTGGATTTGAGTTTGATGCATGTAAATGGGTAGAGGAACACTTGTATCATGAGCTTTATGAGATATTATTTTGTTGTTTTCTAGTAGAAATGTATGAATGGTTGTCATCATATGCATCAAGGAATATTTGGTACTATAGACCTCATTTTTGGACCCAAGAAGAGTATCAGAGGCTACATGATGCTAATTTGACATGGACTGATGTTGTTGATCATTGGTGGAGTGGAGTGTTGACTAGATATACCATGGAATACACAATTTAAATGTATTATTTCTCATAGATTGCTTATTTTGAGTTCTTGCGGAAGCCAAGAGGATAATTCTTGTGTGCTATGCCATTAGCCATTAAGATCCTAATCATCACTCTAAGTATGGAGGCATTTCCTATGGCTGGCTAACTTCCCACTAGGTGCGGGGCGCGGAAGTTGGTGTGGTGAAGGATGAAGGACCTTACAAGGAAATGGTGAGAGAGGAGAGGCGGCTCAAGTATAATGAAGCATGAGAAAGGGAGTTAGCAAGACAATGCGAAGCTACATGAGTGATGGACTTATAGAGGTAGACGTTGCGGGAATGGTTTAAGGTTCTCATAGAGGATGTGGAACCTAAGCAATTTGAGCTACCTCATCTTAGCAAGCATGGAAGAGAAACCACCTTGGCTTCTCGGAGAGAGCTCATCATATAAAGGAAGGAGAAGATCCATAGGCACACATATTAACCCACATGAAAACCAGACCCTTGCACTTAGTTTTCTAGTTCCTGAGATAATTTTTTTAATCTAGTTGGTATTGGTATTGGTAGTCAAGAAAAACCTAATAGATATAATTTTTAACTCGGTACATGTATGGCACCACCTGAAATTTCTGGTGTTTAGAGGTATCCTCTCTGGTATAAAATTTGGGCAAGGTGTGAGTACACAAAGCTTGGGTATCACATCTGGAAGTGGTTCAATGTCACATATTTTCAGCACGTAGTTTAGCACAATGGTGGGTACACAGAGTGTAACTACATCGGAGCCCCATACCTGCAATGGGAGGAGGATCTAGTGGATCAGGAAGAATAGGAGCCAATGGATCTAGTGGATATGGTTGTGGAGGCAACACAGGAGGGAACCAAGGGTCGGGATCTAGTGGATAAGGACCTCAACCACCTCAACAAGTGTTTTTTGAGATGTCTCTGCATTTTCCTAATTACAAGGGTATGGAGGATGTTATAGAGTATGTGCATAAATGTGAATTGCTATGGCACGCTAATGGTATCACTTCTCTAGAGCGGAAGGCAAGTTAGTTTATAACTATGTTGCATGGGTGCATGTATAGTTGGTACCAAAAGTGTGAACTACATCAAATGATGGTGGATTATGCTATCCCGCATGATGCCTTTGTGATGGATTTCCACATTCCTAAGTTTGAGAAAAAGAGCATCAACACACTCAAGGAAATTCAACAAGGTATGGCAAAGAGTGTGAGAGAGTATGATGCACACTTTAAAACTCTTCTCAAAATTTGTCTTATGATATCCATCCTTCTCAGAATGCTCAAAGTGGTTTGTTGGAAGATTGATAATGCCTTTCAGATGATTTCTTTCCCATAAGACTTTCATGGACCCACGCAAGGCCTTGGAGGCTACTCTGCGTGTTGAGGCCATCGGAAGCGTTGATACTAGGTTAAGCCCATTTTTAGAAGCACAGATCACTGCCATGGAAAAACAAATTGAAATATTGTCTATGAATTTAACTCATAAGACTCGTAGTGGACTATAGTGTATGGATTGTGAGGTAGAAGGACACATAAAGGATATTTTCCCACGAAATTTGGTGTGCGCTATGTCAATAGATTATGAAATCTGTCATAGAGATCATGATCTAAGTAGATGCACGTTGTTGCAGCACGCGCTCCACAAGAATGTGTCTTCTTATTGTAATATTTTCTCATCTACAACTCATGATATAAAGGACTATCAATTGATAGACCAAATCCATGATGTCATTGATATTGGTGTGCACCATAACAACATTGGGAACAATTATAAGAATGAATGTCATCAGTATGAAGGGCACGGAGATGGAGGCGATCAAGGAAGAGGTTTTGCGGAGGATTCATAGGTCATGGTGGTCAAAGAGGTAGGAGTGAATTTCCCATGGAACTTGTTAAAATTTTGGATCTACTGAACACTATAAGCGTGAGTGTCCATATTTTATACAATGCTCATGGTGTAGAAAGAAGAATAAGTATGAGGAGTTCCCAAGTTGTATGAAACGAATGAGATAGAACCAAAAGAAGGATAGGGGCATAGGAATGGCGAGCATGAAGCGAGATGATCCATAGTGGATGCCTAGGGTAGCGCACAACCTTGAGTTGGAACCTATCCTAGTAACTATGCGGGTGGAAGCCACGTGCACCAGGGAAGAACCAAAGAAAAGGCCCCTCATTATAAGAGAAGAGGTATTACATGGGAAATACCCTAATCTAACTCATTAGAAATAGGTCTACCAAGAAACCATGGAGGTGATTAGAAACTTGCAAGGGGAGATTTAGTGTCTGAAGGAGAAATCATGGAAGTTGGAGTAGAAGAAGAGTGTTGAGGTCTCATTGAAGGACATAGATGAGGTCAAAGAAGTGTGTAAGATGTTGCACCAGAAAATATTATCCCTCTATTAGGGGACTGGCTAAGAGAAGAAGTTTCACGTACTAGAGGTGAGCGCAAGAGGAAGGTCTTGCATGCTAATCTTCCCCCTCATAGTATTGATTATGAAAAATAAATCACATTGAATGTAGTTGTGGATGGATGGCTCTTGAAAAATATTTTGATTGACATGGGCGCTGAGGTCAATGTTCTCACTTTAGATGTATGGAATCAGTTGGGGAGGCCCCCATTAAAGCAATATTCAAATGTGATGTATATGGAAAATAGGATAAAGGATATGCCCATTGGAGTGTTGAAGGATGCATCCATAACCATCAAAGGGGAAAAGTTTACTAGAGATTTTGAATTCTTAGCGCTTACCAACACAAATAACTTTATAACATTACTTGGAAGCCCCTAGTGCTATAAGAATAATGCTAACTTGCTCTTTAACAAAGGGTACATAAGCTTCAAGAACAAAGAGAAACACGTTGTTATTCCACTGAAAGATGGGAGTTATGTGCCATATATGGAACCCTTACGAGAAGAGGACCTGGATAGAATATATGTGCGCACCATTAGAGACATCGAGGTTGTCCATCCATTAAGGGGAGTCATTAAATGTGAAGATTCTCAAGTATATTAGTGATACAACTAGAGTTACACGTGACAATTGGGCGCATGTGACCTATGAGCTGGTCGGAAGACAAATGAAGGGCACTATGACTCGAGTTTCCAAGGCGTGCTCGATTAGGCACCTAGGAGGAAGGTAGTTACCCGGTTCATTAGAGAGGGAAACCCCGATGTCTTTTACCCACGATAGAGGTACAATGGACATGTTAAATAGAAAGGAGGAATATCTTTACTTATACCTTACATGAAATTATAGTGCATTGGTGGGAGACACATCGAGATAATCTTCTAGAGTGGCACAAAGTGAGAATCGTGTTCTCTATTAGGTTTCTCTAGAGAAATGCACCCTCTGCAATACATGACTATCATGGGAAGGAGTGCACATCATTCCATGTCTAGGAGTGTGAGAGAGCCTGGATGGTAGGATTGGAAGCCTTACCTACTTTATTATGGGTGCATAAGTTCTATTCCACCTTACAGGGTTATGTGCACGCATTTTACATTCATTCGAGTTACATCATCAAATGTGATATTGGAAAGAGTTGATGAGGGATATCATTAAAACATTTTTAGTATCTAAGTCTTAAGCCATTGGTAAATGAGGCGTTGTAGGTAGTCAAGCACCTTACCTTGGGAGATATTTCCTTGGCTGAGGATTCAATCCTAGATTTATTAGGGGAACTTGAGTTTGGAGTGTGATTTGTAGAATAAGAACTAGAAGGAGAGACGAAGGAGATACAACTTGAGTGTGCCTTCCTGGAGAAAGAAAAAGGAAAGTTGGTATACTTGATAGATGGCGAGGAAGTAGAAAACATGGATGTTAACCACATATAGGGTATGCAAAAATTATTGGACAAGGAAAATGAGAAATATCATGCCTACCACGAGCCTTTGAAAATAAATAAGTTTAACATTGGTATAGAGAAGAGCCGAAGGAAGTTGTCATTGGAGATTACTGGTTAGACCAGGAGATTTCAAAAATAGTTGAGCTATTGCACAACTTCCAAGACTTGTTCCCACATGGGTACCATGAATTAAAGGAGTTCACCACTCTCTAGGGGAAATGAGGATTAAGTTAAAGGAGGGTGCACACCTGGTTTAGAAGAGACCTTACAGATGAACCCGAATTTACGCGTAAAATTTAAGGAGGAAATTGATAAGATGATATAATCTGGTATCATTGAGTTGATTGAGGAATCTGAATGGATGAGCCTGATGGTGATTAGTATTAAGAAGGATGGAAGGATAAGGATTTGTGTTGATTATAGAGATTTAAATGCTTCATGTGTGATAGATCCTTTTCCAACCCCGTTTACTAATGAGATATTAGAGGGTGTCGCAGGCGAGAGATTTATTCTTTCGAGAGATGGATTCTCCGATATGATCGAGTAATAATTGAAAGGAAGACTAGGAGAAGACCACTTTCATGATGGAGTGGGGAAGATTTTCCTATATCATTATGCCCTTTGGGCTTAAGAATGCATTTTGTGTATTTGCTGATCATGGTACGTATACATTTCAAGACTTCATCCACAAATTTATGTGAATCTACTTGGATGACTAGATGGTGTATGGGTTAGTAATGGATCATTATGAAAATTTGAGGTTGATGTTTGAGAGATGTAGGAAATTAAGTATCTCCCTGAACATTAAGAAATGTGTCTTTTCTACTCCATTTGGCACATTACTAGGTCACATTATATGCAAGGAAGGCTTATTGGTAGACCACTGCGAAAGTTGTTATTTTAGGGTTAGAGGAGCCTACTAGTCAGAGTGTGGTGCATATATTATTAGGGAACATGAGCTATTATGGAAAATTTATCAAGGGCTATGCTAGGATTTCCACACCATTGGAAATTTTTTAAAACATAATAGTAAATTTCATTGGGTGAGGTGCAGCAGGTGGATTCTGACACCTTAAAGGAAAAACTTACTATTACGCCCATTTTGCACTTTCCCTCTTGGGACAATCCATTTTATGTACATGTTGATGCATCGGGTATGGCCATAGGAGTAGTGTTAGCACAACTTGGAGAGGGATTTTTATCACCCCTTGTGTTTTACAAGTAGAAAATTATCGTTGACATAGTAGAGTTATACAACAATAGAGTGTGAAGCATTTTCCATGATCTATGCATTGCATAAATTTAGGAAATACTTGTTTGCTACTCCGTTTACCTTTTATAAAGATCATATGACACTCAATTACTTGGTGAACAAGCTTTTTCTACAAGGGCGCATATGTTAGTGGATCTTATTGTTTCAAGAGTTTGAATTTTCAAGTTGTCGTGAAACCAGGAAAGAGCAATTTAGAACCTGACCATCTATCATGGATTAACTCAAAAGAAGACGTGTACAAAATTGAGGAAACAATGCCGATGCATATTTGTTTAGAATATAATGCGCATCATCTAATTTGGAGGATATTATTGTTTTCTTGTGAATGGGTGTGGCGTTAGAAGAAATAAAGGCCTTGGAGAAAAAGCAATTGGAAATACGTACCATGCCCTATATGTTGATTAGCAAAGACCTATAAAAACTAGGCCGAGATGAGGTTTTACCTTTGGTGTGTGTAGGAACATGAGCGTGTTGACATCATCAAAGAATCTCGTGGTGGCATTGCAGAGAGAAACTATACGGGAGTGTGACTGCGCACAAGATCCTAATAAGCGAGCCTTTGTCGGAGATAGTTTATAAGGATTGTATAGAGTATTACAATTCCTATGACCATTGTCAAGCACCTTGGAAAGCTAGGGCAAAGAGATGAAATTCCATTCAGACCTATTGCTATTGTAGAGCCATTTGAAAAATGGGAAATTGACTTTGTGGGACCTATTTCCCTAGCTGCGTGCAGAGACAGTTCTGCTATATTATCACTTGCATAGACTATCTTAAAATATGGGAAGAAACAAAACATATGAAGGATTGTACGGTGGTTACAATAGTTGGGTTTTTATGGGAGGATATAATCTGCAGGTATGGATGCTCATTGAGTTTAACAAGTGATAATGGTGCTCACTTTTGAATGAAACTATTAGAATATTATTGATAGAGTTTATGGTGGCCCATAACAAAACTATGCCCTATCACCCTCAGGCTAATGGGAATGATGAGGCCTTTAAAAAAATATTGAGCCACACATTAACTAATATTTGCGATGTCGAAGGAGGGACTGGGATGACAAGGTCTTTACAGTGTTATGGGCATATCGCACAACTTATAAATATTTGAACAAGGCCACACCATTTCAATTGGTGTTTGGCACGGAAGTTGTTCTACCCATTGAATTCATGTTACCATCCCTATGTATTATGTGTGTAGTAGGATTGGCTAATGAGTAAGCATTAGAAGATCACATTGAAAACATTTTGATGTTGGATGAAAGGATAACCATTACTAGGCGAAGTCGGAAGATTGAGAAAGCTAGATAGAAGGCATGACATGATCAAAATATTAGGAATAAGGAGTTTGAGGTTGGGTAGATGGTTCTTTTGTACGAGTCAAAGTTTATGCACCATCCTGGGAAACTCAAAGTACATTGGTTGGGACCGTATGTTATCTCTTATATATTTGATTCAGAAACTACTAGTTATAAGTGCTTTGGATGGGACATAGTTTCCGATTATTTTAACTAGTGTAGGTTGAAGCCCTACTATAAATAAGTCTTTTGTGTATTTGTAAATAAGGCAATATTGCTAGTTATCTTAGGAATTCCCTTAATGAATTTTCCTTTATATGTGTTTCCTTTCTTCGTCACTTTTCTTTTCTTTTCATTTCATTTATAGTGGGTGTGCTTGTGCACCGGTATCCAGCTTACTATCTAGAATGGTTTTATGCACGAGTACTCCAAATCTATTTAGTATGGGGTGGAGAGTGTAAAGAAGAGTCTTAATGAATAGTGCCATAAGAAGAAAGTGTTGTGAGTAATGAAGCTTTGTGGACCAAATGAGAAAATCAAAATCACATGGGTTTAGAGGAGTGTGCATAGAAGAAGTGATTATGGGTGAAGATTGGTGTCAAAAGATTTATAAAAACCATATACATGGATAAAAGTTAGAGTAAACCGAGGTAGGCTGCAACAAAAATTGATATAAGACATAGGGGAAGATGTACTTTGGCACTAAAAGTACACGTAAAGAAGTCTACAGATTGATGAAGTTTTACACACTAGAAGGTTGAGGAGGTTATGCATAAATTGGCGTGTAGAGGAAAAGTGCTAGAAAAAATGCATGGGATGAAAAATGCTAGAAAAGTATGACCTTAATGCGGAAGTATAGTGGTAGGTGGAATGAAGATTAATGCAGAAAAGAAAAAGATATAAATAGATCATCGGGGTAAGTGATTCATTTTACCTTGCATTTGTTTATTGAAGAGCTCTTACGAACTAGGCATCCTTGCGATAATTTTTTTGGGAAGATTGCATGCGAAGTGGAGAATTTGATAGATTTGTGAGCCAAAGTGGAATGGAGTAAAAAGTGTGTGTGGAGGAGATTTTTTGGTGGATTCCCGTGGGTATTTATGTTGTCTTATGGAAGGAGAGTTTTCTAGGTTAGGGTTTGTAGAGCTAGGGCACGGGTTTTGAAGAAATTTTGTAGAAGGAGTGGAGCCGAGGGACTAAGCAGTGTTGAAGCAAGATGCAAGGAAGAACTTATAAGGACTTGATGAGAAAAATGGCACCAAGGAAAGGATTGAAAATTTCACCAAATTAGGGAAAGGGCAAGGGCAAAGGAAATCCAGTTAGATCGACAAGTTTTAATGAAGAGTGGTACGCGGAGATGCAATACCCAGATGGTGTTTTGATGGGGATGGAATGGGTCTCTCATGTAAAAAATATGGCTATAAGTGATTATAACCATAGGACAAGCACCATTGAGAAAGATATGGTGTTGGAGATAGTTCTCCCTATAGGAGAAAGGACACAGGATGACAAACCGGTGTATGATGACTTTGTGAAGACCACATTGAGAAGGTTGACTCTTGCAACTCTATGAGTTTCCATATTTCAAAACCTGAAAGGTTATACCAGTGGCTAATGTCACATATGCATGAATATTATTTTTACTTCATAGGGAGGAGAATGTGCTTAACTGCTCATTTGATCTCCAAATACACTAGGCTTATCTACACAGGAGAATCAATGGATGATGACTTGGATGAAAAGGATGTTGTCAAGGAAACAACCATGAATATGAATATAAGAAGGGATCACACTATTTTTATATCACCAAGATCACCAACCCAACCATGAAGATGGCTGCACACCTACTCACCAAGTTGAATGGACAAGAGTGATGGATGCAAGTGAACAAGAGATGGTTGAACGTTTGCAGGAAGATTTCATAAGGAAAAATCTACAACCTCTCAAATTTCTTTATTACAGAGGAGATCATAGATACCACATACGGGGGATAAAATCATGTATGGTAACATCCTTCTTACCATTGTATTTTTAGAGATTGGAGTGCCCGATGGGCCGAATAGCTATGTTTGGGAGTACCCTAAAGAGGACCCTTCCCACCTAAGAGGTCTCACTCATACGATTGTGATATGAATGACTATTGCCTATAAATTACACTTGGAGAAATTGTATAAGCAAATGTGTGATGTATTTGTGGCAGAATATAGAATCCCTTAAAAATGCCATCCTTGGTGGATGGTGAGGTTGATTTCACCGTATAGCAACACTTCAGATAGCAGATTCACTTTGGGCGAGATGACACAAAAAGTCCATGGGGTAAAATACCTTTTCCTTCACAAAGGTGCAATATTTTCAAAGCATGGTTAACAAGTTCAAGTGAGGTAGATCAAGATCACTGTGTGCTACATCAACACTATGGTATCCCCAGAATGTGCATATGTGGAGAAGTATGTCTCTCATGACATACATATGTTAAAATATGTGTCAATACCAATAGTAGGAAAAATGATATCAAGGGTATATATACACCTGAGGCCCAAGTTTTAAAAAGGTGCATACATTAAGGATGATGTATCCATCCTAGAATACCCCACTGGAAGAAAGAAAGTAGTTCCAAAGAAGATAGAGAGAGAAACTTTAAAAAGCACGGTGTCAAGCATGCATACGATTCGCACCATAAGGGCACATGAGTCAAGCGCAGCCTAAGTACTTAGACATAAAGGAATAAATCCCCCTTAAAGGAGAAATCACAGGAGAAGGAAATTTTCCCGAGATAGAAGAGTCAGTAATCAAGAAGAAGAAAAATATGGTGCGTAGTTCAAACTCTGAGGAGATAAAGATCATGAAGGGTGACGAATTAGAGGAGGATGATGATGAATGCAAAGAAGGTGAGGATACCCCTATGTACAATGTACATGAATATGATGAAGAGAAGAATGGATTTGAGGAGGGAACTCGAATATGGGAGGAAGTGAAGAGGTGAATATGAATACACAAGAAACCCCACACTTGGCCGAGGGAAATTGGATGAAACTATGGAAAAGGAGGTGGAAAACATCATCCAAAACTTAGTGGAGCATGAGGTGGAGCACAACGTGAAGAAATATTGAGAGAAATGGAAGAGAGCATAGACAAGGAGAAGATTCTAGTGGTTGTATTCCTGAAGGAAGCACACACTGGTGGAAATGGTGGTGGCACAAGGACACACAATGACTTATGTTAATGATCCAAATAAGGTCCTGCACGTGATTTTCCAAAACATGATTCCTACAGACTAACTCTTCTATTGGCCATCATTTGAGAAATAGATGGTGTGTACACACACACACAAGAAATATTTTTTCATGGACCTTCGAATCCCATGTTGATGAGCCCAAATTTGAGGTTGGTGCAGATGCAGTAATATAAATGCAAAACCCCAATGAGGTGAATCCTATTGTGGATACCCAACGGCTAATGGATGAGCAGGATTGTAATGCGCTCAACAAGATATTGGTAGAAGTGGAGGCAAGGTTATTTTGGAGGAATAACAAAATCAAAACCTTGGAGGAGGAATTAGAGGAAAAGAATAAGAAGATAATAGAGAGAGATAAGGAGATAAAAGGGAAGGATTCTTTAATTGTGTAGTTTATGGCTGAGTTTAGAGAGGAAAATGCAAAGGTGTGTGAAGACTATAAGAAATTGGAGACTATGTTGACTCCATTATTTTGGTGTGCTTGGACTATGCCCCCTAAGCAAAAGTATGAGTCGGCCTTCCACTTCTTGGAGGATTTAAAGTGCTTGATCACAATGGAGAAACCACTTGCACTGGAGTCGGCAGAAGATGTTTTGGTGTGAAAAAGAGAGAATGATAAGTTGAAAATTAAAGAGACAATAACTCGATACTCCGATCTCCTTCCCTCTATAAAAACCACAACACACATGGCTGAAGTTATCTATGACAACTACGAAGACAAGGATAGGGTGGTAGGTGTATTGATTGCTACCCATGAGTCAAACTTGAAGGAGTTATAGGAAAAGAAAAAGAATAATAGGGTAGAGTGGGAAAAGATCATAATAGAGGTTGAGAAGAAGTCTGAGGAAATTGAAGACTTAAGGGTCTCAATTAAAAATAAAGTTAAGGAATTATATCCCTAGGTTACACGAAGGATGGATGCACTGAGCAACCTTAACAAGAAGATGGAAAATATTGTTGATACACTGAAGGCTAAAGGTGAAGAATTATCATTTGATGAAGTCAGTGCATTGATAGGGGATTTATTTCAACAAGCATAGAGTGAGGTGGATTCCTAGAATAAAATTGAAGCATCCTTGAACAAAGACTTCCCAATCCTTTTACAAAGTAGAGATTTTTTTGTTCTTTGGCGTAAGCTTGGATACAGGATATTCTTTCCCTCTATATTTTATTCTTTATTAAAGCTCAGATTATTTTTTAAGGATGGACAACACATTTAGTGTGGGGTGATGTTGAGACCAGAAAATGACTAATTCCTGAAACAAAAGATGAGTGCATGCATAAGGCACTATGGAGAAAAACATGTAAGTGAACGTGCATGAGGAGAGACAAGTTTCCTCATGGAAGAAAGAAAGGGTTTAAGGGTTTAAGGACTTAGTTACTTTCAGTTGAAGGGTATCACATGCAAAATATGTTAAGCTACGGATGATTGTAATGATGACAAGGTTGTTACATAGAGAATTAGAGCTTAAGAAAAGAATATTATGAGAAATCTCTATGGTTACTGGTGTAAAGTGGTGGTTATTATGGCTAGTTGACATCTACATGGCTTGGACACTTGAGTATAACAGGATATGATGAGATTTTTCTTGTGGGATTACTTCTAGAATGATGATTAGGTGAGCACCTATCCTATTTAAGGAGGAAATTGGATCTGGACAAGGGAATAATGAATTATTTTTAGTGTGTGTGTAGGTATTGGGTGTTAGAGATGAGAGGTCTAGTGTGGGTGCATATGGGGTGAGTGGTTTATTTCTATAGCAAGAAGGGTTATGTAATGGTTCTAAGGGAGTAATATATGGTTTCTAGATCAGGTCCATGGGAAGGGTAGGATGTTAATGGTAGAATGATGTATTGATTTGTTGTTGAACCTTTTTGATGTAATATGGCTACTGTAAACATTTGTTAATCAATATATGGTTTGTTTTGAATATCTGTGTTTATGGGTTCAAACCCTAGCATATTTCATGTTACTCATGGTATAGATCTAGTTCTCTTATGTTGTTGCAATGTTTACATTTATATCATGGTGCATCTATGATTAGATCTAGTGCTTTTACTCTGTGCTAGAATAAATACTTATATTTCTATTTCTACAAACCATTCCTCCATTAATGGTAGACATTATTAAGAAGCTCACATAAAGGAGGGGCCCAAAGTGCCTATGCATACCTCAGTGAGTGCCAAACTAATGTTGGGTGATAGGCCGACGCACTTGGGATTTAAAGGAGAAGGGAAATGAGACTACAAGCTTAACTGGATGTGTGTGTGTGTGTGTGTGTGTGTGTGTGTGTGTGTGTGTGTGTGTGTGTGTGTGTGTGTGTGTGTAAAGTGTGTGTATGCATACAAGCGCGCACAAGATATAGACAATGTTTAAAACCAAGAATGTGGAGCCAAGTAATAAGGCATAATTTTGTGGGAAGATGTGCATTCTATCGCTGACACCACTATTGTTTCTGTGATAACTTGACTCATGGAACATATGAGATGGTTGGGTGAGGGGTTAAAGGAAGGGTCATTAGGATGATCAGGTTGCATATGGTTAGACATATGGGCGTAACTCATTTACCTTGGTATACTTGGTGATGGAATGCTGATTCATTCTTGTGCGCCAAGGAGAATTAGTAGAATAATGAAGGTGATCGAAGGAATATGATGGTCTATACTTTGCACATGATAACAATGTGCTGGTGGGAAAAACACATAGATATATCTTATTGGTTTGAAAATAAGTGAGAATCACCTTTTCAATGAGTTTTATTCATATCAATGTACTTACCATTATACATGAGTAAAATGGTAAGAATCCTACTTTGGTACATGTCCATAACTGTGAGAGAAAATGGTCGTAAGGCTAGGAGGAATTACCACCATCTCTTTGGGTGTAGAATTTCTATTCCACTCTATGTGGATGTGTGTGTGCATGGTATGTCCATGTTGAGTTGAAAAGGGAGAGTAAAAACTGGCATGAGATGACTACATGTATTGTTCACACCTTTGATTATTTTTCTAATAAGCCACATGTACATGAGGATCTACAAATAATAAAGCACATCACACTAAGGGGTAGTGTAAAAGCAGAAGAGCTCATGATTTAGTTACTTGGATATCCTAACTTCGAGGCACATGAAGATGTTTTTGAATTTGATAAGGTGTAATTGGGACATGCCTAGAAAGAGAAAGAAAAGGGAAAGCTATAATATCTCATTGATGATGAAGAGGTGGAGAACCTGGATATTAGCCACGAAAAAGGTGTCAATGAGGTAATGGAATCTACAAATGAAAAGGAATGAGGATACCATGCTCCCATGAGGACAAATAATGTTAACATTGACACTGAGAATGCACCCAAGGAGGCCATCATTGGGGATTACTAGTCAAAATAGGAGGTAACAAAGATCATAGATCTCTTGCATGACTTTCGGACTTATTTCCTAGAGGTTATCATGAGTCAAGGGTGTTCATCCTTTGTTGGGTGAGATGAATATTAAGCTGAAAAAGGGCACACTACCTAACCGAAGATTCCATACAGATGAACTAAAACCCGTGCGTGAAGGTGAAAGAAGAGATTGATAAGATGCTTAATTATGGGATCATTGAACCAATTGGAGAGTCTGAGTGGGTTAACACCATGGTTATTAACATCAAGAAGGATGGGAGGATAAATATTTGTGTAGATTATAGGGAACTTAATGCCTTAGGTTTCATTGATCCATTTCCCACACCTTTCTTAGAGGATATACTTGAGGGAATTATAGGGTGTGTAATCTATGCTTTCACAAATGGGTTCTTAGGCTATCACTAGGTGTGCATTACAAGTGAAGACCAGAAAAGACCACTTTCACCACTAAGTGGGAAGTTTCACTTATAGAATGATGAGTTTTGGGTTGAAGAATGCACCAACTATATTCTCACGCATAGTTTTACAAGATCTCCATGACTTTATCCATACGTTTTGCAGCCTATATCTAGATCAATGGACTATTTATGGGCTTGTTAAGGACCGTTGTGATAATTTGAGGCTCATGTTTGAGAGGTAAAATAAGTTAAGAATCTCCCTTAACATTAAGAAGGGCACCTTTTCTACACATTTTAGCACTTTTCTAAGGGCACATCATATGAAAGGATGGATTATTGGTAGATCTAGAAAAGATAGAAGTAATTTTGGGATTATAGGAACCTACCAATCAAAGTGAAATGCACAGATTTTGGGGCATACTGGTTATTACGTAAAATTCATAAATTCATATGAAAAGATTACTACACCATAGAAAGAATTGATCAAAGGAAAATTTTAATGGGGTGATGTGTAGCAGGGAATTTGAGACCTAGAAGGAAAAATTAGCCATTGCTCCTATCTTGTGCTTTCCCTCCTGGAAAAAACCCTTTTATGTACATGTTGATGCTTCTAGCCTGGATATTGGTGTAGTCTTAGTGCAACCAAGAGAGGGTAATATGGATCATCCCATATGCTTTGCAAGTAGAAATTTGACATTAGAAGAGAAAAATTATACTACAATAGAGTGTGAGGCATTATCTATGATCTACATGATTCATAAATTTTGAAAGTACTTGTTGGCTACCTCATTCATTTTATATACACATCATATGGCACTTAATTTCTTGGTTAATAAACCTATTTCACAAGGGTGCATATGCCGGTGGATACTCCTTTTGAAGAATTTGATTTCACAGTGTTATAAATCCAGAAAGGGAAATCTAGGACCTAATCACTTATCAAGGAGAAATTCTAGGAGGAGGTGAAAATAATTGAGGACACTATGATTGATGCACATCTATTCAAGTTGAATCATATGCAAGAAGATTTGGAGGACATAGCAGGATTCTTTTGAACCGGGCTTACACCAAAATGAATGAAGACGTTAGAGAAAAATAAGCTCGCTATCCGGGTTACACCATATCATTTCATTGGAGGCAACTTGTATAAAATGGGCCACGCCATGACAAGGTCTTGTGATGGTGTGTTCGGAGCATGAGCATGACAATATTATGGAGGAAGATCATGGAGGTATTATAGGAGGGAATTATGAAGGATATGTGATGGTACACAAGATCCTTCTCATTGGATTATAATGGGAAACATTGTACAAGGATACCAAGGCTTATGTCAAAACATGTGATCATTACCAAAGTGACTTGGTAAACCTAGAAGTAGAGATGAAATGCCTTTGTGACCCATAATAAGCAGCATGGAACCTTTTTAGAAATGGGATGTTGAATTTTTAGGACATATTGTACCACCCACGTACAAGACTAGGGCATGATACATCATTAATTGCAAAGACTATTTGACAAGGTGGGCGAGGCGCACGTATAAAATATTATACAACAAATGCTATGAAAGTAAGATTTCTATGCGAGAATATTATCGTAGGTATGGATGCCCATTGCTTGACTAGTGATAGAGGAAATCATTTCTTGAATAAGACAATTAGAATTTTTCTAGCAGAGTTTATGGTGGCACACCATAATACTACCCCTTATCACCCTCAAGCAAATGGAACTGCATTGAATCTTTCACCAATATCTCTAGATAGACATTGATAAAGATATGTGATGTTGGAAGAAAGGACTAGGATGATAAAGTATCAAGATGTACTTTGGGCTTACAGGACCACATATAAAAGATTAGACAAGGCCACACCTTTTTAGTTGGTGTTTGACATGGAGGATGTATTACTAGTGGAATTTCTATCACCATCTCTGCGTATTGCATGTGCAGGTGGATTGTTTGATGAACAAGATGTGAAAGAGTGCATTGAGAAATCAATGCAATTTGATGAGGGGAACACTATTGCACATTCAATCTAGAAGACTGAGAAGGCATAATACAAAAACTGATATGATAGGATTTTCAAGAAAAAGTCATTTATAGTTAGAAAGATCATGTTTTTGTATGACTCCAAGTTTGCACACCACACATGGAAGTTGAAGGTTAATTAGTTGGGACCTTCTCAGTAGTTACTAAGATACTTGAATTAGAAGCATGTCAATTACAGGTGCTATATGACACCATGTTGCCCTGTTACTTTAATGGGAGTAGGCTAGAGCCCTACTATAAATAGGATTATGTGTGTTTGTAATAAGGTAGTATTTCAACTTAGATTATTTTTCTTTTCATGTTTTGATTTTTTTTTCTTTGTTTGTTTTTTTGTAATAAGTGTATTTATGCACAAGGAGCTGATTACTATTTATTGAGATGATGCGCAGAGGACCACACATAGTTTTAGTGTGGAGTGAACTACGTGTAAGGTTACAAAAGAGGTCATATGATATTGGAACTTGTGGTGAATTTGGTGGAGATGTGTGCATGATGGTATGAAGGAAAGAAACATGATAGAGAAAGGAAAAGGTGTTGTAGGTGCTAAGGATGACGTTTCTTTAAAAGAATTAAAGACTACATGAGGAAGAAGCCATACAGTGTAACACGAGGTATGAAGCAACATGGTGAGCTGCTTGGTATTTTACATATAGGAAGATGTGTTGTGGTGCAGGTAAGTGCATACAAGGATGTATGTGGCCTGAAGTAGTGGCTTGTTAGAATATTATGATTGTTTTACATTGAAAAATAAGAATAAAGCATAGAAATATCAAAACACATAATTAAAGATGTAGTACGGTGGTATGTGAGAAGCAATAAATGTGATAAAATTTGGAAATATATAAAAGGGGGTGCTGGAGAGAGTTCATTTTCGCCTTACCTTGTAAATAACTTAGGTGTTTGAGAGTGTAAAGTTGTGTGACCTTGTGTGAATTTGAGTGAGAATTGAAATAACTAAGATACTCAGATTGAGAAAGCACATGACCTGGCTTAGGAGATCCTTCTGGTGGAAGTTAGATCAAGGGGAATGCATGGAGGATTGAATTTAGCAGGTTAGGGTTTGAGTTCAATAGAGTTAGGGTTTGTAGAAGGATATCGAGCACATAGAGCACAAAAGTTAGAGTTGTGAAGTAAAACTTTATGCGATCGAAGAAATGACACCGAGAAATGTATCTACTATGTCACCTAAAGGAAAAGGTAAAGAATCCCAAGGTCGAGGATGCACTGGAGGAATGGTTTTCATAAATCTAGTATCCGAGGATGTGATTATGTGTGAAAAATAGGAGTCTCACTTAAGGAAGTGAAAGGTTAGTGGCTACAATCATCAATCAAATGTAAACAAACATGAGATGGAGAATGAAATGGTATGAAAAATAGATGAGAGGACTCTAGATGGGAAGTTAATTTATGATGATAAAGTGTAGAAGGAATTGAGAGCATGGGAGTTATCCATCTCTATGAGCTATCTTACTTTGGCAAGCCCAAATGTTTTTATAAATGGTGGATGTCACGAGTCCATCAGAATATATTTTATTTTTCAAGAAGAAAGATTCAACTTACTACACAACCGATTGGAAGAGTCACCGGGTTGTGGAGATCAATTGCTGAAATAGAAACATATTTAGAGGATGATGCCGGAGTGGAGGCCACTGCATGCGCTGCCGCCATGAAGTATAAAAGACGAGCTAACATGATGGATATCATAAAAATAAATGACATGGTAATAAGAGTTATCATGTTCCCGATCATTGTAAGTTGGGTGTGTAAGAGAGATGGACACAAGTAAACAAGAGGTGGCTCCATATTGCATAGAGATGGAAAAAAACTATTTGTTAGATGGTGTATTTCATTTCCAAGGGAATTATTGAATAAGTGCATGGAGGAGATAAAATAACTTGGGGTGTCATCCTTCTTTTGATTTTCATCTTAGAAATAAAGGTACCTGATGAACCAAGTGACAACATGTGGAAGTATTCCCGAGAACAAGTCCACTCGCGAAGATATTATTTGAATACATATGCGATAGTATTAGTAATTCCTATAATTTAAGGGTGGATATATGGTATAGGAAAGTGCATGAGCCATTTGAACATGAGTGGTACATTCCTAGGAGTTTCCCTTAGTTTTGGAAGGGAAAGCGAGTTTGTAGTTTATCAATACTTCGCCTTGGGAGATTTTATTTGACGATTTGTGGAAAGAGCCCATGGTGTAAAATCCCATTTTCCTTTATAAAGAGGTACTTCCAAGCATTAGTAAAGAGGTTTTAAGACATGAGAAAGATGAATTTTGATGTAGACAAGGTGGATATTGATAACCATACATTACACAAGACTTATGTGTATCCTAAGAAGTCGGTGTATGTAGAAACCATGAAATAAGATGATATCAACATCAACTCCATGAATTTGGAATTAGGCAATGAAGAAGCAACTAAAGCATACATTTACTTGAAGCCTAGGTTGGCCAATGGAAAGTATGTTGATAAAAATATATCATACTACTAGAACCACCTAAGGGAAAGAAAATGATAGAAATAAAAAGGAGGTGCGAGATGAAACCTCCTCGCTAGGATGAGGAAGAAGAAGAAGAGGGCAATGAAGAAGAGGATTCACACAAATATACAAGATGAGGCATGAGTACCTCTCGCAGCAACCAAAACTTCTTTGAAGAGACCCCGAGTGGTTTTGAGTGAAGAAAAAGAGGAATCAGAGAAGAATATTGGAGAATAGATACTACAAAGTCCCCTAGTCATCCACAATGTGGAGGAAATAGATGAAGAGGATTGAATGCGTGTGAAAAATAAGGGCCAAGAATGAATGATGAAAATAAGTTCCATGAAGGAATTATGAAGAAGAAGGGCCAAGAAAGGATGATGAGGAAAAAGGGCCAATGAAGCATGACATGAAGGAATTCCATTGTGAACCCTTCATAGAGAAATTAGGTGGAGATGTGGAGGTTGAATAAGAGAGAGATGTTGAGCATGATGAGGAGGAAGAGAAAAATAAGGACACAATTGTAGGAGAAGAGACATGTACGGAGAAGTGGGTGGTGTACTAGACTCTATTATATAGGAAGTACTAAGGGGACCCCGTGGCAAGGAAAGAAAATGAAGGAAAATCCCACAGGACCACTCTATAGTATACGATGACCCTACAATGGACCTACACGTGAGATACCAAATTTTAGTGGCCACAAAAGATCTCTTCTGTTGGTCTATTTGATAATACTTATGCTCTCCCACGCACAAGAAATATTCTCTCTTGGGAATATTAGTCACATATAGAGGAAACCGAGTTCAAGATCAAAATGTAGTCATTGTCAGAAACTCATATTAAATAATCTCATGGGGATAAATTCCCCATGGTTGATGCATAAATGTTTATTTATGATAAATCATGTAATGCACTTAATAAACCAACATCGGAAGTAGGGGCTCATATTTTTGACAAAGATTATGTTATCAAGAGACTACATTAGGAGATGCAGGAAAATGATGAATTAATTACGTATTTGAAGGAGGAGATGAGAGAGGAAAAAGGTATATCATGCATAACATACAAGAAGATGGAGTGTATTGCAGACATTTTCAATGCCATGTATCCAAGCCTAGATAAACATGCCAAAGAGGAATATGAAACAATGCTTCATTATCTAGAGGAATTATCATGGATTATCTCACATGAGTCGAGAAAGGGTACAAAGCCATTAGTGGGAAGATATCCATGAGAGAAAATTTGAGAGAGAGAAAATAGAATCACATATAGCACAAAGACGAGACACTAGATGTAAAGGATAAGGAGGTTGCACAGAGGGCGAAGTTTATCTTTGACAACTTCCAATATTTTTACCAAGTAGTGATTGCCCATGCCACGAGTGAAGAATAAAATTTAAAGGAATTTCAAGTTAATATGAAGAATAATAGGGCTGAATGGGAAAGAATATTGGCTGAAGTAGAGCACAAGAGGGATTTATTAGCTTCTCTAAAAGTTTCTCTCAAAGATAGATTGAAAGAACTCTTTCCCCTGGTCACATGCATGATGGATGCACCGGATGATGGGGCTGCACAACTTGAGAAGATGATTGCAGACCTGAGAGGAAGAATAGATGATCTCACTCCTATGAAGTGCCTACTATTATTGATGCCACTCCAATTAAGGAAACCAAGGAGTTAGAAGGCTAGAGGGAATTGGAAAATATTTTGCATAAGGAGTTCCCAGTGGCTACTTCCACTAAAGAAGACATAAGGCATTAATTCTTTCAATTATTTTGGTGCAATCCATATTCTTATTCTTTCGTTAATGGTGGGAAATTTTTTTATTCTTTAGAGGTGTTCTTTTATTCAACGTTTCGAGGATAGAAAACACATCTACTATGGGGTAATGTTGATCAGTGAAAACTGCTAAGTATCAACAAGATACAAAGTCAAAACACAAGGAAACGCATGCAGAGGAAAATCATAACACACAAGGGGAATGTGTACTAAATATATGGGGTGGTGTGTGGAGATGCATGCACAAAGGAAAAGAGAATAAGGACTTAGCCATTTTTCAAGCCAAGGCAAACAATAGGAATAGTAAGGTTGAGTTTTGACCACACAAGGGATAAAATCATGATGACTTAGCAGTCAAGAAAAGGGATATATTTGGAAAAATCACATTTAGGGGCATGGAGAAAGAGATAATAATAGGATTAAAGCTGACATATATTTGGGATATTCTATTATTAGCTCCCTTTGTAGAAGTATACAAGCTTTATGCACATTGTTTTAAGAAAGAAATCATGCAGGTTGTTTTGCGAGCATTCCTATTATTAGGAGAGTGCATGGGTAGTGAAGGTAAATTTACCATGCCTATATATATCCATGATGTATGTCATTATTTACAAGAGAAAGATTGCAGACTATGCATGTAAGAGAAAATCTATGTTGTTTTGATAGATATTCAGTGGTTTAAGGGTTACGTGCATGGTTCTACACACTATCAGTAATGATTGATTATGGATTTAGCTTCTAATATGTACTGAATTACTAGTTTTTGATGGATACATGTGGTTGGATAATGATATTTGATCTATATGAAGATGGTGTTATAATGATATAGTTAATCCTAGTTCTTGTTTGCATTAGTTAAGTATCTTCCTTATTATATGTGTTTCCAATTTGCCATTGCTAGAATGACTATTTGGATATGAATTTTTTATTGGTTAATAATATGATGAACATGCATGCTGACACCTTGGTAAGCATAAGAAAAGAGGGACTTGGTGGTTGCGCACATTTTGGGTGAGAATTCAGATTCATCTGAATGAAATGCCAATGCACATAACTAGTGAGTGCAAAAACATAAGGCTAAAAAAGTACACAATGGAAATAAGAAAAATGATTTTCATTTCCTAAAATATGATTTTATAGTGGACACAATGACCTCGATCTAACTCAGAAAGGAGATGTCAATATATTTTGTGAATTTAGCTATATTAAACTACACTTGGATAATATCATCAAAGACCAATAATACCATTATATAATAATGACTCTATGTAAATCAATAGTGTTTGGGACTTTTTGACGTATTTTTCACCTTTTTAGCTTATTCACATGTGCATACATGTCCTGGATTAGGGTTTTAGATCATAATGATTTGGTTTGGAAAACCTTGTTTTTATCTTTCCTTTTTTAAACCCTTATAATATAATCTACCAATAATACTCAATAAAATTCCCTAATAGTTATTAGGTTGGACTCACCTCAACATGTCCAAATGTATGTGAGCACTAAATTATATACCAACAATATGAGGAGAGATCATGTCACATGTAGTTATATAAATCCCTATATGAGAATGTAACTATCAAATTAAAGTCCAACTTAGGATGATCCTTATTTTCATCCTTGATACTTTGCACCATGTAAATTCAAATTATTTTTCTTCATATTTAGTGTTATAGTCTTTTCTATTATTGTTCTCAAAATATATGAGATATCTATTATCATTTTGTAAAGTGATTTCCAAATTTTTGTTGAGATATGTGCATGATAATGACCTTGACAATCATTTTTATATATAGGTGAATCTTCATTAATTTCCCTAAGTGAGCTAGTGAAAATTCACATGTCTAAGTATAAGTGTTTTCCACACAAGGATAGTAAAAGTGGACTATATGCCACTAATGGCTGGTAGTTTCATTGGGTTAGGAATAAGGAATATATGAAACGAAGTGTTTGTATAGGATTATATGATGTTCTCTATAGACTATAAGTTATTTTAAGAAAGTATAACTTATAGATAATGAGGATCAAGAGGATAAATGGGTAATTAGAAGGGTGAGTATGTGATAAAGAGTAAAATGTATGTCAATAGTCCAATTTTGTGAAATATTTCAAAAATCTATGATAACAAATGTCAAATATTAGAATTACATGTCTATAGTTTCCCACCTTTAACCAATTATTTGAAATTCTATACATAAAATTTATACTTGGGATAATCGACGAGGATGTTGACATTTTTATTGGAATATCCCTTCATCCCATATAAATATCTTCAAGTAAAACATGTGTAGATTAATTTCCCATTAAAGTAATATAAATAATGAACCATTAAAAATATTGAAATTAGAAAAGAAAAGGAAATAAACAAATACACATGATTGTATGCAAACCAATTTTTCACTTTTCTAGTCTTATTGAAAGGAGTGTCATGGGGTGAACATGCCAAATGCGATGAAACTTCTAAACTAGAGAGCTTATGGATATATGTTCTCTAACTAAACATACCAAAATTGAAGAGTTTAGGGATGTAAATTTCCCAATTGAATTTATGGGTGTCTAATAAGTAAATCATGTAATGGAGAGTGTTATCCACCATTTTCCTTTTTTTCCAAATAAATTAACAAGGATTTGTAATAAATACCATAAGCTATGAGGTCTTGAACTTGAGACAATAAGAGAAAAATTATTCATATCCCGATTGATGGAAGAGCCAATAATGTGAATACATAGTAACATCATTCCCAAACCTGAATTATAATTTTGAATACCAATAAATACATGCCCAATGTGATCAACAACCCTTTGATATGAATATAATATCTACAAATATTAAATGTATCCTCTTATATAATGTGATTAACTATACATATCAAATCTAAATATAGTCTCTCTAAATACATATACATATCAAATCTACATATAATTTGATTAACTATACATATCAAATCTAAATATAGTGCCCAATGTTTGAATATGGATGAAATTCATATATAATGTGATTAACTATACATAAATCTAAATATAGTCTCTCTAACATCATGAAAAATATCTCTTGAAACAAAATATGAATCCATGTAAACCATATGAAGTCAATACATCAAGAAGTAAATTTATTTGATAAATCTTTTCTAGATATCCAAACTAAGCACATTCTGTGCCCCCATTTATAATAAGGGATGGAGCATGTGGATCACTCACACATCACTCATCTAAAAATAAAGAGTTAAATTTACCATGTGTAGAATGTATTTAGCGATAAAGTGGGAGCCAAACTTGTTAGTATAATGTATACAAACATGTAGGATGTATTAACATATACACATTTGATCACTTGAAGAAAATATAACACATGCAATATAATACATGAGAATAATTTTTTTATAAGCATATAATATATCATCATGTGAAAATTCAACTAGAGATAAATATCATTACAAGAAATATATAAAAATGAAGATTAAACTAACATTTTCTCGAGTAAATACAATATGATATATATCATGGAAATTTGAGGACTAGTAGATTAAAAAAATAGTAATATTCAAGAAATAAATTAATCAAAACGAGCATGTAATGGATTAAAACATTATCAAACATAAACATTTAATATCATAGTTAAAGTTTGTAATCATGCATAATCATATATCAACATTATGAAAAAGACATAAGAAAACATCATTGTAAATAATATCTCAAATAAATCATGACATGAAAAATTAAAAGAGGATCCTATGATATAACTCATAAATGACATGACACATAAGAACACACAAGTGAAATTATGGGTTAAGTTATCTAAACAGACGTAAGCACATGAAAATCAATGTAACATAGATCAATGACAAGAAATATAATCACATATTAATAAATGGTATCATATGTAAGCAATAAATATCATATGGAACATAAAAATTACAATATCCATGTGAGTAAGAACTCTAAAGATACAAGAAAGAGGTATAGTGCTAAACTAATACAAATGGTCTAATTCGGACATACATTTCAAATATCAATTCATACTTATAAATGGATGTCCTAGTACAATCTAAATTAAGTTAAATATTGATATTTGAAATTTATCTATCATTTTTTTATTAAGGAAAATAGTTTTGAAGGGACTATACCCTGTATACAAAAGGGCTCAAAAGCCAGATAGTCAAAATGAGAGATACATCCCAGAGAAGGGCAAAATGGCCAACCAAAGAGGGCTCAACAGCCAAGTAAGACAATACAAGTGAAGAAAGGATCCAAACGAACGATGATCCCAAAAGAAGCCAAAGAGAACAAAAAGCAACAAAAAGAGAAGCATCATAAAAACTCCCAAAAAACAACGCCTGAACCGCCAGATAACAGCAACATCGCAGCCAAAAAGCAGCCACACAGCAACCCGTTACTTTATTGCCCTGTCAATCTTGGTCTTGATGGCCTGCAGTGACATGAAGAAGGCAATGGCAGTGGCCTGAGAGGAGTCAGTCACATCAGCCTGGGAAATTTCCATATCTCTTTTCTCTTTAGGTCCCCAGATGTCCTCACTAACCCCACTTAAACTGCAGACACTATGCACATGCTGCTCAATGAAATTATATATGCTTTGAGGGCAGATAATATGCAGTCACTACGGCTTTTAGCATTGCCCATTCTGCCATCCAGGGACTATAACTTCTTGAAGACCTCAGCAATAACCCCCTCATCATCATCACTTTAAAGAATACCTTTACCCTTAGCTCTTTCCATATTTTTTATGGTCCCTTTTAGCTCTTGTATCTCCTTCTCTAACCTGTCCACTCTGTCCATCAAGCCCTCCTCCTTGGGCTCATCCATTGGAATATTGATATGCAGGAGGTTCTCAGCAAGTTCCAGGTCTTTATGGCTTCTTAGGACCCGTTGGGAAGGAGGGATTTTATCTTTTATGTTCTTTCTTTTCTTGCTGGAAGCAGCAGTTTCAAGCTTCCTTTTCAGCAGGGGGGAGTGGAAGCGGTGTGAGCAGGAGGAGGAATGGAGGAGGAAGGTGGGGTAGGATTCAAGGGGGTAGCTAGAACAATGGCGATGGATCAGGAGGATAAGTCCCTGATGCAAAGGGACAGCCCTAGAGTGGCTCTGAACTTCCCTTATTGATTTCTCCAACGAGTTAATCAAATAGTGAGGAAAGCTAATGGTGATATTTCTACGAAAGTGATTTAGAAATATCAAATGCTTTTGAGGTATTGTCACAAATCTACCTTCAAGAGTGACATACCTAACCACCATCTTGGCTAGCTCAGCAAAAGGTTCAGGGATCGACGCCACCTTGATGCCAGCAGTCACGAATTCAAGATTCTCACCGTCGTCCAGGAACTTCTTGGTCTTGACCTCCCTGTCCACCTTTTTACTGAAGAATTTAGTGCCCTACGGTGTTGAGGCCCGTGACTTGGGTGATGAGCTCTTCTGTGACCTCAATCTCCATGTTATTGTATTTGACAATCCGATTCTTCCATCCCTGGGTAAATCTGATAGAGATGTCTTGGTCAAATCCTTGTACCCTTTCAATTAAATTAGACAGACCCCCGATTTGAAGGTAATTCCACAGCACCGTGTTCTCTTTCCACGCCAGATTGTGGGTCGGTTCAGTTTTGCAAGGCAGACCCCCCATGTTTCCTCTACTCTTTTTCCTGTTCTCAATGGTAAAAATGCTCTCACTATGCGGGACAGGCAGAGGTCTGATGTTGGTTTTTGAATCTTTCCTTTCCGTGAAAGCAGAATTAATTATTATAGCATACATGTAATTATTTCCCGCTCCTTAGATTTCCTTCGATGCTTAAAAATGATGATAGTTCATCTCGCACATATCGCATCAATCATCCATATATTATGTGATGTCATCATATTGTACTTGAGGATCCACACATTAGCGCCCAAATTACAGCCATTAGTGCTGATTTTCACGGCCATGAAGATCATTGATTATGGCTTTATTGATTTGAGTGAGCAGAACATCCCCCCCAAGCCAAGTTTGAAAGGTATTAGTAACACCGAGGTTAGCCAAGCTGTCAGCGACTCTATTTCCTTCCCGATAGGTGTGGGTGATTTTAACATTTTCAAAGCTCTTGCATATATCAATGGCTTCCTCAATGAAATCTCTGATAGACCAGCTGGGGTGTTGCTTTTTGTTTAAAAGATTGATGATATTCAGAGAATCCCCTTCAATTATAATATTTGGAATATTACAATCTCTGGTAAGTCTTATACCCCAAAGAGCCGCTAGGGCTTCAGAGTAATGATTGGTTTGCCTGCCCATTCTCCCAGAAAAAGTAGCAACTAAACAACCTCTTTGATCTCTGATAACTCCCCCTCCTCCAGATTCCCCCGGATTGCCTTTTGAGGCCCCATCAAAATTTAACTTGTGCCAATCAGTGGGAGGTTTAATCCATCGGACTGTGTTTCTATCAATACCATTGTTATTCCTATTGCACAAGTCAATATTCCATTCATCAAGATGTATTCTTCCTTTTCGTAGAGCCTAGTTTTAGGAGGTTTAAATCTAGCAATATTGTCTTGCACAACAATGATGATTTCCTTGTAGATTTTGTTACATGCCTTTCTTTTGTTTCTGAAAATGTTATCATTACGAGCCTTCCAAACTCTCCACATAGTGTGGGGTAAAACAAGTTGCCACAATATTTTCACCACACAATGCTTAAACGGAGAGTCCCATTGCTCCCAGGCTTGAAGATAGGTAAGGGGAAAAATCCATCTCTGATTAAACTTTGCATAAATTAGCTGCCAAGTTTTGGAAGCAAACTCACAATGGAGGAATAAATGCTTTATGTCTTCTGCCTCTTTCGACACATGTAACAATAATACACGATGAATAAATTTATCTATCATTATTAGAATAATACACGATTGATTAGGGAATATAAATGGAATGAAATCACCCATATAGGATGAAAAATGACTAAATAAAAAGTTTATATGTTGGAAAAAAAGTGTGTAGAACATTTCTATGATGGTCAAGGGATAATAATATGTGTAGGACATGTTTGAAAGTGATAGGAACATTTATGAATGAATTTATATCACAAAATATATTGGGTATGAATTTATCTAGGGTCTACCAAATCATCTGGAAGTGACTATTTGAAGATAAAATTTCTATGCAGTTCACCTAGATATATATGTCTAATTTCTATCACTAAAATAAAAATGTCGTGTAGTTGAGTTTTCTTCTCCTTTCTCAAACCTTAACTTACATTTCCTTGAATAAGGAAATCCTTAAAAAGGTGTAATAATTTTGGGTTGGACTAACCCCAACCATCCCTAATGGATAAGATTTTCCTACATGATAATATACCAAAGTGTCATGAAAATCCATGTAGTTATCCCAAAATCCTACAATGAGATACCATAGAAATATTTAAATAAATGAACTAAAATTAAACTCTCAATTTTAATTTGGAACTTAACAATATGAATTGTGAGCTTTAGAAACTTTGTATTTATACTAGTGTTTGACCTAGAATAACACTTTCAATTATTTATTTCTCTTTCATAGTGTCTCCAATGATGAGGAAATGTTTAGATGATTTTTAGATCTAGATCCTAGATAATTCCTAGATAGCTTGAATATATTAGGGTGTGTACTCATACAAATGATTTTTTTATTTTTATTTCTCAATTAACTCTCTGTTAAGACTCGATTTGATCTCACCCTTTTATCTAGTGCATGGTTTCAAAAATTCCTCTCTGACAGGTTTGCTCATGTGAAAAACATATCCTTGAAGATATAATCATGTCTAATGTGAATGAAAACCTTTTATTTAGGCGTTGATCCTCTTTTCGATCGAGGATTGTGAAAATGTGTCATTACTGAAGAATCCCTATGAAATAGGTCAAAAAAACTATGTAAAACAATAGTTTATCCCTTTTGAATATTGCCCTTGTTGTTCCCAGTGTAAATTGCACACTGCAAGAAATTTATCTAATTTTTGATGATACATGGTGTTGCCAAATTTTTCCCCTTGAAAAATTTGAGCAATTTACATAAGGGTTGGACTTGGTGGATATTCAAAGACAAAAATTGAGAAATTACGGAAGCAAGGAACATCACCATGGAAAGGAGGAAGGTTATCCACTTGTCCCTCCGACACACTTTGGATAAAGTGTGAGGAATCAGGAGCTTTCAAGTTATGAAAGTTAGCCATGTGTCTTAAGTGTAGCAAGGCAGCCCAAGTGGGCTGAAAGGTCAAAGCAAACGAAAAGAATGTGCATGCCTCCACATGTCACCCAGGCACAACTTCAAAAGGGAAGAAGTCCATGGGAGGAAGTAAAGTTCCGCAGAGCATAGAAAAGACCCCAAAAATGGATATTGAAATTCACGTTATTCTAAGTAGTGAAACAATCTAAGGTTATAGTGTAGGATGGGTTGTGGATCATAGTGGAAGAAAAGCACACCATATGGATGAGATGTGGGTGGTTTTTAAGAGTGAAGATACACTAAGGGATGGAGAAAAAACATGGCGTGACACCATTGGATGTGCACTGGTGGGTTTATTTTGTAAATGATAATATTTCCTTGAGGCCCTACACAAGACATGATTTCATTTCACAGTTAAAGTCAAAAGCAGAGCAGTGAGTTAAACATGTAAATTCATATATGTTCAGAAGATGATGGGAATAAAGATTCAGATACACAATTTGGGTTCTATAGGAGGCAACCCATGATGAAGAAATTTACATACATATTTGGAAAATACATCAAAAGGAAACAAGAAAAGAAAAACACTCAGCCATCCACTACTCCTACTTTGAAATCTCCTCCAAATGGGGGATCTTGTTCAACAACATGTTCTTCCTTGATATGAATTCATTTGAACCTTGAGCTGTTTGAGAAAATACAATTAACCCTACCAAATTCCAAGACATACCCATCTCCATTAATGAATTAAGAGTCATTCTAGGACCATCTATAATATTCCCAACTCACCTTCTTATGATAAGAAGATACCCAGTCCAAAAGTTCTGAACCACTTGGGAAACACATTTTTTCCCTTTTCCTTATAAGAAGTGGACAAAATGGAAGTAGACTGAAAATGAGAATTTGGATTGGTGGCCCTTGGACCTAATGGAGCATGAGATTTGGCACCGTGACTCACCCTTGTGACTCCACATGAAAGGTGGACTTTCTCTGGGCAGAGGAACAAAAAAGGTCTTGATAATTTTTTCTCCATCAAAGGAGTGTGTTGAACTAAGTGAATGGAAGGTTGGAGAGCATACTTGCCCTTACCCTCCTTGGTAGTAGAAAGTGATGCCTTGGAACACTAAGGAGATGAAGGCTCTACTTCTTCCTCATCTAGAATGACAATTGGGGGCTGATAGCTTGATTCCCCCCTCTTTCTTCTTGTTGATGGTACTAGTATTGCAGATTTTTGAGGTGGTATAGGTCTTGTTGGACTTTTTCCAAAGAGGCGATCCGTCACTCCAATTCTTTTTACTTGTGAGAAATGGTAGGCACAATATCAATTGAAGTCTTGTCATAAAGCACGTAAGACTCGGGGAACCTATTTCAACACAAATCCTTCATTGCATAAAAATGGACATTTATATTCAGGTCACCCCTCGCACACAAGAGGCCTCCTCTCAATCCATAATTTATTCAATTCTTCTCGGATATTTTCGATGTTCCCACCAAAAGAGATGATAATACGTGGACTAGAAGGTTTGAAAACAAGATTGATCTTGATCAATCTCGGAATAAGGAGATCCGAACCTCTTGATATGTCGAGGCCCTTTGTTATCTCTTGATCTATAATTTCAAATATTGCCTTTGAAAAAAGCCTCATCTGGGCTAGTTAAATCAAAGATTTAATTTAAGTATTTTGAGGATATTTCCTTCAAGCTACTCACCACAAGTACCCTCACCATTGCACTAAATAAGAGTCTTACAAAGTAATCCCTCAAATTCAAGAGTAGGAAAATGATGCATACCAATGAAAAATAGAGTTGAATTTATAATGAGGATGGTGCAGACAATATGAGTCAAGCATAATCACTACCATCAAATGAAGAAAGATATTTCACTCAGCTCACATGAGGGAAATAAATTTTAGGGATATTGACATCATGCAACAAAATATGTTTGATTGATGTGATATGATCCATGTGAGGATATTCAACTCTAAAAGACATGAATACTTGCTCAAAGTTGATTCTCAAAAGGTGAAAGGGATTACACATCACATCAAGCCATCTGGAGGCACTTGGGAACTACCAAAAGATTTCTTTCCTGCCAAAAGGGAGAAACGATGACATGGCATCCCAATCATATATGAGGAAGTGAAAATGTGAATAGCTCACAACTTTTCCACTTGGAAAATTAGAGAAGAATATTCTCTTAGAGATTCATGCTTTTGGGGAAAAATCAATGAGCGAGTGAAATTGTATAAATGTGATGACAATAATCTCACATAGGAGGTTACAAATTTTCCAAGCTTTAGAGAAAAAGGGAGAGAACCTGTTTGTATTTGCTGAAATGAATCAATTTGAGAAACCTGGGTTACTCATTTGTTCACAAACCTTCTCGCCAAGATGGTTTTATTGTACATCCATTGGAAAATATTGAGGTCATAGTTATTGTGTCCCCTTATTGAAGCATTGGTGTTCTTTGAATTAATTTGTGTGTGTTTTCATGAGTGTTGCTACTTTGTTCAAGATGAATTGTTTTGAATCAATTGTTTGCATTTATGTTGCAATATTATGCTAATTAATCTCTCTAAATTACATAAATCCTTAGTTTAAAATAGTGACAATTTGGTAACTGCAATTACATGATTGATGGAGCTTTCTTAACATTGTGGTAAACCGTTTTAAATTCAATTTGTATCTGTTTGATATAGGATGTTTATTTTTTCCCGAGTGGAACCGGAGCGTATTTGATCAGAGATTGTTAGTATTTTGTTGAGATTTTATCATGAGATTTTGTGTTTGAATTCTCAAATTTTGTGGGAAATCCTATATTCTTGGGCTTCCATGAATACAAACCTTCTTGAAGGAATGCTTTAGACTATGTGATCCATATTTTACATCAAGAGTGATTGTTTGTAGTATTTGTAAGGTTCATTTGAGTTCTTTGTATAATCAACTTTATCTTGTTTAACTTCCCAACAACACATCAAAATTACAACCAATAACCATCAAATCCACCAGAACTACCCCTACTTGCATTGTTTATGCATAAATACTATGGAGATTTGTTAAATTTGTCCATCCTTTGTCCAAAGTATGCAAGAGAAAGTTGGAATTTACAATTTTCTTTAGTAACCCAAGCCTTTATAGAAGATATCTACATTTTCTAGTGTGAAAACTTGTAAGAGTTATATGATGTCTATAATGACCATGTCTTCTTGAGGCTTCCTTTTCACTTCCCTAAGAAAGAGAGTCCAAATAGTTTTGTTCTATCTATTTCTTTCACAAATACAGGTTACAAAATGGGTCCTCTCACCCTTGTGCAAGAAGAACCTAAAGTAGCAAGGTAGGTCATACCCTTAGTGGAGGTGTTATCCAATATTCCCCAATTCTGAGTGAAAAAGAGGTTTCTAGATCCATCCCCAAATGCCTACACAATGACTCAAATCCTAGCCTATCTTCTTCTAAACATCCTACTTAGTCTGTTGATGTTACTCGACTTACAAGGCGAGACTAGATTGGTACCAACAAACCCTAAATTTATTGACTTAAATAAGTTACCCATTCTAAATTTTGACTATTAGGTATGTGCAGGACACATTTGTGACATTTGGAGAGGTTCAAGACTGAAACTATATAGGGCCAAAGAATCCATACAATGGTAATGAAACTCAAAACATAAATATTTTTATGTCTCTTGAGGATGTAAATCAGATCCTATATAAAATAAGGTGACCATATTGATATAAAACTAAGGAATAGAGTCAAGTAATGCATAACAATGAACACAAGCCATAACAATGAACACACATGAAATTAATCATAAAAATAAGAAAGTAATTTAATACAATAAAAGGCGTATCCCGAGGTACATAAATCAAGATAAGCTAGTTCTACAAAAAACACATGTGATAGTCATATTAGAATTAAAAATAGCATATAGAAAAATATAAGAAATTGAGCATAATAAGGAAGTGAAATTAACTATTATAAACAAGAACACCTAAATAGTATGATGCCCCCATATTAGTAAGGAGTTTGGGAAGAAAACTAGGATAAATCCCATTATCATGTAGAATCATATGTGTCTCTTACATAAAACTCAAAATACCTTGCCAATAAAAGAGTGTAAATAATATGTAGAAAATATTCTAGCCATAAAATTATATGAAAAAACATAAGTAAAGTGATAAGATAACAAACCCAATCATATGTAGGTCCTAATTTTGTATTTTGAAAATATTTGAATGTTTTTTTTTTTTATTATTTTATTATTTTATTATTTTTTATTTTTAGAAAATTTGTGTAAAAATAATATCTACACTATGGGAGGGTCATGAGGGTGAGGGTTATCCCTATTGTCATAAGAGTATTGTTCCTTAAAAGTGCATCATGTATAGTACGAATATGATGTAATTCTTGAAGATGATACTATAAATGGTGCATACAAGAATTAGTGTTATGAGGTTATCTTGTATCAATATCAACAAAAAGAGGGAGAGATACAAGGCTACACTCTATCAAAATTTATATGTATAAGTATTGGAAGAATTAGGAATACTAAAAATTGTGCAAAGTACAAGATGTAGGACTTGAAGGAACTATGGGAATAGTCATTATAATATGATGGAGGACATGATTTTCACCTAAATATAAGTGATCATGATACTTACACCTGTTTAATGAATCAAATAGTCATATGTAGGTCATGCTCACATAATTTCTACCTAGCTATTTTGTGTCACACATGGGGTGAATACAAAGAGAATTAGGAGTCACAATGCAATCATGATGATGTTATATCAATGTGTGCTGTATGGTGTGTCTAGGAACATGGTTGTACCTTGTAAAATTAATTTTAATGATTTTTCCTTGGTATGACACACAATCTATTGCAAAGAGCTAAAACAATTACTTATATAGGTTGAATAGGGTAATCATAAGGGACTCTAAGAAGGGTCACTACCATTTTTTCATTTACATAGTTTAAGAATATGTGTATGGTGGATGAAATAATGTATCTCATGGATCCATGGGCACCCAATTAAAATGTTGAATTTTTTTCAGAAGGGACTACAAGAAACCTATTGGCCATCTTATTGGGTATAACTTTGTATAAATAATAGTAAGCCCCAAAGGATTTCATCATTTTCCATCAAATACCATAACTATATTTTTGGTTCCCACAATATCTCATGTGGTATAACCTAAATATATAAGGAGTTTCATAGTGAAAAGGTTTTAACTATATTAGTTATCTATCATGACAATTTGGATTAGTTAATAAACAATGTGTGCATAAATGAATGTAGGTATAGATTCTTCCTCATCATCTAGAGGAATATTTGAATTAAAATGTGTTCAAGGAGAATTCATAGAATCATACAAGGAGGTTGTGGCAAATAGGAAAATTTCATTTTGGAGGTGTCATTAGGACTACTACAAGTGTGTATTGTATGGAAAATATTTTAATTTTCTTGCTATTAGTAGGTTTTTCTTTGTGTGAGGTATTTTATTGGAATTGTTTTCTACTAGATGAATATGTGCTACCATATATTAACATTTTATATACCAAGAGCTTAGTCTCATATATCTTGACCATTTTACATAGGAATTCAAAGGATGTGAAATTAGAAAATATGGATTTTTATTTTAAATTTGAGGTAAGGATAGGAATGAATACGTTGATTATCTCACCCTTGTAAAGAATTTTTGGCTCTAAAGAAAGTAAATTTTTACAACATAAGACATAATACATGACATTTTATTTAGATTGTTACTTGAATTGAGAAATTTTGGAAAATGATGGATTTTAACATATGTTGATTGAGAAATGATTAAGGAATAAATTGGGTAGAGTGTGGAATGATCTTAATAATGTGAAGGAAGTGCATATAACCAATATTAAGTAAAAATTTCATAATATATTGAAAAATATTGGCTCACATGGTATAATTATCTGGATAATCCATACAAGAGACCATGAAGGTGTGAAGGTTTTTTTATGGATTAGCCTTTCCATTGTAGAATGAAAACATAGGTGGAGAATGAAAGAGTTTGTGAGAATCATATCGAAAACTATGCACCACGATGAAGTTGCACTCTAAAGGAAACATAATAGCTCTAGCGTAATCACAAGGAGGAATCGATCAATCAATGGAAGAACTTGCATAACAAACAAAGATTGCACATAGAGAAAGACAACAGGGGTGTCTTGGCATACTCATAAATGTCAAATGAAGGGATACATATAGGGTGCTAAGTAACCCTAGTGCATGACACACAAGTAAACCCTAAACCTAACCCATGTGAGATGACCCTCCATATGTGAGTGGAGGACACATAGGATCCCACACACCAACACCCCCTTCATCGAAGCTGGGGTAGTGGCTATGATGAGTCGAAAGAACAAGAAGACACTCCTAAACAACTAAGAAAGATGTGTCAATGGGGCCTGACAACTAAAGGCTTGATAAGGTGCCCATATACAAATAACATATTCCTAGAAGAATAAGAAGAAGAGAACAAAATACTCTCTAATCTAAGAAATATGCCAAGGATGGGTCCTAACCATAGACTAGCCTGTAAAGGTACCCATGTACAAAGGGGAAATCTCTCAAAAATATGAAAAGAGAGAGAAGAAGAGGGAGATGAGATGGATGTAGAAGATTCCATGGATGGATATGAACTCTGCAACTCTAAGAAGTCTCCAAGAAGAATGTCAATGATGAGATCCTCTACCTCTAGACTAAAGAAGAGCCATCCACACCGAACGGTGTGTCTACCCTTAGGAAGGATAGAAAATATGTGTTTTATATCTTCCCACTCCACGAAGGAAAGTGAAGGAATTAGCACAAAGAACTCGAGTCCGGTCCATGAAAGAGTGACATAGGTCTAGCAAGAGAGTGTGAAGGAGTCAAACGAAATATCATGAGTGCAGAATCACCGAGTATGAAGGGTGAAAAAATGTAGAAAGGATGTCCAACTGATGTGAAGGCAATAAAACATCCCCCATGATAGAAAATGGATCCACAAACAAGGGTGGATCAATGAAAGTCTCTAAAAAGTGGAAGTGGTAAGAGTCCTAGAAGGGGCACTCCCAACAATGGAGATGATGAACTCCTCTGAAATACCTATAGATGGATGAGGAATGAAAGGGGAATCACACACCTTTGAAGGTGGAAAAGATGCGGGTGTGATGACTTTATGATATCATGTATAGAGACCGCTCAATATCGATGAGATGTGGTATGTGTCAAAACTCTCTGTAATAGTGAGAGAAGGAGGAGAAGAGTCCTCTGTAGTACTCTTGACATCAGAACTGGGTGCACAATCCTCATCATCAGAAGTAGAAACAAGTGATTCTATATCAGTGGAACTATCATCACATGAAGAAATAGAGGAGACAACTGAATCAAAAACAAATGTGAAGAAAGAGTGGGGTCTAATGAAATATGAGCAATTATGTTTCATATCCGAAGTATCTCCAAATAAATATCCAGCACTTTGCAAATTTTTCGTAACCCAAAGAGGAGCATGAGAATCAAGCTAAGAGTTATAAGATTCTTCACTCGAGTGAGAAGGGACATAGTCCTCATCATCACTACTGTTAGAATCGGAAGACTTAAAATTCTGAGGGTCATGAGGAGGAGAAAGCTCAACAACATCATCATCTGAGGAGTCATAGTCTAAATCAGAGAGCTGAAGAACCTCAGTAGGTAGAGAACTAGGAGTCAAATAGGACTTAATGCTTCTCTCAATATCAAGAAATGAAGTGGGCGTCGAATTAGAAGCAAAGTGGAGAAAGGTATACAACTGTGAATGGTGATCTGCCTTTCCCTCAGCCACTGTAGTATCATTTTTAATCTCACGAATAATCACTAAGTTCGGACCAAATTCCACTCACATTCCTTCAACAAGGTGATTAATTTGGTAAAACGATAGGAGATTGGTAGAGATATCAGGAAAACTCAACACTTGGTTAAATGTTTCGCCATTTATCTCTACCAATCCACTACCGGAAACTTACACTTTTGTGTTATCACCCAACGTGATTTGGGACATATCACAAGGTTCGATGTTGGAGAATGTAACATGCAAAGAATCCATGTGGTGCAAGGCACTAGAATCTATAATCCACATCAATGAAGGAGAAACTTGAGCTACGAGGGCCTTCCCTTTCTTCTTATCAGATTTAGACTCTCTTGTAGTAGAAGACTTAGCCTTTGGAGCATTTTGTTTGATAGACTTAAGAACACCTATTTGATTTTTCTCAAGTAAATGAGTAAGGTGATCAATTTGTTTTCTCATACATAGATGCTCTTTATGACCATATTTCTTGCAATAGGAACACAAAAACTTGTCTTTCTTTGCTCTAGGCTCAGAAGTCAAAGTGTTCGTGTTAAATTTAGTTTTGGTCTTGGTTTCCTTCTTAGGTTGATCCTTTTTCTCTATCTCATTATCAGTCTTCTTTTCCTTACTAGTACTTGCTACAAGGGCATGTGACTTGGACTTGAGAGACCCCATTTGAATGAGTTTTTCCTGTTCTCAAATGAGTTGGGATGAAAAATAGTCAAAGGAGGGCATATTCCAATCCTTTCCCAAGGCAGCTTTTGTAGCGTAAAAAGTTGACACGAAGACGGAGTATTCAGGACCTAACTTAGAAAGAATCGACAAGATCAATTGGGAATCTTTCTTCTCTACTTGACATTCCTTTAACAACAATCTAGTGTGGACAAACTTAGAGAAGAATGCTTGTAGGTTTTCAAAATCACTAGGATTTAACCCTAGTAGTTTGTTTTCCAACTCATGTCTCATGTCATCTTGTTGTCCAAACATTCCATCTAGCATTTTCCACATAGAATTAGGTGTTTCAGACTACTCAACGTGGAAGAGAAAGTTAGGAGAAATAGACATGCAAAAAATACCTAAAGCTTCATCACTACAGTTTAACCACTTAGATTTTTCAGGGTCGTCATCTCGTTTAGTCTCAGTTCCCATGGTGATGTGGAATAACCCTTTACCTCTTAGTTTCATAATCATTTTTTATCTCCATTTGAAAAAATTGAACGGTGTAAGAAAAGGAATTGTATAAGCATCCATTGTGAAGAGAGAGAGAAGGAATGCAAAAAAGAAACACAACCACCTAGAAAATATAATAACCCCCTACTTTCGAACTTTATAGTTTAGTGTGTTGAATACAATCGGGTCTGAGCGTGCATCTTGAAACACTTGGTAACTCACCTTGCAATTAGCATAATAACGTGCAAGAGAGGAGACCACAATCGTGTTTCGTGGAGCATAGAAAAGTGACACCGTATACAAGCACAAATTGTAAAAACTAGGAAGGAGGTGAAATCAAATCCTAGTTGTGAGAAAAAGCATCTCACGTTGCAAAGGATACCCCTTTCTGCAAACTGTGGCGGATGCGCTCACTAGTCGCAAGCAATAATAAGGGTAAAATACAATGTTTTAAACGAACTCAAGATGAGTCCGAGAGATCTTCAAAATGCTAGAAAAGCACGCGGAAGACAAATAGGAGCTCGAGTGTTACTACACACTTGAGCGCATGATTAGTAAAAAAATCAACAATAATGCTTAAAAATTATTGTTTGGAAACGCCTAATTTAGCTAATTTTAAAGCTATGGGAGTTAAAAATGATAATTAATGTTAATTTAAAGGATGATTTTAAAATAATATTAATTGTAAATGAAGGTTAGATTTGAAATTAATAAAACTAGATTTAATATAATTAAATCTAATTAATTTCAAATAATAAAAACTAATTAAGATCTAATTAAATATTTTAAATACTTTCCTTTTATAGAAATCAAAATTAAATTGTTTCCCACTTACAATTTAAAATTTTCGGTTAAGATTTAATAAGATCTATTAAAGTAAACTAACTAAGATCTATTAAATTTAAATGAGACCAATTTCTATTAATATCTATTAATAGAAATAGATTTAAAAAAGCTTACCAAGATTAAAAAGGCATTGTATACCAACAGAGAAAACCTATTTGGTAATGGATAAATAAGGACCTTAGAGGATAATAGGTTATTAATCAACCCAATGAAATATTAATATATTAGGATATGCCTTTTTTAGAAGAGATATTTGATCTTGGATGGATTGAAATTGTTGGATATAGATGTTAGGAAAATAATTTTGGACCATATGTGTAGTACTAGGTCTAGATATAGAGGCTAAATAATATGTAGGAATATACATCATAGCTTGGGTTACCATGTGCGATGCCCCCATATTTATATCACTAAATGTAGGTATATATCAGGTAGAAGGGTAGAATATCCTCTAGAAGGGGATTTACATCATTTAAGGGTTCAACTGAATTTTCCCATATCTTGGTATTTTTTTGAACATTATCATTTTTGAGTAGATGGTAATATTAATATAACATTATCAATATTTTTAGGTTGATCCTTGAGCATTTGAGTGACTGTATTAGTTTGGATTGTACATAGTTTTTGATGGAAAATAATAACTTGATCATTATTAGTTTCATATTGATCCCCATCATGGTTAGACATAATATTAATGATAATTATATCTTCTCGTAAATGTGTAGAAGTTTGATGAACTTAAAAATTCCACCCTCTATTATGTTAGGAAAGAATTTAATAGGAAAATCCACATGTGCATCACTTATATGGGACATCTTATTAGAATAATGAGGTACTAAGGGTAATAAGATGTATTGTATGTGATATCCACTTAACCGAGCACTTTAGCATGTTAGTTTAATAGATTTATCTTTTATAGATGGTATAAAAGGATAACATTTGACTATACTCCAAAGGATATAATGGACTTGTAAAAACCCAAAAATGATAAACATCATGCCTAAAAATAGCAAGGATCAACTACGATATGAAACCCTAAGGGAAATAATCAGTAGTTGTAAGTATAAATAAATAAAAGGTTTTACCAAATAATAATACTAGGGTTAATATAATAAATACTATTACTTTAATGTTTATGCTATGAGAAAGAATGATATATACAAAATAAAGAAATCCTAAATCATGTGAGGATAAAATCAACATAACTTTTGGAAGCTATATAAAGAGATACAATGATTAGGGTTAGAAATATCAGCATCATTCTATAAGGTATGGAAATATGAAAGTGATTTAAAAATATGTGAATAGACTATGTAGAGTTTCAAAATTGTGGTTATAAATTATAATACCTAATAGTGAGCTTTGGATAGAATCTCTCGTAAGATATAATCACCTAGATATTTCATCCTCGTGTGGCCAATCTTGGTCTTTACTTTGTGATATTTTTCTTGACTCTGAACTTGGTGTTCCTATGTCTCTAGATTTTGGATTTATGTTAAAAATATAGTGATGAAACTTGTGTACTTAGAAATGTTTCATCCTTTTTGAAACCCTTGTTCCTCACTTTAAAACTATAAAATGTGGTTAATATGATGAATTGGACCAATCTCAAAATCCCCTAACTTCCTGAGCATTTCCTACATATCACTACATTGAAATGACCTTAGTATCATGTAATTCTCCATATTGTTGGATGTGTTTCTATGTGCAGAAAAATGTGAATTTGGAAATCCCCAATAAGGCATTCAAATCTTGGTAATGAATTTTGCTTTTGATTGTGGCACATGAGATATATCTAGTTAGTAAATATCTATGTATTTAGGCTTGAGCTTGTTGTAATGATCTAAGGAATATATGATGCAATGATTAGGGTGAAAATTACTTCTTAAAGTGTGCTTGAGTGTGATATCTCTTAGATGATATAAATTTTATAGGTTTATATGATTTTATATCTAACTTATGTGAATGATTTCCTTATTAATTGACCCTAAGATAATCAGGGCGACTTACCATTTGAAAATACAAATCTTGCGACTATAATATATATAATAATTATCCTTAGATATAAATTTTGGCTGAATTTTTCTTCTATTAGGATTTTTTTCTAAGTTTAGATTGGAACCTGATAAAACAAATGATGAGAATAGCTAGGAGTCTATAGATGTGTTTTATATAGGGTACATTGTTCCAAAATTAATAAGAAGAAGAAAAAGTGGTGACATCATGGAATCAAAGTGTTAGAATTGAGAAAGATTCCTCGTTATTAAGTTAATAAATTTATAAATTGGATTATGCTAGAATACATTCAAATTGATTATTGTTATGTGCATGAGCTATAAATTTAAGGTACTATAGTATGCTACTACATATATGTAGAGATGTATATACACATACATGTGTAATTATACATAAATAATAATATCATGATTTCATCAAATAAATACTCATGCGTAAAACTCATTTATAATTATTTCTCATAATAATATCTAATGCCCGTATACATAATTCATGACTAAGGAAAATTTAACCATTCCTAGATATATAGATTCAATCCTTCCCTAAGTAGAGCCATGTATTTTACATTTAACCATTAATTAAAAAACCCTAAATTGTCACATCTACTCCAAGAATTATATTCCAAATAAATTCTACCACCATAAATTTTCTAGAGCTTACATTTTATGTTTTCGGAACTTAAGATCAAAAATGTAAGGTTAAAAACTTAATTTATAGATAAGTTTCAATAAACTTGTGTGTTTAATGATAGTGAAAAATCCACTCCCCTCCTTCCAAAATGTTTGTAATAGGATCTCAAAATATTCTATGGAAATATAACATCAAATTCCCACTCTTTATTTTTTTTAACTTCTTTGAGTTAAGGTTCAAAATATCATATTAAAATACACCACTTCGATGCAACAATACTTGCCAAATTTATTAGAATAGAACTAGGGATTGATTTGAGTGTAACTCAAAAAATAATTCATATGATAACTTATATTGGAAATTAATTACTTTAAAACTATGATTCAAATATTATAATATCAATTTGACAATGTGTTCAAGTCCAAGATCCATAATCAATAGTGTAGTTGGTTTTATTTATTTAAATTTTTAACATACCTTTCTAGTTTATTCCAAGAGATTCCCACTAAAAATGAAAACCATGCTAGGTCCCCCATTTATTAATTTTTTTATATTCATATAAAAATAATCTTAGTAAATCCCAAGAATAGTAATTCAAAATTACAAGAAAGAGTCCCCTTATTCCTCAAGTCATTTTAATTGTCAACGTAACCCGATGCCATGCTCAATGTTCTAAAAAATTAAATGGTAGTCAATGTAATCCTCACACTATATTCATGAAATCAAGCACTTTATAGTTACATAAATTCCACTAGGTATGTCATTATATGCATGATTCTTAGGTAAGAAGACTAGACACTAATAACACTTATTTTAATCTTTCGTTGATTTTATTTTTTCCAAACTATTATTGTTTTTTTTTATAGAATGATGAATTTACTTTGTATACTAGACAACATGTGACCCGTCTCTCGTATTGGCCCTTATATCTTTTGAGCATCTCGAGACACTACCACCTATTAGGGACAGGAATGTCTCAGGTGTTACTATCCCCTTTGGGCATTTTTGTCCCTTTCCTGCATTTTCTTGATTTTGAATTTCCACATCATTTGGTATCTTTCTTAGAGTCTCTTTTATCACTTTGGGTATAATTTTTTAGTTGTTAATGATGAAACAATATTCAAATATTTCATTTGGGATTCATCATTCACTGCATGGGAAGGGGAATTTCTGAATTCCATCTCACACATTCATCTTGGGGAAAAGTAGTTGAGCTTCATTATCTTTGTTTGATTAGAAAAAGGGAAACCTAGCTTCAAGGAACACAATTTAAATCAAATTTTCAAAAGAATTACATAGAGTTTGAATTATATTGTAGTTTTTAGTGACTATTACATTGGGGTGACCACCAAGGTTAGTCCAAATCACGAATATGCACTATTTATTCCATTTAATGTTTTATTGAGATTTATGTAGCTAACTATGGCTTATTTTAGGTATAAGTGCATTAGAGAAACCCTACAAAAATTAAGAGCAAAAAAAGTGAAGTGAAGGTGATATTGATGGATTTTGAAATAACTAGGTCTCAGTACTCACTACTAGGACACTAGTGCAAGGTTTGGATAATACCGTCTCTATTGGTATTGTCCTCTTTTTGACATTATTATCTCACAAAATTTTAGATCACAATTTTTTAGATAGAGCATAAATAACCCATACTAATCCTCTTGCACTTAGTTGCTAGTCTAGAATCAATCCAGATCTCTAGATACAAGCTAAGTCACTCTCATCTCTGATCTTACACACCTACTTGTACTTTTCATGCTAGATATCTCTTGTTATTGCTATATTAATTTTATCTCATTAATATGATATGTTGGATGTGACAATGTTTAAGAGGGGGTAATTTAGTCACCATTAAAAAATTCACTCTTTATACTTCAAACATAAAACACACATCCTCATGAAACACATATATTAATGCTTGATCACAATCAGTTACAAGTAAACCATGAAATATACTTCACCAAAGAAATAATTCATGCATACATATCAATAATAACATAATATATACTCAAAACCTTTCTTTATTGATATTCAAATCAGATCACAACAAATGATGCCTTCAACAATACAACAACAAGATATAATCAAGTGATATCAATGCAATCAACTATGCCTCTTGAATACACAAGAGTATATTAATATTTAGCATAATATTTCAGATACATAGAAATAACATCAACATGCTCTGAATATAACTATCAACACATGACACCAACTCTTCCCTCCTTCATCAACTTGCCATCAAGGAAACTTCACCATCCTTTTCTTTGCTCAAATCCACCTCATGAAAATATCACCATATAATAACCTAGAATGTTATTTTAGGAGATTTTGGCCAGGCCCAAAGGGGCTTTACTTTGCAGCAAGAGTTATTCAAAATAAGATAAAAGGGTTTCTAAAAGATTAGCAACATTACACCCAAAACTTCACTTTTATAGGATATTCTTGATTCAAATTCAAAAGAGGCCAGTTTCCATCCCTTAGCTCAACCACACCAACTCAAAAAATTCCATATGAATCACTAAAACATTCATAATTTACCCATATAGATCGGCCATACCAAAACCTTCATCCATGCACAAAAATCCTCAAAATGCCATCACTAGAATGATAAAAATCCCCTCATACAAGATTTTTTTATTAAAGATCTAAAAATAGCCAAAAATTATTAATATTAAATTTAAACATCATATATGCTCATAATTTTCATGAAACAATCATATTATTTCATTTAATGGGCCCACTGACTCATTTCCTTCACTAAACAACTACTAACAACAACCTGTTTTCATATTTGAGCCTCAAACACACCCAAGAACACCTAAAATATGGAATTTTACAACTCAATGTAATTCCCATGACATGTAAAAATAATCTACACAAGTTAGAGATCATGAAGCATCCACTAGTTCAAACCACAACTTTACCCTTTACCAAATCAAGCTTCCCAAAAATTAGTTTTACAAATGCAACTAGTTTGCACCCTTTATGAAACTTTAAAGACCTAAAAATGGATTCATTAGATTCCACATTCATCTCTATTCACATTAAAATTGATAGAAATCATCAACCAATCCATTTAATTCACTAACCAACTCAATCTTTCGAAAAAACAATTTTTTCCTACAAATCCAAAAATTTCTTGTCCACAAAATGACACGAAACCACACAAAAATTCATTATCATGAAACCAAAATTAAACCACTAGAAAAATATCTGAATCCTATTTCCATAAAATATTGTAAATCCTTCCAAATCCAAGTGGAAGGCCTTCAACCAAGCTGATTTATGTAAAATGCCTGAAATTGCCCCAAAATTGCCCTTTGTCCTGTGAACATAAATGAAGCATACTAGACTATTTAACTACATCACCATGATCTAAAATCATCATGGAAATAAATAAAAACTCATGTAATTTCCATAATTTCCATTTAGTTTGTAATTCATTTGGACAACCTTTTCCCAAACTAAACTTCTTCGAAATTGACGTGTTTTAGTGAGGTCCACTCATCACCATAAGTTCTGTCATACCTTCTCAAAACTTGTAGGATTAATCTACGTAATAAAATCATCATAAATACATTATCAAACAAAACTAGCCATTTAGGAAGAAAATATCTCCTACCACTTTTGAGCTAGGGTGTCAAACTCATAAAAAGTTGTTTACCTTCTTAACATTCATTCATAAAAATGTGACAATGAAATGATCTAATTATTTTTATGAAACCTCATAGATTAAATGTATAAACATCCATAAGGTCCCATGAAAATAACTAACAATTCAGGGTGACCATCAAAATATTCAATTTTAGTTGGAAATGATCTTGTTCTTAACCTTGTTTCACCAAAAACATCATATCTTGAAAAATTATCATCATGGCAACCTGAATTTTTTCCCACAACATCATGACACACCCTAATAACATCTAAAATCATCACCATATCACACATATCTATCCATATCTCCATATTATCTCATTTTCATAGCTATCCTTAAGGGTTTTGCACTGTAAAGGCTAGGGTCAACTGAAACAACCTCATAAATCATCATCAAAAAAATAAAAAAGGTCATAACATATCTAGTACGTCATAAATCAATTGCCTACATGTAGTCATGAGCTCATATATCTCTAAAACTCATCCTTGTGCCTTTTGACAACCATACTTGGTCCAAATGAGCACCTGAAACATGCTCACCAACATGTATCTTCACCCTCAAGTTCATATGAGTGTCCAAGAACTCTCAAAACATTCTCTCCATCATTACAAAATTATTCTCAAGTTACGAAGAAGCTCATACTACCATGCACTATTGCCTAGGCTAACTAGGTCACCTGTAGGCTTGCTAAAACAAGTAATTCTCACTGAAACACCTGATATCACCATGCACACCTCTGAATTTGCATGTCATCATCATCCATAACATGTTATAACCCTCTACTCCATCATCCAATTTTTCATTAATGAGGTTTTTCATTAATGAAAACACCTATATACAACAACATGCCAACAATCTCCCCTTTGTCATTAATGGAAAACCACCTGAACTTCTTCCCATTTTTGCATTAATTAAAAAGGAATACTTGTGATAACAAGTTCTTAATCTCCATAAGCTTCATAGAATCATGATTTTGTTAGAAACATCAACCAAAAGTCTCATTCTAGATTAAAAACATGAGATTCTTCACAAAATTTGATTTTTGGCTTCATTTCAAGAAGGAAAACACCATGCTCCCCAGGGTAGAACACATACAATACCTAAACATGCCATTAAACATGAATAAAGCAATATCATACCTCTATTTTGGGATAAAATACCATCATCCACCTTCTAAGCATGCAAAAATTCCATTTCACCTCAAAACTCTATTTTTCCCTCCATGAGATCATTGTAGCAGACATATACCTGAAGCATACTCTTCATGAACATGCCAAAAATGGTGAATAAGTACCAAGAAATACACTTTACCTTCATCCTTGAGCTAACTTAGCTTGAGAAGATATAATTTTGGCTCTAGGTATTTCTCTTCTTATCATTACTCAACCATTGGGACTGATTTCCCTAAACAGACACCTTAGTGCATTATATGCCAACTTTGATGAGCTCAAGAACACCATGTGTTAGAATTAACAAGGAATGAGTGGGAAGGTGAATTAGTCCTGTAATAATTTTTTTTTATTTTCTTCTTAAAACAATGAACATACAATCTATGAATCACATATACAAGTGCTTGATCATCATTTGATATAGTCTATTATGACATGCATACATGACAAACTTAGAGATTTTCTTTATTGATATTCAGAACAAAGTACAAAACCTTGATCCTTATCAAAATTTTACAAACAAGAGCTCAATGGCATTCAGCTACAAAATAGTAAGACTATTCTCCTTCATCAATTTTTCATTATAGAGACTTCATTTTCTACAATCCACAACAACTAGCTACAAACCTAGAAGAAACTTCTAGGGGTTTTGGGCTATGCCCAAGGGGTTTTGATTTACAACAAAGTTTTCTTCAACAGAAGATAAAATGAGGTTTTCATCACACATTTTTAAGACAAAATCATCTCCATTTTGTACACCATTCAATTAGTTTTCCATATTTCACAACCTTTTCAACTTCTTTAACTTCACTCATTCTTGATCTTGTCTATTCATCTTCTAACACCAAGTCTCATATGTTTAGAGTTCTAACTATCCATTTATGACAAGTTCAACAACTCTCACCTTGATTACTCTAATACCATAGAAACATCTAAACCTCTCATACATTTTTTCAGTAATGTTTCATATTGATTTTGTTGATCTCCACTAGACTCTTCAAGTATCTTTTCATACTCAATAGCTTGAGCTTCTCAACTTCTTTTGGAATTTTCCTTCATTTTCCATTGAAAACTTGAAAAGGAATTGACCACCTTGAATTAATGAGAAAAACATGTGACTCTTGACCTAATCCTTCGAGCTTGTGAAAATTTAAAGAGATGGTCGATATTATTATATGTTTAAGAGATCATGAGTTTCATCTTATTTAACCAGGACAATTTTGGTGTACTTGAACAACATTGTTCCTTGGTATTCAACATTGTCCTCTTTTTGAACCTTGATCAAATTATTATTTTATCCCTTTAATCAAACTAATAGATATTTCAATGCATGCTCATAGGATTAATAGTTTATTTCGGGTGTCAATGCATTCTCGCCCCCATCATACAAGATAGCTTGAGCAACAATTTTGAACAAGAAACACAAATCTGTGTTCAACTGTATAAACTTCCATTACCCTGTCACAAGAAATTTATAATTCAAATGAGATGAGACTTGTTCAAACAACTTCCTACCTTTTTCATCCTCCTGGATCTTGGAGAAGACAATAGAAAAATTACCTTTGCATGAAATTGTGAGAAACCATGATGAAAGCCTTTACTTCACTGTCAAACTTGAATGACATAGCTTGCAAGATTTTTGTTATCAAAATATCACTCCATACTTAAATATTTGAAAAAATTACTTTTGTAACAAGGTCATGATGACTGTATAGGTGTTTTTCCAAGATTTTGTTGGATTTATTTTTAGTTTCAAATAAACCTTTTAACAAAACCCTAGTTTCAAGGTTACTGCCACCACAGAGTCCTAAGAGCAGAAAAATGGAGATTTCTTGAATAAATTTGACTAAAATTCAAAAGTGTAAAATGTTATGGAGTTGTAAGTCCAACCTCCATATTTACTAACCAAAATATACTTTGAAGCTTCTCCGGACATTCCCGGAAGGAAAAAATGCATGTACATTGATCTTAAACATGCCATTGAAGTGAAAATTATCTTAAAACACATCTTGAGTACTAGAAGAACATATAAAATACAACTTTGAGTATATGTAAAAAAATTTGGAACCTTTCTTCAACTATTATTTTTCATGAACTCTCAAAATAACTTCTATACTAGCAAGAAGATAATGTGCAAACAAGTAGGGTCTAAGAGAACTTGCTTTGAAAATAATTTCAACTAGGTTCTTCACCTTTTGAGGCTTGTGAACAAATTTTAAGAACATCAACAATCTTCGTGGGTATTCTAGGCCACTTGAGATCACACACGAACACTAGAACAACATCTTTCACTTGTTTGACATGCTTGTGCAATGAACTTTCCTTATAGAATCGTGACAACTAGGCAAAAGAATAAACACCTTCATTATAAAAATCCTTCAAATTTTCAAACACCTTGAAACTTGAAGATAAATATGCCAAGATTTATAAGTCAAACATAAAGCCTTCTTGTGGAAGAAACTAGCTCAAGTTGATTGCCAATACATGAAGAATGACTTGACTTGAAGCCTATGACAAGACTTGGAATTCACCTACAAGACATTTAACCTGAATCAACCCCTTATGAATATTGAATCATCATAAAACACCACCTAGAAACATTAGAAGTAATATCATATAGGTTTTGATGTCAAACACACTTTTTTCTCCTATCAATTCCAGACGCAAATCCAATAGCGAGAAAAACTACTTCACTAAAATGCTCATATCTTTTCAAAAACATGTCCAAATGACTTGAAATTTTTGTAATAGCTCAGGCTTAGAATCCTATTAAAAAATTCCTTATATGATTTATCTGAAGGAGAAAATATATTTTTCTTGACACCTAAGAATCTAGAGGCCTCAAAATGCATTTTCCAAGAAGGTTGTTTTAGAAAAACTTGAATAACTCAAAATCCCCATTATAGAATATGATGAAATTTTACCTAGAGACTTGCAAGACATACCTATACATTTACCAAGTGTTGGTTATCCATAGGTTTTGAACAACCTCATTTTCATGCAAAAACATTGTCAGTTCTCAAGGCCAACTTCTGTGAAACTTAGAAATTTGACTCTTGGGGATAAGGTGATCCTAATATTTGTTCACACATGATTTATAAATTATTCCAAGGATTCTCCCATTCTTACATGAATTTTCTCTGACATGTACAAAACCTTCACTCCTTTCGGATACTGAGAAACAGGCCTAAAAGGCCCAGCTTGAACTACAACTTCTTCCAAATGACTTGATACTCACTATGAGATATATTACTCATGCTTGCAAAGCATCACTTCTAACCCGTAGACATGTTTTACATGACTGGACCCCTAGCTAGCATACCTAAATCACCTAGACCCCTAGATCACCTAGCCAACATACCTAGATCACCTAGACCATTGTGACATTAATGGAATTGACATCAATGACAACACAAGAGAAACTCACTTCAACAGACACCTTAGTGCATTATATGTCAACTTTGATGAGATCAAGAACATTATGCACATTATGAACATGTAATCTATAACTCCCTAGAATTAGACCATTCATCTCTAGTAGAAAAGTACTAAAACAAGCTTCTTGTTGGAAACACAAGATATTGAGAGGGGGTGAATAATTTTATTGAAAATTTAAACCATTTCCATTAATGATTCATTACCAATCAAATAACCATTCAACCATACAACAATAATATGTGTGTTTACTTAAGCATTGAATACATCATACACAACAACAAGAGAAAGAGAGTACACAAGAACACAAAATATATGTGGGAAACCATCAAGGGGAATTAAAAAAACTTAAAATTTGTTGATATTAATCACACTAAATAAATTTAGTGAAGCACCAACTTCACAAGGAACACCAACCCCTAGTTTAGTACAACACCAAACCTACAAGAAGCACCAAACCATAATTTAGTGAAGCACCCACTCCAAAAGGATGCTAAAACCACTCGAATGATCAAGAACAAACTCAACCACTTGAATATGTTTGATCTTTGATTTTTCTGCCCATAACTAATGGAGATCACTTATTCATCTCACAAACCCTAGGTCTTCAATCTTTCTCTATCTTATTATTTCTCAACTTTCCAGGGATTTGATCTCTTACTCTCATATCTTAAATTATTCCTCAACCTATCATGCACACATACCTATAAATAACTCTCCTCTAGGTCACATGTTTCCCTCCAAGATAACTAGTTCAAACTTGAACTCAAATATCACCTTTATAGGCCCTTCTCTTCCTCATAAACTCAATATAGGTCGGTCTTATACCTCATGCATAATCAAATAAAATTAACTACATCCCATTTGAATAATTAAAATGGTCACATATGCCCCAAGTAGGTCGGTGTATCCAAAACTACTTTCCTTGCACCAACAAGCCTTAAAACCCTTCAAATGGAAATGCCAAAAATACCCTCATGCCAAAAATATTTTTATTCAAGATCTCAAAATCAACACACATTTTTAAAATTACATTTATACATCATCCATGGTTACAATTTACATTAAATTTTGTTTAATGGGCGCATTGGCTAATAGCCTTCACAAAACACCCGTTTCCAGGTACCATGTCTTCACCTTTTGGCTTCAAAATAATCAAATAACACCTCAAATATGGAATGTTACCACTGGATCAAAATTAGAAGACATTTAAAAACATCTAAGAAAGTTAGAGCTCATGAAACATTCCTTGGTTCAAACCACAAAACCTTTTGTCTTCACCAAATCAAGCTGCCCAAAACCTATTTTCCAAACTTAGCTGACAAACACCCTTTTTGGTAATTTCAAGACCAAATAATGCATTTAATATATGTAAAATTCACCCCTCTTCACTTTCCAGGTGATATAAAGCATCAAATCATCCATCTCATGCCTCAAACAACTCAATACTTCAGCAAGAACAAGGTTGTCATTAAAAATGCAGCTACAAATGTCTTCACAAATTGACCTAAATGACTAACAAAATCACCTCGTCATGAGACAAACCATACCTCACTATAAATCTATCAATATTAAATGTATGTAAAATATAATAAATTCTTCCAACTCTAAGTGGAAGGTGTTGGTACCCAAATCTACACCACCTTGAGAGTCAATCAACATTTACAAACTGAAGTGGATTCTTAGAGGGTGTCAAACCAAAGATTTAATCATTTATATCCAGGAACATATCTAAAAAAATCCTTGAGAATTGAATTGGAAGAGATTGTGCTACACTCACAAAGGGGATGACCTTCCCTACTACTTTAGTTTTTTCCTTTAACCAAGATGAGAGGACCCATTTTGTGGCTTGTAATAATGAGAAAGGTGGATGAAATTACATTATTTAATCTTTCTCTTGGAAATATGGGGAATAGTTCGAATAGACACGGTTAATGTAAGCATAATTTAACTCTCACGAGTTGTCACACTAACTAATGTAGGTGTCTTTCCAAAATAGAACTCATTTGACTTTAAACAGTGTAAATATTAGCTTGCTTCTACATATTTATAAAAGGGAGGGTAGAAATAGTAAAATCCCTTAGAAAATGGTTATAAATAGGGTAAACATGGATAATTCAGAAGGATTTAATAGTTACAAATTGTAATTTTTTGTGTATGGATGGGAGATTAAAGTAGGATAAAGTTAATTATACAAATCTCTCAAGAAAACCTTACAAATGTTTGGAAACTACTCTAAGGAAAGAGGAACATATCACCCAACCAATAACAGGGCTTTAACCAGAAGGTATGCACTCATGGAAGCCCAAGAGTGTAATATTTCACACAACCTTTGAGAATTTAAACACAAAATCTCATGATAAAATCTTAAAAAAATTCAACAAATCCATTTCAATTACACTCAAGATACACTCAAAAGATTACTAAAATCTTCTCAACCAAACATAGGCAATATGAATTTAAAACTGTTTATCACACCATAGAAAGAAAGCTCTATCTACAAGTGCAATTTTAGTTACCAAAATGCCACTAATTAAGACAAGATTTAGTGTAATTCAAAAGGACCATTAATATAATATTGCAACAGGGAAAGGAAATGGTTGATTCAAAGTATTCTACCTTAAGAATAAAGACACATTGCTCAAGAGACAACAAAGGTAATTTTAAGAAATTCAAATTTCTCAGCAAGGGACCATATAACCTATGGTCTCAAATCTTTCCAATGACTATACACTCATAATCATCTTTGCATGAGAAGGTTTGGAGAAAGTAAAATAACTCAATGGTCTCCCATTTTGATTGCGGTTTATCGGAAAAATTATAGTCGGTTTTTCTCTGTTTTCTCTAAGAATTTAGAAAAATTTAACCCCCTTTATACAAGAACATTCCTCTCATATATACAACTTTCTCTCTCTCACTTGCCTTTGATTTTTCCCCCCAAAAATGTGAATCTTCAAAATAATATTCTTCATTTTGGCACACAATCTGATCTACTTATTATTCCCTTTGAAAATACTTTTCTTTCGTGGTGCTATGTGGACGGATTACAAGTGATTTGTATTTTTACATTCTCCCAGAATGACTAGGATGCCATGTCCCCTTTTTTAGCATCATTTTAAAATATTTTTCTTTTCTAGGTAAGTTGAGGGATTTTTGATGATTTTTAGTGCCCCAGATGGTTTTATTTAATGTTTAATCATTTCCTCCTTTCAAGAATCTTCCTCAAGACACACACACTCGTTAACATTTCACCCATTAATTTTTCTATACCCTAATTTCAACCTTAAATTTCTTTCAAATTTTAATTCAAACAATAAAAAATGAACGCAATACAAGCCTTACCCATTTTTCATGTGAGTGTTGTGTAATTATCCCATGATCCTCTAATTAAATTCTCTAGCTCAATATCGACACCTCTCAAAGAGATTTTTTTATTCCTTTGTGAATTCTCATAGCAGGGCACCCAAATATTCATATGCAATGGTAACGATTTGAAATGTTTGAAACTTATAAAAAATCTTCTTTGATTCATGAAAAAACACATTAATGGCGGTAGCCATAAATGTATTACATCTTAGCCACCCAACTTGCTTCCTTCATTTGAATGTAGACCGTCCACGTGGCTTGATCTTGTGTTTTTGGGATTAGGGAGTCTTTTTTGCATATTTTTACTACCTTTCAAATGAGTGCAAATTTGTAATTTCAACCAGAAATCCTACCTCTTGAATTTTGATGAGAAGATGACACATTTCTCAATCTTAAGAGTGACGAAGTCATAGGACTTATTTTCATTTTTGTTAGTTTTCTCAATCTGGGTGCAAAATGCTAAGTTGATGTGAGTACCCACCTCTTGACTTTGGTGAGAACATGACACGTGTGCTGTGCAGGCCTCGAGGCTTCATTGCATTTTACACTTCATCAACTCACTATTGTGAAAATGTATTATTGACCCGATTCCTCACTCCAATTTTATTCGACACGCAATCCTTTACGGGAGTAGGGTTAACTTATCCTTTTGCATTATTTGACTCAAATATTCATCATGCTTTGGGGATAGGTTTGCAATTTGTATTTGTTATGTGAATTGTCAAATTTTATAAACCAATCCCACTATAACACAACCAATGAAAAAAATTCCATGTATCTTTGGGTTGTGGAAGAAAAATATGAAATTTACAAAAGGTCTAAGGGATGATATACGGGAAAGATTTACATTGCTAAACATGTTAAATCATCAATTTTTCATAGGGATCATTCAAGGATGACATGGTTATCACATTCCTTGACCAAAAAATAGGATTCACATTTGATTTTACAACTCAAATATGGGATTTAATTTGTGTTCAACATGATTTAATCCTTCAAGTATACGTGTTTATTAACATTGAAAAAATACTTAAGGAATATTTTTGAAGGCACACTTGGGATAAAAAGGAGAAATCAAAATGAGCACTAAAACCGGCTCTGACTAGAGGATGGGCATCCCCAATGGGTGCCACAAGAACCAAAAGAATAAAACACCATACATACCAAGTTCCTTAATCCATTGGGAAACATAGTCATTCCGAAACATACACAAGGTATAACGAGAAAAACATAATTAAAAAAATACACGAAGATACCAAGGAAATTGGTCATTGTAGATTGGGAAAATGAAAAGGAAAAAAAAACAAAAAAAAACAACAAAAATATACACTATACAAAATTTCATACTTGATTGCATCCATCTAATCTAGAAAGTGTTCGAGGTTCCTTCCATTGATAGGAAACTCTAGCAAGTCTCCATCCAATTTCTTCAGGAAGAAGGTGTGTTTACCAATCTTTATATCAAAGGAATAGGGACCCATCCAAAAAGCATCAAAATTTGCATGCTTTCCTTTGTCCTCGTGCCTGTTATCCCATAAAAAAATAGGATCCTGAACATTGAAGGTTTTAGGAATAAAATTTTTATCAAATATTTTCTTGAGTCTCTCCCTAAACTTAAGGTGTCTCTAGTGGGATTCCCTTCTCTCTTCATCTAATTCTAGTATCTGGTTAATTCTAGCTTCATAGGGGTTTACTTCTCCCTCATCCTCAAGTTGTTGCATGAATTGATAAGATGATAGCTGCATATGAAGGGGAAAAAGAGCTTGAACACCATAGACCAATTCAAAAGGACTCTTCCCAGTGGCTCTTTTGGTGGTAACTCTGTCTTCCCATAGAGAAAACTTGAGTTGTTCACCCCATTTTATTTTGTTAACTTTGAATGTCCTATTAATTATTTTGAGAATTTTTTTATTACTAGATTGAGCTTGGACATTCCCGTGTGGGTTATAATTTGAAGTATAAGTCAAATTTATACCATATTATCAGCACATAGTTAAATGCTTTGCTCCAAAACTCATGGCGTTATCAGCTACTATCTTTGTAGGAACTCCAAATCTACAGATGATATTGTTTAAAATGAAGTCCATAACTACCTGATGAGTTGCCTTCTTGGTAGGAATGGCTTCAACCCACTTAGTGAAATAATTTTTAGCCACTAATATCCACTTGTGCCTTGCACTTGAAGGGTCTGAAATATCCCAAATAAAGTCCATTCCCCACTACTTGAAAGGGGATTCCACTAATACTGGTTGCAAAGGTAAAGCACATGAGGCCTTCAACCTCCTAGAGAATCTTTCACAACTCTCACACTTTTGACTGATAAATTTTCATCTTTAAATAGGGCAAGACAAAAATAACCCACCCTCAAAATCTTATGAGCATTCACTCTTCCAACAAAATGACCTCCACAAACTCCCCCATAAAATTTTGCAGTAATCTTGGAAGCTTCTTCTTCTGTGATGCACCTCAATAGGATTCCTTATGGGTTATTCCAAGCCAATATGTAGTCAATTATAACATATTTTTGAGAGGCCAATTTAAGTGTCCTCTGATTTTTATCCAAATTCTCTGGACACTCCAAATTCTTGAGGTAAAATATTACATCTTTATACCATGTGGAATTAATCATCTTGTCTTGGATATCCACATTTCCTCTTCAACTTCATTGATCTCCATCACTTGTAAGTTACTTTATGCCATTAATTTTGCAATCCCTAAACCCCTAATCAATTTTGTAGTCTTTATGTCCTTTTCTTACTCTTGCAATTTTTTTTGCCACTAACACCTCTTATTGGATATCTCCATCTCATACATGATGTCCTTTACCATTGTATGAGGGAAATAAGATATAATATTTGAACTCAATATATATGGCCTGAAAACTTTAGTTTCTCAAACAAGTGCAAAATATTTCTTTTCCATGATGGTGTATTTTAATTCAGCTCCTTGCAAAGATTTTCTAAAAAAGGAAATAGGTCTCTCATTCCCTTCATCATCCTTCTGCAACAAGATAGAAGCAAAGGAAAAAAATTTGGAACACTTTTTTATAATATGGGTTGGCTAAAATAAGGGAATTCTTCAATGCTTCCTTGATCCCATCAAAAGCTTGGACAACCTCATCTTCCCATTTGATAACCTGGTCTTTCTTTAGCATACTAGTGATAGGGATGGTTATTTCAACAAAATTTGAAATAAACCTCCTAATGAAATTGACTTCCCAAAGAAATATTGGATACCCTTTTTTGACATGGGTATGTGAACTTTTCCAATGGCTTCTACTCTTTTAGGATCTATCATGACCCTTTCTTTAGATACTATATGCCACATTAATCTTGGTTTTGAACACTAAAGTGGCATTTCTTAGGATTTAATGAGATCCCATACTCTCTACATCTTACCAAAATCTTCTCCACATGGCTCGGTGGTCACTTATCTTCCAGGAAAACATAGTTATATCATCTTGATACAACAAATAAAATCATTAATGTAACCTGAAAAAGCAACATCCATGGCTCTTTGGAAAGTATCCCCAACATTCATCAAACCAAATGGCATTCTCACATACACATATGTTCCCCATGGGGTGGTGAAAGTAGTTTTAATCCTTTCTGATTGTTTTACCACCACTTGATTATATCTTGAGAAACCATCTAAAGTTGAGAGTAACTCAGATCCTGTAACCAGCTGCAACATGTTATCCATATTTGGTAATGCATAATTGTGTTTGATTGAGACCTTATTAAATTTTTTGAAATCCAAACAAATCCTTATATCTCTATTTTTATTTCTTATTGGCAAAAAATTGGCCACCAATGAAGAGTATCTTATGGGCTGTATTATTCCTCCATCCCTCAAATTTATCAATTTTTCTTGCATTTTAAGTGAGAGAAGAGGATTAATAGGCCTACAAATTTTCCTAAATGGATTATTGTTAGGTTCTAAGGGTATTTCATTCTGGAAAAAATCCTCTCTATAAGCCTTAAATTCTGAATAAGACCATGCTAAGAAATCTTGATACTTTTCAACAATTTCACATAGGATTTCTTCTCTTCTTTTCTTAGATTACTTCCTAATCACACATTGAAGGGATTCCCTCGGTTCCAAAATTTTACTCCTTAACATCCTTGAAGTAGAGATATGACTATAGACCACCCTCATGCATTATCAAAATTAGATTCCAAAGCAACCAAGCCTCTGGGAATTGTGTTGGTTTTCAACTGAATTATGTATTTTCCAAATAGGTTTCTTTTCCATCACATAATGAAACCATTGGATCCCAATCCATGCACTGATTTGTAAATTCTCCTTCATTTTGCAAGAACCTCTGCACTTGGGCATCATCATCAAACACTTTCCAATGTTTTACATTATCGGCAATGAGGGTATGTGAAAACAATTCTATATCATAATTACAATAAGGAGAAACAATGCAATTATCAAACCGAGATGCAAGCACTACCATTTTATCAGCTGTAGCATTCTGAGCCCTATCATGGTATAAGATATTAAAAGACTCAAAAATTTCAATGAAGTCCCAAATTGCATGCTTATACTACTTCATTATTTATTTTTCATAATATATAGTTTTATAAATTTCCTTACCACCAACTCATAATCCCCTTTAACAATTATATCCTTTATTCCATACCTCCATGTAATAATTAATCTTGGAAGTAGTGCTTCATATTATACAATATTATTAGTGCATTAAAATTTTAACTTGAAGGAAAAATTGGATGTCTCCTTATTCGGGGATATACACACCACACCAGCCCCATTACCCATATTGGAACATGCCCCATCAAACATTATAGTCCAAGGGGCTACAAATTTTTCTAAGCATGGATTCTCATTTATGATATGGTCTTTAAAGTATGCATATCCAACAAAATTATTAGTATCTGCATCAGCAAACAACACTTCATAGGAGGCATGATTTGGGTCCTCGATCAAGTGTAAGATTCATAGTCAAGTATGTACCAGGATAAGCTGCCAATTGCACTACCAAACCTTTTACATATTCTATCACCGACACCTCTCTTGAATTCATAGCCTAGCATTTTCCAAAATATAATGTCACTTTGATGTCCAATTCATTCATAACTTCAGGGCATCACATTACATGAAGCTCTTGAATCAAACATATCATTATGGAAGAGTCTATCTTTTATGATCAAAGTAGTAAAAAATGGATCCACATCAAGTTGAGATTCCATCAGAAGAAGTGCTTAAATATATCTCGAGTGATTTCCTAGGCTTTCTATTTCTTGGGGAAATTTTAACTCTACAATAACAGGTGGGAGATATACATTGTTAACCTCCTTACTTGTGGCCACCAACTCCTCCTTGATTCCTAAGTATTCAAATGTTCTTCTTCTATGCTCAAGAATTCTAAGTAACTCAACAATTGGCACAATAACCTTAATCTGACTCAAAATTTGAGCCATATCAAATGGGGTTCACTTAGGTAAGACTGGACTATGAGTTAGGGTGATTGCATTTTCAGGTGGTATGAGGATTTTTACAACTTGGGCAGAGGTAGGAGAATTAGATTTGTTAGCAATAACTGGGCCTTTGTTTGGTAAATATTTCTTGGGAACAACCTTGGGGATATTGGTGAGGAGGGGATTTTTTTTTGGGTTGTGGCGTTGGTCCTTTGACAATCATATTTCTCAGATTATATTATTTTTCTTGGGCCACTATTGCATTCATTTGGAGCTTCCTATCATCCTCAGAAGGAATACCAACATCATATAATTTTTATCATTAATGCCCTTAAATATTAAAAGTCACGATTAGGTAACTCAAAGTCATGAACCATATTAACATCAAGACTACTAGTAGAAGTGATAGAAGATACCCAGTGTATGCAGACCCAAAAACATTCCACGGTCCTGGAACTCAACAACTCAGTAGAAGTAGATCCTTGTTGTGGATTATCAGAGAATTCCATCATGCACACATCAACAAAGGTTTAATCATCACTAACTTCATCACTTTCTTCATTGAGATCACATGGTGAATGTGGTAAAAAGATCTTGTCACACCACTCAATAACATGATCCTCCTCTACCATAGATACTCTAGAAATCAATGGATCAGGAACCAACTTGTTTTCCCTTGGTGGTTGTTTCTTGTTTCTTGACCCCATGGGTCCCTTTCCTTTATCATCTATTCTATGATCACCTCTGGGATGATTTCCGAATCTATTAATCCCTTGAGATGGGTGTTGGGTTTGATAATTTTTACCTAGTCCTTTCTCTTCTCTAACAAGTTTGTATGAGATTTCCTTGACTAATCCTGCTAAATTTTTAACCACCACCTCAATATCTACTCCCTTACTTTCTTGAGGCTTCTCAAGATTGACTAACTTGAAACCTTCCCTCTTAGGAGGCTTCCAAACTACCTTGATATTATTTTCTATTCTAACATCCATAGAAAAACCTTTTCTTAGGTTCTGAGGTTTTATCCCTTAAGTAATAGGTTGATTTCTTATCAAAGGCATAAAAATATTGAATTATACATGACTCGTCGCTTAGCCTCAATATTACATGCGGTCTAGTCAAAGTCTTATTAAATATGGTGTTAAAATCTTGGATAGGTTCATTAGGATTATTTTTTATGTTCTCAAATTATGTGAGGAGGAACCTTGGATCAGTTTTATCACCATATTGTGATTTAAATGCATTTTTCATCTTTGTCCATGAATCAATAGAGTTATCTGGTAGTGACTTGTACCAATCTCATGCATATTCTTCTAGAGTATGTATAAACAACTTTACATATACATCTTCATACTCAATCTCAAAATATTCCATGGTATTAGAAAAGATCTTAAGGTGTTGGTCACCACTAATGGAATTATTACCATGGAATTTAGGCAATCTATTTCTTACCTCATGTGGGACTGCATTAGGATAACCTGTCATACCCCAAAAATCTATAGGATTGTACACATTCACAACAAAGGGAGGTCTAGGTAGAGGCTGAGCCATATTATTTTGAGGAGGTTCCAACTGGAGGATTAAAATGGCGAGGACATGAGGTCTTTGAGGAAATGGAGTGTGATCTTCAAAGTAATAAAACTTGAATGATTTTGTCTCATGATTTAAAAAAAAAAGTTATCAATAAAGGAGGGAAATGAGGAATACCCAAATCACTTGAAAATGAAGGACCCTCCTGAGTTGGAGTATACAAATATTTGTAGGGAATACCTTATCCAGAGAACCGTATGAAGTACTAAAGTAATCTTCTAACAAAGGCTGATCAATTTTAGGAATAGGGACAACCTTTTCTTTCAATCTTTGATCACCCGAGGATTTCCAGACTTGTTTCTTTGTTGGATTTGTCCTTCCCAACTATGGAAACAACCTTCTAGTAGGATTTGTCTTGAAGAAGGACCTTCTTCCTTCCAGCTTTGTAGATCTTAATGATAAATTACAATAATTGAAGTTCAAGGTATTGGTATTTACCATATTTTTTTAAAAAGATGGAGTCACCACTAAGGTCTTGCACCTTAGATGTGTAAATAAATTCAAACAACTTGGAAACTAAATCCAAGTTACATTTAATGGAAATTTTTCTTAAACTAGGAAAATATCAAGCAAATGACTTCATATTAAGCTCATTTTTTGCAAAGTTCAACAAAGGATCAAGTCTAGATCATGTATTTGCATCTAAAGATATTTCATATGGTACTTTAGAGGTTGAGATATATTTTTATTTATGAAACTAATTCCCCGAAATGATCCCAGAGATAGTGTTGGTACCCAAATATGCACCACCTTGAGAGCCAATCAAAATTTACAAACTTAAGTGAATGCTTAGAGGAAGTCGATCAAGATTTATTCTTTTTTAGTCAGGGACATATCTGATAAACTCCTTGAGACTTGACTTGGAAGACATTGTGATGCACTCACAAAGGTGACGACATTCCCTACCACTTTAGTATATTCCTTTAACTAGGGTGAGAGGACCCATTTTATGGCCTGTAATATAATGAGAAAGGTGGATGAAATTACAGTCTCTAAGATTTCTCTTGGAAATATGGGGAATAGTCCTGAATAGACATGGTCAATGTAAACATCATTTAACTCTTACAAATTTTCACACTAAATAATGTAGGTGTCTTTCTAGAATAGGACTCAGTAACTCTAGACATTGTAAATCTTAGCATGCTTCTACATATTTATGAAAGGGAGGGTAGAAATGGTAAAATACCTCAACAAATGCTTATAAGCAAGGAAAGCATGGATAATTCAGAATGATTTAACGGTTTGTAGATTGTAATTTTTGTGTATGGATGAAAGATTAAAGTAGGATAAATTTGATTATACAAATCTCTTAAGAAGACCTTACAAACATTTGGAAACTACCCCAAGGTAGGATGAACATATCACACAACCAATAACATCCCTTTAACTAGAAGGTATGCACTCATGGAAGCCCAAGACTGTAAGATTTCACACAACCTTTGAGAATTTAAACAAAAAATCTCATGCTAAACTCTCAACAAAACATTAACATATTCATTTAAACTACATTCAATATACACTCAAAATATTAATAAAATATTCTCAACCAAACAAAGGCAATATGAATTTAAAACTATTTATCACACCATAAAAAGAAATATCTATCTATAATGCAATTATAGTTTCCAAAATGCCACTAATTAAGACAAGATTTAGTGTAATTCAAAAGGACCATTAACATAAGATTGCAAAAGGGAAATCAAATGGTTGATTCAAAGTATTCTACCTTAAGAATAAAGACACATTACTTAGGAGACAACATAAAGTTAATTTCATGAAATTCAAATTTCTTGGCAAGGGACAATAAAAAATATGGTATCAAAGCTTTCCAATGACTGTACACTCATAATAATCTTGGCATGAGATGGTTTGGACAAATTAAAATAATTCAATGGTCTCCCAGTTTGATTCAGGTTTCTTAAGAAAACTATAGTCAATTTTTCTCTTTTTTCTCTAAGAATTTAGAAAAATTTAAACCACCTTGACATGAGAACATTCCTCTCGTATATATACAACTCTTTCTATCTCTCTCTCTCTCTCTCTCTCTCTCACCCACACCTTTCTTTTGTTCCCACAAAAATTTTAATCTTTAAGAGAATATTCTTCCTTTTGGCACATAATTTGATCTACTTATTATTCCCTTTGAAAATACTTTTCTTTCATGGTGCCATGTGGAGGGATTACAAATGATTTGTATTTTTTCATTCTCCCATAATGACTAGGATGCCATGTCACCTTTTTAGCATCATTTGTTTAATATTTTTATTTTTTAGGTAAGTTGAGGGACTTTATAATGATTTTAGTGCCCCCAGATGGTTTGATTTGATGTTTAATCATTTCCACCTTATGAGAATCTACCTCGAGACATACACACTCGTTAACATATATGTCTGAGCTGAGTGTTTCCACATGAATCAAGTACCATAAGGAAAATCACTCCATTTTTTTAATGATGCTAGTCTTTGTCAAGTTTATTTACTTTGTGCGGGTATCACAAACAATCTCAAGAGTCACCTCACCATGATTTTTCTTAGTTCAACTTGTTAGTCTCATATTTCCTATAAATTCACATCATTTCCATTAAAAATCACATATTTTCTCCTAAGTGCAAGAGGCTTGGTGATATTTTGTTTGAAATATGGAGGAAACATCCTTAGTATCTAGCTTGAGATACATCTTCTAAAGACTTGAACTCAATTTTTGATTTATCAGGCCCATATGAAGCATTCATGAGAATTCCATTTGGGATTATAGATCTTGATGACTACAAAGGGACATTGAAATCTTAGGCTATTCAATTTGTGTTGATATGAAGATTGATCAGGATCAATCCTGTGTTCTCTACCTTCCAAATGATGTATTTTCACCTCTTTAGGTTAGAGCACCAAAAAAATCCTGAGGTGTTGAAACAATTTTGGTTCAATAATAGGCCTACTATAAAGGTGCATCTGAAAACACATTTCATTTCATCTGTGATGAGGGATTCATTGTGACAAAGATTCCCTATGAATCTTATGTGCTTACTTGAAGGGGATTTTAATAGATAATGTGCGTACTATCTTTCATAAGATGAATGAATTGGAGCAACGTGTTTCAATTATGGAAAAGAAATCAACAGGGACTATATCTTCGTAAAGTCCTCTGGACATCACCAATCTTTATGGAGAAATATAAGGGTGAGTCTAGTTCCAAAATTAATGCTCCATCTACTCCAGAATAGTTGTAGTTACACTTCTAGCTTTTACACAGACCTCCAGTCCATCTTCTACCTTCAAAGCATCAGGGAAGAAGGATTTTCCTAAAGGTGGTCTAGACCTTACTTGAGTAAGTTTCCTCTTATGAGAGGAGATCAAAATTAATAGGTTTTCTAGATGGTCTTGTAGCAAGTATTGATGAGCTTATGTCTTTGGGCATGTCTCGTAATTTAGCAGGGACATTGTGTTTGTGAAAATGGAGATTGGAATAGAAGACTTTTTCCTAGAAAGAATAGGCTTTTGAAGAAACTTCCTCTTTGCAGATAGGATTTTGTATCAATAGAAGATTAGGTAATTTTTCTTAGTTTCTATCGGATGTAATATCGAGAATGTATGTGAACTTTTTCCTAGGTTGGAGCCCCTAATAGAACGCCATTCTGCATTCCTTTTTCAAAATGCAAAATATGTAAAATGTTATAATGAATTTAATGTTTAAATAGACATATGATTGTATCTAAATGAAATGAAATTCTACTTGCATTGTTCAACAATACATACATGATAATAAAAACAATTTAAAGTAAAATGTAACTATTAAAAATGAAAGTAATAATTGAAAAATAAAGTTTTTTAGAAAAAACAAGCCTAAGCTTGCTTACAATCCAACATGATCATCATCTTTCTCTTCATCATCTTCTTCCTGTTTTAGCTTCTTGTCCTTGTAAACATAAAATCTTTGGAACAATTGGATCACCTCTTCTTCATTAGGTCCTGCATGGTATGTTAATATCAAGTTATTCATATTCATCACCCCCACACATTGGTCCATCCCATTTATATTCTTTCATCTTTTTAGCTAGTTCAACAATCTTATTCTCCACAATGATGAGCCTTTTGATAACCTCATAAGAATAGTGTTCCTCCTTGATGTATTGGTCAAAATATTGGCTTAGGACATCAACCTCCCAGTCTCCATAAGTGGACTTGCCTTTATCAAATACCACTTCTTCTAGTCTACCATCTATAATGTCAATATCTTTCCCTATCTAGTCTCTCTCTATCTCCACTTTTTCTTTAACCTGGTTTATAACTTCCACCCTTATTTTAGCTAAGTCCTCCATTACATATTGCATCCATTTTTCTTTAGGTAACACTATTCCTTCCTTTTCAAGTGTTTTTCATCAAGTTGATTTATGGTGTCAAACTTGGGGAGGATCCCCTCCCAATAGTATAATTCATTTTCACATTGTTCTTTTAAATCATTCACATCATTGAGCATATTGGTCAGCTTTACATACCTTTTTATTGATTTCTCAATGATTTCTCTCCCTTTCTAAGATAGATCCTCCACCCATTTATCCACTTTGCTTCAGTTTCTCACTTTACCTTTCTACTTTGTCCAAGATTTCAGGAGTAATAGTGTTGGCCAACTCATGACCTTCCTCTGAAGGCCCTACCAACTTTTGCAAGCATGAAGATAGTGTTTTTAACTATTCTTTCAATTTCTTTTTGATATTTTATCTTCATTAACCTTTTTCAGCAAACCTTTGAATTACCTTTGACCGCAATCGTAACCTCTTGCTTTAGTATTTCCCTGGAAGGTTTCCCCAATGGGATGTGCCTGATATCATAATCACTTGTTGTAATGTCATCTCTTGAATTGCATTGGGGGGGTCGTAATCTCCAAGGTACTAAATCCATATTGGTCCACATGGGTCTTAGTGATGATTCTTTCTCTTTTTGGCCTTTTTGGGCTTTGGGAAAGCTATAAGTGTTATGTCTATGACCTTTCTTGGGAAAACATCCTCTTCTACCTTTTGAAATCAGTCCTCCCAACCAGCCAGTTGTGAGAGTATTTCAAAATTTTTATTCTTGTATTACAATCAGGGATACCTCAAAAAACTATCAATTGTTTAGATGTTTCTTGAGGATCTTCTACTAATGGTATTTCTTTTTGTACCTTATCCACCCCTAATGTTGGATCTTTAGACTCATCCTACACTATTATTATTTATAGTTGTTCCTCTTTTTGACCCTGAATTTGGGATTGGCTAGTTATTTCTTGGATCATACTATCAGTTGGTGCCTTTCCCTTATCCTTATCCTCATTTGGAGTAGTAATCACTTTTGTAGTCTCTTTTGGTGTTTCATGGGTTAGAATTCCCACCTTGGAAAGTTCTTCCTTTTTTGCATTATTTGAATCCTTTTCGAGAACTAATGTTTAATAGAGATACCTTCATGACATGGTACACTAATAACCATTTGCTTCATCATTTCTTCTTCATGTTGTTTTGTGGGATGAAATTTAGTAACTAGTTTTTTTATCTTTATCATTATTATGCATGTTTTGCTTATCACTTGATCTCCACCATTTCAGTGGCCACTTTATTGGTCTCCACACCACTTCCTTAGCAATGTCTATGGCATCGAGGTGCCTCATTCCCTTAATAATTATTGCTTCCTTTTGAGGGTACTCCTTAGTTGAAACAATTTTGTCCACAGTACTCCACTTATAATTCCTTGAATCCTTGATTCATCTGTTCCTGAAATTGTTGAGATTTTAATAGGGACCTCTTCTTGTATTAAGGATTTTTTTCAATAGTTATTAATAACTGAAACTTCCTTCATTTTGAATCCATTGAGGAACACTTGTACCTTCGATTGTATATTTCTAAATGACACATCAAAAGGTTTGGTGATAGGAACCTCCCCAATACATATGTGTCCATCATTTCAACTATATTTCTTATTTGTTCATGTGGTTGATGAGAATGAGATAAATCCATACCTTGAAATTGTGTTACACCTAATTCTTTTGGCCCCTTTTCTTTACCAAACTAGTCGGTTGGTTAGACAAGGGTATACATGAGTCACCTATTCTTGAATCAAATATTCCACTATTCATCCTAGAAAAAAGACTAAAGATGAAAACTCTTGTTGTACTAATAGATCCACTTGAAGTGTTCTTTGATCTTGTGATGATGTTACTTGATGAGCTAGGAAGTAACTATTCTCTTTTATTCCTCAGTTAGAGCAGGAGGATAAATCACCTCAGGCTCTCTTCTTTTGTGCTTCCTTAAATGGAGGATACCTCCTCTATTCATCCACCCACATCTCTCTCCAAAGACAATATTACTTTAACTCTCTTTATAGTTCTCTAAAAACATTTGATTTCAGGGCCTCCCCTTCCTTTTGTACTTTGTACTAAATGTGTTGGGTCCACATGTGACAAAGATCCCCTCATCTTCTTGGTTGAACTAGATGCCCCTGTCAATATTATTGTGGGGGTTCTTGGTTTAGTCATACTCATTCCCTTATCTTGTATTGGTACTACAAAAGTGATAGGGGCATTCTTCATGGACTTCAAAAGCATTTCCTCTATCTTTTACTTCAAAGTAGACATAGAAGTCCCACTTTCACTTGGACAATAGTAGTCCACTCATCAATGATTCATGTAGTGGGTCTCTTCGTGGGAAAATGAGGAGCCTTTACTCCTAATGGATCTATCTTATCTTCTCCTTCTCTTAAAAGGGAAAGATATTCCTTTAAAATTCCCAAATCCCTGAACTCATTCAAGTACTTTTGTGTTTTGTATGGAAAAATCCATACCTTTTCCCTACAACCAAGTCAAGTTTCTCTCATTACATTGAAATTATTTCATAAGGAATGTCTAACTCTTTCACATTCCATTCTATAGGAGCAATTGGTTATACTTCAATCTAGTGGTAAATACAATATTGACTCACTATTTAGTGATCATTTACAATTCCCTGATGCACCACAACAATTTTAAAGTCAATAATTTTTCTAAGAGTCATTCTTGAGAAGTCTCTAAGTCTAACCTCTTCCTCATCTCTACATTTCATCTAGTAATCTTCAAATTGAGGTTCATGTTCAAATGAACTTCCCAAGGCAGTGCTAACAACCCATCTGATGTCATAATTAGACCTTAAATCAAAATTTTCCATGTTAAATCTTTCCATATCCTACTCCATTAATCAATCCTTTGCAATGGAGGGGAATAAGTATCTCCCAATCCTGATGGGGAATTTAATATTTTTTTATGCCTTCCTATAATCAGTTTGTGTATTGGTGTTAATTGCCTTGAAAGATCACACAAGGCCATCTTATCATCTAGATATCTAGGTAGTTTGCATGGCTTCCCATCAAATCCATTGGCTCTAATATAAGTGAAAAATATATGTTGGATAAAGAAACAACCATATTCCAATATTGCATTTTAGCCTATTCAAATATTTTATATGGCTTTCACTCAGGTTTGAATAAACATATCACAAGTGCAAAAAATGCATCATTTACTAATCTCACATTTCTTTTCCAATTACTCAAGTATAAATCAAGATAAACCTCATGAAATTTACATTATTTGAAATGTGTCTATGGTGGGAGGCCAGGGAAACACTTGTGACCTACAATATTGTATATTAGGTATGACATCATATAGAATTCAAGATCATGAGTGATACCTATGTTGATTTTTGGCCAATGTAAAAATTTGTGCATGAATTGATTCAGCTATGAATGTTGCCAAAAAGAACTTCCCTTATTTTCCAAAATAGCCTAAATTTATGGGCACATCCACTCTTTGAATTCATTAGTCATGTAGGCAGCCATTCATACTTAGTAACACAATTATGTCTTCTAATTCCTCTAAAAATTGTGATCTAACCAATCTTTTAGGGATTCTAGTGGTAACCTTTTTGTCCATCAACAACCATTCAATATTTATGACCCTCACATAGTCCTTCTTTTTGGTCTCAAAATCCCTAAGAGATGATTCAATGCTTATGGTTACTGGTTTTTTTATTTTTTGTAACCTTAGCATTTCCCTAAAGGCATTTGGGTGTTAGAGTCAGAACTCATTACCACTTCCATCCAAGACCTCTCTTTTTCTAGATCATAATTCATAGCACAAATCCTCACTAGCTCGGGACAATGTACTAAGGGAGGGATAACAATGGCTAGGGAAATATTGTTGGCCTCAATTGCCATCATGAATTCACTTTTATTTGGACTATTGAGCCTTTACAAGAAATCATCCAAATCAACATTTACCAAATTTGTGTCTGTGATTTTGTCCAAATCATTTGTGATACTAGAGGTGACGTGAAATTTTGACTGTAGTGGCTTCATTTTCTATACCCTAATTTCACCCTTTAATTTATTGCAAATTGTAAGTCAAACAATAAAAACATGAACGTAATACAAGCCTTACCCATTTTTCATGCAAGTGTTGTGTAATTATCCCCTGCTCCTTTGATTCTGAATTCTCTAGCTCAATATTGACACCTTCAGTCAATTTTTCTTTACTCCTTTGTGAATTATCGTAGCTAGGGCACCAAGATCTTTACATGCAATGGTAAAGATTCAATTTTTTTGAAAACTTCTAAAAATATGATTTGATTTGTGCAAAAATGCATTCATGGTGGTATCCATAAATTCATTATATCATAGCCGCCAAACTTACTTCCTTTGTTTGAATGTAGACTCATCCACGTGGATTGATTCGGTGTTTTTTGGGATCGGGGATTATTTTTGCATATTTGCACTACCTTTCAAATGAGTGTAAATTTGTAATTTAGACCAAAGTCCCACCTCTTGACATTTGATGAGAATTTAACACGTGTCTCAATATTAAGAGTGTGACAGAGTCACAAGACTCATTTACATTTTTGTTTGTTTTCTCGAATAGGGTGCAAAAAGATAAGTTGATTAGTACCCACCTATTGAATTTTTTGAGAACACGACACATGTTCCTAGTGGGCCTTAGAGGCTTTATTTCATTTTTCACTCCATCGACTCAATGTTGTGAAAATGCATTATTGACCCGATTCCCCGCTCCAATCTTATTCTGAAACGTATTCCTTTTTAGGAGTGGGGTAAACTTATCATTTTGCATTAGTTGACTCAAATATTCATTGGGATTCGGGACTAGATTTGCAATTTTTATTTGTTATACTAATTGTATAATTTTGTAAACGAAGCCCATTAGAACGCAACCAATTGAAAAATGACATGTATCTATGGGTGGCGGAAGAAAAATATGAAATTTGTAGTGAAGGTTTAAGGGATGATATATGAGAAGGATTTACATGGTTAAACATGTTCAATGATCAATGTTTTCACAGGATTCCTCAAGGATTACATGGTTATCACATTCCTTGACCAAAAAGAGGATTCACATTGGATTTATAACTCAAACACGAGATTTCATTTGTGTTCAACATGATTTCACTCTTCGAGCATATGTGTTTTTAACATTGAAAAAGCAACCAAGGAAAATTTTCGAAGGCACACTTGGGATAAAAGGGTGAAATAAAAATGAGAACTAACACCGGCTTTGACTTGAGGATGGGAACCCCCCTATAGATGCCAAAGAACCACAAGAACATAAAATCATAAAGAAAAAATACTTAATCCATTGGGCAAAGGAGTCATTCAGAAACATACACAAGGTCGAATAGAAACAAACGTACTTAACAAAAAAATACACCAAGATACCAAAGCAACTAGTCACTGTAGACTAGGAAAATGAAAAGGGAAACATAAACAACAAAATCTGAACACTATAAAAATTCCATACCTGATTGCATCTGTTGAATCTAGAAAGTGTTTGAGTTGCCTACCATTGATAGGTAACTCCAAAAAGTTTCCATCCAAGTCCTTCAAGAAGAAGGTGTGTCCAAAAATATTTATATCAATGGAATATGGACCCATCTACAAAGCATCAAACTTTCGATGATTTCCTTTGTCCTTGTGTTTGCTATCCCATAACAAAAAAGATCCCAAACATTGAAGGTTCTAGGAATCAGATTTTTATTAAATATTTTCTTGAGTCTCTCCTAAAATTAATGTGTCTCTCGGTGGATTCCCTTCTTTCTTCATCCAATTCCAAAGATCTAGTTAATTCTAGCTTCATATGGGTTTACTTCTCTCTCATCCTTTATCTACTACATGAATTGATAAGATGGTAGTTGTATATGAAGGGGAAAAGAGCTTGAACACCACAGACCAATTAAAAAGGACTCTTCCCTGTGGCTCTTTTGGTGGCAACTCTGTCTACCCATAGAACAAACTTGATTTTCTCACTCCATTTTCTTTTGTTGACTTCCAATGTCCTCTTAATTATTTTGAGAAAGTTTTTATTACTAGATTTATATTGCTCATTCCTATGTGGTTTATAATTGGAAGCATAAGTCAAATTTATACCATATTGTTGACACATAGCTATTAAATAATTTTCTCTATAACTCATGGCATTATCAGCTACTAGCTTTGAAGGCACTCCAAATCGATAGGTGATATTGTTTAAAATGAAGTCCATACCTACCAGATGAGTTTCTTTCTTGGTAGGAATGGATTCAAATCACTTAGTGAAATAATCTATAGCCACTAATATCCACTTGTTCCCTGCACTTGAAGGGTATGAAATATCCCCAATAAATTCCATTCCCCACTGCTTGAAAGGGGATTCAAATGATACTAGTTGTAAAGGTAAAGAATATGAGGCCTTCAACCTCCCATAGAATATTTGACAGCTCTCACACTTTTTGACTAACAAAACTACATATTTAAATAGGGTGGGACACCAAAGAACCTACCCTCAAAATCTTATGAGTGGCCACTCTTCTAGAAAAATGACCTCCACAAACTCCCCCATGAAATTATGCAATAAGATTGGGAGATTCTTCTTCTATGATGCACCTCAATAGGATTCCTTCTGGGTTCTTCCAAGCCAACCCATAGTCAATTATAACATATTTTTGAGAGGCCAATTTAAGTGTCCTTCTCTGATTTTTATCTAAATTCCCTAGAAACTCCAAATTCTTGAGGTAAAATATTACATCTTTATACCATGTGGAATTAATCATCTTATCTTGGATATCCACATTTCCTTATTCAAATTCATTGATCTCCATCACTTGCAAGTTACTTTCTTCCATTAATTTTGCAAGCCTTAAAATCCTACACAATTTGGTAGTCTGTATGTCCATCTCATAATCTTGCAATTTTTTTCCCACCGATAACTCTTCTTGGATATCTCCATCTTAGACAAGATGTCCTTTACCATTGTATGAGGGACATAAGCTATAATATTTGAACTCAATATATATGGCCTGAAAATTTTAGTTGCTCGAACAAGTGAAAAATCTTGTTTTTCCATGATGGTGTATTTTAATTTAGCTCCTTGCAAAGCTTTGTTGAAAAAGGAAATAGGTCTCTCATTCCCTTCATCATCCTTCTGCAACAATACACAAGTAATTGTGTTCATCAAACCAAATGGAATTCTCACATATACATATGTTCCCCACGGGGTAGTGAAAGCAATTTTGATCCTTTTTATTGTTTTACCACCACTTGATTATATCCCGAGAAACCATCTAAAGTTGAGAGAAACTCAAAATCAGAATCAAATGCAACATGTTATCCATATTTAACAATGGATAATTTTCTTTGATTGAATCCTTATTAATATTTTTTAAATCCAAGAAAATCCTTATATCTCCATTTTTATTTCTTATCGACACAAGATTGACCACCCATGAAGAGTAAAATGTGGGCTGTATTATTCCTCCATCCCTCAAATTTGTCAATTCTTCTTGAATTTTAAGTGAGATAAGAGGATTAATAGGCCTCTAATTTTTCCTAAATGGCTTAGTATTAGGTTACAAGTATATTTCATGCTAGAACAAATCCTCTCTATAATCCTTCAATTCTAAATAAGACCATGCTAAGAAATCTTGATACTTTGTCAATAATTTCACATAAGATTGCTTCTCTTATTTGCTTAGATTGCTTCCTAACCACACCTTCCTGGGATTCTCCTTGGTTCCCAAATTTTACTCCTCAACATCCCTTGAAGTAGAGATATGCCTATGGACCACCCTATATGCATTATCAAAATTAGATTCCAAAGCAACCAACCCTCTAGGAATTATGTTGGTTTTCAACTAAATTATGTATTTTCCAAATAGGGTTTCTTTTCCATCACATACTGAAACCATTAGCTCCCAATCAATGTAATGATTTGTAAATTATACTTCATTTTGCAAGAATCTCTCGCACTTGGGCGATGTCATAAAATTTTTTCCAATGTTTTAAATTATCAGGGACTAAGGGTCTTGACATCACTTCTACATTATAATTACAGTATGGAGAAACAATGAAAATGTCAAACAAAGATGCATTCACTTCCATTTTATTAGCTACAACATTCTAAAGCCTATCATGGTATAAGATATTAAAAGACTCAAACATTTAAATGAAGTCCCAAACTGCATGCTTATATTACTTCATTCTTTTTGTTTTTTTTTGCATACGCTTTTAAAACTTGCCTTACTACCAAATTAGAACCCCCTTTAACAATTATATCCTTTATTCCATACCTCCATGAAATTATCAAGCCTAGGAGCAGTGCTTCATATTCTGCAATATTATTGGTGCATTCAAATTTTAGCTTGAAGGAAAAATTGAATGTTTCTTTATTTGGGGATATAAGCACCACACCAGCCCCATTACCCATATTGGAGCATGCTCCATCAAACATCATAGTCCAAGGGGCTCCAACTTGTTCTAATCATGGATTATTATTTATGTTATGGTCTTCAAAGTTTGCATATCTAAAAAAAATATCAGCATCTACATCAGCAAACAACACTTCATAGGAGGCATTGTTTGGGTCCTCAATCAAGTGTAGCATTTTATTTTCTCCGTACAATTTCACCAAATTTCCTTCCACAGTATGGTGGCATAGGACATGTCCATTTGTACACTTCCTCCAACACTTGCAACCCATTTTCTAGACAGCAACATACCCCATTTAGTAGGGAAATCAACAATGACCACATTCATAGTCAAGTATTTACCAAGATAAGCTACCAATTGCACTACCAAACATTTTACATATCCTATTGCTGATAGCTCTCTTGAATCCATATCCTAGAATTTTCCAAAATAGGTTATCACTTTAATGTCCAAATAATTCATAACTTCAAGGGGCATCACATTACATGAATCTCCTAAATCAAACATACAGTTGTGGACAAGTCTATATTTGATGATTAAAGTAGTAAAAATGGATCCATATCAAGTTGAGATTCTACCAGAGATGTGCCTATATATATATTAGGTGATTACCCTATACTTTTCTTTTCTTGGGGTAATTCCAATTTTGCAATAATAGGTGGGAGATCTACATTGTTAACCTCCTTACTCGGTAGCCACCAACTCCTCCTTGATTCCTAAGTATTCAAATGCTCTTCTTCTATGCTCAAGAATTCTGAGAAACTCAAAAATTGGCATGGTAACCTTAATCTGACTCAAAATTTGAGCCATATCACAAGGGGTATACTTAGGTAATACTGCACTAGGAGGTAGGGTGATTGCCTTTTCTTGGTGGTATGAGGTTTTTTACAACTTGAGCAGAGGTAGGGGAATCAAATTTGTTAGCAATAATTGGGCCTTTTTTGGTAAATATTTCTTGAGAACATCCTTAGGGATATTGGTGAGGAGAGGAGTTTTTGGTTTGGGTTGTGGCCTTGGTCCTTTGACCATCCTATTTCTTAGATTATATTCTTTTTCTTGGGCCACTACTACATTCATTAGGAGCTGCCTATCCTCCTTAGAAGGAATACCACCATCATATTTTTTTATCATTAATGCCCTTAAATATTCAAATTCATGGTTAGGTAACTCAAAGGCATGAACCATATAAACATCAATACTACTAGTAGAAGGGATAGAAGATACTCGGTGTATGCAATCCCAAAATAATTCCATAGTCCTAGAACACGTAAAATCAGTATAATTAGCTACTTGTTGTGGATTATCATAGCATTCCATGATGCACACATCACCAAAATTGTATCATCACTAACTTCTTCACTTTATTCATTGAGATCACATGGTGAATGTGGTAGAAATCACTTGTCACACCACTCAATAACATGATCCTCCTCTACCATAGATACTCTAGTAGTCAATGGATCAGGAACCAACTTATTTTACCTTAGTGGTTGTTGTTTGTTTCCTAACCCCATGTGTCCCTTTCCTCTGTCATCATCTGCTCTATGATCATGTCTAGGATGATTGCCAAATCTATTTTACCTTGAGGTTGGTGTTGGGATTGAGAAATTTGACCTAGACATTTATCTACTCTAGAAAATTTATATGAGATTTCTTTGACTAATCTCGCTAAATTTTTAACCACCTTCTCAATATTTACACCCTTACTTTCCCTAGGCTTCTCAAGATTGACTAACTTGACACCTTCCTCTTAGGAGACTTCTTAGCTACCTTGATATTATTTTCTATTCTAATAGCCATGTCTCGGTTTTTGGGGTTTTATCCCTTAAGTAATAGGTTGATTTCTTATCAAAGGCATTATAATATTTAATTAGACATGATTCATCACTTGGCCTCAATATTATAGGAAGTCTGTCAAAGTCTTATTAAATATGGTGTTAAAATATTGATAGGCTCATTAGGGTTCTTCTTTATGTTCTCAAATTATGTGAGGAGGAACCTTGGATCAGTTTTATCACCATATTATGATTTAAATGAATTTTTCATCTCTATCCATGAATCAATAGAGTTATCTGGTAGTGACTTGTACCAATCTCGGGCATCTTCTTCTAGAGTATGTATAAACAACTTTACATATACATCTTCATACTCAATCTCAAAATATTCCATGGTATTAGAAAAGATCTTAAGGTGTTGGTCACCACTAATGGCATTATTACCCTGGAATTTAGGAAATATATTTCTTACCTCATGTGGGACTACATTAGAATGACTTGCAATACCTCAAAAATCTATAGGATTATACACATTCAAAACAAAGGGAGGTCTAGGTATAGGTTGAGGCATATTACTTCAAGGAGGTGTTCTAATTGGAGGATTAAAATAGTAAGGGGAATGAGGTATTTGAGGTAATGGAGTGTGATATTCAAAGTAATAATCCTTTAATGATTCTTTCTCACAAAATACTTTGCTATTTCTTATCAATAAAGGAGGAAAATGAGGAATACCCAGATCACTTGAAAATGAAGGACCCTCCTGAGTTGGAGTATACATATTTATGCAGGGACTACTTTGATCCGAACCATCTTAAGTAATGGAGCATTCATCTACCAAAGGCTTATCACTTTTAGTAATAGGCACAACCTTTTCATCTGATTTTTGATCACCCAAGGATTTCTAGACTTGTTTCTTTGTTGGATTTGTCCTTCCCAACTCTAGGAACAACCTTCTAGTAGGATATTTATTAAATAAATACATTCTTCCTTCCATATTTGTAGATCTTAATGATATATTACAATAATCAAGTTCAAGCTCTGGTATTTACGATATTTTCTAAGAAAGATGGAGTCGCCCTAAGGTTTTGCACTTTAGATGTGTAAATCAATTCAAACAACTTGCCAAATGAAGCTTCAAAATCAATATCATTAACATTTTGAAAATATTGTTATCCTTTATCAATATTTACCCCTAGCCAAGTCAAATTTAATGGAAAGCTTTCTTAAACTAGGAAAATATTGAGCAAATGACTTCTGATTAAGCTCATTTTTTGCAAAGTTTGACAAAGGATAAAGTCTAGATCATGTATTTTCATCTAAACACATTTCATATGTTACTGAGAGGTTAAGATATTTTTTTATTTTTAAAAAATTCCCTGAAAATGGCATCGAGAGTGTTTGTAACCAAATCTACACCACCTTGAGAATTAAACAACATTTACAAACCGAAGTGGATGTTTAGAGAGAGTCGATCAAGATTTAGTCATTTGTAGTTGGGGACATATCCAAAAACTCCTTGATAATTGAATTTGAAGAGATTGGTCTATAATCGTAAAGGGGATGACCTTCCCTACTACTTTAGGTTCTACCTCTAACTAGGGTGAGAGGCCCCATTCTATGGCCTGTAATAATAAGAAAGGTGGATGAAAGTAGAGTCTCTAAGATTTCTCTTGAAATATGGGTAATAGTCTTGAATAGACATGGTCAATTCAAGCATCATTTAACTCTCACGAGTTATCACACTAAATAATATAGGTGTCATTTCAAAATAGGACTCAAGTCAATCTAGAGAGTGTAAATCTTAGCTTTCTTCTACATATTTATGAAAGGGGGTAGAAATGGTAAAATCCCTTAGAAAATGGTTATAAGAAGGGAAAACATAGATAATTAAGAAGGATTTAAGGGTTGTAGATTGTAATATTTTTTGTATGGATGGGATATTAAAGTAGGATAAAGTTAATTTTATAAATCTCTTAAGAAGACCTTATAAATATTTGGAAATTGACCCAAGGCAGGAGGAACATATTACACAACCAATATCAGGCCTTTAACTAGAAGGTATGCACTCATGGAAGCCCAAAATGCAAGATTTCACATGAAATTTGAGGATTTAAACACAAAATCTCATGCTAAATCTCAAAAAACATTAATAAATCCATTTCAACTAAGCTTGAGATACACTCAAAATATTACTAAAATCTTCTCAACCAAACAAAGGAAATATAAATTTAAAATCTGTTTATCACACCACAAAGGCAATCATTGCAAAATTTAACTAATTAAGACAATATTTAGTCTAATTCAAACGTATCATTAGCATAATATTGCAACAAGGAAAGCAAATGGTTGATTCAAATTATTCTACCTTAAGAATAAAGACACATTGCTCGGAGAAAAATACATTGTTAATTTCAAGAAATTTGAATTTCTTAGCAAGGTACCATAAAACCTATGGTCTCAAAGCTTTCTAATGTTTGTACACTCGCAATAATCTTGGCATGAGAAGGTTTGGAAAATTAAAATAATCAATGGTATCTCAATTAGCTTAGGAAAAGTATAATCGGTTTTTCTCTTTTTTCTCTAAGAATTTAGAAACATTTAACCCCCGATACGAGAACTTTCCTCTCATATATATATAACTCTCTCTCTCTCTCTCTCACTCGCTTTTATTTTTCCCCCTAAAAATGTGAATCTTTAAGAGAATATTCTTCCTTTTGGCACATAATATGATCTAATTATTATTCCCTTTGAAAATAATTTTCTTTCATGGTACCATGTAGAGGGATTAAAAATGATTTGTATTTTTTTCATTCTCCCAAAAAACGCTAGGATGCCATGTTACCTTTTTAGAATCATTTGTTTAATATTTTTATTTTTTAGGTAATTTGAGGGACTTTATAATGATTTTTAGTGCCCCCAGGATGGTTTGATTTGATGTTTAATCATTTCGCCTTATGAGAATCTACCTCGAGACAAACACACTCGTCAACATATCTTTCTCGAGCTAAGTGTTTCCACATGGATCAAGTACCATAAGGCCAATCAATCCATTTTTTTAATGATGCCAGTCTCTTTCAAATTTTTTTCCTTCGTGCAGGTATCACAAACAATCTCAGGAGTCAACTCTCCATGATTTTTCTTAGTTCAACTTGTCAGTCCTCATATTTCCAATAAATTCACATTGTTTCCATTACAAACTCACATATTTTATCCTAAGTAAAAGAGGATTGGTGATATTTTGTATGAAATATGGATAAAAATCCTTAGTATCTAGCTTGAAAGACATATCTTCTGAATACTTTCACTCAATTTTTTATTTATCAGGCCCAAATGAAGCATTCATGAGAATACTATTTGGGATTGTGGATCTTGAAGACTATAGTGGGTCATTGAAAACTCAATCTATTCTATTTTCATTGATATGAATATTGATCAGGATCAGTCTATGTTCCCTGCCTTCTAAATGATGTATTTTCACCTCTTCAGGTTAGAGCACAAGAAAACTCCCGAGGTGTTGAAACAGGTTTGGTTCAAGAGAAGGCCTACCGTAAAGGTGCATCTGAAATCACATGACCTTTCATCTCGTGATATGGGATTTGTTGTGCAAGATATTCCCTCAAAACCTTATGTGCTTGATGAAGGTATTTCAATTGATATCATGCCTAATCCCTTTTTCAAGATGAATTAATTGGAGCAATGTCTTTCAATTCTGGAAAAGAAATCAATAGGGAATATGTGTTCACAACCTTGTGGGACATCACCAATCTTCATGGACAAATTTAAGGGTGAGTCTAGTTCAAAAATTCCTACTACATCTGCTCCAAGAATATTTTTAGTTACACTTCCAGATTTTGCATGGACTTCCAATCCATTTTCCACCTTAAAATCATCAAGAAAGAAGGCTTTTCCTAAAGGTGGTCCAGACCTTACTTGAGTGGGTTTCCTCTTATGATAAGAGATCAGAATTGATAGGTTTTCTGGATGGTCCTGTAGTAAGTATTGATGATCTTATGTCTTTGAGCATCTTTTGTAATTTAGCAGGGGGCATTGTGTTTGTGAATATAGAGATTGGAATGAAAGAATTTGTTCCTAGAAAGAATAGGATTTTGAAGAAACTTCCTCTTTACAGAGAGGATTTTGTATCAGTAGAAGATTAGGTACTTTCTCTTAGTTTCTATTGGATGTAATATCAAGAATGTATGTGAACTTTTTCCTAGGTTAGGGCCCCTAATAGAACCCCATTATGCTTTCCTTTTTCAAAATTCAAAAGATATAAAATGTTACAATGAATTTCATGTTAAAATAGACATAGGATCCTATTAAAATGAAATGAAATTCTACTTGCATTGTTCATCAATACATACATGATAGGAAACCAAAATTTAAAACAATATGTAATTGTTACGAGTGAAATTAATAATTGAAAAAGATATTCTTTTAGAAAAAACAATCCTAAGCTTGCTCACAATCCAACATGATCATCATCTTTCTCTTCATCATCATCTTCATGTTTTGGCTACCTGTCCCTGTAAACATCAAATATTTAGATAAATTGGATCACCTCTTCTTCATCAAGTCCTACATGGTGTTTTAATATCAAATTATGCCTGTTCATCACCCCCACACATTGGTCCATCCTATGTTTATATTCTTTCAACTTCTTAGCTAGTTCAACAATCTTGTTCTCCATAGTGATGAGCCTTTTGATAACCTCATAAGAATATTTTTCTCCTTGATGTATTGGTAGAAATATTAGCTCAGAAATCAACTCAGTGGTATCCATAAGTGGAATTTCCTTTATAAAATACCACTTCTTCTAGTCTACCATCTATAATATCAATAACTTTCCCTATCCAGGTCTTTCTCTATCTCCACTTTTTCTTTAACCTAGTTTTCTTTAGGTAACAATATTCCTTCCTTTTCAAGTGTTTCTTCATCAATCTGATTTATGTTGTCAAGCTTGGGAAGGTCCCCTCCTAATAGTTAAATTAATTTTCACATTGTTCTTTTAAATCATTCACATCATTGAGAATATTGGTCATCTATGCATACCTTTTTGTTTCTTTCTCAATCATTTCTCTCCCTTTTTGAGATAGATCCTATACCCATTTATCCAATGCTTTAGATTTCTCACTTTCCCTTTTTACTTTGCCTAAGATTTTAGGAGTAGCAGGTGTTAGCCAACTCATGACCTTCCTCCGATGGCCCTACCAAATTTTGCAAGGATGAAGATAGTATTTTTATCTATTCTTTTACTTACTTTTTTGATATTTTATCTTCATCAAACTTTTGTAGCAAACCTTCGACCTCCACCGTAAACTCCTACTTTAGTATTTCCTAGAATTTTTCCCTAATGGGATGTTCCTGATATCATAATCACTTGTTATAATGTCATCCCTTGACTTGCCTTGGTGGGGGTTACAATCTCCAAGGTTCTAAATCTAGATTGGTCCACATGGGTCTTAGTGATGATTCTTTCTCTTTTTGTGGCCTTTTTAGGCTTTGGGAAAGCTATACTGTGATGTCTATGACCTTTTCTCGGGACAAATTCCTCTTCTACCTCTGAAATCATTCCTCCCAACCAGCTAGTTGTGAGATTATTTCCCACTTTTTCTTCTTGTAATACAAGATAGTATGCCTCGAAAAAACTATCAATTGTTTAGATGTTTCTTGCGGATCTTGTACTAATGGTATTTATTATCGTGTACCTTATCCACCCCAATGCTGGATCTTTAGACTCATCATGCACTCTTATTATTTCAAGTTTCTCCTCTTTTTACCTTAAATTGGGGATTGGCTAGTTTTTTCTTAGATCATACTACCAGTTGGTGCCTTTCCTTGTCCTTATCCTCATCGGGAGTAGTAATCACTTTTGTAGTCTCTTTCGGTATTTCTTTGGTAGGAATTTCCACCTTGGAAAATTATCCCTTTTTTAGATTATTTTCCTCCTTCGAGGCTGATGTTCAATAAAGACACCTTTGTGAGATGGTAAAATAACAACCCTTCACTTCATCAATTATTCTTCATGTTGTTTTATGGGATGAATTCCACTCACTATTTTTTTTTATCTTTATCATTATTATGCACATTTTGCTTATCATCTCCACTAATTCAATGGCCTCTTTTTGGTTTCCACCACCACTTCCTTAGCAAAGTCTTCAGCTTTGAGGTGGTTTATTTCCCTTAATAATTACTTGCTTCCTTTTGAGGGTACTCCTTAGTTGAAATAATGTTGTCCATAGGTACTCCACTTGCAATTCCTTGAATCCTTGATTCATATGTTCCTGAAATTTTTGAGCTTTTAATAGGGACCTCTTGCCTGGGGATTTTGTTTCAATAGTTATTAATTGGGAAACTTCCTTCATTTTTTCATCCAATTGAGGAACACTTGTACCTTCTACTGTATATTTCTCAACTGACACATCAAAAGGTTCGGGTATAGGCACCTCCCCCAATACATCTGTGTCCATCACTTCAACTAGATTTCTTATCTGTTCATGTGGCTGACTAGAATGAGACAAATCCATACCTTCAAATTGTGTTACACCTAATTCTTCTTGCCCCTTTTCTGTCACCAAACTACTCGAATGGTTAGACAAGGGTGTACCATGAGTCACTTGTTCTTAAATCAAATCTGCCACTATTTCTCTTGGAAAAAGACTGAAGCTGAAGAATTTGGTTGTACCAATGGATCCACTTGAAGTGTTATTTGATCTTGTGATGGTGTTACTTGATGAGCTAAGGAAGTAACTATTCTCTTTTGTTCCTCAGTTAGAGAAGGAGGATCAATCACCTTAGGATCTCTTCTTTTGTGCTTCCTTACATGGTGGCTACCTCCCTCTACTGATCCACCCACATCTCTCTCCAAAGGAAATATTACTTTAACTCTCTTTTCAGTTCTCTCAAAACATTTGATTTCAGGGCCTCCCCTTCCTTTTACACTTTGTACCAAAGGTCTTGGGTCCACATCTAAGAAATATCCCCTCATCTTCTTGGTTGAACTGGATGCCCCTGTCAATATTGTTGTGGGGGTTCTTGGTTTAGTCATACTCATTCCCTTATCTTTTATTGGTACTTGAATGAGTTATAGGGGCACTCTATATGGAATTTAAAAGAATTTCCTATCTTTTACTTTAAATCAAACATAAAATTCCTAGTTTAAATAAAGCAGCACTAGTCCACTCATCAATGATGCATGTAGTGGGTCTCTTTATTGAAACCGAGGAGACTTTCCTCCCAATGGATTTATCTTATCTTCTCCTTCTCTTAAAAGGGGAAGACCTTCCTTTAAAATTTCCAAATTCATGAACTCATTCAAGATTTTTTTTTTTTTTTTATGGACAAATATATACCTTTTCCCTACAACTAAGTCAAGGTTTGTCTCATTACATTGGAAATTCTTTCATAAGGAGTGTCTGACTCTTTCACATTCTATTCTATAGGAGAAATTGGTTATACTTAAATATTGTGGTCAATATAGTATTGATTCACTATTTGGTGATCATATAAAATTCCTTGAGGCACCATAATAATTTTGAATTCAATAATTTTCTATGAGTAATTCTTGAGAAGTCTTTAAGTCTAACCTCTTACTCATCTATACAGTTCATCTAGTAATCTTCACAGTGAGGATCATGTTCAAATGAACTTCCCAAGGTAGTGCTAACAACCAATCTGATGTCATAATTGGACCTTGATTAAAAATTTCCATGCCAAATATTTTAACCTCCTCCTCCATTAATATAGCCTTTGCAATGGAGGGTCATGGGTCTCTCCCAATATTGATGGGGAATTTAATATTTGTTTTATGCCTTCTTACAATCATTTTTGTAATGGTGTTAATTTCCTTGAAAGCTCACACAATGCCATCTTATCATCAAGATATCTAGGAAGTTTTCATTGTTGCCCATGGAATCCAAAAGCTCTAATATAAGTGAAAAATCTATGTTGGATAAAGAAACAACTCTATTATAATTTTAGACACCAAACTTGGGTCTTACGACACCCCCTGTACCCCGTATCTCATCCCGCAACCGAACCCTACCTCACCACCTAAAACCTTACACACTAAATTATTTATTAATTACCTTATAATTAATAAATCCACATCTCCAACCTTGCCGTCTCACCTCGCCACCTCACTATGACCTAGCCCTAACCCTAAACTAACCTAATTAAGACCTATGACTTGGTCTAGACCCACACCCATGACTCATCACCCCTCACCCACATCAAAATGAGCCTAATAATGACTTGACCAAGCCCACAACTGACCCCTCGGGAGAAAAGGAGGGAAAGTTGGCTATTTTTAGTAAAAATAGCCAACTTTGACTTGGATGACGCCGGTCCCTACTCGACCGTTAGTTATGCAACCACCATCGGTTCCCTGTAAATGACCTACCCCAACCAAAATGCAAGGATCCGAATCCATTTGTAAGAGAGAGACAAGTGAGAAGGAGAAAAGAGTTTTCGAGAGAAGAGCATTGAGTCCAAGACTATAACTGATCAACGAGATCACTGTCACACTCATCCAAGCATTGGGAGAGTCAGAGGATAGCTTCATCAGCTCACTTTCAATTGTCGATCATCCCACCTGAGCTTTGCCTTCGTCACCACATTCCTCGGACCTGTATCCTCATCAGAAAATAGTAAGTAGTATCTTGTATGCTTCTAGGCTCCACTTCATGAAATTTTGATTGATAATAATTATAAACTCACCCCTGGATCTAACACCCGGCAGCACCCTGCACCTAACCTTCATTCATCCATCCCTATATTTCCCAGAAGACAACTTTCTCACTCTCTGAGTCTTCTCCATTGCCTTACTATTCCCCCTAACCATCTACCAACCTTAAAAACCCCATAACCATCCTATAATCAACCTCTACCCAGAAGCCCCTGAATCACTGCCCCTACCGATATCGGTTATCCCCTACCGGTAGCGGTTTTATAACCGCGTTGGTTATCCAGTGACCGAATCGGTCACTGTGACTTATACCAAAACCAACCTTTCACCTATTCATCTCCTAACAACCTCAGATTCAGCCTGGTCTATCCCTGTAACTTGATCTGAACGTATCAATAACTAGTGACCAAACAAACAGAATGATGTTTTATAATGGGTAGTTTAGTCTCTATTGCTTTTAGTAACCAGGTACCTAAATTGTGATTTTGCAATAGCTTCTTTATTATCATTTGCATTAATTTGTATGAAAATGGAATTGACCACCTTTGAAAGGAAGTCTAATGTTTCCCGGCCTAAGGCGTTCCTCTTACTTATTCTCTAACTAAACTTTGGTGGTCTTGCATTCTTATTTACAGGGTAGTCCTTCCCAAACAAAAAGGATTTCTTCACAATCGGTTCGATCTCTATACGGTATGCGCACACCTTCCAAACACTCAATAGGTATTCCTCCTAACCCTAACCCCTTATCTGCTTTCTCAAGAGAATGAAAGGATAGAAGCAACTCTATTCTCGGAACTAAAAATTCTGCGTGAAACAATAATATTGCATTCTTAGCCTCTTTATATATTCTATACTACTCCCACTCAGGTTTGAATAAACATATCATAGGTGTAAAAATGCATCATTTACTAATCTCACATTTCCTTTCCAATTACTCAAGTGTAACTGGGGATAAACCTCATGAACTTTGCATTCTTTAAAATGTTCCTATGGTGGGAGTATAGGGAAACACTTGTGACTGTAATATTTTATATTAGGTATGACATCATATAGAATTCAAGATCATTAGTGACACCCATGTTGATTTTTGTGGCCAATGTAAAAATTTGTGCGTGAATTGATTCAGCTATGAGTGTTTCCCAACAAATACTTCCCTTATTTTCCAAAATAACCTAGATGTATGGGCACATCCACTCTTTGAATTCATTAACCGTGTCTAGGCAAACCATTCTACTTAGTAACATAATTATGTCTTCTACTTCCTCCACAAACTATGACCTAACCAATATTTTAGGGAGTCTAGTGGTAACCTTTTTGTCCATCAACAACCATTCAATATTTATGACCCTGACATAGTCCTTATTTTTGGTCTTAAAATCCCTAAGAGTTGATTCAATGCTTATGGTTACTGCGGCTTTGTGAGTTTTTGTAACCTTAGCATTACCCTAAAATCTTTGGGTGTTATAGTCACAATCCGTGCCAACAATTCAATCCAAGACCTCCCTTTTTCTCGATCATAATTCATAGTATAAATCCTCACTATCTCATGACAATGTACTAAGGGAGGGATAATAGTGACTAGGGCAATATTGTTGGCCTCAATTGTCGTCATGAATTCACTTTTATTTGGACTACTGAGCCTTTGTAAAAAAATCATCCAAATCAGCATTTACCAAATTTGTGTCTCTGTGATTTTGTCCAAATCACTAGTGATATTGGAGGTGATGTGAAATTTTGAATTTAGTGGCTTCATTTTTCTATACCCTAATTTCACCCTTTAATTTCTTACAAATTGTAAGTCAAACAATAAAAACACGAATGCAATACAAGCCTTACCCATTTTTTGTGCAAGTGTTGTGAAATTCTCCCCTACTCCTTTGATTTCGAATTCTCTAGCTCAATATCGACACCTCTTAGTCAATTTTTCATTATTCCTTTGTAAATTCTTGTAGCTAAGGCACCTAGATATTCGTATGCAATGGTAAAGATTCAAAATGTTTGAATAAAATTTAAAAACTACTTTGATTTGTGTAAAAATGCATTAATGGCGGTAGCCATAAATGCATTACATCCTAGCCACCCAACTTACTTCCTTTGTTTAAATGTAGTCTGTATCGTGGCTTGATATGGTGTTTTACACGAGATTAGGGAGTTGTTTTACATATTTTCACTACTTTCAAATGAGTGCAAATTTGTAATTTCAACTTGAAATCCTGCCTCTTGACTTTTGATGAGAAGATGACATGTGTCTCAATCTTAAGAGTGACAGAGTCATGGAACTTATTTACTTTTTTTTTTTTTCTCAACTGGGTGAAATATTCCTAAGTCGATCCAATTACCCACCTCTTGAGTTTTACCGAGAACATGATGTATGTACCTAGCGGGCCTCGTAGGCTTTGTTGAATTTTTCACTCCATCGACTCAATTTTGTGAAAATGCATTATTGACCGATTCTCCACTCTAATCTTTCTCTCGACATGTATTCCTTTACGGGAGTGGGGTGAACTTATCATTTTGCATTATTTGACTTGAATATTCATGGGAATATTCATTCGGATTCGAGTTAAGGTTTACATTTTGTAGTTATTATGTGAATTGTATAATTTTGTAAACAAAGTCTGGTTGTAACACGCTCAATGGAAAAATGCCACGTATCCTTGGGTGGTGGAATAAAATTATGAAATTTTTAGTGAAGGTCTAAGGGATGATATGTAGGAAGGATTTACATGGTTAAACACATTCAATCATCAATTTTTTCACATGGATTCCTCAAGGATGACATGGTTATCACATTCCTTGACAAAAAAATAGGATTCACATTGGATTTTATAACTCAAACACAAGATTTCATTTGTGTTGAACATGATTTCATCCTTCAAGTATACGTGTTTTTATCATTGAAAACCAAATCAAGGAAAATTTTTGAAGGCACACTCGGCATAAAAGGGAAAAATTAAAATGAACACTAACATCAGCTCGACTCGGATGGGTACCCCCTATGGGTGCCACAAGAACCATAAGAACAAAACATCATAAAAATGAAGTAACTTTATCCATTGGGAAATAGAGTCATTCAAAAACATACACAAGGTCTAACCGAGAAAACGTACTTCACAAAAAAATACACCGAGATATCAAAGCAACTAGTCACTATAGACCAAGAAGAAGAAAAGGGAAACAAAAGCCAAAAACAAAAACAAAAAAATTGTACACTATACAAAATTTCATACCTGATTGCATGTGTCTAATCCAGAAAGTGTTTGAGGTTCCTGCCATTGATAGGTAACTCCAACAAGTCTCCATCCAAGTCCTTCAAGAAGAAGGTGTGTTCACCAATCCTTATATCAATGGAATAGGGACCCATCCACAAGGCATCAAACTTTCCATTCTTTCCTTTTTCCTCATGTCTGCTATCCCATAACAAAACAAGATCCCCAACATTGAAGGTTATAGGAATCACCTTTTTATCAAATATTTTCTTGAGTATCTCCTTAAAATTAAGGTGTCTCTAGTGGGATTCCCTTCTTTCTTTCTCAATTCCACTATCTAATTAATTCTAGATTCATATGGGTTTACTTATCCCTCATCCTCAAGGCACCGCATGAATTAATATGATGATAGTTGCATATGAAGGGGAAAAAGAGATTGAACACCATAGACCAATTCAAAAGGACTCTTCCCATTGGTTATTTTGGGTGGTAACTCTATCTACCCATAGAGAATACTTGAATTTCTCATCCCATTTTATTTTGAGAAAGTTTTTATTACTAGATTCAGCTTGGCCATTCCCCTGTGGGTTATAATTGGAAGCATAAGTCAAATTTATACCATATTGTTGGCACATAGTTGTTAAAGGTTTTTCTCTAAAACTCATGGTGTTATCAGCTACTATATTTGCAGGCACTCCAAATCTATAGATGATATTGTTTAAAATGAAGTCCATAACTACCCGATGAGTTGTTTTTTTGTAGGAATGGCTTCAACCCACTTAGTGAAATAATATGTAGCCACTAATATCCACTTGCGCCTTGCACTTGAAGGGTCTAAAATATCCTAAATAAATTCCATTCTCCACTAGTTGAAATGAGCTTCCACTGATATTGGTTGTAAAGGTAAAGCACCCGAGACGTTCAATCTCCCGAGAATATTTGACAACTCTCACACTTTCTCGACTAACAAAGTTGCATCTTAAAATAGGGTGGGCCACTAGTAACCTATCGTCAAAATCTTATGAGCAATCACTCTTCAAGAAAAATTGCCTCCACAAACTCCCCCATGAAATTATGTAATAAGCATTGGATCTTCTTCTTCGTGATGGACCTCAATAGGATTCATTCTAAGTTCTTCTAAGCCAACCCATAGTCAGTTATAACATATTTTTGAGAGGCCAATTTTAGTGTCCTTCTTTTATTTTTATCCAAATTTTCCTAGACAATCCAAATTCTTTAGGTAAAATATTGCATCTTTATACCATGTAAAATTAATCATCTTGTCTTGGATATCCACATTTCCTTCTTCAACTTAATTGATCTCCATCACTTGCAAGTTACTTTCTACCATTAATTTTGCAATCCCTAAACCCCTAACCAATTTGGTAGTCTATATGTCCATGTCACAATCTTTCAATTTGTTTACGCACCGACACATCTTGCTAGATATCTCCATCTGAGACAAGATTTCCTTTACCATTGTATGAGGGACATAAGCTATAATCTTTGAACTCAATATATATGGCTTGAGAACTTTAGTTGCTTGAACAACTGCAAAATATTTCTTTTCTATGATGGTGTATTTTAATTAAAATTCTTGCAAAGCTTTCTTGAAAAGGAAATAGGTCTCTCATTCCCTTCTTCATCCTTCTATAATATTACGAAGTAAAGGAAAAAATTTAGAACATTTTCTTATAATCTAGGCTCGCTAAATTAGTGGCATTATTCAATGCTTCCTTGATCCTACCAAAAGTTAGAACATCCTCATCTTCACATTTGATAACCTGGTTTTTCTTTAGCATACTAGTGATAGGGATGGTTATTATAGAAAAGTTTGAAATAAACCTCCTAATGAAATTGATCTTCCCAAAGAAATATTGGATACCATTTTTTGACATGGGTATGGGAACTTTTCCAATGGCTTCTACTCTTTCAAGATCTATCATGACCCCTTCTTTAGATACTATATGCCCAATTAATTTTTCCTTTTGAACACCAAAGTGACATTTCTTAGGATTTAATGAGATCCCATACTCTCTGCATCTTAACAACATCTTCTCCACATGGCTTAGGTGGTCACTTATCTTCCTAGAAAACATAGTTACATCATCTTGATACAACTGCGGTAAAATCATTAATGTAACTTGAAAAATAAACATCTATGGCTCTTTGGAAAGTAGACTGACATTCATCAAACCAAATGGAATTCTCACATACACATATGTTCCTAATGGGGTGGAGAAATCAGTTTTGATCCTTTCTAATTATTTTACCACCACTTGATTGTATTCGAGAGAAACTTGTTATCAATTTCCACCTTCCTAGTGAAAATTTGGAGAAGAGGGAAAGATTACACTAGGAGGTATTCGGAAGAAGTATGGTGACTTCAGTGTCCAAGGGGTTCTAGAAGGATTTGGACATTCCCAAGAAAAAATTTTCTCCTCTTCTTGGTATTTAGTTAATCCCAATTTTATTCAATTAAGGTAACTAGAAATGGGGCCCACTTGTAGTATTAGAGGGCAGAATTAAGTATTTTTACACCTTCCCAATGTTAAGGAAGGTTAAAACTCACCTTTTGGTTCTAATGAGATCATTGAGCTCATAATCGAGCTACTTGGAGTATGGCAGCTGAGCTAAAATGTGAACTAAGCTTCCTTAGATGAACCAAGTGAGTTGAATTTCAAGTTGGGATTTACATAAGAAGCAATGGGAATAACGAGCTCATTGGAATGTAAATGATTAAAATCACGTTGGTTATTCAAGCTCAAACTTTTTAGAATACTGAGTTACTTTTAAGGGAGGTGAGATGTGTCACTAAAGAGGGAGATGATCCACTTGATGGGTCCAAGCCATTTTAATCAACGATCACATGCCTTATTAGGCTCATTTAATAGATTGGAGGATATGTCTTTGTAAGGAGGAAATACATCAAAATAGAAGAAGAACCATGTGAGGAGTCATTAATCTCGGATCATGAAATGATTGTCCCAAGTAAATAGGTAAAAGGAAGATTAACATGCATAGCTACGTGGAAGTCATGGTGAAACTAAGAATCTTAGGAGTTCAAGCTTAGGTATGAAGGAGATCTTGATGCCTTGAGGGCTATCATGGAAGAGTCTCGAGGTAGCTCATCTGTAAAGAATACCTCGTAGCTCATTTTTTTTTTTACAAGTGGTGGTGGGAGAGATAGCCTCAACAACATAGCAATGAGAATATTCGAGAAATGTGAAGATAGTTTGTTAGAGTGAGCTCTGTGAATCTCGGTCAATGAGAAGCGAGTCGAGCCCTTAGAGATCTTGGTAGGAACTTAGCTAAGTCATGGCAAGAGGAATGAATAAATGATAAGCCTTAGCCAAGTTCACAAAGTGAGTTACTAGGATAGTGGAAATACACATCCCATATGGCTTAGTTGAGTCTAGGATACTTGTGCATAGAAAGTTCAAGCTTCTGCGGTGATGTTTCATGGCGAATGTAAAGAAAAATGACCCATGTGGCCTATAGAAATTTTGGCCATGGAGAGTCAAAATAGCCACGAGTTATAGTGATATGTAGGTAATTTGGGTGTAAGTGGCCTCAATAGCCCAAAGATAAGTCGGGACATGTGGGCTAATATGAGCCAATTTATTCAATAATTGAATGCGTTATGGTAAAGGTGGGGGTAAATGGAAAACAAACCTAGTAAGCGAAAGATGGATGAGTTACATGGGTCCGTTGGGATGGAGAGGCTCTCATGTGGGTGAATTGGGTCAAATTGGCCCCAATGTCTTGAGACATGAAAAACAAGTACACCACATTAAAATGAACCCACATGCAATAGAGGTAAACATCAAGTCAAACATGTAAGACAAGTTGGAATGTTACATGGCTCGGTGGGTAGGAGAGTTGTTGGGTGGAAACCAATTTCTAATGCAATGTGGAAGAGGTAGCCAACTTGGCCAAGATGGCTATGTTAAATAACAAAGAATCAAAGTTCACCCCCTCATTAAAAGTAATGAAAACATAGTGGGCCCCAAGCCAAGATTAAAATACCAATACCATTTTAAGATATCAAAGACACTTAAAACAAAGGGGAAAAATATTTAAAATGATGAATTCCAACTTCCAAATTATGTCTCACCTGTGAACATGAATAAAAGCCTATGTACTCGAAGCTCATAATTTGAGAAATCCTTAAAGGATTTTTGCAAAATTGGTCTCGTTAGAATAGTGGCTCTAAGTATGATGCAAAATAATCAAGAAATGTAGAAATTGATGAATATTTGATGGTGATTTTTAAGGAAAATGAGCCCATTTATATTTAGTCGTTGGATAGTGGTTGGAGAGGAATTTAATGAGCATGGGAAATCATTCTTTCACTGCTGTAAGTTATGGGATACCTTGAGATTAATTTTACAGGTCCAAAATTAGAATTTACACTCATTTATCATGACTTTGAATTGGTTGGAAAGTGAATTTTGGGAATTGCATCCTGTTTCTCTTTCTCTTCCCAAAATCCTATAAATTGAAGTGTTGGGCTCATTGTAAAGATGGATGATCTAAGTAGAAAGACTCTACCCATTTTGGTTTTGTGAAGCGAATGTGTTGCAAGACTTTGTAGTGGACTCCTTGCATGGGGATATAAGCCTTTCATTTGTAAAGATTTGAATTGTGCATACCCATGAAGCAATAGATACAAGTTTTTGAATGTATCTTCCCTTGTTGTGTTTATTTTCATTCTTCTTTCCACTTCAATATGATTTTACAGGATTCTATTAATATTTTGTGTGCATGGAAATGTTATTGTGAGTGTTTTTGTTAGACTATGGAGAACTATTATCACCCTCTCTAATCTACATTTTTCTTCCATTTTCACATATGGGGGATTATTATCATGCCCTTATTTTGGTGTATCACCTCTATAGTGTAAGTTTCCTTTATTTTCATGCTCTTTCTCTTTCCCTAGTCCCTTGGAAGTGATAGATTAGGAGTAATTAATTTTATTTCAGTAGAGTTAGTTTACACTAGGAGTTGGAAGAATAACCAACTTTCTCTGGAGGTCTATCTCAAGTAGCAAGTCCCACACTTAGAGATAGTACCCATGTTACCCAGTCATACCATGAGCTCAAGCACACACACTTTTGAAAATAAGAGGGTGCTGTGATTTGGTGATAACAGTTTTGGCATGCCCGGTGGGACCACAAGGAAGTCAAAATCATTAGCTGGAGTGCAAATTCAAGCATTTGAAGAAAAAATTATTTCAATGGGTTGGTGTGTTCTTGTTGGAATCTCAACTTTTGGAAGCACATACAAACATAACTCGGTGAGTCCATTTGGTTTGAAAAATCCATTCTCTTAAATTGCAGAATTTTCCCCATCTAGTTCCATCTATTTCCATTTATTTCCATTCATTTTCATTCATCTTTCTTTCCATGTCTTTCCATCTTCTTCCATTCATGAAGTTGTGCAATCATGGATTCATTTCCCATGTGGAATTCATATTTGCAGTAGTAACCATATCAATGTAATCCACCTCCAAACTTGCAAGATTCATTTGCAGGTTATTATCAACCACCTCCAGACCAATTCGATGATTATGGTCAATCTGAGTATGCATACTCACAAGAACAAGATGAAAATTAGTATGAGTATATGCCAGAGTATGCAGCAGTTCCAGATCAACAATATGAGGATCTTGGAGGGTATTCTACAACCGAAGGTGATTATTTGTAGAGAAAGGTTCAAGAGTTGGAGCATAACATGGTATTGATCAGAGCTAAGGAGACAAAAAGAGTAGTTGAAGTTGGTTTCAATGTTCCATATCCATGGACTAGCTCTTTTCCAAGTAAGTTAAATCCCCAACAAAAACTTTAGTTCATAATTAAAGTATTGACTCAAGTTGGGGAATGGATTAAAATGAGGGAGGCTTGTAAACCTAATGTTATCCAAACATGTCAGTGGGAAGCCATGCAACCATCTTATAGCTTCCCTAGGCCTCCATTCATGCAATCTCCAAATGAATGCCATCCAATTGCTACCCCAACTATGGATTCCCATTCTTCACCTCCTAGTCTCCCATCCCATCTCTAATATTTTTCCCTTTTCCCTCCAAAGAAACCTTCCCCTCCACAACAACAAGAAGTTGTACTTCTCCCACCTCCAAAAATGATGCAAAGATCAAGTGTGACCCAACCCACCCCTCCTCTTACAAGTTCATGTTGGGAAAATGAGAGCCAAAAACAGTCAAGGGCAACAAGAAGAGAAGACCAATGAAGAAGAAATACCAAAAGACTTGAAAAGTATGGCTCTATATTTGGTATTGAAAAATTCCTTTGATGGTTAAACCAACTAAGAAACGAAATCAAAAAGATAGCAGGAAAGAGGAGAAGAAGGAAAATCCTAGAAAGGAAGATTTGGTAAGAAACCTAAGAGAGTGGGCTACCAAATTTAATATCAAGAAAATAATGCTAATGGTTAAGCCTTTAGTGGGAGTCGAGGTCTCAAAACATGATGTGAAAGCTGGAATTATAGCAGCAGAGAGAAAGATCAAGTTGATGATGATCAATAGGTAATATGCTCGAATGTAGTGTCCACAATGGCACTTTATTTTTAGAAATTATTGATCCATTACTAGCTAAAAATTAGAAGAGGAGAAGGAGATATCAATAGTGAAACCGAAAGGAAATCATGTGCAAGAAAATGAGAAAAAAATCCCAAATGTGCAAAGTATTTTAAGTGATTGTGATGACCCTCATTGCCTAACATGCTAAGAGATTGTAGTACTCTTAGAAAGTTGCAGCAACCCACTAAAATCATATTCAAGTGTTGTAACTAAGAGCAAGGATCCTTGTACTATTAATAAAAATCATGCAGGCTCGATTCTTTGATTATAGAGAAAAACATGCAAAAGGATCCTATTCCTTCTTCCTCCCCATCCTCTCACAAAGCAATGATTTGGAGAATAAGTTTTAACTTACTAGTTCCATGTTTGAGGAGGAAGAAGACCAAGGTGAACAGATTGAAGATTTGGGGGTCATTATAGAAGAACAAGAGTAACAATGGGACAATGAAGATTTCACTTGCTTTTTTGATTTAGAGGAATGCTTCATGAAGAAGACCCCATAGAAATAACGGTTCTAGTTGTTCCATCATGCATCCTTCAACAACAACAAAATACTACTGAAATGAAGCACATGGAAGAATGCAAATCATATTTAGAGATACTTTGGATGAGTAGGAAATAATTGAAAGTTTTTAATTTCATTTGAAAAAGCTGATTTGGTGGAGGAGGAACTCTCAAACAAACAACAAGCTACAACTGATTGTAATGGTCCAAGAATCAATATATTAGATTTTGCAAGTAACCACATAGAGTTGCATATTGAAGTGGAATTCCAATATTTCATGAAAGGAAAGAAGAAAGAAGATGTCATATTCTCTCCCACGCCATCAACTAGGGTGACACATCGGTTGTTTGTAGATGTGCAAGAAGAAGAGAAACAATTCACAGACAATCACCTTTTCCAGGAAAATTTGTGTGAAGGCTTTCTTATTAAATTTGGAGTCTAGAGAAATGTGCAAATTTGATAGACCACAACTTTACCAATCAGATTCTTGGCTTCATTAGAATCAAGGAGAATCCAAAACTAGTCATGCTTTCCTTTAAGCATGAGGATGAGCCACAATGTACCAAGGATCAACCATTATGCCTCCTAAAACCAGATGAGCAACAGTTAGAGGAGGTGTTTATCTTGTTTCTGGTTGATACCTTGATGTATGGAGTGAAGAACCAATTTTTAGCTAGTATTTCATTCCTAAATTTAGTCGTTCTTAGCGTCATCATCTCGTGGCGGTGCCAATTATAAGGAAGGGTATCTATCTCTCAACACCCGTGGAAGGTTTTGTTTAGTTTCCCATTTCCTTGGATAGTGTAGGAGTAGGTTAGGATTTCATTTCCTCCAAGTGCTTGTGCACATTGCATTGTTGTTAGAATAGTTTTTATTTCCCTAAGTGCTGGTGCACACATCCTATTGCTTCTAGTATATGCTTTGTATATAGTTCACCATGCTTCTCAAATAAAAATAATAGCTAATGAACTCATAGTTGTAATCGTATTTGTTATCATCAAAGGAACTCATAGTTTCAAGCAGTAGTTACTATCGTCAAATGAACTCAAATGCAGAGAAAAAAAATATGGTCAAGAGGAAAATCTTAAATTTTCATTGTTTTTCTTCTCTATGTCAGAAAATGAGTTCTCATGCCTTCCACCAAATCAAGGAATCATTATTGGGGACAAATTTGATATTACAATAGATAAAAGTCCTTAATTTTCACTCAAAGATTTGACCAACGTTAAGAAGCAACTATAAGCCACTATGCATATCTCCACAATTTTAAAACAACCTTTGCATCCTATAGTAGTAGTCTGGGATCAACTCTAGTCAAAGAAACCAGCAAAAGGAATGGAACATTCAAAAGAAGAAAGAAAGAGAAACTTAATAGAGTTCCATGATGTCCAAGCTAACAAATGTTCATCATTCAGCCTTGTGGATTGTAGTTGTGGGAATGGGTGAAATTCAAGTTTTAAAACAATTTTCTACTCTCAAAAATCTTGATTTCAATATTTTCTTATGAAAGTTGAGAATGCAAAAAGTGAAAGGCAGCTCCAAAAGCATGTAGCGACATTCCAAGCATTCTGGGGTCAAGATTTTCGAGTTTAGAACAACTTGTGATGATAATGTAGACCCCATGCACAATGGATAGCTATAGGTAGCTAGTCATACTCCATTTAGTAGGAAAATGGTCCCATGAGTCGCCGATTGTTATCAATTTCCACCCTCCTAGGGAAAATTTGGAGAAGATGGTAGGATTGAACTCCGGAGGTCTTTAGAAGAAGTATGGTGACTTCAATGTCTAATGGATTCTAGAGTTGGAAATTCCCAAGAGGAAAGGCTCTCCTATTCTTGGTCTTCGATTAATCCCAAGTTTATTCAATTAAGGTAAATGACAATGGGCTTGCTATCCAATTTCACACACTTTGCAAAATTGGACAATGAGGACCTATTGGGCCCTGGGACTGAAAAAATCCTTTATTTTCACTTTGGGTGATTGAATTAGACTCAATCAATTCCATGGTTTTACTATGTTCCCATGACCCTCTAGTTCAAGAGTAAGCCCAAATAATCTAAATCAGGGAAATATTAGTTTTAAGTGGATCGAGTGGCATTAAGCTATGAAATAGCTCACCGAGCTACTCATGAGCCAACTCGGTGAGCTCGTAATGCATGAAATAGATCGGTCAATCTAAATGGAATCTACATGAAAGGAGCTCATCAAGAAAATGTAAGAGCTTGGGATATGCTAAGGTTTAAGTGTTATGAATGAATTGAAGGACTTGATAGGTGTTAGCTCAGGTGAACTCATTGATGGCTTGATGGACTACACGACTTGGTATGTAAGACCAGAGTGTTCGCAAAGGTAGAAATGGCTTAAGGAGATCTCCGGTCTTCACAGAGAAAAACATAAAGCTCACCCTAATGTACAAATTTGTGGAGTTCACTCGAACAAGCAGAGTAGCTCTAGGAATCGATTTCCAAGTTATATATTGTCTTGGCAATAAACATTACATTGAAATAGAAGTTTAGCCATGGCTGAATCAATAATTGCATCAAGGTGGTGAGCTATGCGAAGAAATTGACAAGTTTTGTGTTCACATCAAAGGAGAGGGAGCTCAACTCAGTTCATGAAAATGAGAAGGGCCAGACACGGTCCATGGGAGATCACATCCTTAGCGCAAGGCCAAATACGAAAGATAAATCAACAAGAGTTGACTTTATCAATCAAGCCAAGCCCAAGCCAATTTTTTATTGAGATGATGAGATAAAATAGATTCATAAATGGACGATTTGGTTGAATCAAAAGATATAGCTCGGATGAGTTGTCGAAGGACTCATGTTCGTGTAAGGACTCACAGTTCCAGTCATGGAGATTGTGGAGTTTCGGGTTCTTTGTGTCAATGGGCCATGTCACACCCAACATGGTGGGGAAAATGTATGTTGGGATCCTAAGAAATGGAGCCAACAGTGGAAAAATATTAGGGAAAGAATAGGGCTCATCCTCGAGCTAGGCAAGATGACATGCCAGGTCCATCGACAAGTTACCACCGAGTTGGAGTGGCCATAGGAGACAGTTGATGACCAAGTCATGGAAAGAGAACCACCATGTAAATAGGTGATTAAGATACGACATCAAAGGATGAGGATCAAGTTAAGTACTAAGAGAAGCGGAAATGGTTGGAGATAACATGGAGTACGGTGACTTGCAGGAGGAGTAGCTCATTTTAGCAATAAAGGAAAGTTAGGAGCTTCAATGTAGAGCTCAAGATGTTCGATTTCATGATCGATGAGTCGAAATGAGCCGAGGCATCAAGAGTGCTTTGAGTCGGAAGTTAGACGCCATGATTTTGGTGAGTCAAGCTCACAGGGTAGAAGTAGCTCCCCAACGGTAAGTCCAAGTTGGTATGTAAGGCTTAACTTTATGGAATGGAGCTCAAAATTGATCGATGAGTCGGGTCAAAATGGAGCTCAGTGGGCTGAGTTAAGACCAAGTGAGTTTGGTCAATCCATAATAGGCTTGTAATGGAATTTTGTTGAGATATTTGATTATGGATAGATGACAGAGAGGATCTTGTGGAAAATGTGAGATGAGGTGAGGTGGGCTTTGCATAAGTCGAGACAAATTCCATAACATGAAAATGGTTCGATAGATGAGCTTGAAATAACTCAGGGTAACCAAGATGAAGGAGCTCATGTCGATGCGATGAAGGAAAGAAACTCGCATGGGATGTTGAGTTTTGCTGATTATGATTACCTCATAGAACTTGTGGATGTGGAACCAACAAGGTGAGTTTACCAAATCTCAACCAAACATGGAGAAAATTGTCATGCATTGTGAAGTTCTCATAGAACTCGACGGTAGGAAAAGAGCACCAAGGAAAATAGCTCAAACGGGTTGAGGCTGAGTTTATTGAAGGTCTTGATGCATAGGATGGATTGGAAAATGCACAGTGAGCTCATAGAAGGGAGTTCCATCAATTTTGTAGAACGATGGCCAAGTCACTTGGTGGTAAGCATACAAAATGAACAGCTCATGAGGAGCTCGTTAAGAATTGGTTTGGTTGTGATGAGCTCATGGATAATATTTCTTAGAGATACACATGGTGTCAAATCATGATCATAGGTTTAGGCTCATAGCGAGGATGTTAAGGTGATCATTGGAAAGGAAATCTTAAGAGGGAGCTCGACATCATGTAGTGAGCTATGTGGAGAGGTCACTAATTTGACGAAAGGAAGGTACTTCAAAGTTTGAGGATTCTTTCTAGATTAAATACAAGATCAACGTACAATGGGCTTATTCCACCAAGAGGGAACTCATTTGAATGGCTCAATTGAAACAAGCTCACAGTTGAGCTAAGACAATGAAGTAGAACCCATGGAAGCAAGCTAGGAAATCTAGGACGATTTTATCGAAAATGAGTTTGTGTGTAGAGCTTGCGAAGGACTTGTTTTTGGTGATGCATGTTGATTTCTAGGATGGCAAGATTGCATGGGTCACCAAGTTGGAGTGAAGGACTTGACATCAAGTTAAAGGACATCGAGGTGATCATTGGTGTAGATGAAGCATATGCAAGCTTGAATCATGAGTTAAACCATGCACGTAGAGAGATATTGGGAAATGAGTTGACCAGAATGTGAATGAAGGTTGATGGTAGTAACCCATATGTCGTGTGGTTGGATGTGGTGATGACTAATGTGAAGAAATTCCTATGAACCTGAGCTTGTGGAATTTAACTCCCACATGCACATTGAGTTCGAGTCAGAAAAGATCGACCAATGAGCTTGGGGGGTGAGCCATGTGGGCCGAGTTACATTGAGTGAGTTCATAGGTCAATGCATTGGAGGTGGGCTCACAAAACTCAACCATTGGCGGAGCATGAAGAGCTCAAACAAGCAAGTCAAGACTAAGTAGTGTCGGTGGAGCTTGGGATGAGCCTCGACATGTTCAAACGTAAAGGGGAACTCGTTGACTAACTTAATGAATTAGTAGGTGAGCCAACCACCTAGTTGTCCTTTCTCTCAAGGGACCCCCCCTTAAATACAAACTAATTCCAAGGGGGTCCCACTTGGAATTTTCATTAAATTAATGTTATTTTAAAATAATAATTAAATTAATATTTTTATTAAAATATTTTAATAATGATAGTTATTATTATTATTTAAAATTTTATTTAAATATTCCTTTAATTAAATAAGAGGATTAAGTCAAACTGGTCATTAATGGCACATGATGGAGGGTTAAGTGGTTCAACTAACTTTGTAATAAATGTTGACCATCATGTACCTTCATTTTAGGAAGGAATTTATGAATTCTCCTCTTCTCTCTCACAAAATTCTTCTATAAATGTAAATTGGAGGCTCATTCCAAGGGGTTACACATTGGTTGTAGAACTTAGACGTGTGACACAAGTTGGACAAGTTAGACATCTTAGACAAGTGTATATTTTTCAAGAATCCTCTCTCTTCTCGCAAGTTAGCTTTGTGGATTGGGGAACTTTCAAGCCTCCTTTCCAAGACTGTAATGGCAACCATTGCCTCTTCTGAATGTAATGATGCATTGTGCACATTTTTGAAGTAATAAAATTGTATGTTTTGTGACTACCATTAGTCCTTTTCATCATTCCACATACTTCTTTGTGCCTTTCTCATGCTTACAGATACATTGTGCAAGTTTAAGTTTCTATTACAGGTTCTTGGATTTATGTGCTTATCAAGTAGTGGAGTTTTGCATGCAGTTGAGTTGTGGTGTTTATTCTCCTTCTTAATTTCATACTTCTTCACTCGAATAATGATATATTGTTTTCTAATTGATTTTTAACAAAGGGAACACATGCTCTTTAGTTTTGGTATTATGTTTACCCTTTCCAAGTTGTAGTAGGTGAATTTTTCTTGTGGTGCACAACACCCTCTTCAAATTAACCCTTCTTGAGTCTAGCAACACCCTTTATTTGGTGCATTACCATCCCTAGTATGGTTTCATATCTTGCGAATCTCTCTCCCTAAAGCCCTTGAAAATGTTAGCATAGGTCTAAATAACCATCTTATTACACTAGGAATAGTATAACACTTAGTTTAGGAAGAGGAAGCTAACCTTCTGCATAGGTTCACCTCAAGCCCAAGTCCCACAAATTTCTTGAGGGTGATCCCATGTTACCCAATCACACCGAACATCATGTTCACATTTTGGCCATTTGAGGGTGTAGTGATTTGATGATAACATTTTTGGGCACGCACTGGGGACCAAGAGTTGGTACTTCTCTTCTCACTTACACAAATCAAAGTACTGGTGATTTGTATATGTCTCGTGTTTCAAACATAAATGCATTCACTTATGTGAAGAAGTAAGACAAGAGCTTATTCAAAGCAAGGAAATTATCAACATATCATGTTATCCTTGTCTCCTCCAAGGATAAGGAGAAGAGGCATGTCATCATAACCCATTGCATGCATCACATTGTAGGGGTCATTCAACTCCTCCTTATAGAAGGTTTCCTCCATCCAAGAATAATCAACCTCTTGTTGCTATGGCGAGGAACCAAGTTTTTCCCCCTTTCAATGCAAGCATTCCTCTTCTGTTGGCTCAACATGACCCTATACATGTTACAACACTCAAAATTTTACCCTTCTATATAGGGGAAACTCACATTACTCCAGTGGAACATATTCTTGATGTAGCCAACATTTGTGTAGTACATAATATCATGGAGGAAAACGTTGTGGTTAGACTTCTTGCTACTTATTTCAAGGGAAAAGCACTTCAATGGTTTCGAGGGTTAAGTGTTGGTACTATAACCACTTGGGATGAATTAGGAGAAAATCTCTATAAATAGTTTGAAGATAAGATTGATCACCTATCACTCTTGGAATAACTCACTACCATAAAGAGATCTCCCTAAGAATACATGAGTGATTTCAACTTCGATTCCAAAGGACTTGGAATAGGATTTCAACACTCATAAAGCCTTCTCTAAATAATGCATTCTTTTACTATTTTTGAGCCTTAAACAATGATGTAGCTATCATGATATAGTCCATGGAAGGGAGGGAATACAATACCTACTTATTATGAAGTTTATATTGTATATATCTTCCCCCTCGGGTAGATATGGGAAAAATAGAAGAATAAAGGGTGCACGACATAAGGTGTCGACATGAAGAAATTCATGCCTTGGCGTAGGTAAAGGGTGCATGACATAAGGTGTCGACATGAAGAAATTCACACCTTGCGCAGGTAAAGGGTGCACGACATAAGGTGTCGACATGAAGAAATTTGCACCTTGGCGCAGGTAAAGGGCGCATGACATAAGGTGTCGACATGAAGAAATTCGTGCCTTGGCGCAGGTAAAGGGCGCACGACATAAGGTGTCGACATGAAGAAATTCACACCTTGGCATAGGTAAAGGGCGCACGACATAAGGTGTTGACATGAAGAAATTCGTGCCTTGGCGTAGGTAAAGGGCGCACAACATAAGGTGTCGACATGAAGAAATTCACGCCTTGGTGCAGGTAAAGGGTGCATGACATAAGGTGTCAACATGAAGAAATTTGTGCCTTAGTGCAGGTAAAGGGCGCATGACATAAGGTGTTGACATGAAGAAATTTGCACCTTAGCGCAGGTAAAGGGCGCACGACATAAGGTGTCGACATGAAGAAATTCGCGCCTTAGCGCAGGTAAAGGGCACACGACATAAGGTGTCGACATGAATAAATTCATGCCTTGGCACAGGTAAAGGGCACACGACATAAGGTGTCGACATGAAGAAATTCGTGCCTTGGTGCAGGTAAAGGGCGCATGACATAAGGTGTCGACATGAAGAAATTCGCGCCTTGCACAGGTAAAGGGCGCACGACATAAGGTGTCGACATGAAGAAATTCACGCCTTGGTGCATGTAAGAGTATGTCAACATAAGGATGGATGCACTAAGGTGCATCTTCAGGAGGCGCAACATTTTGAGCGTTGACACCCCGACAGAAAGCAAACCCTGACGCAGATATTCAAATGGCCATAACTTTTCACAGGGAGCTCGGATTCATGCAAGGTTGGAATTTTCAGAAATCTTACGAGGTCCTCTGTCCAACTACAACTAGATATATTTAATTGGGTGAGAAAAAATTCTTAAAAATGCAAAATACAATTCACCACTTTTTGGGTTTGCTAGGGTTCTCACCTACCACCATAATGAGATGAATTAAATGCAACCTAGAGGTGGTTGGGGTAGATTTGGAATTCCTCTCTCTTCCCTCTCTCATTCTTCCTATAAATTGTAAGGAGGGATTCTTTCTAAAGGTTGGACATTCTTGTTTTTCCCTCCCTTCTTCTCTTTGGCAGGTGAATTTGTGGAGTTCAAACCTCCCATCTAAAATTGTAATGCAACTTTGCCTCTTGGCATTTTGTAGTGTATTGTATCAATATTTGGAGAAAATAATGCATGTATGTGGATGATTCTCAACCCTCTCTATGTTCATTTGCATCCTCCTGATCTTTCACTACAATTTTTGTTATCTATGCATGATCTTGCATTGCATTTTAATGGTTTGTGTTTATTGGCAAGACAGGTGTTCTTCATTCCTCGGTGCATCACCTTTATTAGTTTAGGTTTATTTCTTATGCATCTTCTTACCCTGTCTACTTGGAAAGTTAGTTTAGGTTTTTTCAATAAATCCTCTGCATTTTTATGTGTGCATCTGAACAGAGGAATAGGAACCGGCCTTCATCCAGAGCTTTTCTGATTTCGCAAGGTCCCACACTTGGGAAAAGCTCCATGTTATGCAATCACACTGAGAGTCTCAACCCATTGAGTTACGACATTTAGGGTGCTTGTGATTCACCATCAACAGCTTTCCATAAGAGTGGAGAATTCCTTGATCCAGGATAGAAAGATAGCTCCACAACCGCCAATGCCATTGTCTCCAGATCTTATGCAAACAATCAACCTACCATTTCTCCTATTCCAATATCCTCCAAGAAACCAACTCAATTTTCCCCGGCTATTCAAATGACCTATTTGAAGTCAAGTCGCTGATGGAAACTTTTGGTAACGAGCTTGTTACATTCAAAAGGAAACAATTTCAATACACTAATTCATACCACCTAAAAATTAGCGATCTTAGGCTAACCATCCTCCTTTTTAGGGGAATAGTCAACCACAAAATCAAGCTACAAATCAAGCTATGAATGTTAAGCCTTTGAACTTTTAGAACCCTCTTGCTGCTAGCTCATCTAGAGCCATAGTACCTGTCCAAAATAATCTAGGTCAAGACTACAAATGGTGTTATCCTTTTGCTTAACCTCATAACCAAAACCTTTTCCTTAATGGATTTATTAGTTAGGAAATTATGGTTTAAAGTGTATTTACCCCTCTAGAGGAAACAAAAATTCATGTACACATGAAATAACGAGATCAACCACAAGCACCAGAATAAACCACTTTGCTAAATTGGCAAGCAAAAAAAATTTGTGGGTTGAATTCTGATTATTCATCACTCTCAGAGAATAATCGTTCTAAAAAGAGAGCGATGGAATCTCAACCTTCCAAATCCAATCAAGAATCCACTTTGCAACCTAGGCCATAAGTGACGTTTGAAATTTTTTTGGGAAAGAACTCACCAAAAAGTAGCCTACCCAAGACATAAGAAAAGGTGTTTCGGGCATCACGGTGCCTAACAAACATCTTCCAAAGGAGGATCCCAAAACCCTAAGAAATGTTAGAAAAGTAGGAGAAATTCCATTTAGTATTGTAGAAAAAATTAAGAAGACCAACCCGAGTGTTATTATGTGGGACACACTCTCAGTTCCTTCTGAAAGGAACTTGTTATGAGAGGATCTGGACAATTTTGGTACAACTGATGGATCATCGCATCGTGGAGCGATCGCTACGAGTTTGTGTCAACCATAAGGTAAAATTATTCCTAAGGAAAATAAACCTTCACCATTCTATATTTCCTTGATCACTCGCAATCATTGGTACATAATTGCATGATCTATTATGGTGCTAGTAGCTCAGTTATGCCCAAGAAAATTAAAGACGTGTTAAGAATACAGTATACACCAATCTCTAGAGGAGTTGTTCAGTTGGATGGTACAGCAGTTCAGATCATCGAGTCATCAAAGTACTATCCATGCATGTCCCGGTTTTCATTCACATAAGACGTATCAGTCATTGATCTTCCTCTTCTCTTCACCGTTTACCTATCACAAGATTTCACTGCCAAGATAGGTGGTTACTTGTTAGCTGATTGGTCACATATGATCCTTAGGAATCGATACAAAACTAAAGTGACTATAAGGGTGGAACCAATTTTCCATAATCATGTGGAGCCCTACACTACCAGTCCCATAAATGGGAATTATACCATCCGTGACCCAGAAGAAGAAGATATTGATCATGAACCAACCACTCTTATGGAAGAAGTTCCTAATATTGTGCTAGATGAAGTAAGTGGAGATCATCATTATGATCCCTACGCTAATTTATTAGCAGAGGAAGAATTTGGTTTGCTACTTTTGGAGGAGACAGATTGGGTACATACTACATTCATGAAGAAGGTATGATCATACCACAACTTGTCAAAACACAAAACAATTATGAAGGATTGTGGAAATTGTTTTTGATGGCTCAAGGAGTAAGAATGGATCACATGATGGTGTTATGTTAATTTCTCCAGAAGGAGATGAGTAATTCTCATATTTTTGGTTGTAATTTAGTTACACTAATAATGTTGTGGAATATGAGGCCCTTGTGCAAGGAATTCACCTAGTCCAAAAGAAGGGAATAAAATCCTTGACTATTTTTGGAGAAATTGAGGTAGTTTTTCATCAAGTGATGGCATGTAGTGCATCCAAAAATGATATTTTAAGATCATACAAGTGTTAGGAAATAAGAGATAAAATATGTGGAATAATTCCTCACGAATCGCATACAAATAGAAACTAATATGCAAAAATTATTACAGATCTCAAATAAAATAACACAACACAAAGAGAGTATTTAACATGGTTCACCCAATTTGGGCTACGTCCACCAAGAATCACTTGCTCAGATTTTATTACAAGTCACCACTCTCTCAATACAATACCTAGATCTGTTTGGAGCTATGCTCAACAAACTCTATAGAATTCACAGCCAAATTCAAAGCACATCTGCAATGTTCTTCATATCTCTATCATATGCATAAAACCATATAAATAGACAACTACTTAAGTAGTTTTACAAAACCATGGGTATCAAAACCATGGGAAAAACCCGTCCCATAAACCTATGGGTCAAAAATATCACCCATATGAGAAGAGCATGTTTCTCGATATGTCGGGTGCATTTTTTCGAGGCCAAAAAAATTTATGCCTAAATTTTTTTTTCAGGGTTGCACCGCCGACCCCCACTTGGGGCCCACTTGCTCGGCCCTAAACCTCGCTAGGATACATGAAAAGTGTACATTACTCTTAGTGTATAGTTTTAACCACTTTCACACATGAAAATAGGCTCCACAACCTAACAATCTCCCACTTGGAGACTAGTTTTCCTCTGAGCAAGCTTCTCAACCCTTCACTAGTTTCCATGAAGACCAACCAAAGCTGAACACAACTTCAGTTTTTCCCTTGTGACCACCTTGGTCATCATGTCTGTAAGATTCTGACTGGTATGAATCTTCTCCAACTTCAACTTCTCTTCCTCCAAAGTTGTCCTGATGAAATGGTACCTTAACTGTATATGCTTTGTCCTAGAGTGGAAAGTAGAGTTCTTAGCTAGGTGTATAGCACTCTGAATATCACTATGCAACTTTCCTTCCTCTTGCTTATGCCCCAAATCCTCAAGTAATTGTTGTAACCAAATCATTTCCTTGCTTGCCTCTATGGTAGTAACATACTCAGCCTCCATGGTTGACAAAGCCACCAACTTCTGTAGTCATGAAATCCAGCTTACTGTTGTTCCACCTATAATGTAAACATAACCTATTGTGCTCCTCCTACTGTCTACATCTCTAGCCATATCTGAATCTACATAACCATGTAAAGTGGTGTCTGATCCACTGTAGCACAAAACTATCTCCATGGTCCCTCTCAAATACTAAAGGATCCACTTTACTACTTGCCAGTGATCTCTACCTGGATCACTCATAAATCTACTCACCGCTCCCATTGCATGGGAAATATCAAGCCTAGTGCACACCATGGCATACATAAAACTACCAACCACTGATGAGTAAGGTACCTTGGAAATTTGGTTTCTCTCCTGCTCTGTCTTGGGACACTGCTCCTTTGATAACTTGAAATGGCCTGCCAAAGGAGTCCCAACCGGTTTAGCATCCTGCATATTAAACCTCTCCAAGACTTTCTTAATGTACTCTTCCTAAGATAAAGTCAGCTTCCATTCCTTCCTATCCCAAGATATCCTCATACCAAGGATTTTTTGGCTGCCCCCAAATCCTTCATAGCAAAGGATTCACTTAGCTACTTCTTGAGTACTTTTATTTCTTGCATGTTTTTACCTGCAACCAACATGTCATCCACATACAGACAAAGGATAATATAACTGCCATCCTCAAATTTATTTGTATACACGCAATGGTCAAAATGACATCTAATATAACCTTGCTCCATCATGAAGCTATCAAATTTCTTATACCATTGACGTGGAGCTTGTTTCAAGCCATACAAGCTCTTCTTCAGTTTTCACACCATCTCCTCTTTACCTTTGACCTCATAGCCCTCTGGTTGCTACATATATAGTTCCTCCTCCAAATCATCATGGAGAAATGTAGTCTTTACATCAAGCTATTCTAAGTGCAAGTCTTTTGCTGTAACTATTCCTAAAATAGTTCTAATAGAAGTCATTTTTACTACAGAGAAAAAATATCTCTATACCTTTTTTCTGTGCAAACCCCTTGACCACCAACCGGGCCTTGTATCTTTTCTTGCCTCCTTCTTCCTCTTTGACTCACGAACACCCACTTGTTCCAGTAATGCTCTTTTCGCTTGAGTAGCTTTACCAAATTCCATGTCTGGTTCTCCATGAGAGCCTGATGCTCCTCATCCATGGCTTGCCCCCACTTCTTCCTGGCATCTACCTGCATTGTTTCATCAAAGCTCTCTAGTTCTCCACTATCAATGAGTAATAAATAATAAAGAGAAGGATAAAAATGTTCAGGTTCTCTTCTTACCCTAGAAGACCTCCTCAATATAGGAGTTTGGGGTTCCTGTTGAGGAGGTTCCTGAACTGATTCATGTGTCACTTTTCCATCTGGAAGATCCTCTACCACTACATATTCTTTCTTGGATTCTTCCCTATTTTCCTGCAACTGCTTATATACATGAATTTCTCATTAAAGACCACATCCCTAGATCGAATGATTTTTTGTCCCCTTAATACTCCAAAATTTATATCCAAAGTCATCACCACCATAACCAATGAAAGTACATTTTTCTAATTTAGCCTCTAGCTTGGTCCTATCATCCTTGTCTATATGAACAAACACCTCACATCTAAAGACTCTAAGAAATGAATAATCAAATTTCTTACCATACCAAGCCTCCTTAGGTATGCCTCCATCCAAGGCACTTGAGGGTCCTCTGTTTATCAAGTACATAGTTGTGCTCACTGCTTCTGCCCAAAAAAGAAAGAGGTAGTCCTGCATGTAACCTCATGCTCCTAGCACATTCCATTATTGTTCTGTTCATCTTTTCTGATACCCCATTATGCAAATGGAGTTCTAGAACCATCTTTTTCCTATGGATTCCATTCTTAGAAAAGTAATCATCAAATTCATTGCTGTAATACTCCCCTCCATTATCTGACCTGAGACATTTTATCTTAAGACCTGTTTCATTCTCTACCAAGGCTTTCCATTTAACAAAAGTGTCAAATACATCAGATTTGTTTCTAATACAATAAACCCAAACTTTCCTTGTTACATCATCAATAAAAGTAACATAATAACTTGAACCCCCAAGAGATGATACCTGAGCCAGCCCCACACATCAGAATGCACCAACTCTAACTTACTCTCTTTCTTTGTAGGTCCAACCTTGAGAAACCTTACTCGCTTCTATTTCCCATATATGCAGTCCTCACAGAAACTCCAAACCTGTTTATGTATATCCAAGAAAATCCTTCTTTATGATCTCCATGCCCTTATGGCTCATATGACCAAGCCTATAGTGCCACAATGTTGTATCTACTTCTAAAGCCACAAGATTACAAACATTAGTGCTATAAGTGGTTAAATACAAGGTTCCAACCTTCTTACCTCTTGCCACCACAAGAGCACCCTTGGTAACCTTCCAAGAGTCTGCTATAAATATCACAATACAACCATCACTTCCCAACTACCTGCCCCGATATCAAATTTCATCTTAATGTAGGCACATGTCTGACATCCTTCAATAGCCAAGTATTCCCATTCTACATCTTAACCAGATAGAACCTTTTCCAACTATGTTGCAAGGCTCATCATCACCAAGAAAAACATGCCCAAAATCTCCTTGAACATAATCAACAAAATAATGCCTATGTGGAGAAGTATGGAAAGAAACCCCCGAATCTAAAACCCAAGATTCAGTAATATTGTGCAAAGAAAGAATCAAAGCATCTTGACATACATTACCTATTGCCACATTTTCCTCCTTGTTTTCTTCCTGTTGTTTCTTCTTATCCTAAAGCTCCCAACAAACCTTTACATGCCCGGGCTTTCCATAATTCCAGCATACTGATCTTGTTCTTGGATTTTGACCTTGCCGATCTTTTGATTTTCCACAGTTTCCTCTATTCTTCTCTCCCTCTAGTTTCCACTATCAAAGCATTCCACAAGTAGAAGATTCCCGGAGATTTTTCTTCATTTCCTCGCTTAGAATCACCCCTACAACATCCTCAAACTTCAACTTCAAGTTAGCTGGAACCGAGTTACTTACCGCCATTACCAGGCTATTCCAACTCTCAGGTAAAGAGCACAAAATTAATAAATCCCTAACTTCTTCATCAAATTCTATTATAACCAAAGCTAACATATTCACAACCGTATTGAAATCATTTAAATGATTTGCTACTGAAATATTCTCAGACATCTTCATATTAAACAAATTTTTCATTAAAAATATCTTGTTAGAGGCAGAGGGTTTTTCATACAACTTCCCTAATGCATCCATAGATATTTTGTAGTCTTTTCCTTTGAAACATTAAATAATACCGAAGATGCAAGACACAGCTGGATCATTCCAAGTGCCTTCAAATCCAACAAATCCCATTCCGTATCTGTCATATTCAAGGGTTTGTTCACCTTCTCAGACAACGGAGTATATAGATCCTTCTGATAAAGGTAATATTCCATCTACATCTTCCAAAGACTAAGATTCGCCCATTGAATTTATCAACCCTAGATCTTCCATCATCTGCCATAGCTACTAGTCAAGACAAAATTTTCCTTGTGATTCAACACTTCAACAAACAAAGCTAGGCTCTGATACCAATTGTTAGGAAATAAGAGATAAAATATGCGGAATAATCCCTCACAGAATCGCAACAGTAGAAACTAATATGCAAAAATTATTATAGATCTCAAATAAAATTGCAAAATAAAATAACACAACACAAAGAGACAATATTTAACGTGGTTCACCCAATTTGGGCTACGTCCACCAAGAATCACTTGCTCAGATTTTATTACAAGCCACCGCTCTCTCAATACAATACCCAGATCCGTTTGGAGCTATGCTCAACAAACTCTACAGAATTCATAGCCGAATTCAAAGCACATCTGCAATGTTCTTCATATCTCTATCATATGCATAAAACCATATAAATAGACAACTACTTAAGTAGTTTTACAAAACCATGGGTATCAAAACCATGGGAAAAACTGTCCCATAAACCTATGGGTCAAAAATCTCACCCATATGAGAAGAGAATGTTTCCCAATATGTCGGGTGCATTTTTTTGAGGCCAAAAAAATTTACGCCTAAAAAAATTTTCAAGGGCTGTGCCCCCGAACCCCTGCTACAAAGGGCTACCACCCCTGGACCCTCGCTTAGGGCCTAGCCCAGCCTCAAACCCCGGTAAGGATACATGAAAAGTGTACAATACTCTTAGTGTATAGTCTTCAACACTTTCACACATGAAAACAGGCTCTACAACCTAACAACAAGAACCAAGTATAGGATTTGATTAAAGATTTGAAGCTTTTTGGATTCACGTAGTTCCTAGAAATCAAAATAAAGATGTTGATAGGCTTGCTACAATTGGCTCAAAATACAACATATCTATTGATATCATGAAATAATGGCGGAAATATGTTAAAATGGTGGTTTAAAATGTAATTCCTGATAATCTGAGTAGCTGGAAAGTGTTTGATAGTGACAAACAAATTGTCCTTTCCTATAAGAAGAGGTGAAGTTTGTTACAAAAAATAAAAATAAGTTGCAAGAATCATATGGTGATCAAATCATACAATTAAAAAGAAACAAGATACGAAAAGGTTTAGTTACTCTGGAATCCATTTTCAATTCAGATGATCAAACCAAAAGACAAATCTCTAACATGGTGGTCAAAGAATAAGACTTTAAGGAAGTTAAGGTAGCAAATGAAAAGTTTATGAAGATTGGCAAAGTGTGTACCCCATAAGAGAAAAAGGATTTTTAAAACTTTTTCAAGAATATAATTATGTTTTTGCATGGAGTTATAAATATTTGTGTGGATTCGATCCAAGTCTAGCACAACATACCATTGAATTGGATCCTAATGCCAAGCCATTTCATCAGAAACAAAGGCCAATTAATCCCAAAATTGAGCCACTAATGAGAAAGGAGCTAACCAAACTCATCGAGGCCTGTATAATTTTTCCTATCAAGCATTCCTCTTGGGTAGCCAATCTGGTCCCCATAAGGAAGAAGAATGAAGAGATTTAGTTATGTGTGGATTTCAGGGATTTAAACCGTGTGTCATTGAAAGACCATTATCCTCTTCCATCAATGAAAAAATCCTTCAAACAATGGTAAGAGCTCAAATATTTTCTTTTCTCAATGGATATTTGGGTTACATCAAATTATTATCCAAGAATTCAATTAATTCAAAACAAATTTCACTACTAAGTGGGGCATGTATGCTTACAACAAAATACCATTTGGATCGTCCCAATGACGGGCTACTTTCCAAAGAGCCATGGACATGGAATTTAAGGGACTAATCAATGATATCATTTTGGTTTAACTTGATGATATAATTGTATACTCTAAGAATTCAAATGACCACATCACGTATCTAAGGATGGTTTTCCGAAGGTGTAGGGAATTTGGGGTTTCACTCAATCTAAAGAAATATATTTTTAGTGCACAAGGGGAAGTTTTTAGGGCATGTTGTTTCAATGGAAGGACTGTCAATCGATCTAGCCAAGATTCATTTGATTATGTCCTTATCTCTCCCAAGTCATAAGAAGGGTCTCTAGAGTTTTCTAGGAACCATAAATTTCATGTGGAGATTCATCCCTCAATTCACAACATTGGCTAAACCACTGACAACCATGTTGAAGAAAAATATGCCATTCTCATGGACAAAGGAAGGAAGGGAGAGCTTCAAAGCCATCAAAATGGCAATTTATCAAGCTCCCACATTGTTGAACCCCAGGTTTGATAAATATTTTATTCTTTATGCTTTTACAGGTCAAGAGAGCATTTCAGGTATCCTCACCTAGAAAAATGATGATCTGATGGAGAAACCAATTGCTTTCTTCAGTCAATCCCTCAAAGACTATGAGCTCAAATATTCATTCATTGAAAAATAATTCTTTGCGGTTATTCAAGATTTGAAGAAATTCAAGCACATTTTGTCCAACAACAAAATTCATCTGATGGTGTCTCATCCAGGTGTCAAGGAGTTTTTTCGAACAAATATATGAATGAAAAGCATGCTAGATGGATCACGAAGGTGATGGAGTATGACGTACATATAAAATTTACCAAACTTTTTAGAGGTAAAGGTTTGTGTCAAAACTTACTACAGACATGGAATCAAAAGGTGATGAGGATGTGACACTCCTAAACACTAATGAAGGTGATGATCAGAGTTGACTAGTTATCCAAAATGAAGAGTTTCCTTTTCTTAGGAGTATATCTTGTGAACATGGATAAAAATCAAAGACAAACTTTCTATATTCATTCTATTCCATATGTTCTAGTAGATAATTTTCTCTTTCAAAGGGATTTGAACATTTTTCCCCTTCAATGTGTGGGATTCTAATAAGTAAGTAAGATACTCGAAGAGTTTCACAATGACCTATTTGGAGGAAATTATTTTGCATGAACAACTACTACAAAGATCATGCAAGCCGATTACTATTGGCCGGATTTGTTCAAAGATGCCCATATCTAGGTAAGGAAGTGTAAGGAATGTGCCTTTTTCACTGGGAATCGAAGTTGGCGGCTCTTCCATTGCATCCAATTCAAGTGGACCAACCCTTTTGTTCAATGGGGGTTGGATTTCATTGGAATGATTAATCCTCCATCTAGTGATAGACATAAATGGGTCCTTACTACAACAGAATATTTTACTCAATGGACAAAGGTAGTAGCATTGAAGGAGAGAAATGAGAAGGTAGTTCTTGATTTCTTAGAAGGTATAATGACAAGGTTCGGTGTTCCATTTATAGTTATTTTAGAAAATGTAATGGCTTTTCTTAGTTTGAAGTTGAGTGAATGGGCTATTAAGAATGGGTTCTACCTCAAGAATTCATCCAATTACTATCCGCAAGGAAATGGATTGGCTGAGTCTAGAAACAAAAACCTCATAAGGATTATCAAGCGCACAATGGAGACTAACATGAGGACTTGGCACACACAGCTTAAAAATAATTTATGGGAAGATTAGATCACACCTAAAAGGGCCATCGAAATTCTCCTTTCATGTTTGTATATGGAAGAGAAGAAAAACTTCTACTCTTCTTGGAGTTAGATCATCAGCTTAAGGTTATGTAGAATGATCCTCTGACAATCAGGTTTGTTGAACTCATGGAGTTAGAAGAAGTATGAAACAGGGCTATGAAGAATTTTGAGCAACATCAAGCTCATGTTAAGAAATAATTTGACAAGAAGGCATCTGAAAGGCATTTTCAAGAGGGAGATTTAGTTCTCAAAAGGGATGAAGAAAGATCCGGACCAGGTAAACATGCCAATTTTGACTCTCTCTAGAGTGGGCCATACATTATAATGATTTGCAAATAGGTAAATTCATTTCATATGTCTAGGATCAATGGAGAAGAACTTCCCATTCATGTGAATGAGATACATCTAAAATCTTGTTTTTAAGATATTCCCCCCTATATAGTTTAGTTAGGTGTTTTCCTCCAAGTGATTTTACACATTTTTGTGTGTTGTTGTTCATTTTTTCCCTTTTTGTTGTGTTTTGTGTTGTTTTGCACATTGTAGCATTGATTTTAAAGGAGAAGATGGTTCAAATTTTCAAGAGAGTTTCAATATTTCTAATTCCTTAAAATAATTCATTCAAATTTCACAGTGCTCTGTAAGTGTCAAATGTTTCTCAGATTCAAGTACTATTCCTATTTTATGTTACCACAAAGATCAAAATCAATAAAACCCGAGGAGGCTTCGGTATGTATCACAAAAGATCAAATAACTTTCAGGATTCCAAAATTGACTCCATGCCCAATGGATGAATTAAGGCTACTGGAATCATGCTTAGTAGAAATCATCCCCAAGAGGTCACCAAAATGTTATCCAATTTTGCACACTTTGTAAAATTGGACAATGAGGACATATTAGGCCCTAGGAATGAAAAAACTTCTTTATTTTCTCTTTGGGTGATTGAATCAGGCTTGATCAATTACAGGGTTTTACTATGTTACCATGACCCTCTGGTTCAAGAGTAAGCCCAGATAATCTAAATCAGGGAAATATTAGTTTTAAGTGGATCGAGTGGCATTAAGCTATGAAACAACTCACCGAGCTACTCATGAGCCAACTCGGCGAGCTCGTAATGCATGAAATAGCTCGGTCGAGCTAAATGGAATCTACAAGAAATGATCTTATTAAGAAAATGTAAGAGCTCAAGATATGCTAAGTTTTAAGTGTTACAAATGAATTAAAGGACTTAACAGGTGTTAGCTCGGGTGAATTCATCGATGTCTCGACGGACTACACGAATTAGTATGTAAGACCAGAGTTTTCGTGAAGGTAGAAATAGACTAAGGTGATATTCGGTCTTCAAGTAGAAAAACATAAAGCTTACCTTAATACACAATGTTGTGGAGTTGGCTTAAACAAGTAGAGTAGCTTGGGACTTGATTGTCGAGTTACATATTGTCTCGACGATAATGATTACTGACCGAAATAGAAGTTCGAAATGGCTAAATCCATAGTAGCATCAAGGTGGTGAGCTCTACGAAGAAGTGGCCAAGTTTTGTGTTTCCATTAGAGGAGAGAGCTCAAATTGGTTCATACAAATGATAAGGTTCTGGTTTGGTCCATGGGAGATCACATCCTTAGTGCAAGGTCAAATAAAAAAGATAGCTTGACAAGAGTTGACTCATTCAATCAAGCCAAGACCATGCCGAGTCATTATTGAGACGATGAGGTAAAATTGAGACATAAATTGATGAATCGGTTGACTCATAAGATATATCTTAGGTGGGTCGTCGAAGGACTCATGTTTGTGTAAGGAATCATAGTTCTAGTCATGGAGATTGTGGAGTTTCGGGTTCTTCGTGCCAATGGGCCATGTCATGCCCAACGTGGGGGGAAAATGTATGTTGAGATCCCAAGCACAAGGAGCCAATGATGGAAAAATATTAGGGAAAGACCAGGGCTCATCCCCGAGCTAGGAAATATGACATGTCAAGTCCACCGACAAGTTACCACTTGAGTCAGAGTTGCCATAGGAGGCGGTTGATGACCGAGTCATGGAAAGATAACCACCATGTAAATAGGTGATTACTATAAAATGTAGAAGGTGGAGGATTTAGTCAAGTACCGAGTGAAGTGGAAATTATTGGAGATAGAATGGAGCATGGTGACTTGCAAGAGGAGTAGCTCGGTCTAGTAATAAAGGTGAGTTAGGAGCTTCAATGTGGAGCTCAAGATGTTCAAGTTCATGATCTATGAGTCGACACGAGCTAAGGCATCAAGATCACCGAGTTGGAAGTAGGAGGCCATGATTTTGGTGATCCAATTTCACAACGTAGAAGTAGCTCCCAAATGGTGAGTTTGAGTTGGTATGTAAGGCTTAACTAGATGGAATGGAGCTCAAAATTGATCGGTGGGTTGGTCAACACAGAGTTCAATTGGCCAATTTAAGACCGAGTGAGTTTGGTCAATGCAATATAGGCTCGGTAATGGACTATCATCGAGCTATTTAGTGATGGAGAGCTGATGGCGAGGATCTTGTGGAAATCGGAGACAAGGTGAGGTGGGATTTGCATAAGGTAGAGACAGTCCACAACATGAAAATGGTACATTTGATGAGCTCAAAATAACTCGAGAAACCAAGATGAAGGAGCTCATAGGTCTATGTGATGAAGGAAAGAAACTCGTATAGGGACGTTAAGTTACTGCTAATTATGATGACCTCGTAAAAATCATGGATTTGGAACCAACAATGTGAGTTCACCAAAGCTCACCCAAACATGGAGAAACTTGGCATGCATTATGATGTGCTCGCAGCACTAGACAATAGGAAAATAGCTTGGAGCATGTTGAGGCCGAGTCAATTGAAGGGTTCAATACATAGGATGGATTGGCCAATGCACGTGAGGTCATTAAAGGGAGTTCCATTGGTGTTATAGAATGATGGCCAAGTCACTCGATAGTAAGAATACAAAAGCAGAACAACTCGTGAGCATGTCGTTAAGCATTGGTGTGTTTGTGATGAGCTCATGGATCAGCTCACTTAGAGATATGTATGGTGCTGAATCACTATCATAGGGTTGGGCTCATAGTGAGGAAATCAAGGTGATCGTTGGTGAAGAAAGCTAAAAGTGAGCTCGACATCATGTAGTGAGCTATGCAGAGAAGCTAACTAACTTGATGAAAGGAAGGTAATTTAAAGGTTGAGGAGTCATTCTAGCTTGAACATGAGATCGATGTAAAATGGGCCTAGTGTAGACACCCATAATTACACCCAAGCAATTTAAATACTTAAATTGCACTAAGTATCCCCTTCTTGAAAAATGGTGACATATCGTCAATAACACTCATATTCTCTCTTATCGTCATTAATTAATTACACCAAGCTAATTAATTAAGTCACATATCTAACAAGTATCGTAATTAACGACCTTTCGTTAATAGATCACCCCTTCTATCTAGAATAATTAATTATTATTAATTAATTAGCTTTCCCTTTCATTTAACCAATAAATCAATATTAAATTGATGTAATCCCTTGTAATAGCCTAAATTGTACTAATATTCCTCTAAATATCTTCTATAAGATTACACTTACCTATTAGTTAATCACCTTTGATTAATTAAAGCACCCCCCAACTCCCATGACTTGCTAAACATAAATTAAACCCTTCTAAAGTAAGGTTACCTTTTATAAAGCAACCTTATCCATTCCTAATCTTGTTTTATCTTTATCCCACATGCAAAGGGATGAAGTGTTTCCTTTATCCATTGGGTTATATAAGGAGCCCTCCTTCTACCTTTATACCTACACCTAAACTCCTTAAGAAAGAAAATGCAAAGCATATAGCAAAATAGATTAAGAGCTTGCATTTTGTTTTCTTGAGAGTTCATCATCTTGAAGAGTTAAGCCTCTTTCCTAAGTTCTTAGGTCATATGGGAGGTGTCAAAAGGGTCTTGTAGCCCAACTTTGACTAGCCCTAATTCCTAGGTTCTTAAAACACCAAGGACAACCATTTTTATAGTCATGGAGCCTACTTAGGTCCATTCATTTATTTTTTATTAGAGAATAGAGGATTTTAGATGCTTAACATTGTTATTTTCAAAGTTTTGTATATTGATGAATGTTATCATCTAACCCTTATTTAATTCTTATCATGATGGTGCTAAGTAGTTTGTTTAATTTTTGCTAATTAAGGCTATTTAGGTGTTAGTCTTTACTCACATTAAGATTAGTTTAAAAACAACACATGCACACATTTGGCACACCCGATGGGACCCTAGTCCCTTAGCATTTTAGTTTAGGTTTCATTGTTTTGGCTAACTTTTGATATGCACATATAGTAATTAATGTCCATCTTATTGGAATTTTTGCTAATCTTATATGTGTAAGTTCTTGTTCATAGCCATCATTTTAATGGGTTGTTTCCATTTTTAACTAACTTGTCAAAATTTGAGATATTGTGAGATTTCTTGTGTTTTATTCCATATTTTGGTTGCAGGGGTGGCGCATGCACACTTTCGGGAGGACAGTAAATTTTTGGTGGTGCAGGAACCTCTCGGGTGGTGTAGGTGCACTATCATAACCTAGTTCTCTATTTATTGATCTTGGCACATACACACTAACCCCGGCGCACATACCTAACCAATGCACAAATTCACTAACTCCGGCACGAGACTTCATTTTGTACTATACCTTCACTGCAAATCAAAACCTGTCAGATTAGCGCGTATACCCTAACCTAAACACACATGTTATTTTAGTGGTGTAGATGCATTTCTGGTGGTGCAGGCATTCTGTCGAGAATCTGAGATTGTTTTACAAAGTGGTGGCACACACGCTTTTCCTGTGGCACACATGATTTTCTGGTGGTGTAAGAATTTTGTCCTAATTTCCACCTATTTTTATCAAAAGTGGCACATACATTATTTTTGTGGTGCACACACCTCTCGGGTGGTGCAGGTACATGGTAAGCCAAAATTACACAGAGTAGTGCACATGTCATTTTGGTGGTACACACGCCTCTTTGGTGGCACAGGTGCACTGTAAATTGGAAAAACACAGAGTGGCGTATCTTCCCTAACCCGCATGCGCAGATGCTAAAACAGGGGTGCAGGTTTCCTTTTGTTTTCTTGAAATTAATGTGTTGGGGTTCTAACATTCTTGCAGGTTTTATCTAATCACATACAAGTCTTTGCAGGATGTTTTTACATGTTTTTACTTGATTAGATAAACTTTTGCATGTTTTAGGAATAAGATCATGTATTCTCTTCCCTTACATCCCTTGGGGTGATCTTGGGAATCAAAAATGATTCTTAGGTCCTTTTTGATGCTTTGAGGTTTTTAGGAATATTTGAGTTGGAATTGGTTAACTTGGTGTATTTGAATTAAAGTGTTTTTCCATTTGATATCTTTTCAGATTTTTGAAATGCCATGTATGCTATTCTCTTGCGTCCTTGGATGATCTGGAGAATCGAAATGGTGTTTACTCTTTTGATGGAAAACTACTAAAAATCTTCATATAGGACCAAAACACCTCACTTTTTAAAGAAAGGAGGAATCAAAACGAAGTCAAAAACTACTAATACAATTGTTATAAAGGTTTCCAAAAGGTGTTTCGAGAAAACCACACCTATTTAAGCAAGATAAAAAGAACAACATATTCAAAACACTGTATTGCAGGTTTTGGAAAAAGGGTACGTTCCTCTCTGCTCAACTGGAACATAACCCCTTTGGCATAACACCTTAAGCTATAACAATGGGGGTGGTGTCAAGAACCCCAAAGTAGTCCACACAAGTGGGAACCTTGTGGATGAAACGGGAAGTGATCCACACTACCCATCTTACTAGTGATTCCTTTGTGAGATAGCGTTACAAGTTGTCCCTATCGTGACTCTTTTAAGTACATGATGGATGCATTTACTGCCCACTATGCTTAAAGGGGGAAAAGGTGAGATACTCCCAAGATACTCGAGACTATTTGGGTAAATCACCCCGCTCATGGAAAAATTTGTAACACCTAGGACAAGAGAACCACCTAGGAAAATATACTTTTGCCAGGAGCCCACTTTGACCATTCTAAAATAGTGTTGAGTTGTGAGCCATCTTTTCATCACGAAAAGTGTGACACATTACTTTCGCTTAGTTTTTCACTTGCCTTAAGGTGATTTGAAACTCGCCAAAGTGAAACCAAAATTTTTCATCCCCATTTTGATTTACTTCACATTATTTTGGCACTTTGTTGATCAAAAGAAGGGTGAATACCATTGTGTTACCAATCGATTAATGCTGCCACTTTTTTGTCCTTTACGCCATCCATGTTTGCACTGGGTAAGTTAAATATCTAAAGTGTGAAGAGGTGTATTTATATTATTGGTAGCCTTTGTGATCTTGATACCCACATCAGATCACCATCATAGTTAGGACCGATTCATCATTTTATCTCCCTTTGACATGTTACCTTATTTGCATTGTCTCGACATAATTAAGATACTTATGTCACGTTTCTCGTAAACATGATCTAAGTATCCATGTTGTGGAATTACATGTCCACGTTTTAACACATCCTTAGTATACTTTGACTTATTTTGATTTCAAACATTGTCTGAAATCTCAAAAGGTGTTGCTTACTTTGTTTGCGTCATTTTGATACCACTTTGACACTAATATCTCACTTCTTCGTGAAGCTTGATAGATGTGTTCAATTGGTGTGGTTACATGGCTTACATTTGTAAACCTCACCCTTTAACATTTAGGTCTTATTGGTTGTTGAACTTGTCATGGTATCCTTTGATTGGGAGTCGCATCTGCCCTTTGTTAATATTTATTCCTTGTTCATTTCGAGCTTGACGTAAATATTGACATTGTGTTAATAACTTTCGCATCGAACTATCACTTTGCACATGCATTTGCATAGGGTTTATTTCCTTGTTGATTGGATTTGTGTTTCACACTTCCATGATTGTTCCTTGTGATTATTCATTTAGAAAAATTATTTTCTAGGACAATCCCTTTTTATCTCATCGATATTGTGTCATCACGATGTCTATTTTCCTTAGACCTTCTTCAGAAAATCACGCATGCATATCAATACTTACGAAATGTCTAGCTGGTTGTCCTTATGCTACCAAAATCAACATTTCACTTCCTTCCCTTTGAAGGAGTTCCATCACACTATCTAGATCTAGACATTTGTGCTTAAAACAATGCCAAAAATGACTGACTATCACACGGTTCCCCATACTTACAAAAATATGGAACCTAGGTTTAGCAATTCAAATCAAAAGATTCCCATTACAACTAAACCTTGTTTGGTTCTTCATGCTAGAGAGCCCATATGGGTAACTCGTTCCCCACCTTCATCTCATAGTCGGTGGTATGATTTGGACGCTTCTAATCCAAATTATTATTCGAGTTCCCCCCACTCTTCTTCTAATTCTAATCCAAACATTTCCTCTTCTTCTGAGGATTCCAATCCAAATATTTCCTCTAAATCTTCTGATGATTCAGATCCAAACTACTATTCGGATCCAAAATACTATTCAGATTCATCTAATTTGAATCCTAAGTCATCTAATGCAACTCCTATGTCATGGTCCTCCCTATCTTCGCAGGAACCTCTTCATCATACATTTAATATGACTCCTAAGTCACGGTCCTTTGTTTCTTTGCAGGACACCTTTTATCAGTCACCTCAATGACGTATTCTTCCTTTGAAGATACATGTGACTCCAAATCCCTCCAATCAAACATCTAATATAATTCTTGAATTGTGGTCCTCTCTTTCTTTGTAGGACCCTTGTTATTATTCATCCGATGCGATTCTTGAATCATAGTCTTCCCCTTCTTCGCAGGACCTTCTTCATCAATCACCCCCAATAAGTCTCCCTTCTTTGAAGATTCATGTGACTCAAATTCCTTCGAGTCAAACATCTAAATCGACCCATGCGTCACAATCTACAGACTTTGGAATCAATCCTACTAGTTTATAGATGATAAACCATCATATAAGTAGGTCTACACCACCTTCTTCTACTCCTAAGACATCTAGCTACACATCTTCTTCATCCCCCAATCATCTTCTTCTATTATTCATCATTAAACATCTTATAAGTCTTCCAAACCATTTAAACCTAGTTCTTCCAATCAACCCCTAGCGATCAATCAACAACTCATACCAATTGATCTCTTTTAGAATGAAGAAACAATTAGGGCATTTATAGGGGCATATGAAGATATTCCTTTAGTAGATTACAAAAAAGATTCTCTTCATACTTTGATACGTCTCGCATATTGTGAGGAAAAGGTTGATTCCTTTTATCAAGAAATGGAGGAAGAGCCTCAGATCATGCAACTTGATCCTCCTCTTATTCTTCCATCTTCACATTATTCATTATGTGATGAAACTCCTTGGTCTTGCATTGATCCATGGCCTATCTTATCATCACCCAATAACTCTTTGTCTATCATAATTCCTCAATCACAATCTCTTATGGGGTCAATGCCAAGTAGCCCTTCATCTTCATCTAGGTGTGGATCACCTTTTAGTAGCCCTCCCTTTGTTATTTTTGGGACATTTTTGAGTAGTCCACTATCTTCTATTCTTGGGGCACGTCCAACTAGCCCCTTATCTTCTATGTATGGATCACCCCCGGGTTTCCATCATCTTCTATTCTTAGGCCACATCCTCGTAGTCCATCATCTTACATCTATAGGTCACATCCTAGTAGCCCTCGCTTCTTCTATTCTTGGGCCACATCCTAGTAGCCCTTCGTCTTCGATCTATGGTTCATGTCCTAGTAGCCCTTCTTCTTCTATTCTTGGGCCACATCCTAGTATACCTTCATCTTCTATCTATGGCTCACCTCCCAGTAGCCCATCTTCTTCAATCCATGGACCTTATCCTTTTCATCAATCACATCATCTTTCTACCAATGACTGGGGCAATCCCACCATCATTTCTCTCATTCCTATCATCAATCGTAAGCATTCACTTTCTTCTCCTTCTCGAGGTTAGAAAAGTCATAAGTCAGCTTATAAGAAACCCAAACAGGTTCATTATCAAGCTCATATCAAAACTGCAAAGAGCTCAAAATACCCCAACAACTTGAACAATCTTCAAAGTTTAAATCAAGCACGATTCAATAACACACATCAACGTAACCATCAAGTATGGCACAAAGTGCATAAACCTCTGGATGGGGAATTAAATATCCCACATGTGAAATCCATGTTTCGTAACAAATTACAATCATTTATTGAGTGTGAACTTACCTGGATCATCAATAGTGGGGATAATATCACTCTCGATAAACAAACATGCCTAGTCTCCTTATCAAGAAAGTTGTAAAAAATTTGTTGGATCTTACCACACGGTGACTTTTTTAGAACCAACCTCTTAAAACTGTCAAAAATCAAAAAAAAAAAAAAGTGAGAAAACACAAAAAAATCAAAGGTACAAGGATCAAATATTACAATCGGTATTTGCATACACATGGATGTTTCTTTCTTCCCTTCCTTGTTATTCTTCTCGCAAGTCTTTCTACCATTTTCATCCTTTCGGTGATATTTTGGTTAGCCTATTTTCATGAATTTTGTGATAGTTCTCTCTATGGTATCCATTTGACCCTGGTCTTTTATCACCTTGGTAAATTAAAGAATGACTGACCTCTTAGAGATCCTATCACTTTCAACATCTTATAAACTTGTTGCAAAGAACTTTTGGACATATTTGTTGACACTAGCCAATGTTGTCATTGTAATCACTTCCAAATCCTTCCATCAAGTCATTAGTGGTTCTTAACCCCTTGCCAAACAAGAGAGCTAAAATAAGTTTTCATAAAGCAAAAGAATCAAAATCAATCAAAAAGAAAAAGCTAAAAGCAAAAATCAAATTGATATATTACTCTCTCTTGGGGTATTTCCAATAAACTCTATCGGGGCTATAGAAGCCTGACTGGCAATAGAGAAATGTTGTGATTAGAATCAAATACATCTTTGTCAAGGCTATGAATGCTTGGCTAGCAGCAGAGCAATGTACGACTATCCTTCCACCCTTCATTCACAAAATAACCTTTCAAAATCAATCATCCCTACACATTGGCTAGGGTGTATTCACTTGTTGTCTATTAAATCTTCCCTTCAAGAGGTAATAAATTCCACGTGCACACACTGGATCTCTATGAGTAAACATGATTAGCATGTTACCAAGTGTCTTTTTTGGACCTTGTTCAGACTCTTAATCTAGTCCATATCTTGTCTCATGATTTGTGCCTTTGGCTAATCACTTCTTCATCGTGAGGCTTTTAAGCTACATTCATATCATTCACATCATTCTTCTACTTCACTCATAACATCCATGTGTATAAGGTTACTTGTTTTCCATGTTTGCGGACACATTTATCACCTTTCACAAAAAAAATCTTCTCCTTCCTTTCTATCATGTGCTTTTAGGCCAAATTATGCTGGGGGGTCATCCTTGCTCCTTTCCAACACTTCATTGGTTTATGTTCACCATCATGTTGAACCTATCCATAATGGCCTTGGGTCCCGCTTCTACCTATGAAGATTTTTCCTTTGAATACTCCCACCTAATCATTGGGGCATTTTTGCATCTTCACCTTTCTAGCACGCACATGGCCTTATGCCCTTGTACATCCCATCTATCACTGGGGGCATCCATGTTTCCTTGTCTTCCTATACATAGTTTCATAAAACTTTCAAAATCAACCAAAACATTCAAATATGTTAGAAAAATAATCAAAAAAATTCAAATATGTTTAAGACAACTTCTAAAAATTGAAAATCATCCTACAAAACATCACTCTTTGGTTCTTACTTGTTCATGTGTATGACTTATGGATCATCTTAATCTACCTCCATCAACAAAAGCTAGGCCGCTTTACTTCGCCTATACTCTAGGGCATAATGAGTTAACGGTAGTGTTTTGTAGTGCACAATTATTTTCCATTGGACCCAAGTGTCCTCCGTTATTACCCTCACATGTATCCTTGCTTAGAGCACCATCATCAACCCTTGTCATTAATTTACACAGGTCGTAATTGAAGCTCGATAATAAAAACATTATATTATGTTTCTTTGTTAGTTTAGCTTGTTTACTTTCTCGTATTGCATTACATTTTGTATGTTGCATGGAGTTAGGAATCTTTCACTTTCTTGTATTGCATTGCATTTTGTATGTTGCATGGAGTTTGTGTTTTCAGAAATGGACAATTGATCTTAGTATGGCTTTTCATGTCATTCTACCTTTGTCGTATGCTTATATTTTTCATAAGGATCCATGACATAGCTCTAGTGGCAATATGATGACATTGAATTTGTTCCAATACAAAGGCTAGAGGCTAAGCTCTTTTGCATCACTTTTCTCTCACCCCTAATCTTTCATCTTCTCGGGGCATCTTGCCCCTTCCCATTCTTCTATCTATCTCTCACCTTTTTCGATCGTCGATCGTCTTCCTTCATCACCCTGTCAACACTTGAGGGGGCATCTCTCCTTCCTACTAATTTTTCTTCTATCCCTTCAAAATTTCTTCCGTCTACTATCTTTGAACTGGGTGTCAACTACACCACCCCGAAGAGGGGCAAATGTAGACACCCATAATTACACCCAGAGTAATTTAAATACTTAAATTGTGCTAATTATCCCCCTTATTGCAAAATGGTGACATATCGTTAATAAAACTCATATTCCCTCTTATTGTCATTAATTAATTACACTAAGCTAATTATTTAAGTCACCTATCCAACAAGTATCGTAATTAATGACCTTTCGTTAATAAATCACCCTTCTATCTAGACTAATTAATTATTATTAATTAATTAGCTTTCCTTTCATTTAACCAATAAATCAATATTTAATTGATTTAATCCCCTTCTAATAGCATAAATTGTACTAATATTTCTCTAAATAGCTTCTATAAGCTTACACCTACCTATTAGTTAATCACCTTTGATTAATTAAAGCACCCCAACTCCCATGACTTGTTAAACATAAATTGAACGCTTTCTAAAGTAAGGTTGCCTTTTATAAAGCAACCTTATCCATTCCTAATCTTGTTTTACCTTTATCCCACATGCAAAGGGATGAAGTGTTTCCTTTATTCATTGGGCTATATAAGGAGCCCTCCTTCTACCTTTATACCTACACCTAAAATCATTGAGAAAGAAAATGCAAAGCATATAGCAAAATAGACTAAGAGATTGCCTTTTGTTTTCTTGAGAGTTTATCATCTTGAAGAGTTAAGCCTCTTTCCTAAGTTCTTAGGTCATATGGGAGGTGTCAAAAGGGTCTTGTAGCCCAAATTTGACTAGCCCTCATTCCTAGGTTCTTAAAACACCAAGGACAACAATTTTTGATAGCCATGGAGCCTACTTAGGTCCATTCATTTCTTTGTTGTTAGAGAATAGAGGATTTTAGATGCTTAACATTATTAGTTTCAAATTTTTGTATATTGATGAATGCTAGAATCTAACCCTTGTTTAATTCTTATCATGATGGTTCTAAGTAGTTTGTTTAATTTTTTCTATTTAAGGCTATTTAGGTGTTAGTCTTTACTCACATTATCATTAGTTAAAAAAACACATGCACACACCCGTTCAACCAAAAGGGATCTCATTTGAATGGATTAGTCAAAACAAGCTCACAATGAGCTAAGATAATTAAGTAGAGACTGTGGAAGTAAGCTAGGAAATCTCAGACGAGTGTCTCGATGACGAGTTTGTGTGTAGAGCTCGTGAAGGACTCATTTTTGGTGATGCACATTGAGTTCCAGGATGGTGATCTTGTATGGGTCACCAAGTTGGAGTGAAGGACTTGACATCAAGTTAAAGGATGTCGAGGTGATTGTTGGTGTAGATGGAGCATATGCAAGCTTGAATCGTGAGTTAAACCATGTACGTAGAGAGCTCGTGGGAAATGAGCTGACCAGAATGTGAATGAAGGTTGATGGAAGTAACGCGAACCCGGTGGCTTAATGTAGTGATGAATCATGTGAAGAAATTCCTATGAACCCAAGCTTGTGGAACTCAACTCTGCATGAGCCACATGCACATTGAGTTTGATCCGTAAAATATCAACCTATGAACTTGGGGGAGGGGTGAGATCTGTGGTCCGTGTTACATCGAGAGAGTTTGTGGGTCAATTCATTGGAGGTGGGCTCACAAAACTCAACCATTTGTAGAGTTTGAAGAGCTTGAAATGAGTGAGTCATGACCGAGCAAAGTGTTGGTGGAGCTTGGGATGATCCTCGACACGTTCAAACGTAAAGGGGAACCCGTTGACTAACTCTGTGAATTGGCAGGTGAGCCAACCACCGAGTTGGCCTTTCTCTCAAGGGACCCCCTTCAATGCAAACTAATTCCAAGGGGGTCCCACTTGGAATTGTCATTAAATTAATGTTATTTTAAAATAATAATTAAATTAATATTTTTATTAAATATTTTAATAATGATAGTTATTATTATTATTAAAATATTTTATTTAAATATTCATTTAATTAAATAAGAGGATCAAGTCAAATTGGTCATTAATGGCACATAATGGAGGGTTAAGTGGTTCAAATAACTTTGTAATAAATTTTGACCATCATGTAATCAAGTAGTGCAAAATCACAAGCACCCCATCGGACGCACATCAGCTTCTAGGTTGATGTTCGTGCATCCAGTGTGATTGCACAACATGGAAACCTCTCTCCAAGCGTGGGACTTGTGAAACCGAGAGAGGAATCTCCAGAGAAGGCTGGTTCCTGCTCCTAAACTACCTGCCACCGGCAAGCTAATCTAATCCTAATCTAACCATGCCAAGGAGACAGAGAGAGAGAGAGAGGGAAAAACAACAAAATCCTACACTAAAACGGTGATACACCAGAGAAGGAGAATGTTGGACATCTATCAAAACTGCCATGGGACAAAGAGAGGTGAGCAATGGGAAGGATGGACAGATGCATCACAGCCCAAGGATAGATTTCACACGTAAAATGTCCCAAAACTCCATGAACACAAAGCCTCCAGCACTGCAATGAACATTCAAACATGCACAAATACCTGCAATGAAGAGAGGCAAGAAGAAAACAAGCAAAAACGAGAAAGGATGGACAGATGCATCACAAAACATGTTTTGTTGCTTCAGAAGTTTGCACAGAACATCATTCCATTAATAAGAGGCAAAAACGCCATTACAGAGCAAGGGAGGAGGTTCGAACTCCATTTTCAACCCTAGAGAAGAAAAGAAGGGAGGGCCGAGCAGAAAGAATGAACAACCTCTTTTTTTTCCGCTACCGCCACGCTTCGCCATACTAGAGAATGAAAATCGCTCCATAAAAAAATGAGCCAAATCGCTTTTACATTGCATGGGTCGAGCCTGGGGATGTAAAACATGGGAAAACGTGCAAGCCCATTCCTCATTGACTGCAGATGCATTAAATCAGCATGGAGGATCTTACCAACCCATACCCTGTCACTTTGAGTGATTTTGGAGGAGAATGCGACCCATTTGTATTATTTGGGCGGCTAAAATGTCACTTCGCCGTGTCTTGAGAAAAAATGCGACCCATTAGCATTAAAACGGGTTGTTGAAAGGTCACTTCTGGCCATTACCACACGTCAGATCCATTTCTCAATTTTCTCTCTTCAGACTACACCAAAACTCAAGATTGATCCCAGAATCATGTAGAGCATCTCAACAGCTTTCCGTTGATATAAAGAACATGGAAATCCGAGCTCGATCAAAAGATATGGCGATCTGAAGATTTAAGGCACGAAATGCAGATCAAAACGAATTTTAAAATGTTTTCCCACTCTTCGCCATCCTGGACGACATGTGGCACATGCTGATTGGACGAGCAATTCTCTCTCCTCCGTCTTTCATGGGCTTTCCTTTGAAATTGCTTGGGCCCCTTAAACTTGGACACGTGGCGCCATTTCATTTCGGTTCGGGCTTGATAACTCGCCCATTTGACCTTTTGACTTTTTTTTCTTTTGGCACGTGGTGATTTCTCATCGTCCTCGGCCCCTTCAGCTCCTACGCGTGATTTCGCCTCCATTTGTCCCGGATGTCCCATTTGATTTTGGGCCCTTTGTGCTCATTTCGCCGGTTTGGGCATTTCGCGCCCATTTGTCCCGCACGCCCCATTTGATTTTGGGCCCTTTGTGCTCATTTCGCCAAAGAACGGTTCGTTCGGCCGGGTTCGCTCTTTTTGTTTCACTTGGCCCACCTTGTTTTGGACTGCCTTGACTGACTTCGGCCGATCCGGCCGGTTCGGGTCCATTTGACCCAAACGCCCTGCATCGTCCCTCTCAGCAGCTTGGTCGATTTTTTCTGGCCGAACCGGCATTTCACGCCTGCGCGCACTTCTGGCCCTATTGTCCCAAATGCAATTTGGGCTACCCGGAGGCTTTTCGGCCGATCCGCGCCTTGACGTCCCAAATGTCCCAGTTGCTCCCTTGAGCAGGACTTAGCCAATTTTCACACTTTTTCCTGGATCAACCTATTTGCCTTTTTGCAACCTTTTTTCGCATTTTCTCAGAGCTTGCTCTTTTCCTCTCGAGCAGGGGGACTTAGAAAATATTTGAGGGGACTCTAAGAACATGATTTTTGGCCTCGAATCAATCAATTTTCCTGGGACTTGAATATTCTGATGCATGTTATCAAAATTACCCCGGGGGGGTGAATTTTGGATAACAAGAACTTCATTTTAGGAAGGAATTTATGACTTCTCCTCTTCTCTCGCACATAATTCTTCTATAAATGTAAATTGGAGGCTCATTCCAAGGGCTTACATATTGGTTGTAAAAATTAGACATGTGACACAAGTTGGAAAAGTTAGACATCTTAGACAAGTGTATATTTTTCAAGAATCCTCTCTCTTCTACAAGTTAGCTTTGTGGATTGGGGAAATTTCAAGCCTCCTTTCCAAGACTGTAATGGAAACCATTGCCTCTTCTGAATGTAATGATGCATTGTGCACGTTGTTGAAGTAATAAAAGTGTATGTTTTGTGACTACCATTAGTCCTTTTCATCATTCCACATACTTCTTTATGCCTTTCTCATGCTTACAGATACACTATGCAAGTTTAAGTTTCTATTGCAGGTTCTTGGAGTTTTGTGCTTATCAAGTGGTGGATTTATGCATGTAGTTGAGTTGTGGTGTTTATTCCCCCTTCTTAATTTCATCCTTCTTCACTGGAAGACCAATATATTTTTTATCTGATTGATTTTTAATAAAAGGAACACATTCTCTTTAGCTTGTGGTATTATATTTACCATTTCCAAGTTACAGTAGGTAAATTTGACTTGTGGTGCACAACACCCTTTTCAAATTAACCCTTCATGAGTCTAGCAACACCCTTTATTTGGTGCATCACCATCCCTAGTATAGTTTCATATCTTTCAAATATCTCTCCCTAAATCCCTTGAAAATGTTAACATAGGTCTATATAACCATTTTATTGCAATAGGAGTAGTATAACACTTAGTTTAGGAAGAGGAAGCCGACCTTCTACAGAGGTTCACCTTGAGCCCAAGTCCCACAATTTGAGAGGTGATCCCATGTTACCCAATCACACCGAACATACTTATCTTCTCACTTTCATAAATCAAATTACCTGACGACTGTATATGTTTGGATTTCAAATCTTAGTATGTTAACTTATGCAAAGAATTTAGACAAGAGCTTCTTCAAAGCAAGGAAATTATTAGCATATCAAACTATCCTTGTCTCCTCCAAGGAGAAGGAGAAGAGGCATTTCAACATCACCTGTTGTAGCATCACCTTGTAGGGGTCATTCAACTCCTCCTTACAAAAGGTTTCCTCCACCCAAGAATAATCAACCTCTTGTTTCTATGATAAGGAACAAATTTTTCCCCCTTTCAATGCAAGCAGTCCTCTTCATTGGCTCAACATGACCTTATACTTGGTGCAACACTCAAAATTTTACCCTTCTACATAGGGGAAACTCACGTTACTCTAGTGGAACATATTCTTGATGTATCCAACATTTGTGCAATACATAATATCATGGAGGAAAACATTGTGGTTAGAATTACTTGTAATTATTTCAAGGAAAAGCACTTAAATGGTTTTGAGGGTTAGTGCTGGTACTATAACCACTTGGGAAGAGTTAGGAGAAAAACTATGTAAACAGTTTGAATACAAGAGTGATCACTTATCACTCTTGGTACAACTCACTACAATAAATAGGGCTCCCCAAGAATACATGAGTGATTTAAACTTCTGATTCCAAAGGACTTGCAATAGGATTCTAACACTCATAAATCCTTCTCCAAATAATAAATTCATGTACTATTTGCAAGCCTTGAATAGTGATGTAGCTGTCATGATCCAGTCCATGGGAGGGACTACACTACCTGATGCCTACGAAGTTTCCATAAGAGTGGAGAATTCCTTAATCCATGATGGAAAGATAGCTCCACGACCACCAAAGTGTCATTGTCTCCGTGATCTTATGAACAGCTTAGCCTACCATTTCTCCTATTCTAGGAGCCTTCTAAAGCACTAGATGAGTCTTCCCTCACCTCTTTAAATTACTTATTTGAAGTCAAGTCACTGCTGCAAAATTTTGGTAAGGAGGTTTTTACACTCAAAAGGTAATAATTTAAATACAACCATCCATACCAGCCACAAAATCAAGTACCAAACTAGCCATCCTCCTTTTAGGGAATAGTCAACCACAAAATACACTTGCAAATCAAGCTATGAATGTTAAGCCTTTGAACTTTCAGAACCCTCTTGCTACTATCTCATCTAGAGACATAGTATATGTCTAGAATAATCTAGTTCAAGACTACAAATGTTGTTATCCTTGTGCTCAACCTCACAACCAAAACCTTTGCCCTAATGGAGTTCTTAGTCAAGACCTTATGGTTCAAAGTGTATCTACCCCTCTAGAGCCAACAAAAATTCATCTACATAGGAAATAACAAATCAACCACAGGAACCTGAAGAAACCACTTTAATAAATTGAAAAGCATAATATTTGTGTGGGTTAAATACTGATTCCTCATCAGTTTTAAATAATAATCTTTCTAAAAGAAAGCGTTGGAATCTCAACCTTTCAAATCTAGTCAAGCATCCACTTTATAACATAGGCCATAAGTGATGTTTGATAAAGATGTGGGAAACCATCGAAATGCAGCCTACTCAAGCCATAAGAAAATAAGGTTTTTGGGCATCACAATGTCTAAAAACATCTTCCAAAGGAGGATCCCAACACCCAAAGAAATTTCAGCAAAGTAGGAGTAATTCCCTTTAGTATTGTAGAACAAATTAAGAAGACCAACCTAAGTGTTACTATGTGGGACACACTCTCAATTCCTTCTCAAAGGAACTTGTTGTAAGAGGCTCTAAACAATTTTTGTACAACTGATATATAATTAGGTCATGTAGTAGAAAATGCTACGTTTTTGTGTCAACTAGAAGGGAAAAGTATTCCTAAGGAGAATAAACTATCACCATTATATATTTCCTTATCATTGGCAATCATTTCGTACATAATTACATGATCGATAATGGTGCCAATAGCTTAGTTGTATGCAAGAAAATTGAAGACATGTAAGGAATACAGATGCACTAGTATCCTAAGGAGTTGTTCGGTTGGATGGTACAACAGCCTTCAGACCATTAGAGTCATCAAAGGACTCCATGTTACTATCCATGCATGTCCTAGTTTGTCTTTCACACAAGACATATCTGTCATCGATCTTCCTCCTCTCTTCATCATTTCCCTATCATGATATTTCACGACCAAGATGGGTGGTTACTTGTCATCTAAAAGGAATCTTAGCATGCACAATTACGTGTAAGTCATAGTGAAACTAGGAAGCTCGGAGTTCAAGCTTAGGAATGTAGGAGAGGTTGATGCCTTGAGGGCTACCATGAAAGACCCTAAGGTAGCTTGGCTGTGTAAAGATGAGCTCGTAGCTCATTTTTTTTTACAAGTGGTAGTAGGAGAGATAGCCCTAACAATGTATCAATGGGTATACTTGACAAATGTGGAGACAAATCTGCATAGAGTGATCTCTATGAATCTCGTGTCAATGAGAAGTGAGTCAATCCCTCAATGATCTTGGTAGAAACTTAGCTAGGTCATGGCGAGAGGAAGGAATAAATAATAAGCCTTAGTTGAGTTCAGGGGTGAGTTATGAGGATAGTGGAAATACATGGCCTACATGGCTTAGTCGAGTATAGGATAATTATGTGTGGAAAATGTAGAGAAAAACGACCCATATGGCCCAGGGACATTTGGTCCATGGAGAGCAAAAATATCCATAGTTATAGTGACATGTGAGTAAGGTGGGTGTAAGAGGCTTGAGTGTCCCAGTGCTAGTTGAGACATGTGGGCTCATGGGAGCCAATTTCTTTGACGATCGAATGCAATGCGAAAAGGAAAGGGTAAATGGCACACAAATCCTGGTCAACAAAAAGATGGAAAAGTTATGTGGGTGTGTTGGGACAGAGAGGCTTTAATGTGGGTGAATCATTTTTAATTGGCCCCAATGGCTAGGTACATGAAAAATTAAGTATGCCACATCAAAATTAACCCACATGCAATAGAGGTAAACACTAAGTCAAACATGCATGCCAAGTTGGAATGTTATGTGGTGTGGTGGGTAGGAGAGTTATTGGGTGGAAAAAATGTCCATTGCAATGTGAAAGATGCATCCATCTTGATTGAGTTGGTTGACTTGGCTATGTTAAATAACAAAACATCAAATTTCACCCCCTCATTAAATGAAATGAAACACATGGTGGGCCCCAAGCCAAAATTAAAATACCAATACCATTTTAAGATATGAAAGACACTTTAAAAAATGGGAAAAATATTTAAAATTATGAATTCCAACTTGCAACTTAATTCTTAGTCCCGTGATAATGAAGAAAATCCTATGCAACTCCAATTACTTTCCTACACTCAGAAGCTCATATTTTGAGCAATCCTCAACAAATTTTCACAAAATTGGTCTCGTTGGAACTGTGGCTCTGAGTACAACACATAGAAATCAAGAAATGTAGAAATTGTTGAATATTTTATGGTGATTTGTAAGGAAAATGAGACCATTTCTATTTGGTTGTTGGATAGTGGTTGAAGAGGCATTTAATGAGCATGGGAAATCATTCTTTCACTGCTGCAAGTTATGGGATACCTTGAGATTGCTTTTGCAGGTCCAAAATCACCAACCACACTCATTTATCATGACTTGAAATTGGTTGGAAAGTGAATTTCAAGAATTTCATCCCCTCTCTTTCTCTTCCCAAAATTCTATAAATTGAAGTGTTGGGCTCATTGTAAATAAGGATGATCTACGTAGAAAAAATCTACCCATTTTGGTTTTGTGAAGCCAATGTGCTGCAAGCCTTTGTAGTGGACTCCTTGTATGGTGATCCAGGCATTTCATTTGTAAATATTTGAACTATGCATACCCATGAAGTAATAGATGCAAGTTTGTGGATGTATCTTCCTTTGTACTTATTTGTATTCTTCTTTCCTCTTCAATATGCTTTTGCAAGATTCTATTATTATTGTGTGTGCAAGGAAATGTTATTGTGAGTGTTGTTGTTAGACTGTGGAGAAATGTTATCACCCTTTCTAATCTACATTTTTCTTCCATTTTCACACATTGGGGATTATTATCATACCCTTATTTTGGTGCATCACCTCTATAGTTTAGTTTTCCTTTATTTTCATGTTTTTTCTCTTTCCCCATCCTTGCAAGTGATAGATTAGAAGTAGTTAGTCATTTTATTTCAATAGATTTAGTTTGCAATAGGAGTTGGAAGAAGAACCAGATTTCTCTCGGAGGTCTATCTCAAGTAGCAAGTCGACACTTGGAGATAGTACCCATGTTACCCGATTACACCATGAGATCAAGCATAGACACTTGTGCAAATCGGAGGGTGATTTCATTTTGTGATAACAAAACCATCTAAAGTTGAGAGCAACTCGAGATCACGTAACCAACTACAACATGCTATCCATATTTTGTAATGGATAATTATATTTGATTGAGGCCTTATTCAGATTTTTGAAATCCACACAAAACCTTATATCTCCATTTTTCTTTCTTACTGGCACAAGATTGGCCACCCATGAAGAGTATCTTGTGGGTTGTATTATTCCTCCATCCCTCAACTTTGTCAATTATTCTTGCATTTTAAGTGAGAGAAGAGGATTAATAGGCCTATTATTTTTCCTAAATGGCTTAGTGTTAGGTTCCAAGGGTATTTCATGTTGGAACAAATCCTCTCTATAAGCCTTCAATTCTGAATAAGACCATGCTAAGCAATCTTGATACTTTATCAACATTTCACATAGGATTACCTCTCTTTTTGCTTAGATTGCTTCCTAACCACACATTCCTTGCTTCTCCTTAGTTCCCAAATTGTACTCCTCAACATCCCTTGAAGTAGAGATATGCCTATGGACCACCCTATCTACATTATCAAAATTAGATTCCAAAGCAACCAACCCCCTGGGAATTGTTTTGGTTTTCAAATAAATTATGTCTTTTCCATCACATATTGAAACCATTAGCTCCCAATCCATGCAATGATTTGTAAATTCTCCTTCATTTTGCAATAACCTCTACACTTGGGCATCATCATGAAACACTTGCCAATGTTTTACATTATCAGGCGTTGAGGGTATCGACAACAGCTTCTACATAATAATTACAATAAAGGGAAATAATGCAATTGTCAAACCGAGATGCAAACAATTCCAGCTTTATCAACTACAACATTTTGAGCCCTATCATGGTATAAGATATTAGAAGACTCAAACATTTTAATGAAGTCCCAAACTACATACTTATAGTGCTTCATTCTTTGTTTCTTTTTCTACATACAATTTTATAACTTTCCTTACCACCAACTCATAATACCCTTTTAGAATTATATCCTCTAATCCATACCTCCATGCAATTCTCAAGCCTATAAGCAATGCTTCATATTGTGCAATATTATTGGTACATTCAAATTTTAGCTTGAAGGAAAAATTGAATTTCTCCTTATTCGAGGATATCAACAACACACCAACCCCATTACCCATATTGGAACATGCCCCATAAGACATCATAGTCCAAGGGGATTCAACATGTTCTAATCATGGATTCTTATTTATGTTATGGTCTTAAAAGTTTACATATCCAACAGAATTATCAACATCTACATACAAAAATAAAACTTCATAGGAGTCATTATTTGGGTCCTCAATCAAGTGTAGCATTTTCTTCTCTCCGTATAATTTCACCAAATTTCCTTCCACAGGTATGGTGGAATAGGAAATGTCCATTTATACACTTCCTCAAATATATGAAACCCATTTTCTAAACAACAACATACCCCATTTATCAGGGAAATCAATAATGACCACATTGATAGTCAAGTATATACCAGATAAACCGCCACTTACACTACCAAACCATTTACATATCCTATCATTGACACCTCTCTTGAATCCATAGCCTGGTATTTTCCAAAATATGTTGTCACTTTGATGTCCATTTCATTCATAACTTCAAGGGGCATCACATTACATGAATCTCCTGAATCAAACATACAGTTATGGACAAGTCTATCTTTGATGATCAAAGTAGTAAAAAATGGATCCACATCAAGTTGAGATTCCACCAGAGAAGTGCCTAAATATATCTTAGGTGATTACCATAGGATTTCCATTTCTTGGGGCACTTCTAACTCTACAATAATAGGTGGGAGATCTACATTATTAACCTCCTTATGGGTGGCCACCAACTCCTTTCTGATACCTTACTATTCAAATATTATTCTTCTGTTCTCAGGAATTCTAAGCAACTCAACAATTGGCATGGTAACCTTAATTTGACTCAAAATTTAAGCCATATCACAAGGGGTATACTTAGTTATGTCTGCATTGGGAGGTAGGGTGATTTCCTTTTCTGGTGGTATGAGGTTTTTAACAACTTGAAAAAGGTAGGGAGTCGATTTGTTAGGAATAATTGGGCCTTTGTTTGGTAAATATTTCTTGGGAACAACCTTGGTGATATTTTTGAGGAGAGGATTTTTTGGTTTGGGTTGTGGCCCTAGTCTTTTGACCGTCCTATTTCTCAGACTATATTATTTTTCTTGGGCCATTACTGCATTCATTAGGAGATTCCTATCCTCCTCAGAAAGAATACCACCATCATATTTTTTTATCATTAACGCCCTTAAATATTCAAAGTCATGGTTAGGTAACTCGAAAGGCATGAACCATATCAACATAAATACTACTAGTAGAAGGGATAGAAGATACCCGGTGTATGCATTCCTAAAAACATTCCACAATCCTAACACTCAAACATTTAGTACAAGCAGCTCCTTGTTGCGTATTATCAAAGCATTCCATTATGAACACATCACCAAAGGTGCCATAATCACTAACTTCTTCAATTTCTTCATTGATATCACATGTTGAATGTGGTAGAAAGAACTTATCACACCACTCAATAAAATTATCCTCATTTACCATAGATACTCTAGTATGCAATGGATCGGGAACCAAATTTTTTTGCCTTGGTGGTTATTGCTTGTTTCCTAACCCCATGGGTCCCTTTCCTCTATCATCCACTCTATGATCACGTCTAGGATAATTTTTATAATATATTATGCTCTTGAGGCGGGTGTTGGTCTTGAGAACTTTGACCTATTCCTTTCTCTACTATAACAAGTTTATATGAGATGTCTTTGACTGCTCTCCGTTAAATTTTTAACCACCTCCTCTAAATCTAATCCCTTGCTTACCTGAGGCTTTTCGTGATTGACTAACTTGACACCTTCCAAACTACTTTTATATTATTTATATTTGAACAACCATAACAAAATCTTGTCTCAAGGTCCTGGGATTTTTATCCCTTAAGTAGTAGGTTACTTTCATTTCAAAGGAATCAAAATATTTAATTATACACGACTCACCACTTGGCCTCAATATTACAGAAATTTGGTCAAAGTCTTATCAAATATGGTGTTAAAATCTTGGACATGTTCATTAGGATTATTCTTTATGTTATCAAATTCTATGAGGAGGAACCTTGGATCAGTTTAATCACCATATTGTGATTTAAATGAATTTTTTAATCTCTTTCCATGAATCAATAGAGTTATCTGGTAGTGAATTGTACCAATCTTACGCATCTTCTTCTAGAGTATGGATAAAGTAATTTGCATATACATCTTCATACTCAATCTCAAAATCTTCCATGGTATTAGAAAATATCTTAAGGTGTTGATCACCACTAATGGCATTATTACCCTATAATTTAGGAAATATATTTCTTACCTCATGTGGGACTGCATTAGGATAACCCACCATACCTCAGAAATCTATATGATTGTACACATTCACAAAAATGGAGGTCTAGGCGAAGGTTGAGCCATATTATTTTGAGGAGGTGTTCTAACTGGAGAATTAAAACAACGAGGGAAAGGAGGTATTTGAGGAAATGGAGTGTCATCTTCAAAGTAATAATCCTTTACCGATCCTGTCTCTCATGAAATACTACTTTATTTCTAATCAATAAAGGAGGAAAATGATGAATACCTAGATCACTTGAAAATGAAGGACCCTCCCGAGTTGGAGTATACAAATTTGTGTAGGGAATGCTTGATCTAGAACCATTTGAAGTACTAGAGTAATATTCTACCAAAGTTTGATCACTTTCAGTAATAGGCACAAACTTTTCATCCAATCTTTGATCACCCAGGACTTTCCAAAATTGTTTCTTTGTTTGATTTTTCCTTCCCAACTCTAGGAACAACCTTCTAGTATGATCTATTATTGTCTCTAAATCCTGGACCCCCGAATGACTTGAAATAAACCACAACATTTAGTGTGATTGGGACACATGGGATCACCTCTCAAGTTGTGGGACTTGGGCTTGAGGTGAACCTCCGGAGAATGTCGTCTTCCTACTCCTAGACTAAACACAACACTACTTCTGATGAAAGAAAGATGGCTAACTAGTCCTATGCTAACATTTCATGGGATTAGGGAAGAAGAATAAAATCTATTCTAGAAGTGGTGATGCACCAAGAAAAGGGGTGTTTAACTTTTGGAAGGGTTAATGTGGATATGATATTTGCATCATTAGCCACATTCACCTATTGCAACTTGGAAAGGATATAAAATATCACAGTGGACTAGAAGCACACATTCCTTTGCTAAACTTCAAACATACACAATATAAAGATCATCTTTGATTTGATACACAGATAATCTATTAAGATGATAATCACAAGCACATGTCAAGTATCCACTTGAGTGACAATAATAATGTAACTCTTGATCAATAGAAGGAAAATAGTTTCTCACAATTGATGGGAAGTAATCACACTATTATTTTCACAATATGAAATAGATAATCTGAAATAAAGTTATATTAATTAAATAATGCTAAGGAATAACATTCACAAAGCATGTAATGATTAATAATTTAACAAAATGAAACAGATCTTCAAGTGTAAGGAAACTCTTAATATAATTAAAAGGTTGTAACAAAACTCTGAAAGCACTCTTCTAAGCTTGAAGGGAAACTTCACCAGAAATCTCTAAAAATATATATTTCAAATAATGGAAGCACTCCACTATTTATAAGTTCCATAAAAAGGGAATAGGCTCCCATAAAAATAGCAAATTTGTTACGTAAGGTTGTCCAAGTCAACCTTGCAACTTTCACCGATTCCAGAGCTTGAACTCCGTCCTTGAATGGCATCTTAGCTTTGGCCTCGGTTCATCTTCATCTCCTTTCTCTACAAGTTTTTGTTTTCCTTCCTCCCACAAATCCATTTAGTTTCTATACTTGAAGAAATGCTTGACAATATCCCGAGTTTATTCATCTCCAAGTCCACAAACATAGTGGTTCACTATGTCTCGTTGTTTCGATCTCTTTTCGTAATCCTAGCCAAAGAACCTTTGAAGCTTACTTATGAATTTATTTAGTCTCCCTATGAAGTTTTGACATAGAACCAATCGATCAATGGAGTCACTATTGAAAGTCTTCATAACATCATCGTCTGCTTCACTAAATCTTTGAAATTTTCTTTAATCTGGTCCTCAGGAAGAGCATCGATATTCTCATTGAAAAACTTGTAGTGGGAATTTTCAAACTCTTCAGAGATATCATTGAGGGAATCTGTAATATATACCCACTTATCCTCCTAATTCTTAATCGATCTTGCAGCACCGACAATGGAATTCCATATCCTTTTGATATTCAAACAATTTAGAGGCATCATCAATTACCTCTTCCTACAGAAGTAAGTCAGAATCTTCCTCTCTTATGTCACTCCATGTCGCCAAGGTTAAATTAAAGTTATTATTATCTTCAGAGAGAGATTCATCCATCTTAGTGATGGTGGTTTTCATAATCTGTAAATCAGCATAAATCTCCATAGCTTCCTTAATCAAAGGGTTGGCCTCCTGCAAGATCCTTTCCATCCATCCATTCACTATTCTCCCTTTCTGGCCTAGCTTCTTAAGCTCATGATAAGAGATATCATTGATTGTAGATGAAATTTTCATGGCCGTAGTAGTTGAGATGTCAGTGGATGGAGTGGGCTGAGTTACTCTATGCAGCAGTGCAGTGAGCTACTTGACCTTGGCCTTAAGCTTGTCCTTGGTGGCCTTGTCTTTTCACACTTCTCTAACAGTCCCCAAGAGCAAAGTGTGTATATCCCGCTTGGATACTTCATGAGTAGCCTTACCTAATGAGAACTTTGAGATCGGGTAGTCTGCTGCTATGATAGTTTCGTTAGTTTTCCCCTCAATAAGGGTAACCACTTCTATCACACGCTCTCCTGATGGATTAACCATTAGAGTTGATACAGCTTGGTCTCTTGCTCTATCTATCGTGCATGGACTCTAATATATTGAGATCTATCAAATCTCCTAGAGGAAACTTTTTCTTTTTCTTAGAGTCTATCTAAACAACCATTCTGTATGGCTAGAGCCGAGGAAAATGAAGTAGTAGATTTGATACCCGAACTAAATGTTAAGGAAAGATCACTAGAAATGCTAGCTGATATCCGAGTGAAGGTGGAAATGATGGAAGGTGTGGGTGTGAGGACAACCATAGGAATTGACAAGGAAATGCTAGGGGTTGAAATCGAAGAAAATGGGAATGTCAAAGGAAGTGAGGAGGAAGTGGGTGACCCAATATTTTCCCCACCGATAATACTTTGGAAGGAACTGATATTGGGAGTGATAATGGAGGAAGGGGAAGATGGGATGGATCCTAAATGACACTAGGGGAATCACTTACTTCCACAACTTCAGTGACTGGTACTATATATGTTGTAATCCTAGGAGCAACAGACCTAGAAAGATATGAGCCACCAACCACAAATGAGATATTCTTTGGGATGGTAGGAACCCTCTAAGTTGACCTATTTCCTTTTATAGGTGAGGGTTGGCTTACTGCTGATGTAGACCCTGTATTTGTAGGTTGATTTTCACCTTTGGGTGAGATTCCCAAGGTGGCCAACCAACTAAAAGTTCTCCTTAGAATGGGTCCCACCCTTTCTTTGGTATTTCTGCACTCTTCCACATACCAATCAACCCATGGTAGTGGTTGATTGACAACATTATCATTCCTGTATGATGGATCTAGGACCTCATCATTGTCTTGCAAATCCTTTGGCACATCAGCCAATCCAAACTGTCACACTTCATCAAGAGTTAACCTTTCGTAATCCCTTTATCAAAAATGTACTCATCTCGACAATGGATCCATATGTCTTCTAATTGGGGCATATGAGCACTGGACTTTCCTATCTCTTCGAACTTACCCCAATAGTCGAAGTTAGTTTACAGATGGAAAGTCTATAGGGTTACCTCAGCCATTTTAGCATCCATGTTTCTTACCTTCTGGATAGTTGGGCAAGAATACTTGCCAATTGTAACAGGGAAATGCATTCCCACCTTATGATGTTTATTTTGGATTTTGTGGTAATCCAACAACTACTGAACCAATTCCAAAAGAACCCACTTGTTAGTGGGGAACCTTGGAAACTTGCTAGGGGCACCTATGATACCCTGAATCTGAAGGTAGGTGAATGTGGGAAACTAAAGGTAGATTTCTCCCCATTCTCACACCTCTTGGAAAGCCTCATCGAAATCCACCGATTATATAGCTCCTTGTCGAAGCGATAGAGGACAATAGTGAAGAAAGCATCATTGATTCTTCGGAAGTGCTTGCTCCTCATCCAGATTACTATGGGGATAAAAATCATATATCTACGATGTGATATGAACACCCTTGGTGTTCAACGTTGTAAAATCCCCTATAGTAGTGGCTGCGCATATACTAGAAAAGATGTCATGTAGAAAGATTTAGTTTCTGCCACCTTGCCCAACTAATAACGAATGTTGCTACTGATATGTTCACCCCATCGGATAAAATCATCATTCTTCTTGATAGTCGCTATGTATAAGAACATCCATTCTTGGAATTCCTTTATAGAAGGAAGACCTGAAACTCTACTTAAAAGTATAATGAGATCGTTGACTTCCTGAATGAAATATGATCGATGTATAGTCTTGGGAAACTTGGAAAAATTCTTAGTCAGGTAGGACTTCATCATGACCTTCGAGCATACTTCCTCTTTTTATCCCAGTGCTCAACTGCTATTTTAGGTGAGATAGTGGTGTAATCTTAAATGTCTAGAAGTTTAAACAAGTCTTCAAAGAATTCTGGGTCCAGACGGATTACTACCTTATCGTCGTATCTCTTATTGACATAGAGTCCTCATCGTAGTGGGCTACTGTAGCTAGAAAAATTTCGAGCATTGCACGAATGCGGGAAAACTAGTGGCAAGGGCAAGACCACTGTCAAAGATGGCTTGCATCCATGGATTTTTATTTGGGGCCTTTAATATTTCCTAGAACTTAGGAAGATCAATCTGTCCGAGATCGGTGTCCCCGATATTTCCTAAATCAAAGGTTAAGAAGGATTGGGGAGCAACTCCAAGAAATGTGTACTTCATATTTTCTTTCCCCTTTGAAGTGGAGGTAGACATCAAAACTTGTGTTTGTTGTAGAAATTATGAAAAACTTGAAAGCAAGGAAACTCCAAAATCCCAAACCGAAAAGTCCGAAGGAATCACCTGAAAGAAATATCTCGAAAAGGTATTCCAAAGTTAGAAGTCCCAAAAATCTAAAATTCCCGATTCTCTGAAAACCTAAAATCTGAATTCTCCAAAAACCCAAACTAAAATCTCGATAACCCAAAATTGAAATCTCTAAAATAGTTTCCCGAAGTCAAGAAGTCTGAAAGAAATATCTGAAGTGAAAACTCAAATAAATCTCCGAAGTAGTATTTCTCTGAAATTCTGAAATTGGAAAACTCTGAAGATTTTTGCCGAAAAGTTTCTCCGAAATAGTTTCCCACCTTGTGATCTTTTGAAGGAATTCTCCGAAATGAATTTTCTAAAAATAATCTCTAAATGGTCTCTAGAGGAACTACAAAAAATAAGTGTTAAGAAGCCAAGATGGATTTTGAGAAATAAGAGGAAGTATGAGGGACCTAGAAATATCCCCATACTTGAAAACCTAGAGAAAAATTCCATAGAAAAACATGGTGAAAAAGAAAGACATTACAAGAAAACACAGAGGGAAAACAAAAAGAAACCCAAATGGGAGAAGGAGGAGGAAAATACCTAAACCAAAAGAAAATAAAACCAAAAACATACCTTGAAAAGGACACCAAAAAGTATGAGAGTGAAATGTCGAGTGAATGTGTCAGGTAAAAATAAAAAGTAAAAATCCACGTTTATATAGAAATCCTTATATTAATGGTAAAAATTTGATCTATATGGAGGTAGGTGAGAATTAATCATGCATAGAACCTCCAAAGTTCCAAAACCCAAAAGCCCGAAATTCCAAAAATTAGGATTTCAGACTTCGGAAAAATGGGAAGCAAAAAGATGAATTGGCAACTAAAAGTCTGAAACCCAAAACCCGAAAGTCCAAAAATTCAGAATTTTAGAGTTTCAAACTTTGGAAAAAAATCAAGTGAAAATCCTAAAATGACTCGGAGAACTCTAAAAACCTGAAACCTAAAATTCCAAATTTTAGGAATTTTGGAAATTCGGTCTTCGAAAGTCTGAGTTGGATTTAAACAAAACGAGCGAGCCAATTTTTTTGAATTTTTGAAAACCTAAAAGTTTTAAAATTCAGAATTTTTGGAGTTTCAGACTTCAGAAAATCTCAAATGCAATTCAAATTTAGCTTAAAAACTCTGAAAGGGAAAAACCCCGAAGTCCAAAAATTGAAATTCTTCGAATTATTGGCTTTAGCAAAATTCACTATGCGAGGATTTCCTTAAAATATAAGTTTGACATACAACATTCCTCTGGGTAGGTAAAAAGGTTAACATTTTTTGCAACCCCTAGGGAAAGCTTCCCTGCGAAGCTTCTAGAACATTAGCCTGAAGAAAAACATTGGGCAAAGGATTCTAAAAAACCAAGACTAAAACAGAAAAAACACACAACCAAAAAAAAAAAAAGAAAAGAAAAATATGTTCGAGCACTTGGAGGAAAACAGAAAAATTGTACAGGGTGGAACTTTCTCAAAAACAAGCTTTGAGGTGTATCCCATTCACATGAATGGGCAATTATTCTCCATTGAGTCCGGATAGGAAAATGAATATGCCTCTTTGCGCAGCTTGTAATAACATAGGGCTTGCTCTAGAGAGCATCGAACTTGGCATGCTTTCCCCGGTTTGGCATGATCTTCATCCTATTTTAGAACCAAATCCCCTTCCCTGGACAACCTATCGAGGCTTTCTATCGAGGCTTTCTTGTTAAAGGATTTCTTAACCTAATCCTGATGCTTTGTCAACATATTCATGGAAGTGTTTTGAATCTCTTCTAGCTCCATGAGTTCTGAAAACCTCACTGTTAAGGCATCATCCTCCATAACTTCTTGCCAATAAGCCAAATACAGGGAAGACATTTCTAAGGAAAGTGGCAAATTTTCTTCCCTTCCATATATGAGCATGAAAGGTGAAACCCCAATAGCCTTTTTAGGTGTTATTCGATCTTCCCATAGAGAAACCTTAAGTTACGTATGCCAGGTCCTTTTGTTGGCCTCCATTGTGCACTTGATGATCCTTATCAGGTTCTTATTATTGGATTCGCCAACCCATTTCCATGTGGATAGTAATTAGATGAAGTCTTGAGATAGACCCCATTCTTGATGGCCCATTCACTTATTTTCATCCCAAGGAACACCATTGCATTGTCAGAGATAACAATAAATGGAACACTAAACCTTGTCATGATACTCTCCAAGAATTCAAGGACAACTTTTTCATTGCTTTCCTTCAAGGCCACCACTTCTATCCAGTGGGTGAAATAATCTATTGTAGTAAGGACCCATTTATGTCCTTCACTGGATGGAGGATTGATCATACCAATAAAATCCAACCCCCATTGAACAAAGGGTTGATCCACTTTAATGGGATACAATAGGAGAGCTGCCAACTTTTGTTTGCCTACAAAAAGAGCATACTCCTTACATTTCCTTACCCAAAAATGGGCATCTTTGAACAAGTCTGACTAGTAGTAACTAGCCCGCATGATCTTGGTAGCAGTTGTTTGTGATGAGTAATGTCCTCCTGACACCATTGTGAAACTCCTCCAATATCTTGTTCACTTGTTATGGTATGCTGCAACGTAAAAGAATGCTATTCAAATCCTTTCATTAAAAATGCCATCTACCACAACATATGGAATAGACCGGAGACGAAAAGTACATCATTGAATCTTATCCATATTTGGGGGATATACTCTCAAGAGAAGGAAATTTTCCATTTTAGTAAGCCAATCAATCTGACCATTTCCTTCATCAATATTGAAGAGTGTAACATCCTTATCATTCTTAATCTCCATGTCTGTGGCCAACTATTGGCATAATCCCTTGCCTCTGACAAGTTTAGTGACTTTAATGTGTACATCATACTCCATTACTTTCGTGATCCACCAAACACGTTTCTCATTCATCTCCTTATTAAAAAAATCTTTAACGCCAAAGTTGAGAAACTATCAAGTGTATCTTATTGTTGGACATCATATGCTTAAACTTTTTCAGAGCTCGAATACCTACAAAGACCTGTTTTTCAAAAAAAATACTTGAGCTCATATTCCTTGAGAGACCGATCAAGAAGGCAATAGGTTACTCCATCAAATCGTTGTTTAGCTAAGTGAGGATACTTGGAATACTCTCATGACCCGCAAAAGAATAGAGAATAAAATCCTTGTCGAACCAGGGGTTTACCAACATAGGGGCCTGGGAAATAGCAATTTTGATAGCCTCAAAGATTTCTCTCCATTCCTTTATCCACGAGAAAGAAATGTTCTTTTTAAGCATGGATGTCAGTGGATTGGATAATATTGCAAATTGGGGAATGAATCTCCGAACAAATTTTATAGTTCCTAGAAAGCTCTGGAGACCCTTCTTGTGACTTGGGAGGGACAGAGATAAAAATCAAATGAATCCTAGCCATGTTGATTGAGATTCCTTCAGTTGAGAAAATATACCCTAATAACTTGCCTTATCGAATTGAGAAAATGCATAGTTTAGGGTTTATTGAGATCCCAAACTCTCTACACCTCTGAAAAACTTTCCTTAGATGCGCAATATGATCTTCAAATGTTTGGAATAGATAGTTATATCATTGAGGTAAACCAAGATCATATAATTGATGAGTCCTTTAAATTCCATGTCCATAGCTCTTTGAAAAGTAGCCCTTGTATTAAACAATCCAAATGGCATTTTGTTGTATGCATACGTGCCCCACTTAGTAGTGAAATCTATTTTGAATTGATCGATTCTTGGACCAGAATCTGATTGTATCCTAAATAGCCATCTAGTAGAGAAAACCTTTGAGCTCCTGCCACTATTTGGAGGATCTGCTCCATTAACGTAAGACGGTAGTGATCCTTTAATGAGGTACGGTTCGATCCCTAAAATATATGTAAAGTCTGATCTCCCTGTTCTTTTTCTTATGGGGACTAGATTAGCTACCCATGATGAATGCTTAACGGCAAAAATTAAGCAAGATTTAATAATCTTGGTTAGCTCTTTTCCTCATTAGCGGCTCAACCTTGGGATTGATCAGCCTTTGTTTTTGACGAACTGTCTTAGAGTTTGGATCCAGTTCGATCATGTGTTGAGCTAGGCCTAGGTCAAAACCACACAAGTCTTTATAGCTCCATGTAAAAATATCATGATATTCCTGATACAACTCAATGAAATATTCCTTTTCCTGAGAAATGCATACCTTACCAATATTTAAACATTTCTCATTGGCCACCTCAACTTCCTCAAAATATTCTTCTTTTACCACCATATTTGTGCTTTGTCATTTGGCCTGGTCATCCGAATTGAAGATAGATTCAAGCGTGACCAAGCATTTTCATAATTTGTTTCCTCTCAACTGAATGATCTGGTCACCATAGGATTCCTGCAATTTACCTTGATGTTTGGCAACGAACTCTACTTCTTGTTGTAGGAAAAAAATCTACTCATCACTATCAAAAACTTGCCAACTGCTTACATTATTTGCGGGACATACAACCATTTTGACTATTTTCTACCCTTCCTTCATGACATCCATAGGTATATCATATTGAGATCCGACAGTGGCAAGCCTATCAGCATCTTGATTTTGATTTCTAGGAACCACATGAATTTTGAAAGCTTCGAAGTCCTCTATTAGGTCCCAAAATCGATTCTTATATGATCTTAAGAGATCATTATTTGATGCACTACGGGTTATTACTTGATGAACCACCAATTTTCTATCACCAAAAGTGATCAGAGATTTGATTCCTCTTTGTTGGGCTAGTCAACCTTGTACAAGAGCCTCATACTCGGCAACATTATTCATACAAATGAACTGTAATCGAAAAGACAAGAAATATTTATCCCCTCCTGGAGAAATTAACATGAATCCTATACCAGATCCATTCTTACTCCTTGAACCATCAAAGAAGAGCTTCCATAGTCCTTCGGAATCACTTGGGCATCTTAATCAACTGAGGTATGGTTGTACCTTCTTCATGTATACAATAAGTTCCCAAGCTAGTCTCATCCAAAAACAGCAGACTAGATTCTTCATTAGCCAATAAATCAGCATATGCTTCATAGATGGTCTATACTTACCTCATCCAAAGACTGTATCAAGCACATATTCTACAAGAGTAGTTGGTTCATGGTCCGTAACCTCTTCCTCTAGGTCAAAAATGGCGTAGTTACCATCTGTGGGTTTGGACGTGTATGGTTCCATATGAGTAAGAGAAATTGGTTATGCTCTTATAGTTACTTTCATCCTATAATGAGTTCTTAGGATCATATGTGACCATTCGCCAATAAATAGCCACACATCTTGGCAGTGAAATCTCATGACAAGAAAATTACAAAAAGTGGAGGGAGATCAATAACTGATATGTCTTGTGTGAACGATAAGCTAGGACATGCATGAATAGTAAGATGAAGATCCTTAATGATTCCAACCATCTTGACCATAGTACCATCCAACTGGACAACTCCTTTTGAAATTGGGGTATATGAAATACCCAACACATCTACAATCTATTTAGGAATGACAAAACTATTGGCTCCAGAATCGATCATACAATTATGAACCAAATGATTGCCAATGATTAGAGAGATATAAAATGGTGGTGTTTTATTAGACCTATGAAGCCTTTTTTCTTCTAGATGACACAAACTAGTTGCTATGGATGATTCATGGCTCGAGGTTTTATCAGCAATTCCGAAGCTATTCATAGCTTCTTGTAGCAAATTCCACTGTGACGGAATTGAAAGCACATCCCACATGGTAACACTCAAATTAGTCTTTTTCATCTGCTCCACAATACTAGAATGGTATTGCCCTACTTTTTTGATAACCTTTTAAGCACTAGAATCCTCCTTTGGGAAATTTTTATTGGGCACTATAATACCTATAGGTCCATTGCCCTTTGAAGGCCGATTGGTAGACATTTCTGTAATTTCTTCTCTATGTCTTTATCCGCCAATGATTGTGCTTGAGGACGTGAAGGAAGTGCCTGCTCAATTTTGGAGGTTTGCTGCTCAGTTGTGGAATTTTGAGGATCTATTTCCCTCTTCTTAGAACGTGTATTTGTAGCTACTGTGGATGTGTGTCGATTTAGTCTACAAAAATCATCAGCTTGCCAATTTAGTAACGTGGTTTCCTCAGTGATCTGGTCTTGACCATCTTGGGCTGATGGTTCACCGATGAGTCAGATGGGGTTGAAATACCTTGGACCATGAGAGCTTGACTCAAAACTCCATTTGGGAAGAGGTTCTAATTATGGGGTAGAGCACAAGGGTAGCACCATTCATAGTCTTGGATGAGGTTGTTCTGGATTGGGACTATGGCTCTAGATGAGCTGGCAGCTGAGGGATTCCGGAAGTTCAAAGGCTTCACATTTGTAGCTTGGGTTATGGCTTGGATCTGAGGTTGACCATTTCCCGAAATGGAGGATGGTTCGTCTGATATTGGGGTTGAAAGGGGTGAGCATATTGGGACTAGCTGCCTCTTCATGGCTACGAGTTCATTCCCGAAGGTTTGTAATAGTGACTTTACTTCAGCCAAATCATTGGACACATGCATAGCTACTAGAGTAGAAGCTATCAGAATTGGGGCAATGACTGGTTGTTGTTCTATGAACTCTACAAAAACAGAATGGGAGGTCTAGGAGAAATTTTACCTACTTGAATTAGGAAATTTTCAGCTCGTACAACCACTTCGTAAGCATCAGGGATCACAATTCCCCCATGGATTGAATCATGACAGTGACATCACTATTCAATGCTCGTAAGTAATATAGAAATGCACTTTCTGGGGATGGCCTTACAAGTGTTGGGATCCATTTCCAAGTCCTGTCAAAGCGGAGGTTGAAGTCACTCATATACTCTTGGGGAGATCGCTTGATAGTATGAAATTTCTCCACAAGTGAAATATTATCACTTTTATCTTCAAACTATTTACACAACTTTGTGCCTAAATCATTCCAATTGGTAATGATCCAACAGCTAGACTCCGAACCATTGAAGTGCCCTACCCTTGAATGAAGTAGTAAGGAGTCGAACTGCCATGTTATCTTCTAGTAATACTGTGTACATCACGATGCTAGCCACATCTAGTATGTGCTCCCATGGTGAAACATTAGTCTCCCCAGTGAAAAATGGTAAACTTTTCAAGGTGGCTATTGGTATGGTGTCTCTTTGTGCTAACAACAAAGGACTACTGGTATTGAACGGAGGACAAGTATTGGCTGCCATGACGTTCACAAACTAGTTGTATCTTGGTAGGGGCAATGTCCTTCAGGAGGAGTTGAATGTCCTCTACAAGGTAGAGTCTGTAGCTGATGGTACTGAAAGGTTTCTTCCCCTTCTTCTTGGGGGAGACAAATAAAGCTCTGTATGACAATAATTATCCTACCTTGAAGAAGCTCTTATGTGAATCCTTCACATGAGTTGATGTACTAAACTTTGAAATCCAGAGATGGAGTCTCTAGGTACCTTGTGTTAATGAAATGAGAAGAGAGGTACCAACTCATCCCACCGGGCATACCAAAATTTTTTGTCTCCAAATCACTGCACCCCCCAAATGGCCTGAAATGAACCATGACATTCAGTGTGATTGGGACACATGGGATCACCTCTTAAGCTGTGGGACTTGGGCTCAAGGTGAACCTCTAGAGAAGGCCAGCTTCCTAATCTTAGACTAAACACAACACTACTTTTGATGAGAGAAAGATGGCTAACTAGTCCTATGCTAACATTTCGTGGGATTTAGGGAAGAAGAATACAAGGAAATAAAATCTATTCTAGAAGTGGTGATGCACCAAGAAAAGGGGTGTTTAAATTCTGGAAGGGTTAATGTGGGTATGATGATTGCATCGTTAGCCACCTTCACCTATTGCAACTTGGAAAGGATATAAAATACCACAGACTAGAAGCACACATTCCTCTGCTAAACCTTAAACATACACAATATAAAGATCAGATTTGATTTGATACATAGATAATCTATTAAGATGATAATCACAAGCACATGTCAAGTATCCACTTGAGTGATAATAATAATGTAACTCTTGATCAACAGAAGGAAAATAGTTTCTCACAACTGATGGGAAGTAATCACACTATTCTTTTCACAATATGAAACAGATAATCTGAAATAAAGGTAAACTAATCAAATAATGCTAAGGAATCACATTCACAAGGCATGTAATGATTAATCATTTAACATAATAAAACATATCTTCAAGTGCAAGGAAAATCTTAATATTATTAAAAGGTTTCAACAAAACTCTAAAAGCACTCTTCCAAGCTTGAAGAGAAACTTCACCAGAAATCTCTAAAAAAATGTATATTACAAATAATGGAAGCACTCTACTATTTATAAGTTCCTAGGCTGAGCCATTATAGTGGGCCTTCAACTAACATTTAACCAAAAATAGTAATGTCATTAATAAAAGGGACCAAGCTCCCATAAAAATAGAATTTTTTTTGTAGAAGGTTGACCAAGTCAACCCTACAACTTTGACCAATTTTAGAGCTTGAACCTATCCTTTCATGGCCACTCAGCTTTGGCCTGGTTCATCTTCATCTTCTTTCTCTACAAGTTTTTGCTGTCCTTCCTCCCACAAATCCATTCGATGTCTGTACTCAAAGAAATGCTTGACAATACCCTAAGTTTCTTCATCTCCAGGTCCACACACATAGTGATTCACTACGTCCATTGTTTCGATCTCTTTCGTGATCCTGACAGCAACCTTCAAAGCTTACTTATGACTTTCTTTAGTCTCCCTATGAAGTTCTGACATAGAACTAGTCGATCAATGGAGTCACTATTGAAAGTCTTCGTAACATCATCATCCCACTTCACTAAATATTTGAAATTTTCTTTAATCTAGTCCTCAGTGAGAGCATCGATATTCTTATTGAAAAATTTGCAATGGCCATTGTCAAACTCTTCAGAGATATCATTGAGGGAATTCGTAATATCTACCTACTTATCCTCCAATTTCTTAATCAGATCTTGCAACACCTGACACTGGAATTCCATAGCCTTTTGATATTCGAACAATTTAGAGGCATCATTCCCGTATGATGGATCTAGGACCTCATCATTGTCTTGCAAATCCTTTGGCACATCAGCCAATCCAAACTGTCACACTTCATCAAGAGTTAACCTTTTGTAATCCCTTTTCCACATAATGTACTTGTCTTGACAATGGATCCATATGTCTTCTAAATGGGAACTATGAGCACTGGAATTTCCTATCTCTCCGAACTTACCCCAATAGTCGAAGTTAGTTTATGGATGGAAAGTCTGCAAGGTTACCTCAACCATTTCAGCATCCACGTTTCTTACCTTGTGGATAGTTGGGCAAGAATACCTACCAATTGTAACAAGGAAATGCATTCCTACCTTGTGATGTTTATTTTGGATTTTGTGGTAATCAAAACAACCAAACCAATTCCAGAAGAACCCACTTGTTAGTGGGGCACCTTGGCAACTTGTTTGGGGTGCCTATGAAACCCAAAATCCAAAGGTAGGTGAATGTGGGAAACTGAAGGTAGATTTCTCCCCATTCTCACACCTCTTGGAAAGCCTCATTGGAAATCCACCGATTATATAGCTCCTTGTCAAAGTGATAGAGGAAAATAGCAAAGAAAGCGTCATTGATTCTTCGAAGTGCTTGCTCCCCTTGTCCAAAGTAAGCTAGGGATAAAAATCATATATTTGGGATGTGCTACAAACACCCCTGTGTTCAACCCTACAAAATCCCCCATAGTAGTATCCACATTTACTAGAAAAGATGTCATGTAGAAATATTTCTGCCATCTTTCCCAACTGATAACGAATGTTACCACTGATATATTCACCCCATCAGATAAAATCATCATTCTTCTTGATAGTCACTATGTATAAGAACATCCATTCTTGGAATTCCTTTATAGAAGGAAGACCTAAAACTCTACTTAAAAGTATAATGAGATCATTGACTTCTTGAATGAAATCTGATCGATGTATAGTCTTGGGAAACTTGGAAAAATTCTTAGTCAGGTAGGACTTCATCATGACCTTCGAGCATACTTCCTATTTTTTATCCCAGTGCTCGAATGCTATTTCAGGTGAGATAGTGGCATAATCTTGAACATTTGGAAGTTTAAACAAGTCTTCAAAGAAGTATGGGTCTAAACGGATTACTACCTTATTGTCGCTATCTCTTATCAACATAGAGTCCTCGTCGTAGTGGGTTGCTGTACCTAGGAAAAATTCTTGGCATCACACGGATGCGGGAAAACTAGTGGCAAGGGAAAGACCACTATCGAAGATGGCCTGCATCCATGGATTTTTATTTGGGGCCTTTAATATTTCCCAGAACTTGGGAAGATCAATGTCCGAGATCGGTGTCCCCAATATTTCCTAAATCAGAGGTTAAGTAGGATTGGGGAGTAACTCCAAGAAAATACATACTTCCACTTTTCTTTCCCCTTTGAAGTGGAGGCAGACATCAAAACCTTTGTTTGTTGTAAAAATTCTAAAAAACCCGAAACTAAGGAAAATCTGAAATCCTAAACTAAAAATTTCGAAAGGAATCACTAAAAGAAATATCCGAAAAGGTTTTCCAAAGTCAAAGGTCCTGAAAATCTGAAATTCCCAATACTCCGAAAACCTAAAATCTGAATTCTCTGAAAACTCAAACTGAAATCTCTAAAAACACAAAACTTAAATCTCTGAAATAGTTTCCCAAAGTCAAGAAGTTTGAAAGAAATATTCAAAGTGGAAACTCAAAAAAATCCTCCAAAGTAGTATTTCTCCAAAATTTTGAAATTGGAAAACTCAAGATTTTCACCGAAAAGTTTCTTTGAAATAGTTTCCCACCTTGTGATCTTTTGAAGGAATTCTCTGAAATGAATTTTTGAAAAGAATCTCTGAAAGGTTTGTGGAGGAATTGCAAAAATAAGTGTTAAGAAGCCAAGATGGATTTTGAGAAACAGGAGGAAGTATGAGGGACCTAGAAAGATCCCCATACTTGAAAACCTAGAGAAAACTTCCATAGCAAAACATGGTGAAAAAGAAAGACATTACAAGAAAACATAGAGGGAAAACAAAAAGAAAACCAAATGGGAGAAGGAGGAGGAAAAATACCTAAACCAAAAGAAAATAAAACCAAAAACATATCGCGAAAAGGACGCCAAAAAGTATGAGAGTGAAATGTTAGAGAAAATGTGTCAGGTAAAAAGAAAAAGTAAAAATCCACGTTTATATAGAAATCCCAATATTAATGGTAAAAATCTGATCTGTATGGAGGTAGGTGAGAATTAATCACGAATAGAACCTCTGAAATTCCAAAACCTGAAAGCTCAAAATTCTAAAAATTTGGGATTTCGGACTTTGAAAAATGGGAAGCAAAAAGATGAATTAGCAACTAAAAGTCCGAAACCTAAAAACCTGAAAGTCCAAAAATTTGGACTTTTAGAGTTTCGAACTTCGAAAAAAATAAAGTGAAAATCCTAAAATGACTCGGAGAACTCCGAAAACCTGAAACTTGAAAGTCCAAATTTTTAGACTTTCAGAAATTCAGACTTTAGAAGTCTGAGTTGGATTTAAACAAAATGAGCCAAAAAGTTCCAAATTTCTGAAAACTTGAAAGTCCAAAAATTCTGAATTTCAGAGTTTCGGACTTTGGAAAATCTCAAATGTAATTCCGAAATTTAGCTTAAAAAACTCCAAAGGGAAAAACCCCGAAGTCCGAAAATTGAAAATTTTCAGATTCTTGGCTTTAGAAAAAATCACAGTGCAAGGATTTCCTTAAAACATAAGTTTGACATACAACCTTCCTCTGGGTAGGTTAAATGGTTAACATCTATCTTGAAGAAGGACCTTCTTCCTTCTAGCTTTGTAGATCTTCATGATAGATTACGTGGTTGAATTTCAAGGTATTGGTATTTACCATATTTTTTGAGAAAGATGGAGTCGCCACTAAGGTCTTGCACCTTAGATGTGGAAATCAATTCAAACAACTTGCCAACCTGAAGCTTAAAAATAAATATCATCAAATTTTGGTAAATCTTGTTATCCTTTATCAATATTCTCCTTAGCTAAGTCAAATTTAATGAAATCTTGCTTAAACTAGGAAAATATTGGGAAAATTATTTTTGATTAAGCTCATTTTTACAAAGTTTGACAAAGGATCAAGTATAGATCATGTTTTTGCATCTAAAAATATTTCATATGTTACTTAGAGGTTGAGATATATTTTTATTTCGGAAAATAATTACCTAGCAACGGATCTAGGAGAGTGTTAGTACCCAAATCTGCACCACCTTGAGAGACAAGTAACATTTACAAACTGAAGTGGATGCTTAGAGGGAGTCATAAAAAAATATTTAGTCTTTTTAGCTGGGACATATCTAAAATTGAGACTTGATCTAGAAGAGATTGGTCTGCACTCACAAAGGGGATGACCTTCCCTAATACTTGAGGTTCTACCTTTAACCAGGGTGAGAGGACTCATTTTTTGGCCTATAATAACGAGAAAGGTGGATGAAATTATAGTCTATGAGCTTTCTCTTAGAAATATAGGGAATAGTCTTGAATAGACAAGGTCAATGCAAGAATCATTTAAATCTCATGAGTTATCACACTAACTAATGTAGGTGTCTTTCCAAAATAGGACACAGGTCACTCTAGATAGTGTAAGTCTTAGCTTGCTTCTACATATTTATGAAAGGGAGGATAGACATGGTAAAATCCCTTAGAAAATGGTTATAAGCAGGGAAACATGGATAATTTAGAAGGCTTTAATGGTTTTATATTGTAAGTTTGTGTATGTATGGGATATTAAAGTAGGATAAAGTTGATTATAAAAATATATGAAGAAGACATTACAAATGTTTGGAAACTACCCCAAGGTAGGAGGAACATATCACACAACCAATAAAATCCCTTTAACCAGAAGGTATGCACTCATGGAAGCCCAAGAATGCAAAATTTCACACAATCTTTGAGGATTTAAACAAAAAATCTCATGCTAAACTCTGAATAAAACATTAATAGATCGATTTCAACTACACTCAAGATACACTCAAAATCTTACTAAAATCTTCTCAACCAAATAGAGGCAATATGAATTTTAAACTATTTATCACATCACGTAAAGAAAGCTCTATCTACAGAGCAATTACATTTGCCAAAATGGCACTAATTAGGACAATATTTAGTGTGATTCAAAAGTACCATTAACATAAAATTGTAACAGGGAAATAAAATGGTTGACTCACAATATTCTACCTTAAGAATAAGACATGTTCCTAAAGAGACAACACACACTTAATTTCAAGAAATTCAAATTTCTCAAAAAGGGACCATAAAACCTATGGTATCAAAGATTTCCAATGACTGTACACTCACAATCATCTTGGTATGAGAAGGTTTGGACAATGTAAAATAACTCAATGGTCTCCCAATTTGATTTAGGTTTCTCAGGAAAATTATAGTAATTTTTTCTTCTTTTTCTCTAAAAATTTAGGAAAATTTAACCCCCCTGATATGAGAACATTCCTCTCGTATATATACAACTCTCTCTCTCTCTCACTTGCCTTTGCTTTTCCCCCCCAAAAATGTCAATTTTCAAGATAATATTCTTCCTTTTAGTACACAATTTGATCTAATATTATTCCCTTTGAAAATACTTTTTTTTCATGGTTACATGTGGAGGGATTATAAATGATTTGTATTTTTTCATTCTCCCATAATGACTAGGATGTCATGTCACCTTTTTAACATCATTTGATTTATTTTTTAATTTTTTAGGTAAGTCATGGACCTTTCTAATGATTTTTTAGTTCCCCTAATGGTTTTATTTGGTGTTTAATCATTTATGCCTTTCAATAATCTGCCTCAAGACACACACACTCGTTAACATATCTTTATGAGTTGAGTTTTTCCACATGGATAAAGTCACATCAAGCCAATCACTCCTATTTTTGAATTATTTCTATCTATTTCAAGTTTATTTCCTTCATGCAGGTATCACATAAAATCTCAGGAGTCACCTCACCATGATTTTTCATAGTTTAACTTGTGAGCATCGTATTTCCTATAAATTCACATTGTTTCCACTAAAAACTCACATCTTTTCTCCTAAGTGCAAGAGGCTTGGTGAGATTTTTTCTGCAATATGGTGGGAACATCATTAGCATCTAGCTTGAAAGACATATCTTTTGAAGACTTGCACTCAATTTTTTATTTATCAAGCCTAGATGAAGCATTCGTGAGAATGCTATTTGGGATTATGATCCTGAAGACTACAATGGGCCATTGATAGCTTAGGATATTCGAGTTTTGTTGGTATGAATATTGATCGGATTAGTCCTACCTTCTCTTCCTTCTAAATGATGTATTTTCACCTCTTCAGGTTAGAGCACTAGAAAAATCTTGAGGTGTTGAAACAATTTTGGTTCAAGAGAAGGCCTGTTGTAACAGGTGCATCTGACAACACATGCCCTTTCATCTATGATGAGGGATTCACTGTGAAGGATATTCCCTCATAATCTTATGTGCTTGATGAATGGATTTCAATAGATACCATGCCTACTCTCTTTTGCAAGATGAATGAATTGGAGCAACGTGTTTCAATTCGGAAAAGAAACCAATAGGGACTATGTCTTCATAACCTCCTGGGACATCACCATTTTTCATGAAGAAATGTAAGGGTGAGTCTAGTTCCAAATTTTGTGCTTCATCTACTCTAGCAACAGTTTTAGTTGTGCTTCCAACTTTTGCATGGACCTCCAAACCATCTTCCACCTTTAAAGCATCAGGGAAGAAGGATTTTCCTAAAGGTGGTAGAGACCTTACTTGAGTGGGTTTCCTAATATGAGAGGAGATCAGAATTGATAGGTTTTTGGATGGTCCTATAGAAATTATTGATGAGATTATGTATTTGGGAATGTCTTATAATTTAGAAGGGGACATTTTTTTTTTTTTTTTTTTTTTTTCCGAAAATGGCGATTGGAGTGGAATAATTTGTTCCTAAAAAGAATAGGCTTTTGAAGAAACTTCCTCTTTATAGAGAGGATTTTATATCAGTAGAAGATTAAGTACTTTCTCTTAGTTTCTATCGATGTAATATCAAGAATGTATGTGAAATTTTTCTAGGGTTGGGGCTCCTAATAGAACTCTATTTTTCTTTCCTTTTTTCAAAATGCAAAATATATAAAATGTTACAATGAATTTCATGTTTAAATAGACATAGGATCCTATTAAAACAAAATGAAATTTTAATTTTATTGTTTATAAATACATACATGATAAGAAACCCCAATTTAAAACAATATGTAGCTATTACAAGTGAAATTAATAATTGAAAAATAAATCCTATGCTTTCTCACAATCCAACAAGATCATCATCTTTCTCTTCATCATCTTCTTCCCGTTTTGGCTTACTGTCCATGTAAACATCAAATATTTAGAAAAATGGGATCACCTCTTCTTCATCAGGTCCTACATGTTGTTTGAATATCAAATTATTCCTTTTCATTACCCCCACACATTGGTCCATCCTATGTTTATATTCTTTCAGCTTCTTGGCTAGTTTAGCAATCTTGTTCTCCACAAGATGATACTTTTGATAACCTGATAAGAATAGTGTTCCTCCTTTATGTATTGGTCAAAATATCATCTTTGGACATCAACCTCCCGAGTCTCCATAAGTGGCCTTGCCTTTATCAAATACCACTTCTTCTAGTATGTTATCTATAATGTCAATAGCTCTTCCTATCTATTCTTTCTCTATCTCCACTTTTCTTTAACCTAGTTTATAACTTCCACCCTTATTTTAGCTAAGTCCTCCATTACATATTGCATCCCTTTTTCTTCAAGTAACATTATTCCTTCCTTTTCAAGTGTTTCTTCATCAAACTGATTTATGGTGTCAAGCTTGGGGAGGATCCTCCCAATAGTATAATTCATTTTCACATTGTTCTTTTAAATCATTCACATCATTGAGCATATTGGTCAGCTCTGCATACCTTTTTGTTGCTTTCTCATTATTTTCTCTCCCTTTCTGAGATAGATCCTCCACCCATTTATCCACTGCTTCAGCTTTCTCACTTGCCCTTTCTACTTTGTCTAAGATTTCAGGAGTAACAATGTTGGCCAAGTCATTACATTCCTCCAAAGGCCATACCAAATTTTGCAAGCATGAAGATAATGTTTTTATTTTTTCTTTCAATTGAATTTTTGATATTTTATCTTCATCAAAATTTTGCGAAAACCTTTGAATGCCACTATAACCTTCTGATTTAGTATTTTCTAGAAGGTTTCCCCAATGGGATGTGCCTGATATCATAATCACTTGTTGTAATGTCATCCCTTGAATTGCCTTGGTGGGGGGTGCAATCTCCAAGGTTCTAAATCCAAATTGGTCCACATGGGTCTTAGTGATGATTATTTCTCTTTTGTGGCATTTTTGGGCTTTGGGAAAGCTATAGATGTGATGTTTATGACCTTTTTTGGGATAACTTCCTCTTCTACCTCTGAAATTAGTCATCCTAACCATCCAGTTGTGAGAGTATTTCCAACTTTTTCTTCTTGTAATATATGCTAGGATACCACAGAAACACTACTAATTGTTTAGATTTTTCTTGAGGATATTGTACTAATGGTATTTCTTGTTGTACCTTATCCACCCCCAATGTTGGATCTTTAGACTCATCCTACACTGTTATTTTTTCCATATGCTCCTCTTTTTGACCTTGAGTTTGGGATTGGCTAGTTGTTTCTTAGATCATACTATCAATTGGTGCCTTTCCCTTGTCTTTATCCTCATCTGGAGTAGTAATAAATTTTGTAGTCTCTTTTGGGGTTTCTTTAGTTGGAATTGCCACATTAGACAATTCTTCCTTTTTGCATTATCTACCTCCTTCAGAGGTTGATGTTCAGTAGAGACACCTTCGTGAGATGGTACACTAACAACCCTTTGCTTCATCAGTTCTTATTCATGTTTTTTTGTGGGCTGAAATTCGAGTAACTAGTTTATTATCTTTATAATTATTATGCATGTTTTTCTTATCACTAATCTACACTATTTTAGTGGCCTCTTTTGTGGTCTCCACCACCACTTCCTTAAGCAGCAGTTGTCTCAGTAGCATGAAGAATCTCATTTACCTTAATAATTAATGCTTTCTTTTGATGGTACTCCACTTAAAATTACTTAAATCCTTGATTCATTTGTTCCTAAAATTCGTGAGCTTTTAACAGGGACCTCTTATACCGAGGCTTTTTTTCAATAGTTATTAACTAGGAAACTTCCTTCATTTTTCATCCAATTAAGGAACACTTGTACCTTCTACTGTATATTTCTCAACCGACACATAAAAATGTTTAGGTATGGGAAACTACCCCAATACATCTATGTTCATCACTTCAACTGGATTTCTTATCTGTTCATGTGGCTGACTAGAATGAGACAAATCCATACCTTTAAATTTTGTTACTTATGATTATTCTCGCCCCTTTTTTGTCACCAAACTACTCATCTAGTTAGACACGAGTGTACCATGAGTCACATGTTCTTGAATTAAATATGCCACTATTCCTCCTATAAACGAGACTGAAGCTAAATAATTTGGTTATGTAAATGGATCCACTTGAAGTGTTCTTTGATCTTGTGATGATGTTACTTGATGATCTAAGGAAGCAATTATTCTCTTTTTTTCCTCAAGTAGAGTAGGAAGATAAATCACCTCAGGATCTCTTCTTTTGTACTTTCTTACATGGTGGCTACCTCCCTCTACTGATCCACCCACATTTCTCTCCAAAATAAATATTACTTTAACTCTCTTTGCAATTCTCTCAAAACATTTGATTCCAAGGCCTCCCCTTCCTTTTTAGTTTTTACTAAAGGTGTTAGGTCCACATACAACAAATATCCCTTTATCTTCTTGGTTAAACTATATTTCCCTCTCAATATTATTGTGGGGGTTCTGGTTTAATCATACTAATTCCCATAGCTTGTATTGGTACTGCATGAGTGATAGTGGCACTCTGCATGGAATTCAAAAGTATTTCCTCTTTCTTTTTCTTCAAAGAAGACATAGAATTCCCAATTTCACTGGCAATAGTAGTCCACTCATTAATGATGCATGTAGTGTGTCTCTTCATGGAAAAATGAGGAGCCTTTCCTCCCAATGGATATATCTTATTTTCTCCTTCTCTTAAAAGGGGAAGATATTCCTTTAAAATTTCCAAATCCCTAAACTCATTCAATATTTTTGTGTTTTTTTATGGAAAAATCCATACCTTTTTCCTTGAAACAAGTCAAGGTCCATCTCATTACATTGGAAATTATTTCATAAGGACTGTATGAATCTTTCACATTCCATTCTATAGGAGAAATTGGTTGTCCTTCAATATTGTGGTCAATATAGTATTGACTCACTATTTTTGATCATCTACAATTCCTTGAGGCACCACAACAATTTTGAAGTCAATAATTTGTCTAAGAGTCATTCTTGAGAATTCTATAAGTCTAACCTCTTCCTCATCTCTATAGTTCATCCAATAATATTCAAAGTGAGGTTCATGTTCAAATGAACTTCCCAAGGCAGTGCTAACAACCCATTTGATGTCATAATTGGACCTTGATTCAAATTTTTCCATGCCAAATATTTCCATCTCCTCCTCCATTAATCTAGCCTTTGCAATGGAGGGGCATGAGTATCTCCCAATCCTGATGGGGAATTAATATTTGTTTTATGCTTTCCTATAATTAGTTTGTGTACTAGTGTTAATTTCCTTGAAAGCTCACACAGGTCATCTTATCATCTATATATCTAGGTAGTTTGCATGGCTTCCCATCAAATCCACTTTGGCTCTAATATAAGTGAAAAATCTATGTTGGATAAAGAAACAACCATATTCCAATATTGTATTCTCAACATATTTAGATATTTTATACTGCTCCCACTCAAGTTTGAATAAACATATCACAGATGTAAAAAATGCATCATTTACTAATCTCAAATTTCTTTTCCAATTACTCAAGTGTAACTGGGGATAAAAATCATGAAATTTGCATTGTTTAAAACATGTCTATGGTGGGAGGATAGGGAAACACTTGTGACCTATAATATTGTATATTAGGTATGACATCATATAGAATTCAAGATCATCAGTGACACCCACGTTGGTTTTTGTGGCCAATGTAAAAATTTGTGTGTGAATTGATTCAACTATGAGTGTTACCCAAAAATAATTCCCTTATTTTCTAAAATAACCCATATGTATGGGCACATCCACTCTTTGAATTCATTAGTCGTGTCTAGGCCATCCATTCTACTTAGTAACACAATTATGTCTTCTACTTCCTCCACAAACTATGACCTAACCAATATTTTAGGGATTCCAGCTTGTAACCTTTTTTCTCACAACAATCATTCATTATTTATGGCCCCAGCATAGTCCTTATTTTTGGTCTCAAAATCCCTAAGAGTTGATTCAATGCTTACGGTCTTGGTGTTGTGAGTTTTGTTAACCTTAGCATTTCCCTAAAGGATTTAGGTGTTAGAGTCATGTTAGCAATAATATTTGTCGGGGAAAATTGGTGATTATCTTACCAAAGCAATAGAAGTCTAAGTCCCTCTACTTAAGGTGGTACAATTGCTGTCGTATGTGCATGCACGAGTAAAAAGTGAGTTTTATCCTAGTGGCCTTTCAGTCGGGGATTCAACAAGGGTACTCCACTAACCCCACAAAAAAATCTTGCATATATTTGCAATAGAGGAATTTACTAGTAAAGCAGGAAAGGGAGTGAGAAATTTAGAAAAGAGAAACTGGTGTTGCAAGTAAAAATTAGAGACTTGCATACACCAGCTAAAAATTTCATTACATGCACTTGAATTTAGAAGAAATCAAATCTGCGTAATAACAACAAGACCAAATAGTGTTTAATGAGCACAAAGTACCACTAAAATCCTTAGTCAAAAAAGGCTAAAATTCCTTCTTCCTTTATTGAAGCTCAAGTAGAAATTGTACATAACATAGAAATAGAAGACATTTTTGAGTAGGGAAAATGGAAGAAATTTGCTATCTCTTTTTTCTCTTCATAAGGATATCTCTCTCATGAATTAAAAAAATAGCTCCAATATCTAAGAAGTCTAAGAAGTTATCTAAGAAGTCACTCAAATGAGGATCTTGTTACAATTTATAAAAGAGAAGGCAAGTATTCATCTCCCCAGTGACTTTTCAAATACTTTAATTTAACTTTAATCTATTCATATTCCACTTAAATATTTAAATACCTTTTATAAAATCAAGGTGACTTAAAGTTTACATTATGTTTCTAAAGTCACTTAAAGTTATATTAAAAAGTGCAAACCTCAATGAAAAATATAACATTGATGAGAGAGAGTGTTGGATGAGAAGAGAAGAGGGAGAGAGAGAGAGAAGAAGAAGAAGAAGAAGAGAGAAAGAAGAAGAATTATACATAATAATGAGTTGCTACAGTGGATTTGATCTCACTCCCTAACTGGTTTCCACTTCACACTCCTGAGAAGGCCTTTGTTCCTCCAAGATCTTTACTTGAAACGAGTTTCTATAGGTTCCACTTTGTCGGCATGAGGAATGCAAACGTAGCCCAAGGTATCTATCCATCCATCAACCACATTTTTGATGTCTTTACACTTCCTGAACCATGATGAATTTTTCTCTGTGATAAGTGCAATAGAGGTTTGAATATCTGAGAGGAAATCGAGGGTATCCTTAGTGAAGGACAATGGGTTTCCTACACATTTCTTGAATTATTATTAAAATGGACTAATCAACTCATCGTAGTTGTATCCTCACCCATTCCAGTACTTTGAGTTTCGAGATTTCTGATTTACACTATCCTACAATTTGTATGATTTTTCCTCTTTTTCCTCCACCTCTATGATTTCCTGATTGATTACCTCAAACTTGATTTCCAAGGCCCTTGCCCATGCATGTGACAAGTCCTCTCGAGGGAGTTTCAAAGATCTAAATGTCGATCAACTCCTAAAGAATGATTACTACTCATTTAAGCTATTATTGAGCCCAAAGGTTCCCAATAGTCTATTTATATCTCTAAGTCCTCATTGAGTTTTGTGTCCTATTTTATAATCACAAACATGTAAGAAAAGATTTTTACCTCTTCTTGCAGAACTGAATTCCCTTTTTCAAAAATTGAGTTAATCCATTCATTCTTCACTCACCCCTACATTGTGAACTCGTGTGTCCTCCTGATGGATTCTTGATTGAAGCTATTAATGGGCACCACTTACTCAGTGGGAATTTTCATGGCATTAGGATCAACTAGATGTTACACATAGAATGACAGATTTCACACCTACTCTTTTAGTTCATCAATATTCTTCTTATACTCCTTATTCCTTGTCATCATGTGAGCAGAAGATTGCTGATACATGTACAAATATCCTTCATGAGTTTCTGGTCCTAGTTGGATTGTGCTCATCTCATATTCAGATGGTATCATCTCATCCACTGGCTTGATTACATTTTTCTGAGCTACTTTGATGTATTGGTTACCCATTTCCCCACTGTATAACCATGATGTTGTATGTGCTATCTTTCTTGATCTTTTTTCTTTGGCCAATGATATAATAATTGATTAATCATGGAATGCCACTTGATACACAGTGCGGGTGTCAGGAATAATTATTTCCTACATCTAAGGAAACATCTCATTGGATTCAGGCTCAATGATATGTGCACCAATAGTTCCCTGTTCTTGAGGGAGAGGCAAATCTTGAATGAGAGAAGTATGGTTCTCAAAAAAGGTGGTACCTCCTATGGTGGCTCAAAGACTAGGTCTTAGACCATGTTTTATTCCTCCATTTGTGTCTCTACCACTTGTATTTTCTTCCTACATTTCTATGATCAAATATTCCTCTTACAGTGATGCAAATGAGCCTTCTTCTACCCTGAGTTTATTTGGCATCTTCTTGTGATGAGAAGCTTCTAATTTTGCGGCCAAAATTTTTGAACTTTCTCTAGAGTGTTTAGAACTAGAATTCACCTCTATGAAATTTGAAGATGACTGATGGGAGGCTTACTTCTGACTTGGGGGATTTCCTCGTGATTGCATGAACATGTTTCTCTTCTTTTGAAACCAATTTCTCATTCTCCTCACCACCTTCTCAATCCACTCTAATATATCCCCTGATTCATAAACATACCAGTTGATTGGAGGTAAATTGGACATTGTAATTATCATGTATTCGAGGATCATACATCTTTGTCCCATCATCGTGTAAAATATCTTCATACCAGGAGAACTTGAATTTCCTCATCTCACTAATTGTCATCCTCATATGGTCCTTTTCACGCACTTCAAATTCATCAACATAATTAGCCTAATAGTCCTTGACTTGCGGCTCATGTTGCAATTATGGGACATAGAAAGAGTCAAGATCTTCTTGGATGTCAAAATTAGGCCTAACAATGTAGGAATACAAAGTCAAATGAGTGAAAGCAGCCTCTAGATGAGATGCGTCATTTGAGCTCTTGCATATGAATACCCCAAGAGAGATAGGAAATGGAATCAACTTCTTCCTCCTACTTCTAAGCTTGTTATTCACTTGAATGATATGTCTGCAGAGCTTAAACAATACAATTTGGTCACTAAGGTACTTAGGAAGCTTTAGCGAAAGCTTGGTCGAAGCCGGAGACTCACAGTGGGAGAAAGATAAGAATTATATTAAATTAGAGCCATATTTATTGGTCATGTACACCGCTTGTGACGACATCCTCACCTCCAAATCTCCTTCTAGGATTTGAACCACACATTGTGAACATTTCGTTCATGTGAGTGAAATTTCTATGGCTTTCCTACATCTCCAACTATGGAAGTTTCTCAAACACATGCACTTTGGTAGTAATTTTTTATGTGAGAGCCAATCCTTTGAATGATCTTGAGCGAGCAAGGAGATAGACTAAGTAAGAAGTCATGTGGAACTTCCTCATCATGGGTACCTAGAGAAATTAAAGATGGATATTGTTGTTGATGATTTTCCCTAAGTCAATCCTCTTCTTTCCTTCTATCATCATCAAAATGAAAAGGCCCATTTAGTATTGAAAATCTCTTGTGTTTGCTTCACCCATAAATATATTGAGGAGAGTGATGATGTCTAAGTATCCTTCTTGAAACTCACACCTTAGAAGGTTATTGGGAATCCTTGATGAATTTCTCCATGTTTTCAACCACAAACCAAGTGCAACCTCTTGCATGTATGCTTCCAACGCTTTCCCAATTGTGCAAGGCGCTGTCTTTTGAGATGATGATCATGTTGGGTGATGTTTGTATCTACAGAGAAAGTGAGATGGTTCTAGGGATAATGACCACCATTGTTATACCATTTTCATCTCAGATGGTTCGTGTTTTGGGCTCATAGTGGTGAGAGTAGGCTAGGACCAACTCAAGACTTTGAACAAACACTTGGGTGTCCTATGGTAGTGAACAAGCCACTTTGGTGAATATCTGATCTTCAATCTTCTTTCGATCTCTAGTTGTCATCCAAGTTGTAAGGTCATTCGGGTTGATGTACAAGCTATCGTTGTCTTCTATCTTGTACTTACAAATTGAAGGGTTGTGGTAGCTTCTATCCCGTCCACTTCTGCTTCATGTTTTCCTTAGAAATAGAAACTTACTATTTTTAGTAAGTATGAAAAAATAACTCCCTCGAACCTCAACTAAATGTTGTGAATCTTATTTCCCACTCTCCTTGTGTTCCTCACTCCTTCTCGGATCAAATTTATATTTTAAGTAGGTGCTTGTGGGAACACTTACTATTTTTAGTAACTTCCAAAATTTATGTTCTAAATAATTCTCACATAAAGGCATCTTCAATGTCTTTATCTCCTTCGCAAGTTCTTTTGTTGATTTCTTTCCCAAAATAGTAATCCCTATATGGAAGGCCTACTAGTTTTAGAAAATGGGATTCTAGAGGTCGCATTGACATGGAATGAAGTTTTTGATATGGGTTTTTTCCCAATATCACCCCTCTGAAATTTTAGACCTACCCGCTCAATAGTTTATGAGATTTTAAACTTTCAACTTTTTGACTCGACAATGCTTGTGGACATGGCAGCCATTCATGGACCTTGAAAATTGTAGGTGTGTTTTTATCCTCCATTTATGAAAAAAATTATATTTTTGATATTTTTTTTTCTTCTTGTGCTTCAGGTGAAATCTTGTTTCATTCCGACAATGATTTAGGTTTGATGGGAAATCTAACTTTTTCTTCATCGGGTCAGAAAGAAGATTTATTTGTTGTGATTTTTTTGTGCAAAGACAAGGAGGGATTGAAGGTTTTCTTCTGATGGTTTTTGAGAGCTGAAGTAATAGAAATAAATGGTGTGTTGTTTCATGCACTTTGGTGTGTAATATTTCTATGAATCTTTGTGTCATAGAAATGGAGATTTTCACTATTTCTTCTTCTTTGTTCTTCGTTTCTTCTTCTTAGGTTGATGAAAAATCCTTCTAAGACCTACATATCACCATGGGAAAGGTATTTTTATGCCTTGGTTGAGCTTGTTTGATATTTTGAAATGGTAGAGTGATGGTAGAAATTTGCAGAGAGAGTGTGCAAATATGGTCTGTGCATGCGAATGTTAGAAGTTAGAAGCAAGAACCGGTAAGTATTTAAAAATTTAAAATTTAGCTGAGAAGGGAGATGGAAAAAATTTCAAAGTTTTTATCCCTAACATGTGAGGGATGTGAGGAAAATCAAATTCCATGGTGAGAAAGGTGACGACATGTGGTGAGGATCCGACGACAGGGAATGAAAGCTAGAAAATTAGCTTTAAAGCACTGAGGGGCTAGAAATAGGTCATATGGGTGACCAGAAGTCTCCCTTAGGGGGTCGAGAAAAATTTCAAGGTGATTTAACTGAATTGTGAGGGACATAAAATTCCATGTCACTTCTAGAGATGACACGTGGCGAAGATCTGACGGCGGGAATTTGAGCTCCCACAAGCACCCAAGTCTTCAACTAGCGATTTTGGAGGTTATATGAGGATTCACAGGGTCATATGGTGGCTAGATGAATTTTTAAAGTTTTGATGTCCCCGACCTTAAGGTATGTCAAGGACATAAAATCCCACCAAACTCCTAGAGCTGACATGTGTCCTCCCAAAATTTGGCTAACTCCCGAACTCACTCCAAGAGGAAAACTTGAAATGATGATAACTTGAGATCCCGATGAATGTTTTTGATGAAATATTATATGATCCTAACTAGAAATGGTATTTGGAATCCAATGGTATTTGGAATCCAATGTTTGGTGTCTCAAGTCTCAATTATTCCATTTTTCCCCTAAAAAATTGGATTTTTGATTTAGTGCTCCACTTGTACATGTGAAAAACTACTTGCAGACCTAATGTGCCAAAGTGTTGTGAAAAACATAATTTCACCATCTTGTAGGGCTTGGAATTATCTTTCTGGTGATGTTTATTTTTCTCCTAACTCCATTCAGATATCCTAGAATCATGTTTGGAAGGTTCTATAATTATTTTGGCCTGTACATTTCTTAGGCCTATGAACCCTAATTTTGGTGAAACTTGCCCCAACTTCCTTGAGCCCTTACAAAATATTCATGAAGAACTTCCATGATGTCCCAAAACCTTTAAATCACCTCCACATCTATTTTTTATTTTCTTCTCCACTCCATGGGGTTACTCCAGTCCTAGGAAGGCCAGTGATAGCCCTTCCCACAACTGCCCATGAAGCTTGCAACTTTTAATGAACTCCTAAAATCACCTAGGGGGGAATGAATGGAATTTCCTAAATCACCTAGGGAATGAGATAAAATTAATTGGGAGGTCACTTGGACTGACTGGATAGACCTAGGGTGTCTTGGAATGGTAGGACTTGAAAAAATTAACACAGGGGTATAGTTGTCATGCTCGAAATTTTTAATTTCCTTGTTGCACATTTGCATGAAAACAGATTGGCTCTAGCTTGGGAAATGACATGGACTAAGTTTAGTGAAGACATGACATGGGGAATCCAGAATCTCAACTCTATACCATATGATCCATTGACCAATACCTTATCCATTGGGTGATGCGGAGTCATTTAAAATTCACAAGAGAGAAATATAACAAAGAAGGAAACATGCACACACACACAAAACAACGGAAAGGAAACACACGAAACACAACAAGAAGGGGAATATATGTAACATAAAGGGAAACACACCTATAAATAACATATGGTACAAGGCGGGGGACAACCCACTTTCACTGATGGTACAATTCTAGGTATTGCCCACTGCGAGGCAATTCCAATGGCATTTCATCCAAATATGAGAGTAGAAAAAAAAAATTCATCACAAGATTCACAAACATGGAATTGGCCGAGCCACAATGAATCAAACTATCCATGGCTGCCTTTTAGTTCCATTCTCTTATACCATAGTGGGAAAAAGTCTCCAACTTTGAATTCTCTCACTTTATCTTTCTTGTCAAAAATATTGTTTACTTTCAACTAGTGCTCTTTAATATGGTCCATCACTCGAGTATATTTTCTTCTAGCTTCTCAAGAAATAGGATCATCTTGTCAATTGAATCCTTGATTACCCATCTTCTATTCCCTGGAGAAAATTGAGAGCTGGCATCTCAACTATGATGGGAATTTTTTCTTTGACTCCATACAACAGTTAGAATGGTGACATACCTATTGCCTTCTTGGGGGTGATCCTATCTTCCCATAATGCATCATATAATTTCTTGTGCCAATTCCTTTGGTTTTCATCCACGAGCTTGGAAAATGGTCATGATGTTCTTTTTCTTGATTTGCCTTGTCTATTTCCTTCTGATAGTAGTATGATGAATGAGACAAGGAGATTCTGTAGCAGATATAAAAACTCAATCAACTCCTTGAAGAGAAATAAGTAGCATTGTCCGCTACAATATTCTATGGCACTCCAAAATGTACTATGATATTATCCTTGATGAAGTTACATATTGTTTCAGTGTTGGATTGCTTTGTCAGAATGGATTCCACCCATTTTGTGAAGTAGTTTGTCATTGTGAGCACCTAGGTTTTCCCCATGCTTGAGTGAGGATTCAATACACCGATGAAATCTAGTACCCATTGTTGAAATGGTTATTCAATAACAACTGGCCTGAGTGGTAATGCTACAAGTTGGGTCTCCCAATGAATTGTTGACATGCTTCACAGTTGGAAACCCATTCTTGAGTGTCTAAAAATAGGGTGGGCCAATAGTACCTTCCTCGAGGATCTTGTGTGCAGTGACCATTGCCAAGAAATTTCCACCACATGCTTAGTCATGGTATGCTTTAAGAAATTTTTCTTGTTGCTCTTTGTCTACACATTTGAGGAAGCATCCATCAAGACCCCTCTTGTAAAGTGTGTGGTTCCAAATTACAAAATTTATTTCCTTCAACTTGAGTGTTATCCTTTTCTTATAATCAAGATGAGAAGGGCATTCTCCATAAGTTAGGTAATAGGAAATATCAACATACCACTCATCAGTAGTGGTTACAAAGAGAACCTATGGATTATTTTCAAAACAAATTGGGCAAGCACAGTTGTCTTCACCATGTTGAGCCTTGAGTGCTTCATCTTCAGCGATCAACCTACACAATCCATTTCCTCGTACCAAATTGGAGGGCCAGATATCCAAATCATACTCTTGAATTTTTGCAACCCAGTTTCCTCTTTTAGCTCTAGGATCTTGTTGTGTCAAGATGGACTTGATTACACTGCCGGATACCATTACCATAGTATGAGAGTTTAGTATGTAAAATATGAAATTTTGTACAGCCTTGACTATGGCATAGGCATGTTTCTCCATATGGATTTAGTTTATCTCATGCTTCTTTAATGGGAAACTCATGAATGCAATGGGTACCTCCACACCTTCATCATTCTTTTGGACTAGAACGACAAAGAGTATGTGTTCCAATGCATAGCAATACTTGACAAATTTTTTCTTGAAATCCAGAGACATGAGGGTCAGATCTTTAGCAATGGATTTTTTGATATCTTCAAAGGCTACCTTCCCTTCATTGCTCCATTTGAATTTTTCATGTGGTTTCATCATGATGGTTATGTGCTTTGTTAATTTAGAAAACTCTAGAGCAAAGAGACGAATAAAGTTCACCTTTCTGAAGAAGGAATGAAATCCTTTATTTCTTGTGGGTAGAGACATTTCTTGAATGGCTTGCACTCTCTTATGATCAATATGTGTTATGTTTTTGTTCACAATGTGCCCCAGCAACTTGCCTTCCATGACTCCAAAAATGCACTTTTTCAGGTTTAACGATATGCCATGTTTTCTACACCTTGCAAGTACTTGTTCCAAGTGATGGATATGGTCTTCCCTCTTTTTCGAAAATACTATGAGATCATCAAGATATATGACGATGCAATGTTTTAAATATTTGAATGCCAAATCCATCACCCTTTGAAATGTATCTCCTGCATTGATTAGGCCAAAAGGCATTCTGTTGTATGCAAAAGTGCCCCAAGGCATTGTGAAGGTTGTCTTGGTGTAATCCTCCTCTACCACTTTGATTTGATTGTACCCTGAGAATCCATCAAGAAATGAAATCATTTCAGATCTAGTGACTACTTGCAAAATGTGGTCCATGATAGGGAGAGGATAATTTTCTTTCAGTGATTCCTGGTTCAAGTTATAGAAATCTACACATATTCTTATTTCACCATTCTTCTTCCGCACCGCACAATGTTGGCCACCCATGTTGAATGATGGATGGGAAAGATAATCCTTGCATTAAGAATATTCATTACCTCCTCTTTGATGGTATCAAAAATCTTTGGGTTATATGGCCTTTGTTTTTGCCTGAATGGCTTGGCATCCTGCTTCAAGGGAATCGAGTGATGCATTTTATTTCATTGGAAGGATTTGAGTTCATCATAAGAGTAGGGGAGAACATCTGAATATTTCTTGATTAACACAACAAACCTTCTCTTCTCCTTGGGAAAACAAAATTTTCCAATATTGACTATCCTTGGCTCCTCCAGGGTGTTGATGTTATCCTTCTCAAAATCAGCTAGGCATCAAGAAGATTGTTTTTCTTTCTCTTGAAATAATCAGTCATATTTTTCAAAGAGGTCCTCCAGAGAAACCAAGCCTTTGAGAATCTTGTTTCCTTTCAATTTGATCACTCCTTCTTCATTAATACCTTTAATTCCTTCTTTCTCTTCTTTGAATACCACTTCTCGGTGTGGTTTCTCGCTTCCTTCAAAGAAGAGGTTATTGAAATGGTCCCTTTATTCTAAGAACACCAAGATTTGAGTATCATCATTGAATACCTGCCAATGATTTGCATTATCTGGTACACTAGGCCTGAATGCCATTTTAATGGTCACCTTGTCTTTACCAAAAGAATGATGACGTGTCACTAGGGAAGCTGAAACCGTAAGAGAATTATCCTTTTCATTATTTTCTTGTGGGATAGCTTAGATGGAAAATGCATCAAAAGATTCAATGCAATCTCATACTCTATTTCTATAATGCCAAAATATTGAAGTGTTCACCCGATATAGTTTTCGACTTTGCTTTACTATCACCTCCACATCACCTTGGCATTTCATCTTCTTGATTCCCATGTATTTTTCCATGCCCATGCCTAAGAGGAGAGCTTCATATTATGTCATGTTATTTGTATTATCAAATTGTAACTTGTAGGAAAATGGGTACAATTCACCAGAAGGAGAGTACAATACCACACCTGCACTGTAATGACTACCATCAAATTCCATTGTCCAAACTTGATCTTCTTCTTCTTCCATAAGAAGTGGCAAGTTCTAATCTCTTTCTGATGTGACGAAGTAGTTTCCTAACCCACTATCCTAAAAGAAATTTTTTCCTTTGGATCATCAGACTTTTGTACTGTGTACTTCATCTTTCTTACTGGTAGAACTTCTTCATCTCTCTTTTTAATGGAATAGTTATAGATGACCAATCCATTTTTATTTCTCCACCCAAATTTTTGTAGAAACTTCGACTTAGTAGAATGCCAAAGGATGTTGGGATGTCTACCACTAACATGATTAGAAGCACCTTCTTATCTATAAAATCAGCTAATGTTACTTGTGCATATTTGATTTTTCCTACCAATGGAACTTGTTTAGATTGCATTGAATAGCAAGTGTCATTTTCCCAGGTCAAGGTGAGGCCTAGGGAATTTGTAACTTTGATGGGCATCACATTATCTGAGTCTCCAGAATCTATGAAGTAATTATTTAGTGGGAATCCTTTGATGAGGAGTGATAGGTAGAAAGTTTCAACCTTGTTGGTTTTTGAGGCACTAAGGGCTAACATGTTTTGAGAAGGTGGTGTGGATGGTGTGTGAAGTAAGCCTTTGGAATTTGGACCTGAGGTTATAGGATTACCACCACATACTACATCAATGAACCTATCAAATTGGGTAGGATGCATTTGTAGGTATTCTATTTCTGTGAGCTGGAATTTAGTTTTGCTTGTGTGTTCCACAAAGTCAAATGGGGTTATGGTGGGAAAGGTAGAGGTTCCAGGAATGATAGAAGATTTACATGGTGAAGGTTTTTCTACTTTGGGGTTGAATTTTCCTTCATGGGTGCAATAACTGGCTTGGAAGGAGGTGGGGATGTAGGTTTTGATGGAACCTTAGATGTTTTTGTAGAAACAACATTTGAAGGAGAATTTTTATCAATTTTAAAGTTGGGAGAAGGACTGGATGACTGAATTGGTATGGCAACATGATCCTTGCTAACCAAAGGTCTGATTTTTCGTAGCTTACTCCATAGAAGGTGGTAGTGGTGATCCTCTGCACGATGATTTTATTTTTTGGAACCTCTGTAGAAGGATATTTTTTCTTCTTCTTTTCCTTCATTGCATCCATTAAGGATGGAGCACCTTTCTTGGACTGCATGAGTGAAAACTAAGCATGAGAATCTTGGAGCTTCTTCATTATCATCATGTTTATCATCAATTTACTCAATTAGGTCATTGTGCATATCACCATCAACTTCCTCGACCTCAAGATAGTTGTCATCGTCACCCACATTTTCTTCTTCATGTTCTTCAATTTCCACTTCCTCCTCTAGTTCTTCGGTGTCATAGGAGGCATTGAATGGTGGTGCTTTGAGAGCAATCCAGTGAGGAGGTGGAGCAATCCTTGGTCTATTGGGAGGATTTGGATTCCTTGGAGTGTTCCACATTGTGATATGGGACAAATGTTTCTTCAAGGAAACCAAGTCATTTTCCATTTTTTTGAACATTGGGTCCATGGTGACTGAGCCTGAATTTTGGCCTTTTTTCTTTCCATTTGGGCCTTTCACTTTACTGGACAGGATTATATCATCATCATTTTCTATCACTTAGTCCTGAGCTTCCCTCAATTTTCTTGGTTCTTCTAAGGAAGAAACCTAATTCTAATAGTAAGGCACTGACGAAGAATCTCTTTAGATTATTTTCAGGAGGCACCACATCTTCAGGGATTCTTCTTATCACTCTGTTATATCTTGTTATGAAGTTTCTCATTGATTCAAAGGTTTCTTTCTTCATTTGTACCAATTGGACCAAGAGATCCTGGCAGTCTTTCATGGTCTTGAACCTATGTTTGAATGCACTTCTTATATCTTCCCAATAGGTGATAGACCTCGGGGTAGCATGTAGAACCATTCGGTAGCTTTTTCTTCAAGTGACTCCACAAAGAGCTCGGACTGACACATCTTCATACTCAATGCCTAATACACCGCAAGAAGTGATAAATGATACTACATGTTCTTTGAGGAGTTGAGAACCATCCCCTCTTAATTTTGGAAAAAAATTTCTTGAGCCTTTTGGTAGCTCGTGAAGTGGTTGAGCAAAGGGAGAGTTTCCCCCATGGTACATTAGGCCTATGGTCCTCTCTATCACAATCTGCCATTCCGTTTCAGATTCTAGCTTCCAAAATATCTAATTTTATGGCTTCGCTACTACTCTTACATCTTCTTCAGCTTGAGCTCTTTTAATTTCTTCAATCTAAGCTCTTATTTTAGCTTCATCTCTTACTTCTCTTTCTCTAGTTGCTTCTGCAGTCTCTATGTCAGTGAAATCTTCAAGATTCTTGTTGATGTATGAACTCAATGTCTAATGGATTGATAATGCTTGGACTCCCAATGTGACCAACTGTGTGATGAAAAGGAGACCTTTGAATTTGGAGCATCTCTTGTCTTCTTTGAATTTCTTCAAAAGTAGGATTGGTTTTTCCTCCTTTTCTTTGTTGTCAGGTGTATCTTCTATCCTCTAGCTTGGAAATCTATGCTCTTTTTTGTGCTGCTAGAATTTTTCTTTTCCTTTCCAATTCAGAAGCACATTCCTCATCAAGGTCAAGAATTCTTGTGGTAATGAAGTAGTGATTGACACTTCGCACACTATACCATATAGATTTTCTCAACTATGAAGCAATATCCTCTTGAATGTGGAAGAGAAATTTAGGTCTTTAAATATGAGGATTTCCCGAATAGCCATGGTCATGGTTCATGACACGAGGCCGAGATAGCTATTCAAATTCTAGAAATTTTTTTTTTTTTTTTTTTTTTTGAATTTTTTTATTTTTCTTTTGAATTTTCTCGACCTTCCGTCGTATTCAAAAAGTGCAGATGCTACTAAATCTATCCCATGATGGATGCCAAAATTGTTGGCAAGAAAATTTGTTAGGGGAAAAATTGATGATTATCTTGCCAATGCTCTGGGAGTCTAATTCCCTCTCCTTAACCGATGCAACTAGCGTGCATGCATGTACAAGTAAAAAAAGAGTTTTATCCTTATGGCCTTTTAGTCGGGATCCAACAGGGGCACTCCAATGACCCTATGGAAAAATATTACATATATATGCAAGAGAGGAATTTGATAGGAAAGATGGAAAGGGAGTGAGAAAGTTAGAAAAGAGAAACTAATGCTGCAAGTAGAAAATCAGAGACCTGCATACACTAGCTAGAAATTTCATTACATGCACTTGAATTTAGAAGAAATCAAATCTATCTAACAACAATGTTGTCACCTCCTCAAGAGTTATAAATTTTCCTCTCTATTCTAGAAAATTTTCTATTTTGGTGACTACTAAATTCCCTTGTAGAGGTCTCCCAAGAAAAAGCTAGTTCTAAATAGTTAGTCTTTTTTGAAATTTTGAGTTTGGAAGATTTTTTAGTGTTTTGCGGGTATTTTAGCTTTTTTTTTCCCTCATGTCCCAATTTCCTCTAGGCATTTTGTTCCCATTTTCTGATTTTTTTGATTGGTCTTTCTTTTCCTTCGTATTGGTCTTTTTGAATTTGTGCATCCTAACTATTATGATGTCCCAAGTGCAAAGCGATATCAAATATTTCTGACTTGTCTAATTTTAATGTGTTGCGGGTGTTTTGGATTTTTGTATTCCATGTGTCCCATGTGTCACTTAGCCTCCTTTTCCCCACAAGCCCATATTTTCTGATTTCCATTCATTATGGGTATTTTGGCTCTACGCGTCCCAAACGTTCCAATGTCCCTTGGGAAAATTGTGCAAGATTTTTCCACTTTTTCTCAAATCGGTTTTTACTTTGCACATCTAAAACGTCATGATGTCCCTTCGGATAGTTGTGCTCTTTTTATCCACCTTACCCAATTTTCATTATTTCAAGGTCGACATAAAGTATTAATTGCCTCATTAATTTCACCTCGCTGACCTACCTAGGGTTTAAATGCATATAAATACTTGGCTAGTTGATCATTTTCACTATCTCATTTGATTTTTCTATTGGTCATTTTAATTCTCTCTTCATTTCCATTTCTAACCATGGTCTAGTACTCCTTTATTTTCAAATCTATAGGTATAGAGAGAAGTTGTGAATCTTCAAGGTATTGATCAAGGAACCAAGGAAATTACTCTCACTTCTATGGTCACAAAATGAAGATTAATTTCATAGGACATGAGAATATATCTACCTTAGAGACTGCTATACCAAACATCGGTGATAGTGAAGCTTAGAATTCAGACTTGGATGATTTTTGGGCATGTCTTAACTATCAAAACCCTACTCTCATTTCCCAATTAATCAAGGATAGTGGAATTAATGAAGCAGGAGGTTTTCCCATTTCAGTCAAAGTGTGGTGATACAGCTTCTCGATTGTATTTCTTGTTTTAACTCTCGATATAAAAGAAATCATTGACCCTCAATGTCAAGTGCTGGTTCAAATAGATGAGGATTGTATCCACACTACTTTCAGAATCCCTGCAGTTGAAGGCTCAAATATTCTTACCAGGGATCAGGCTCAAACTCTTTTTGATCAGGATAATGAGTGATACAAAAGCAAATTTTCCAAGTCTTGGTTCAAGAACCCTAAAAAGGATCCTCAAGGCTACCCAAGACAATGTTCAGAGTTGATTTTCATGAAGAATTGTCAAATGTCATAACTCTCCTAGCCAGAATTATGGGAATGCCCTCCACCAATGAGTTTCACTATTGGATGTGCCCCTACATCAATATTATATGTGAGGGTAAGAAAAACTTAAATTGGGCAGGAATTATTTGTGATAGCTTGACTGAGAAATTGGAAATTTTTAGAGAACTCAAACTTTCTACATGACCTCCTATCTGATGTAATCCATTGTAGCCTATAGAGAGTGGTTGGGTTTCTCCCCTATGGATGATAAGAAAGATGCCCCTATTTACATGTACCATCCATAGTTAACCTTGAAGGTTAGTAATCATCATTTTAGGAGAGTGAATGATGCATTCACTATGTACATTGTCAGGTTACTAGAAGGAGATACTGCTAGGAGATTCTCAGAGGAGGAAAAGCAACTAATCACCATCTATGGAAGCTTTTTCACTTAGTTCAGGAAATTTTCATATATACATTTGGCTGGATTTGAAGGACAACCCCAAAACTTCCAATGTACTTGCAGTGATAAAATGGCTTTGGTAGAAATATGTAGACAATTGGATAAATTACATAGAACATGTAGGGATAAGAATATTGCAGGCATTTAGTTCCCAATCACATTGGGCAACTACACTTGTAAGACTGCCTTGGATGCTCAAAACATTGATAGGACCATTGCTCCTCTTACCCTTCACTATTATAAGCCCAGAACTTGTTTTGACATTAAGGAGTTCATTTCTACCAACTTCAGAATGGGTTATCAACACCTTGTTGATATCAAAGATTACTAGGCAGATTGTTCTGATGATTATGAATCCAGAGAAGGTACTATGGGAGATTGTCTCTGTAGCAGATCATTGATTTCAATATATTTGATGTCCCTGAAGGATTTGAGGATGATGATGAGGATCTACAGTCTCTTGAATATGAAAGATCCATCAAGCACACTCCAATTAAAACTATTGATTGGTTTGTCAAAGAGAGAGATGACTTGAAGGATCTTAACCATCCTGTCCTAGTGAGAACTAGACTTTGGTTTGACAGGAAAATGAAAATGTTCAGGAAAATAAATCCATGTCCACTTCCCAAGATACTCCTACTCCATAGAAAGAAATACCTGTGTTAGCTCCTGAGGTACTTGAACAATCTGTCCCTTCTCCTCCTGAATCATCAACTCTGGTATACACCAAAAAGGGAAAGCCAAAAAGGATGATAAGGTAGTTGATGTAATTCAAGAAAGTGAGCCCTCCTCCAAGAAAGCTAAAGTAAAGGAGATAATTGTGGACTTGGATGATGATGATGATGAAATTCAAGAAAAATAAAAAGAAAAGCCTAAAGAGAATACACCTGAAGCAATCAATATGATGGAATATCAGTCAAAAGAAAGGGTTTTAGAATCTATAGAAATATCTGCCAAGGAATCTCCTGTCACCACTCAAATTGATACCTCTATGTTGGAAGTGTTTGTTGTGTAAACCCTAAGTGCCATGAGTGCATATGCACTTGGACCTATTGCTCCTTCTTCTTCTAGTTCCTCATTTACCTGGGTACAACCATTGCTAGAAAGTAAGAAAAGAAAGGCTACTTCAGGTGTTGTTGTTCCTAAGTTTGATGTAGTGGTGGATCTTCTAGGCACTACCCCTCCTCCTCCAGCTAATAAGGCCAAATTCACCTCAAGATTAGTCTTAGATTCCTAAGGCCAGCAATTCATGGAAATTGCAAAACCCAAGTTTGATAAAGATGAAAAGGACCTATCAATGGGTGATTTGGAGTTGACAAGAATTCCTCTTGGAGAATCAACCCTAGAAAGTGAAGTGCATAATCTGAGGGAGACTGTATCTAAGGTAATTAAAAGGGTTGAAAAAGGTAAGCAAACACATGAGTAGTTAGAAGATCATAACCAAATTTTATCCAGTTTCATCAAATATTTATTGACAAAGGATAAGGTACTTGATCCTACTCCCTAGCTTCCATCCCACCTCCTGCTATCATGTCCAGTGATGAAGTCCAGGCCATCAAAGACATCCATAAGCATGCCACTTATGGTAAGGCAATGAAATCTATGGTTGATGATTTAATAATCACATGACTGAATTTTATTGAAGAGGCATTCAAGGCATATGAGAAAATTGCCAAAATTCAACTGAAGTTCTCTACAACACTCAGTGGGTTGGATAAAGAGTTGAAACTATGGAGTGAGTGCATTCAAGATCTCAGGTTGATGAGTGAAATAGATGTATAAGTCCTTTTGGCTAAAAAGGTTTTTGATGATGCAAAATTGAACCTATCCAAAGTGGGTCTTCAGTATTGATTGGAAAATAAAGGTTCTTGAGGAAGCCATTGGAGAGATCTGCAATGTATTACAAAAAGGAGAAGATTTTAAAGATTGTGTCACTTCTTCCTTCCTAGATATTCACTGTCGAATATTCAAAGAAAATTCAAATGAAAAATTCACTATTCAAGAGATCAAGTCTCAATTCAAGACATTTGTTAAGGAGGATTTGTTCAAACATGACACTATATCAAAGGAGAAGGTGAAGGAGATTTGCACACTGCAGGTTGCTATCACAGATGCCAATAAGGAGTTCTTGGAGAATGCAGAGTTCGGGAAGGAGATGGAGAAGTGTTTGGGTAGTTGGACTCATGCCACTACTAATACAATGATTCCCAAGGGAATGGACATAGCCGAAGCCTTGAAGTGATTCAAAAATCAAGTATTAAAGACAAAGGGGACTACAAGTGCTTCTACTAGCATCTCAACTTCCTAGTTTATATTCTTCTTTCTTATTGTAAAATATCTAATTAAGGTGGCTTTATCCCTTTAAGTCATGTGTTATGAAATAAAGGGATAAGTTAATGATGTAATATTTAATTAGATATTATCTTTTGAGATTAAAAGAAAGGAAACTGAAAATACTTTTGTAACCATCTCTCAGGGTTATTTAAAGAACTTTTCTTATCATTGTAAGGGATCAAGATTTTTAGTATCTGGATGTAAAGAGAACATTAAAATACTCAATACAAAATAAATTTCTCTCTCTCTCATGCTTTTCCTCTTTGTTCTTTATCTGATTCATATAAGGCTATGTGCATTTGAAGCAAGAACTTTGTGTCTTTCAGTTGATAAGTGTATTTGGAACTTTGTGTCTAATACATGCATGTCCTGTGTTTTATATGCATAGTCTAAATCTTGTTATTTTATTAGAGCATTAGTAGGTTATCATTCTACAATCTATATATCTGAAAGTGCTCTTCTATCCTCAGTTTCTAAATATCAGTCTTAAATTTTCCTATTTTCTTCTGTATTGAAAATCTTTGATAAATGCATCTAGAGATATCAAAATCCTCACCAAAATATTTAACAAATGTTTATACTATAAATAAGGTTTTTTGGATTTCAATAAGGGAACCTCTCCCATAAAGAGGATGTATTATTATCCCCTAACTATTGCTTGTTTTCAATATATCAAATTCTATAACCAATAAGCAACAATACCAAATAGCGTTTAATGAGCATAAAGTACCACTAAAATTTTTAGTCAAAAAAGGATAAAATTCCTTCTTCCTTTATTGAAGATCAAGAAAAAAGCTGTACATAACATAGAAATAGAAGACATTTTTGAGCAGGGAAAATGGAAGAAATTTTCTATCTCTTTTCTCTCTTCACAAGGATACCTCTCTCATGAATTCACAAAAAATAGCTCCAATATCTAAGAAGTATAAGAAGTTGTCTAAGAAGTCACTAAAATGAGGAGCTTGTTATAATTTATGTAATGGAAGGAAACTCTTCATCTCCCGGTGACTTTTTAAATACTTTAATTTGACTTTAGACTATTCATATTCCACTTAAATATTTAATTCCCTTTTATAAAATCAAGGTGACTTAAAGTTTACATTATGTTTCTAAAGTCACTTAAAGTTATATTAAGAAGTACAAACCTATACGAAAAAATATAGCATTGATGAGAGAGAGCATTGGGTGAGAAGAGAAGAGCGAGAGGAAGGAGAGGAAGAACAAGAAGAATTATGTAGAAGAATGAGCCACTACAGTGGATTTGATCTCATCTCCTGATTGGTTTCCACTTCGTACTCTTGAAAAGGCCTCTGTTCCTCCAAGATCTTTGCTGAAATGAGCTGCTGTAGGTTCCACTTTTCCGTCATGAGGAATGTGAACGTATCCCAAGGTATCCATCCATCCATCAGCCACACTATTCATGTCTTTGCACTTCCCAAACCATGATCATTTTTTCTCTTTGATAAGTGCAATACATCTCCAAATATCTAATAGGAAATCCAGGGTATCCTTAGTGAAGGATGATGGGTTGCCTACCTCTTTCTCGACATATTATTCAAATGGACCAATCAACTCATCAGTAATTATATATCCTCACCCATTACGGGTAATCCACATTTCTGAGCTTTCTAATTTACACTATCTTACAATTTAGATGCTTGTTCCTCTTTCTCCTTCAACTCTATGATGTCATGATTGATTTCCTCAAACCTGATTACCAAGGCCCTCACCTATACACGTGAAAAGTCCTTTGAGGGATTTTTCAATATCTCCTGTCGATCAACTCTTGATGATGAGCGTTGCTCATTTCAACTATTATTGGGCCCAAAGGTTCCCAATAGTCCCTTTCTTTCTCCAATTCCTCCTTGAGTGTCCATGTCCTATTTGTTGTTGCACACATGTAAGTGAATATTTTGACCACTTCTTGGAGCACTAACTTCCCTTTTTCAAAAATTGAGTTAATCCATTCATTATTCTCTCGCCCCTGCCTTGTGAACTCATGCGTCCTCATAATGGATTTTGGATTAAAGATACTGATGGGCGCCACTTCCTCAGTGGGAATTTTCATGTCATTAGGATCAACTAAATTTTTCACATAGAATGATAGAGTTCATACTTGCTCTTTTAGTTCATCAATTGTCTTTTTATACTCCTTATACCTTGCCACCATGCGATAAGAAGATTGCTGATACATGTGCAAATATCCTTCATGAGTTGTCAGTACTAGTTGGATTATGCTCATCTCATAGTCAAATGGTGTCATCTCATCCACTCACTTGATTACCTTGTTACGAGCTACTTGATGACTGCTACCCCACTTTGTAAACTGTGAGGCTATATGTGTGACATTTATTGATCTTTTTTATTTGGCCAATGAGACAATCATTGATAAATCCAGGGCTTCCACTTGCTACACAGTACGGGTGTTAGGGATAATTATTACCTACACCCAAGAAAACATCTCATTGGATTTAGGCTCAATGATAGGTGCATAAATAGTTCCCTATTCTAGAGGGAGAGGAAAATATTGAATGAGAGAAGTATGGTTGTCAACAAGAGGTGGGACCTCCTGTGGTGGCTCGAAGAATAGGTCTTGGACCATGTGTTCTTCCTCCACTTGTGTCTCAACCACTGGATTTTCTTCCTACATTTCTATGATCAAATATTCCTCTTGCAGTGATGCAAATGAGCCTTCTTCTACCCTGATTTTCTTTGGCATCTTCTTGTGAGGATAAGCTTCCAATTCTATGGCCTTCCTTTTCAAACTTGCTCCAGAGTGTTTAGAACTAGAAGTCACCTCTATGAATTTTGAAGATGACTAATGGGAGGCTTTCTTCTGACTTGGGAGAATTCCTCATAATTGGATGATCATGGTTCTATTCTTTTAAAACCAATTTATCATTCTCCTCACCACATTCTAATTCCACTCTAATACATCCCTTGATTCATAAACATACCAATTGATTGGAGGTAAACGGTACATCTTAAGCGTCATGTATTCAAGGTAATACATCTTTGTCTAATCATCGTGTAAAATATATGTATACTAGGAGAACGTGAATTTCCTCATCTCACTGATTTTCATCCTCATATGGTCCTTTTCATGCACTTAAAATTCATTAGTGCAATTTGCCCAGTAGTCCTCGACTTGTAGTTCATGTTGCAATTATGGAACATAGAAAGAGTAAGGATCTTCTCGGATGTCAAATTAGGCCTGACAATGTAGGAATGTAAATTCAAATGAGAGAAAGTAGCCTCCAGATGAGATGTGTCATTTAAGCTCTTACATGTGAATACACCAAGAGGGATAGGAAATGGAATCAACTTCTTTCTCCTGATTCTAAGATTTTTATTCACTTGAATGATCTATCTGCAGAGATTAAACAATACAATTTTTTCACTAAGGTACTTAGGCAGCTTTTTAGCGGAAGCTTGGTTGAATCCGAAACTCATAGGTAGGATAAAGTCGAGAATTTTATGAAATAAGAGCCATATTTATTGATCATGGACACCACTTGTGATGAAATCCTAACCTCTAGATCTCCTTCTAAGCTTCAAACCACACATTTTGAACATTTCATTCAAGCGAGTGAAATGCCTATGGCTTTCCTACATCACGAAATGTGGAAGTTTCTCGAACGCATGCACTTTGGTAGTAATTTTTTGTGTGAGAGCCAATCCTTTGAATAATCTTAAGATAGTGAGGAGATAGACCAAGTAACAAATCATTGGGAACTTCCCCATCATGGGTACCTAGAGCAGTTGCAATGGAGATTTTCATTGATTATCTATCCTAAGTCAATCCTTTGCTTTCCTTCTATCACTGTCAAGATGAAAAGGCCCATTCAGTCTTGAAAATCTCTTGTGTTTACTTCACCCATAACTCTACTGAGGAGAGTGATGGTGTCTAAGTATCCTTCTCGAAACTCACACCTTGGAAGGTTCTTGGGAATCCTTGATGGATTTATCCCTATTTTCAAGCATGAACCAAATGCAACCCCTTGTATGTATGCATCCATCATTTCCTAATCATGCAAGGCCTTGTATTTTGAGATGACGACACGTTGGGTGATGTCGGTATCTACAGATAAAGTGAGATGGTTCTAGGGCTAATGAGCACCATTACTTTACCATTATTAGCTTGGATGGTTTTTATTTTTGGCTTATAGTGGTGAGAGAAGGATAGGACCAACTTAATACTTTAAACAGACGTTGGGTGTCTTGTAAAAACAAACAAGCCACTAGTGAATATCTGATCTTCAATATTCTTTCGGAATTTGGTTGTCATGCAAGTTCTAAGGTCATTCAGGTCCATGTACAAGACCTCATTATATTCTATCTTGTACTCGTAGGTGAAGGGTTGTGCCAGCTTCTGTCCTATCCAGTTCTACTTCATCTTTTCCTTAGAAATAAATACTTACTATTTTTATTAAGTATGAAAAATAACTCCCTCGAACCTCAACTGAATGTTGTGACTCTAATTTCCCCTTCTCCCCGAGTTCCTCACTCCTTTTGAATCAAATTTATATTTTTATAGGTTTGTGTGGGACCAATTACTATTTTTAGTAAGCACCAAAATGTCCGTTATGAAGAATTCTCGGTTGTAGTGCATCTTCAATGTCTCTATCTCCTTTGCAAGTTCTTCTATTGATGAATTTTCCAAAATATCAACCCCTATGTGAAAGGCCTGCTATTTTTAGAGAGTAGGATTTTGGAGGTTGGATTGATGTGGAATGAATTTTTTTATATGGATTTTTTTGCCAATATTTCCCCTCTAAAATTTTAGACCCACCCGCTCAATAGTTTATGTGATTTTAAAATTTTGATTTTTCAACCTGGTAGTGCTTCTGGACATGGCAACCATTAATGGACCTCAAAAATTTCAGGTCTATATTCCTCCTCCATTTGAAAAAATATATTATGTATATATGGGTTTTTTCTTCTTGTGCTTCAAGTGAAATCTTGATTCATTCCGACACCACTTGACAGAAATCCAACTTTTTCTTCGTCGGGTTAGGAAAGAAGATTTCTTCGTTGTGAATATTTTGTGCAACACAAGGAGGGATTGATGTTGTGTTTTTATGGTTTTTGAGAGAGGAAATAACAAAAATAAATGGTGTGTTGTTTCATGCACTGGTTTGTAAGATTTCTATGAATCTCCATTTCACGACAATGGAGGTTTTCATTGTTTCTTCTTCTTCGTTCTTCGTTTCTTCTTCTTAGCTTGATGAAAACTCATTTTGAGACCTACATATCTCCATGGGAAATGTATTTTTATGTATTGATCAAGTTGGTTTGATCTTTGGAAATGTAATAATGATGGTAGAAGGTTACAGAGAGAGTGTGCAGATATGGCTATGTGCACGGGAATGTTAGAAGTTAGAAGCGGGAAGCAGGTAAGTATTTAAAATTTAGATGAGAAGGGAGATGGGAAAATTTTTCAAGGTTTTCTATCCCTGAAATGTGAGGGATGTGAGGGACATCAAATTCCACAGTGATCAAGGTGACGACATGTGGTGAGGATCTGATGCCTGGAATGAAAGCTAGAAAATCAGCTTTAAAGTAATTAGGGGCTTGAAGCAGGTCATATGAGTGATCAAAAGTATCCCTTAGGGGGCTGGGTGCATTTTTCAAGGTTTGATGTCCCTTACTTGTGAGGTACATAAGGGACATAAAATTCCATGGTCCTCCCGGAGGTGACACATGGCGAGGTCCAACGATAGGGAATTTGAGCTCCCACAAGCACTCGGGGCTGAATCGACAATTCTAGAGGTTGTATGAGGATCCAAAGGTCATATAGGGTATGGACACATTTTTCAAGGTTAAATTTCCCTAACCTTGAGGGAAATCATGGACAAAAATCCTGCCAGGCTCCTAGAGATGACATGTGTCCTCCCAAAATTTAGTTAACTCTCAAACTCGCTCCACGAGGACAACTTGAAATGGTGATAACTTGAGCTCCCGATGGACTTGTTTGATGAAATTTTATATGATCCTGACTAGAAATGTAATTTTTAATATAATGGTTGGGGTATTAGGTATCAATTCTTCCATTTGATCCCTAAAAAATCAAAATTTGATTTTGTATTCCACATGTGCATGTGAAACACTACTTGCACCTAATGCGCTGAATGTTGAGAAAAAAATAATTTCACTATATTTTAGGGATTGGAAATATATTTTTGTAAATGTTTTTATTTTCTCATAAATCCATTCAGATCTCTCAAAGCACCTTCAAAAGGTTCTCATTGGTGGTTTTGGCCTATACACCGCCTAGGCCTCGTTAACCCTAATTTTGGTGAAAGCCGCCCAATTTCTCCGAGCCCTTCCGAATATTCCTAAATCACTTCCATGATGTCCCAAGGTGTTTAAATCACCTCCACATCCATGTCTTATTTTCTCCTCCACTCCATGGGATAGTTCCAATCCTAGTAAGGCGAATGATAGCCCTTCCCACAACCGCTCAAGCTTGTAACTTTTAATGAACTCCTAGAATCACCTAGGGGGAAATGAATGGACTTTCCTAAATCACCTAGGGGATGAGGTAACATTAATTGGGAGGTCATTTGGATGGATATGATAGACCCAAGGTGTCTTGGAATGGTAGGACCTGAAAAAATTAACACAGGGGTATAGTTTTCATGCTCGGAAATTGTTAATTTCCATGTTACACATTTGCATGACAACAAGTCAAAACTCTATCACCAATTTTATCCAAGAACTACCTTTTTTATGGATCATAATTCATAGCACAAATACTCACTAGCTTGGGACAATGTGCTTTGAGGGAAGGATATCGAGTGGCTAGGGAAATATTTCTAGTCTCAATTGTCGTCATGAATTCACTTTTATTTGACTACTCAACCTTTGCAAGAAATCATCCAAATCAATATTTACCAAAAATATTTATGTGATTTTTTCCAAATCACTAGTGATATTGGAGGTGACATGAAATCTCTACTGTAGTGGCTTCATTTTTCTATACCCTAATTTCACCCTTCAATTTCTTACAAATTGTAAGTCAAACAATAAAAACAGGAAGGCAATACAATCCTTACCCATTTTTTGTGCGAGTGTTATGAAATTCTCCCCTTCTCCTCTTGTTTTGTATTCTCTAGCTTAATATCAACACCTTTGAGTTGTTTTTTAATTATTAATTTGTGAAATCCCATAGCTAGGGCACCCAGATATTCGTATGCAATGGTCACGATTTGAAATGTTTGAAAACTTTTTAAAAATATTCTTTGATTCATGTAAAAATGCATTAATGGAGGTATCCATAAATGTATTACATCCTATTTTCCAAAATTTCTTCCTTTGTTTGAATGTAGACCATCCATGTGGCTTGATTTGGTGTTTTGTGGGATCAGGGAGTCTTTTTTCATATTTGAACTACCTTTCGAATGAGTGCAAATTTGTAATTTCAACCTGAAACACGCCTCTTAACTTTTGATGAGAAGCTGACATGTGTATCAATCTTAAGAGTGACAGAGTCATGAGATTTATTTGCATTTTTGTTTATATTATCAACTAGGTACAAAACTACTAAGTTGATCCGAGTACCCACCTCTTGAATTTTGCTGAGAACACGACAAGTGTCCCTAGTGAGCCTCAGAGGCTTCGTTACATTTTACACTCCATCGGCTCACTGTTGTGAAAATGAATTATTGACTAGATTCTCATCTCCAATCTTATTTTGACACATATTCTTTTTCGAGAGTGGGGTCAACTTAGCCTTTTGCATTATTTGACTAAAATATTTGTGAGAATATTCACCTAGCTTTGGGGATAGGTTTGTAACTTGTAGTTATTATGTGAATTGTATAATTTTGTAAACCAAGCCCGTTGTAATGCAACCAATGGAAAAATGCCACATATCTTCGGGTGGCAAAAGAAAATATCAAATTTATAATGAAGGTCTAAGGGACGATATACAGAAGGATTTACATGGTTAAACATGTTCAATCATCAATTTTTTCACAAGGATTCTTCAAAGACGACATGGTTATCACATTCCTCAACCGAAAAGAGGATTCTAATTGGATTTTACAACTCAAACATGGAATTTCACTTGTGCTCAACATGATTTCATTGTTCAAGCATAAGTGTTTTTTAACATTGAAACCAATCAAGGAAATATTTTGAAGTAACGCTCAGGATTAAAGGGAAAAATAAAAATGAGCATTAACGAAGGCCTTCAAATAGGTTTATCTCTACAAACTGCTTTCATATGTCTTTTCGTGCTCAAGAATTAACAACTATCACAACACACTCCATCATACCAAAAATCACTTCCAAGATTAAACAAATAATGGAACATACTTATTAACGATTTATAAGCTATAAAAACCTTAACCAATCCTTAAGAACTCGAAACATCACTTTACCTCATATAGCTACTTGTACCCTACTAGAATGAAAATCCTCCAAACTTGATCCTCAAATGACAGCTCATAAATTTTGTATACCTTATCCATTCTTCAAGTTTTATATATAAATGGAAATATATATGAACCAAATTCTCAACATAACTTGAATGGAGTCCTAACTCCCCCTATATTTTCTCGAAATCTCAATTTTACTAAAGGTTGCTCTAAACTACCCCGAAAAATGTCAACACAAATAGGGCACACTTTGTAATTTTTCAGCATCACCATGACTTGAAACCTTCATTAAAATTTCTATCAACTCCTAGGATTTCATAAATGGTAATTTAGACATTACCTCATTTGGACAAATTCTCCTTAAACTAGAACTCTTTAGAAACAAGAAATTTCAGGTGGGGCCCACATATCACCACATGCTCTATCATACCTTTCTATAAATTTGGAAGATTCCTCTACAACATAAAATCATTAATTTTTCACTAGAAATCAAAACAGTCTTAGTATACCTCTTCTTTTGCAAGCTACTCCTAGCTAAGGTTTTGCTAGGGTTTCAAACCACTTTATCTTCTTAACGATCATTCATAAAAACATGAGGATAAAACCACCTCATTATTTTTATTAAAGCTGCATAAATGACCCAAAAATCCATTCCAAAATATCAGGTCCCATACAAAGCATACAAATCACAACAAGCATCAGAAGGTCCAACTTTGCCTTAAAATCACACTGAAACTTACCCGGTTTCACCAAAAATTACATAACTTCAAAATTATTCTTTAGAATGACCTAAAATTTTCATGAACCACCAAAAAAACCTTATCTAAATTTCCATACTTATCATCTAGCTTATATAGCTCCAAAACTCTCCATCTAATCTCATTTACATGTGTTTTCTTGCCTAATTCCCATTGTTTACTTCCCAAGGACCTCGTAAATACATCATACCTCTACAAAATAACCTAAAACTCACCATACACCTCAATTACACTACCAATATTCTTCTAACATTCCCCATCATTACTGATTTGGTCCAAATATCATATATCTACCTCAATCTGCATGTATCAGGGCTAGAAACAAGCCTGAAATGACCTAACTCAACACTAACAACCCATGAAATGACCTCATGCAGAATCATGAACACTGAAAACACACCTCATTGACCATATATGACATTATGACACACTTTAGCCAACTCTAGAGAGCTCAAATAGTGACTATACTAGCTTAAACATGCACCAGGACTACACTAGACTCACCAAAATCGACACTACCAATCAACCTTCATGTTTGACATCTAATTGACACATGATAGAGAATCATACCATGTCATGACACCATTTTCCACAAATTTATTTGACATAAATGACAACACAACCACATAATGTTTGACAATCTCCCCTTTATCATTGATGATAACCATCTTCGAAACATTAATGGCAAAGCAACATGACCAACACCTACATGACCTATTTTTCATTTTTTTGATGCTTCTCTCCTCCTTTTCTATCTATGTAAAATAATAATATGACTCAAAGACATGAAAAATGACAAAAAAATACAAGAACAATGCAAAAAAATCTCAAAATTGACTTACTTTCCCAAATTACTCCCCATGGGACTGATTCTTCCTTCTTTGATTCCTTCAACAACATAAGAAGATCCTATAGACCTGTAAACGAGATTTCAATATAGACCCCCTAGACTGGTACTTATTTTTTAGACTTCAATCATGTTAAAACATCTTCTTTTAGGTCTATTCATGCTTAAAGCCAATGTTTTACTTCAAAAAAGTCACATTGTTCCTCGCTTTTAGTCTAGAAACCATTGTGACAGTCCTTTGATAGATGCAAACAACTCATATCAATAATCTTGTGTTCATGAAGTGGACTAATATCATCATACGCACCTCTTCTTATACTATACCTTTCTCAAGCGCACAAGTTGCCTCCAACTCATTCATAACTCCACTTAGGACTATAAGCCCTAAACACCAACTCCAGTGCTTTCTTGGAAAAATTTACATAGCTTTAAAAATCCCAATCACATCATGAATATCATACACTTCACTCCCCCTAGACTTAAAACACTCTACTCTAGTAAACCATACAATAATTAGGCCACATGCCTTGCAATTGATTCATGAGGATGAATATATACTTCATCATTGTCCCTGATTTTTTATTTCAGTGTTTTGACCCTCCTTTATATGAGATGATACATGTGTGAGCTTTTGGCTTCCATTTCAAGACAATATATCTTCAAACATCACTATTTTTCTTTAATATCCTTTTTTCATCTTATAACCTTCATACTTGTCTTTGTGTCTTAAAATATGCTCCCTAGCTAATTAAGACCACACAATCATGTAGACTAACTATTTCATTTCTCGAAAAAATACAATATCCTTAGCTCAATCATCATTCATTTAATCATCAAGCTCATACTTATAATACTACCTTCAAGGTATCACAACTTCAAGTCTTAAATATCACATAAAATCACTAAAAAAATGCAAATACCCTCATATACTTCTCAACCCTTTGTAGCTTCTTCCAATTATGAACCAAGACTTCTCTGTAACTTTGTGACTCACAAATATCACTCTTCTCATGAATGCCATGTAAATACATTTCATATCTTTTGATGACATCTCATAGTTTTATGTCCTTTCCAAACATTCATGACACACTGTCATCATTATACAAACATGTACCCTCTTTGATTTGACTTTATACCCGGTCGCACAATACAGGTGGTGATCACATAGTTCATCATCATGATCTACATGAATTTAGGTCACTGATGCAAGAGGATCATCACAAAACAACAACTAAAGAAATTTTTCACTCAATCATGATTGAAGAGGTCATATCAATGGTTTTAAGGCATGCTCAAGTCATGAATAAGGGGTCTAGATGGAATTTTAAATCTTGGAAATTCAAATTTTTGTTCCCTCCAAAAATTGTAATTCAAATTATAAAGCATGTAGGGACTTGTCAAGGGGGGTTAGTTGTCTAAACATGTTGTAGAAATATTCTAAGGTGAAGTTTAATTTATCAAATGTTAGGAAAGATGTAAATATGTTCCCCATGATGTATGGACCTAAATGACATGTGAAGAGTCATTAAAAATCAGTTACAATTTAAGAAATAGTACATATAAAGATGAAAATTTGAATGATGGGGACAATTATATGAAGATTCCTTTGAGGAAAAGGAAGAGGGGTATGAGGAGTGATAATGAATTGGAGTTGAAAGAATTTTGTAAACTTACAATTATATAAGTAATAAATTATCTATTTTTGTATAATATCCTACTTGCTCATGGTGTTTTCTGAGTATATTTTTCCTATTTGCATTGAGGAAGTAATTGGAACTTTGTTCTAAGTATGTTAAATAATTGAATCCATGAGTAATTTATTCTAGTAGGGTGGTAAAACCATAAACGTGTCTCTATAATATGTGTTGTACATTTGAATACTATAACCATGGTTGAAATATCCTTACAAGATGTTTTGAGATGATAAATTGTTATAGCACAAGTTGAAAGAAGGGGAGAGTAATTTTTCAAGTTTATAAGGAATGGATTGTGATAGTGACTACAAGTTAAATCTCTTTTGAAAGTGATTACGAATGGAATTGTATTCATGATCTAGTTTGTAACTGTGCATGTTAAGTGAATTCTATGTTTCTCAATAAAAGGGATGACCGAGACTCCTTGTAGTGAAGAATAAATTTGAAACCTAGAAAGAAACTTGTTGCTAAAGTGTGTGACTTTATTTTTTAAGAAATAGAGTTGGTAAAACTTTGAACTATGTGCCCACCTAGGTAGAGACAGTAGGAAAGAGAATAAAAAGAAGGTTTTTGTGCTTCCCTAGATTCACTAGTAATATTTCCTTATGTACATCCTTGAGATGAAACTCATGAAAAATTTAGAACATTGAATCATTCTTCATAGAAATTTATTGCAAATATAGTCCTCTCGAATCAAAGAGAGGGTTTGTGAGTAGGAGTGCTAGGGCTTATGTTTTGAGAGGGTAAATCAATTAATTTTGACTTGATTTCTTCACCATATCATGAATAGATTATGTGGGAAGATATAATGAAATAAAATTTAGAAATTAATAGTGAAAATGCTTTATTGTTGTGACAAAGATGAGAATGAGCCTTCAAACATAGTCGAGACCTTAATATGAGGACACATTAACAAAGGGAGCCATATTTTAATTTAGAGTTAAGCCTCAAAACTTCAAAGGCCTCAAGAAATCAATAATGGGTGATGGAAATGCCTGAGATTGTGTTCTAGAAATGAGTGGATTGGAAGTTATGAGAGTTTCCAGTCTATACATGATCTAGTAAGGATCTAGAAGCAAGAATACAAAAAGTGAAATTCGGGATGATATATACGAAATTGGTGAATGAAAATATAGGAGCATTAGGGGGTTGGTACATGTGAAATAAAGAATCTTGTTATCATTTTTGGGTAGCTCTTGAAATCTAGGAGCAGAGTTGATGAAAGCTTCATTATCTTAAGGGTTGAGAGAAAAATTTGTGAAAGAGACCTATAAGGATTGTGAAGAATAGTTGAAGTCTTGAGCTTTCACAAGCATGTCAAGGGGGTAAAATTAAAAATATTGGAAGTGATAGTACTTTGTGGACATAGCCAAAGCCTTGGTTGCACTAGTGAAGCAAACAATTTGGATTGACAACTATATATGGAAGTTTAGAAATCAAATTGGTGAATATTGATACTTGAGACCTTTTTAAGATGAATTTGAGGTATATATAATATTTTTTGGAGTGTTTTATAAGATCAGACGAGATTTACATCATTGAATAAGAATAGGAGGCCAAAATACACATTGAACCAAGAACTAGTGCAAGAGTCCAAGAGGAAGTGAAAGGAAATGTGAGAGTGTATGAGCTCTTCAAGCGAGTTGAAAACTTTGGAACTTAAAAGGAAATGGTGTGAGGAAGATAGGAGAGTTTTAATGGAAATGAATTCATTTTAGTTTACTATATTATTATTTGGAAGAAATATGCCATTTTTGGCCTAATCTATGGTATTTTTGCAAAGTTTACGTGAAGATAATCAAGTTAAGCCTATTTGTGGACTGAGTTATACATGGCTTCATGATTTTGTTTTCATCAGTCACCTTATCAAATTATAGCCCATTTTTTTCACCTTTTGGAACTTTCTTCTTCTTAATGTCTTACTTATCATAGATACTAAATCTTTTCATAATAAAGACATATGTACCTTTTCATCCTTTTTTTGTACTCGACATAAGTTTACCTTTGGATAGGTACAACACAACCACTACTGATTTTCCCTTGATGCATACTTGAGATAGGGTTTGTTTCAATCCTTAATCACTCCATATACTAGAGCACACTTCTTTTAACCTCAAGAAACTCCTTCAGGCCTAGAATGGCCTCAAGCCCGTAGCTTCCTATATGAGCTCTTTATCTTATGAATAATTTTCATGACTCGTATCCAATTACTTATCTATCCAAAGCATGAACAACCATATCCTTTCCATTTTATTCTGATCTAACATCCAACTAGACCATAGGATTAGACCTTACAATGAACCTCCTCATGATTTAGAAAAATCTTGCAATATGTCCTTATTTTTGACAATTGAAGCAAACAACACCTCTCTTTCTTCTAAGCTCAAACACACTAAAATTCCATCCACAATATTTGGTCCTATGACCATACTCACAACATAAAAACATTTACCTTTGAAGATAACTTCATCATTCCTAGGATACCTCCTTTTGCAACATCTAGTCTTATGACCAAAATCATGACAAATAAAGCAATATCCATTGAATGAAGAACCATACCTCATAGCATTAGGTTGTCTAACAAATTTATACCTTATCAAATCAGTCTTCTTGGTCACCATCACATCTGATTTGGAACTTGTACTAACTTCTCCATCACTCTTCACATGTACTCCTTCAAACCCTAGGTTTGTTTTGTCACTAGCCACCTTTATTCCTTCAAAAGCCTAATCAATATATTTGGATACCTTCTCTAACTTTTCATACATTTTCAACCTGTTAGAAGCATCCTCTAAATCTGATTTAAGGGATTTCAATTTTTCTTCATACCTAAAACATGATTCCTCTTTCTCCTTTAGGGATTTAGACATATCCTCCTCTTGATATTTCAAATTCTTGATAGTTTGATCATGATATTTATTCATTTCAATCATATTATCTTATAATACAAAAACCATAGACTCAACAATCTCATATTGTTTCCTCTAAAGATCAGTTGACCTACCCATTTGTGCTTCTAGGATCTACCTCAAGTTGTTAGACTTGCTTCACAAGGATCCACTCTGATACAAGTTTTGGAATAAATAGAGTCTAAAAGGGGGTGAATTATTCTATTAAAAATTTAAACCATTTCCATTCATCATTCATTACCAATCAAATAACCATTCAACCATACAACAACCATATGTGTGTTTACTTAAGCATTGAATACACCATACACAAGAACAAGAGCAAGAGAGTACACAAGAACACAAAATATATGTGGGAAACCCTCAAGGGGAATAAAACCCACTAATTTTTTTTGATATTACTCACAAAAATAAATTTAGTGAAGCACCAACTTCACAAGGAGCACCAACCCCTAGTTTAGTAGAGCACCAACCCTACAAGGAGAACCAACCCCTAATTTAGTGAAACACCCACTCCACAAGGAGGATAAAACCCCTATGATTAATAATCACCAACTAAGCCACCTGAAGATGTTTGATATCTGATTTTTCTGCTGCCACAACTAATGGAGATCACTTATTCAACTCACAAACCCTAGCTTAAACCCTAGGTCTTCAATATTTCTCTATCTTCTTCTTTCTCAACTTGTCATGGATCTAATATATTTCTATCATGTATTTAATAAGTAATAAACCTATAATGATATTCCCAGCCTTAAAATTATGCACACATACCTGCAAATCACTCTCCTCTAGGTCGCATGTTTCCCTTCAAGAGCACTAGTGCAAAAATGAACTCAAATATCACCTTTATAGGATTCTCTTCCTCATAAAATCAACATAGGTCAGCCCTATACCTACCTAATGCATGACAAAATAAAAGTAATTAAATCCCATTTTAATGTTTCAAAATAGTCACATATCACCCAAGTAGGTTGGCGTCTCTAAAAACCACTTTTCATTCACTAACAAGCCTCAAAGCCTTACAATTGGAAATGCCAAAAATCCTGTCATGCCAAAAATATTTTTATTAAAGATATGAAAATAAATGAACATGTTTAAAATTAAATTTAAACATAATCCATGGTCACAATTTACATGAACCAATGAAATTATTTTGTTTAATGGGCCCAATGGCTAATAGCCTTCACAAATCACTTATTTCCAGCACCTTGTCTTCACCTTTTGGATTCAATATCATAAAATAACACATAAAATATGGCATGTGACCACTATGTGGAAATGGAAATTCCTTTGAAAAAAATATAATCAAGTTAGAGCTCATGAAACATTCCCTGGTTCAAACCACAACAAAGTCTTCACGAAATCAAGTTGCCCAAAACTTGTTTCCAAACTCAACTAATAAAAACCTTTTATGATACTTAAATGACCTCAAAATGAATTAAATATTTTAAAAATTAACTCCTATTGATGTTACATGTGATATAAAGAATCAATTCATCCATATCATGCCTCAAACAACTCAAATACTTTATCAAGAAAAAGACTGTCCTGAAAATGCAACTACAAAATTCTTCACAAATTGACCTTAATGATTGACCAAATCACATCATAATTAGAAAATAAATACCTCATTGGAAATATTTCTGAATTAAATTTCCATAAAATATAATAAATCCTTCCAACCCTAAGTTGAAGGCCTTCCAACATGTCCATCTCTGTAAACCTCCTTTTTATGCATTCTTGGGATTAAGAACTAATAATAGCCCAACATACTCCATCATACCTAAAACCAATTCTAAGATTAGTCAAAAAAATGGAAAAAACTTATAAATTATTTCTAATCTATAAAAATCCTTCAGCTATCATGAATAAGTCAAACACATCACTTTACCTCATATATCTACTTGTACCCTACTAGAATGAACATCCTCTAAAATTGAGCCTCGAAGAACAGCTCATAACATTTTCATACCTTGTCCAATATTCAAGTTTGATATACCAATGGAAATATATCTAAACCAGATTCACAAAACAACTTGAATGGAGTCCTAAATCCCCATGTAGCTCCTGTAATCTCAATTTTATTGAAGGCTACTCCAAACTACCCCAAAAACCAGTCAACACAAATAAGGCACACTTTGCACTTTTTCAGCATCACCATGACCTGAAAAATTCATGAAAATTTAGATCAAATCCTAGGATTTCATAAATGGCAATTTAGACATTTCTCGTTTGGACAAATTCTCCTTAAATTGGAACTCTTCGAAACAAGCTATTTCGTGTGGGGCCCACATATCACCACATGCTCTATCATACCTTTCTAGAAATTTGGAAGAGTCATCTACAAAATCCAATCATCAATTTTTCACTAGTGATAAAAAGGATTGGTTTCCTCTTCTTCTACAAGATACTCCTAGCTATGGTTTTGGTAGGGTCTCAAACCACTTTATCTTCTTAATAGTCGTTTATAAAAACATGATGATCAAACCACAATTATTTTTGTGAGCTGCATAAATTACTTAAGAATATATGCCAAAAATATCAAGTCCCAATGCAAAGAATACAACTCACAACAAGAATCGAAGGTCCAACTTTTCCTTAAAATCACACTCAAAATTACCGGTTTCAACAAAACTTGCATAAATTTAAAAATTTTCTTTATAATGACCTGAAATTTGTCATGAAGCACCAAGGAAAACTTATATAACTTCCCATGCTCACCATCTAGCTTATATATCTATCAAACTTTCCATCCAATATCATTTGCATGTGCTTTCTTTCCTGTTTCCCATTGTTTTCTTCTGAAGGACCTCATGTATTGCATCATAACTCTACAAACTAACCTGAAAATCACCATACACATTAGGTAAATTACCATATGCTACTACCATGCTCAATCATGAATGATTTGGTCTAAATTTCATAACTCTACCTCAATCTGCATGCACCACGACTAGAAACAAGCCTAAATAAACCCAACTTGACATTTACAACCCATGAAATGACCATGCTAATGTCATGAAGACCCATGTACACCCAAAAACATATCATTGAACATGTATGACATCATGACACACTCCAACCAATTCTAGATATCTCAAACAAAGTGACTATAATAGCTCAACCATGCACCAGGACTACACTAGACTCACCACAACTTGACACTACCAATCAACCTTCATGTTTGACATCTGATTGACACCTCATAGAGACTCATACCATGCCATGACACCCTTTTCCATTAATTTATTTTAAATCAATGACAACGCAACCACATAATGGACAACACTTCTTACATTGCATTTTTGACTTGGATTACTAACAAACATTTGAGCACATCCCTAAACCCAACTTTCAAGATTTGATAGTAACATATGGATGAAAAAATGTAAATTTGACATTCATATGCTTGAAATTGGATAGGATCACCTAAATAATACATCACATGCCTTGAATAATCATTTCCACCTTCAAGAGTCACAAAATCATGTTCCCCCTATCATGTAGCCTTCCTTACAACCTTGAGCAACATTTTATCCTCCACAAAGCATTGTAGTAGCATATTATAATTCCTGAGGTCTATAACATAATATTTGGGCCCAAAATAGATAAATATACCTAGTTAAGTGATTCCTCAGTCATACTCATCTTAATAATCATTTATTAGTAGTCAACACACCTTATGACCCTCAATGATAACCTCATCAACACCTACAGACCTGTAGGGCATTATTTCAAATATTGAACATGTTGTAATTTGACTCTCATTGTCTTCTCAACTTCAAGATATCTGAAATACCCCAAATAACGCATAGAAAATACCCAATCAAGAAATTATTTGACCTTCTTGAGACCACACAAACCTTCCATTTTTGTAGTAGCATAGTTGCTCTTTTCAATCTCAGCCATGTAACACTCGAGATCCATATTTTGTAATAATGTGGCACCATATTAGACTAATTGAGGTATTTGATCCATATTTTGACCTTCTCTCGAGAAACTACACACTATAGAGGCTATCTAGGATGCTTGAAACTTCATAAAGGAGCTTAATCACAACTTCATACCTATAGAGCTTATAATCTTGACTTATGAAGTCACAAATAGACTATAAAGATTTACCTTATTCATCAAGTTGAGAATTTGAAGAAACTTACCCTATTCACAACTCGTATCAATGTTTTCATTAAATATGTCATGAGAATTGAAACTAACACCTTAATAGTTCCAAAACAAAGCTAACTACACAAAGATCATCATGCTAAGAGCTTAAAGAGACTAACTACCAACATTATGCATTATAACTTTGAAGGAAAATCAAACTAATATGTTAAGCATTTAACCTCTACTCTTTAGATTGCAACTACAAATGAACCTAGATAGATCCATGGCAATCAAAGTTGATTGTTTGATCTTCAAGGGTTTGAGAATGGAGGCTCATCAAGACATGGCTACAAGACCATTTTGATTCCCTCCATATGACTCAAAATCTTGGATGGATGAAATGCAAGATGAAGATACCTAGCTCAACACTAATGGAAGATGCTCAAAGATGAAAATGCCTATAGTTTATGCTATATGCATGCAAAGGTGTAATAATAAAGGTAGGAGGAGGGTTCTTTATATAACCCTATGGTTTGAAGAATCTTTACATCCTATTATATGTGGGATAATAGCAAAGCTAGGTTAGTAATGGATATGCATGGTTTAGAGTGGTTGATTTTGCTTTAGGAGAGATTAATTTGTCCTTTAGTGACTCATGGGAATTGAGGGGGTGTATTAATTAATCACCTTGATTAATTAATAGGTATGTGCAAGCTTATAGAATATTTTTAGAAAGATTAGTATGATCTAGGCTACGAGAGGAATTTAATCAAATAAATGATGATTTATTAATCTAATAGGAAAGAGAGTTAATTAATTGGGAATAATTAATTAGATTAGATATAAAGGGGGATAACTAATAAGGTAGTTAATCGACATTTTCGATTTATAGAATAGTTAATTAATTAGCGTAATGTAATTAATTAATGGGGATAGAAGAGAAGAGGTGAATTATTAAAGATATATTGTCAATTTACGGAAAGGGTACAATTAGCACAATTTAAGTATTTAAATAGCTTGATCTAAATTATAGATATCTACATTTTCCCTCTTTGGGGTGGCATATGTGATGCCACTTCAAATATATAAGATAAATATAAAAACATAAATTTTAAAGAGATAGAAGTAAAATTAGTGGAGCGAAAGATGCCCTCCGGAGTGTCGATGACCCTATATTGCATCATAACTCTGCAAACTAACTTGAAACTCACCATACACATTAGGTAAATTACCACTATGCTACTACCATGCTCGATCATGACTGATTTGGTCTAAATTTCATATCTCTACCTCAATCTGCATGCACCACGACTAGAAACAAGCCTAAATAAACCCAAATTGACATTTACAACCCATGAAATGACCATGCTAATGTCATGAAGACCCATGTACACCCAAACAAACCTCATTGGACATGTATGACATCATGACACACTCCAACCAACTCTAGATATCTCAAACAAGTGACTATAATAGCTCAATCATGCACCAGACTACACTAGACTCACCACAACTTAACACTACCAATCAACCTTCATGTTTGACATCTGATTGACACCTCATAGAGACTCATACCATGCCATGACACCCTTTTCCATTAATTTATTTTAAATCAATGACAACGCAACCACATAATGGACAACACTTCTTACATTACATTTTTGACTTGGATTACTAACAAAACATTTGAGCACATCCCTAAACCCAACTTTCAAGATTTGATAGTAACATATGGATGAAAAAATGTAAATTTGACATTCATATGCTTGAAATTGGATAGGATCACCTAAATAATACATCACATGCCTTGAATAATCATTTCCACCTTCAAGAGTCACAAACTCATGTTCCCCTATCATGTAGCCTTCCTTACAACCCCGAGCAACATTTTATTCTCCACAAAGCATTGTAGTAGCATATTATAATTCCTGAGGTCTATAACATAATATTTGGGCCCAAAATAGATAAATATACCTAGTTAAGTGATTCCTCAGTCATACTCATCTTAATAATCATTTATTAGTAGTCAACACACCTTATGACCCTCAATGATAACCTCATCAACACCTACAGACACTGTAGGGCATTATTTCAAATATTGAACATGTTGTACTTTGACTCTCATTGTCTTCTCAACTTCAAGATATCTGAAATACCCCAAATAATGCATAGTAAATACCCAATCAAGAAATTATTTGACCTTCTTGAGACCACACAAACCTTCCATTTTTGTAGTAGCATAGTTGCTCTTTGCAATCTCAGCCATGTAACACCGAGATCCATATTTTGTAATAATGTGGAACCATATTAGACTAATTGAGGTATTTGATCCATATTTTGACCTTCTCTGAGAAACTACACACTATAGAGGCTATCTAGGATGCTTGAAACTTCATAAAGGAGCTTAATCAAAACTTCATACCTATAGAGCTTATAATCTTGACTTATGAAGTCACAAATTGACTATAAAGATTTACCTTATTCATCAAGTTGAGAATTTGAAGAAACTTACCCTATTCACAATCGTATCAATGTATTAGTTAACTATGCTAAGAGAATTGAAACTAACACCTTAATAGTTCCAAAACAAAGCTAACTACACAAAGATCATCATGCTAAGAGCTTAAAGAGACTAACTACCAACATTATGCATTAGAAATTTGAAGGAAAATCAAACTAATATGTTAAGCATTTAACCTCTACTCTTTAGATTGCAACTACAAATGAACCTAGATAGATCCATGACAATCAAAGTTGATTGTTTGATCTTCAAGGGTTTGAGAATGGAGGCTCATCAACACATGGCTATAAGACCATTTTTATTCCCTCCATATGACTCAAAATCTTGGATGGATGAAATGCAAGATGAATATACCTAGCTCAACACTAATGGAAGATGCTCAAAGATGAAATGCCTATAGTTTATGCTATTTGCATGTAAACATGTAATAATAAAGGTAGGAGGAGGGTTGTTTATATAACCCTATGGTTTGAAGAATATTTTCATCCTATTGTATGTGTGATAATAGCAAAGCTAGGTTAGTAATGGATACACATGGTTTAGAGTAGTTGATTTTGCTTTAGGAGAGATTAATTTGTCCTTTAGTGACTCATGGGAATTGAGGGGGTGTATTAATTAATCACCTTGATTAATTAATAGGTATGTGCAAGATTATAGAATATTTTTAGAAAAATTAGTATGATCTAGGCTACGAGAGGAATTTAATCAAATAAATGATGATTTATTAATCTAATAGGAAAGAGAGTTAATTAATTGGAAATAATTAATTAGATTAGATATAAAGGGGGATAATTAATGAAGGTAGTTAATCGACATTTTATTTATAGAATAGTTAATTAATTAGCGTAATGTAATTAATTAATGGGGATAGAAGAGAAGAGGTGAATTATTAAAGATATATTGTCAATTTACAGGAAAGGGTACACTTAGCACAATTTAAGTATTTAAATAGCTTGATCTAAATTATAGATATCTAAATTTTCCCCTCTTTGGGGTGGCATATGTGATGCCACTTCAAATATATAAGATAAATATAAAAACATAAATTTTAAAGAGATAGAAGTAAAATTAGTGGAGCGAAAGATGCCCTCTGGAGTGTCGATGGGGTGATGAAAGAGGTCGATCGACGATTAAAAATATGAAGGAAATAGAAAGAGGAATGGGGAGGGGTAAGATGCCCCAATTGAATGAGAATAAAAATGTTAATAGGATAATTATATAGAAGAAAAATGAAGATAGAGAGAAAAGAATGAGCTTTCATCCAATGTAGTAAAATAACTTTTGTGTCATCATATTGCCAGTGATCCACATCATCGGTCCTTATTAAAAATATATGCATATAAAAAAGTGTAGAACGACATGAAAATCCATAATACAAACAATTGTCCATTTCTGAAAATACCAACTCAATGCAACATACAAAAAGTAATGCAATACGAGAAATAAACAAGCTCATTTAATAGGGAAACAAGTACAAACACACATACTCAAGCCAACAACGGTTAAGATGGTTGCATAAATGTTTTTATCAAGATGAAGATCCCTAAATTTTCATCATCAATGAAAAGGGTTAAAAATGATGTCCCAAACAAGGATTTATGTGAGGGAAATTGATGAAGGATGCAAGGTCCAATTATAAATCCTTGTGCACTACTCTAAACAATACTAGGCAACTCGATGTGCCCTAGAGTACGCATTTAAGCAAGCAGGTGAAATTTGTAAATGGTTGTAAATCGATGATCCTCAAGTCATTTGGTTCTTGAACACATGAAAATAACAGTAAGATATGAGATGAATACCATGCGTAGGACATGAGTTTCAGCCGCTATAGGCTTGTCACCATTGTTTTGTAATTTTTTTCAAATTTTTACAATTTTTGGAGGTTTTGAACATTGTAAATTTTTAGAATTTTTCTGATTAATTAATTTTTATAGAAATTTTAATTTTTGTAATTTTTTTAGTGATTTTCAATGTTTAGAAGAAATGAGAGGATGGAAGATCACCTGAAAGTGTAACATTCCCATTCATGACTCTAGAACAAGGGAATTTTTTTTTTTAACATAACGTTCTCTACTCTAAATTATTATAATTTAGAACACACGTTCCAAGTTTTAAATAATGTTCTCTGTTTGCATATTCATAATATGGAACACACATTCCATGCCATTCAATCACATAACAGATAACCATATGCAACTGTAATGACTCGATGAATTACCGATCTCCCATTTCATGGCTCGGAGTTTCATCGATCTCTCATTTCATGACTCGGCTTCTTACCGATCCTTCATGTTAATTCAATGTAATGTATACTAAGTATACCTAGTTCTCTTTACCCTTTCGGTATTGAAGTGTTCTATTTAAGAGGCCTATTTGAATATCTGTTACCGATATCCATCTGAAATCCTACTTCTTAAACTAGGTGATCCAAGACAACGCAACCAACAACTTGCGATACTTTGGCCAAAGATTTTCACATGCTTATCATGATTATATTCCTAGACAACATACTTGTCAATGGAATACGTCCTTCACCCCACTTCATCTATTATCTAGAATGGTATTTTCTGACTCCTGTTAGTCCTCTTGTCCAAGGTTGAACCTTAATCCAAGTTAGCAATATGAAAAGGTATAGAGAAGCACTCATGATGACTAAGGGTACATAGACATACTTCATCGACCCTAGTCGATTGTGTGTGTCTAGTTACCTTTAGTCATCGCGAGTCACTCCATATACAAGGACATGTTCCTAACTTGGTCCAAAGTAAAACTAAGGCCAAGTCCAAGCTTATGTAAACCTAGATGATCCAATTCGGAAGGGTGTTGCAACATGTCAGCTACAACATTGTGTTTTCATGAAGACCTCGGCCTTCATGATGACACCTTATTGCAGTTGGCGTGTACCAACATCCTATAGAATCCTCCCATCTAGGGGTACATATCTAACTAAGAGGTTGATCCCTTTCTTATCTTTATAATTTGAGAATAAGTTTCAGCAACCTTGTTGATTCTCTAACCTCTTTGTTCATTACAGTTTCTAGCCATGAATGACTTAAATTGTCATGAAGCTTAATATACAATCACTCCTCCCTTCTGAAGGATTGTATATCGTTTCTTGGTTCATTATTTAAAGTTTTAGACTTACAGTCCAAATCAACTTAACATAGTAAGATTAACTTACTAAGCTTAATCAAGTTCATTCACAACTGATTCTAAATTTAGGTTTCCTTTATATTAGACCTCATTTGAATGAGGTCTATTTCTTATACACATGAATCCATTTCTTTTCAATTATCTTACCTTAATTTAAGGTTTATTAAGAGGAGATATGATTTCCTCTTTCCAAGTATCCTTTGGATATGACACTCCAAAGGTTATTAACGAATTCTTATTCCGAAACTAATTGTTCTTTCCTCATCATCCATTAGTTAGGATCCATTTTCAATGATTAATTACACATGAATTCATATGTATGTTACCCTTTTATCAAGTTAATTGATAATCCATATTGACCTAAGTATTAACCATTTGTACATTCCAACTTAAAAGTTGTATTTAAGAGAAGAGTAGAGTGTCAATTCCCTCCTCATTATATCCTTTTAAATCTAACAGCCATCATTTATACAGGTACAAATTCAAAGAATAGGAATAAGTTTACGATTTTCTTTCAACAATTCAATAATGATACAACAATTAAAATAACACACTATTCCTTTTCTCATTCCTCAAGGTAATATATATACATATATACATATATACATACATACATACATACATACATACATACATACATACATATATATATATATATATATATATATATATATATATATATATATATTTTACAAGTCCAATATTCGAACTTCACTCATGCAAACAACATTGATAACTCAACAAAATACAACTTTTCTTTTTCAATTACATCAGAAAGGAATAACAATGTCTCATATAAGGTCCAACCTCTAATTAAACGAGAGAAGCATCATAAAAGAGCATGTCTTCTTTAACACTTACGGGATCCATCTGCAAAAATTACTAGCATGGGTCAGTTCATCGAACTGAGCATGTTAAGCACTTAACATTAAAATGATGTGCTCTTGACTAACTGTCTCAATAAAAGAACCCTGATTTTATGAAACGTTCAAGAAATTCAGATAGATAACTCATAAGAATAAAGCACCACTAAAAGAAGAACGGATTAAACGGCCTCATCATAATAAGTAAGCATCATGATCAAACAACACTCTTAATTAGTAATCTCTTCAGTAAAATTACAACAGACAAGAAATATTGCATCCCTAAATTCCTAGTTGTTCCATACTATAATGTGTAGAGTTCATCCCAAATTTAAACAAATGTCCCGATGAATATTAACTCTAACAATTCTCAGAAGAGAAATAATTAAGCGAAGTAATGATTTACCTGTTCAGACAAAATCAAGCCAATTTCTTTTCATCCTAGTAAATGGGATTTTTATGATGAAATAACTGCAATCCAAAATAAAGGAAGATTCCTTCACATCTAATACTCACTTAGCTTCAACCAAGTTCCATGCAGAAGAGGAAAAGTGATTAAACCCATGAAGACAACTTGTCACCCCTTCAAAATTCAACAAGGCAGCATGGTATTTACCCATCTCAGAGAAAAAAAAAGAGGGTAAAACGTAATTACTTACACTCAAAGGAAATCATACATCAATTCAATATATATCTTAACTCTGAGATTGGAAAGGAAGAAGAAAGAAAAGTAGCATTTCTTCCAATTTATCATTTTACAATCTCTTATGGTTAACATGACCAAACTGGTCATTTTCAAGCAAGGAGTAATAATAATGAAAGTAAACAGTCGAGAGAGATAACAATAAAATTTTCTTTTGAGCACAAGAGTTACAGTAGCAAAACCCACAACTCAGAAAGGAGAGAGAAAAAAAAAAAGAAGTCAATAGTCAAAATGGGAGAGATTCTCATTACTTCTTCCCAATACTTAACCGAAATATAAAAACGTAACAAATAAATCAGTTAACAATAGTGTATTTCTCTCAGTGCAAAATAGGGATAGTCTAAGTAGCTTCTAGCTACCCTTGAAGAAGTTTCTAATGAATTCATTTACAGCTAACCCAAATTATCAAGCAACTACTAAACTTCCAATTCTATCCTACATTAATAGCCGTATATGCTACAACAAGCATGTTCATCCTAAAGATTAAAATGATTAAGAGATTACAACCAAGTAAAACATGGTCCCAATTCCACAGGGATAAAAGAAATCATTTAATCACAAAGGAAGAGAATCCATCCTAGTTCAAATACAATAGAAATCACAAGGATTTTTCATTCACAGTACCTATACTCATCATCAAGTTCAAAGGGAGAAGAAAACTGTATATTCCAACACAAATCCTTCAAGTAAGAAAACTGAGTTAATCTCAGGTTCTAATAAGGAAAATAATCTTTTTAAACAATCATTATGGGTACCCAAAAGTAAGAGAAATAACATATCTCTTCCAAAACATGCAATATGAATGAAAACATGGTAGTCGCAAGGATTCAAGTAACCAAATCATATTTAAACCGCATTTCCAGCAAGGAAAACAATTCAAACAAAGTCCCGCTTTATCATTCCATGAAATCCATAGCTTTTGAGCATATACAACTCGAAAAATAGTAAATATGTCACTGTTACTTTCAGCAATTTCAAACCCACAAAGAGACAAAAACGAACACCCATTTTATCAAAATCGTAACAACAGTGATGATATCTACATACACTAATAGTTTCAACTGAGAACATCAATTTTCTCATGCGTGCATTCATAAAATACTCATTTTGCATCTTTTTCAAACAACAACTCAAGAAAAATATCTCAGCCAAACATACCATAACATTTCCACAAAACCACTCAATTCTAAGAGCAGAGTTCTTTTAATGAAGACATTTAATAAAGAGCATAATTGTTTAATAGGAAGAGCCTAACATGCCTGGTAAGATTTCTTGTTAACTTGTAGAAGATAATAGCTAAAATTTTCAAGGATTTCTTCTCTGCAACAACTTCAATAGCTAGATCTCCCGACTACCTTCTTGTTTCCATAGGCTCAGAGATAGCTCGAAGGCATTCAAGATTACAATGGGTCAAAAATAGATTTTCAGGCTCAAAAGAGCAACCAAACGCAGAACAAAACCAAAAAAACCAAATGACCAACAACCTTCACAAAACCCACTTCCTCTCTTTCCTAAGCGGTTTCTTCGCTGAAATCAATGCCATTAAATGCATTGAATGCTCTTTTCCCTCTCTTTCCTCACGCCACCGCCAATTCAAACTTGGCGAGTTTCCATTCAAGTTTTTGCATGTATTTTAAATTTAGCAGCGATGTTAGTTGGACATCACACTTTCTTTTTATGCCTCTCGCCAATCTTGGCGAATTTAAGTTGTAAGGACAGAAATAAATTCACCTTAATACCTTAGATGCCACTGCCACCAACCTTTCTTTTGCCATGTATCCCATAGGTTCCCCTTAGGATTAGTAATAGTTTAGGTCCTCTTATTAATAGTTAGGTTTCCACTTTAGCTCTTAGGCCCTTAGAATTTATCCTAGGTTAAGTTACAACCTTTTAGATTAAAGTCCAAGTAGGTTAGAACGTTACAACATAAGTTAGAGCACAAACCACAATAATTCAACAATAGGTCCCGAGTGGGTCTTGCCACCTTAGGTCAAAGCCAACGTAATATAGGACATTTCCGTCCAAGGCTAAAATATTTGCCTCAATATCCTTATAACGAACCTCTTACCTTCTCATGCTATCCAACATTATAGTTTATGCATCCAGGAGATCAAATCTTACCATTGGCAGCATGATGCCAAGTAAGAATACCTGAAACCAGGTTCTTTACTATTTACAACAAAACCCAGCTTGGTTCCAAAATACATTTCTTTTAGAAAGTCAATTAACAAGATGACAACAAAGAAAAACTGAAGTATACCTTGGATCAATGGAATTGATTCAAGGTGTGTTGTTAACATATATATATCAATTATGAAAACAATTCTGTAGGTTTACAACTTGCGGATTGCAAAGTAAAATGATATCATTTCCCATTAAACAGAATCACAGTAAGCATGAATTCAGAACAACAATACTTACTCATTGCAAACATGATTTTCAACGTCGAAGGAATACACCTTCCTAAGACAAATCACATGTCAACATTTGCAATATCAAAAGGGAAATTCATCGTAGTAACCATCATAATCAAGACATTCTAGAAAGAAATAAAATGCCCCAAAGAGAAGAAATGAGTGCCGTGTAGCGTAAAAATTCCCCGGTGTAGTGAAAATGAGTTAAAAATAATTATTTAATAAAAAAAATTATTATAGCAGATAGAAGAAATGTTAGAATCACCATGGAGGTCATAATATGCCCAAGGGGTAACATGGCAAGTTAAAATGGCTAAATATACCCCTCTAAAGTGGGTTAAATTATCATGATCAGTTCATTTGTTACCACACCCTTACCAATGTTTTTACCATGAGATACCATGAGCTTTGAGTGAGATGGTGAGAGTGCAGACCCATAGGATGCATGCTTACACCATTCGAGAGTATGTACGGGATGAGGATAATGGACCATTCATGAGTAAAACATCCATCTCTATCAATTTTAGCTTTTAAATGCATTTATTAGGGTAGTTAGTAGGTTAGTTTTTCGTGCGTGCGCCCGAGGGTGTGTAAGCATCCAAGGGCACGCACAGAATAAAAATGTATGTACGCACAAGTGTACATGTCAAAATGGTGTATGCACACATGTGCATGAACTAAAATGGGCATGCATACGTCCAGTGGTTGGAAATTATGTGCGCCAAGGTGTACACATGAAAATGTTAGTGCATGTGACCAAAAGGGTGCGTAGGCGCAAGGCGGGTTCGGTTAGATAGGTTGGGATCGCACATGATAACTTGAGTGTGTAGGCATCGAGAGATGGTGTGCACATGTTCTAGGTGTGCACATACATTATGTTTTCGATGGTTCTATGATTTACCTCTACACTCTATTAGATATTTCAATCCACTAGAAAATATATTCTTGACACGTTTTTCTATTAAAATTGGAACTAAATATAATATGAACAAATGGATAAAATGAAGCAAGGATCCAATGAGCATATTAGTGATTATGTTTTTGTTATAAGAAAAAGCTTACCAAAATGAACAATGTATTGGTGAATCTGAATTAAAATATTTATTTATCTAAAGTCTCTTTCCTCCTAAACAAGAATGTGTGTTTTTTTATTATTTTCATTCTTTCGATAATTGATGTCATACTCTTAAATACCATGAACATAATTTGAAAGATTAAGTATGATGAGGATAATTTATATCAATCTAGTAATAAATTCTAAAGTAAATATTCCTTTAAGAGAAAATATAATGATTTTAAGCCCACTTTGTTAATGTTGTAATTCAACCAAAAAGCTTCAAATATATCGTATATGGTGCATCTTTACTAGATTTCCATATCCACCTCATATCTTGTTTCCTAAGCTCATTAAAAGCAATATGATTTATCTTCCATCCCCTCTTGAGCTAGATCCTAATTGTCCTCATGGTAAGAATTTTGATAAGAATGCACATTGTGATTATCATAGATGTAATGGACATTCCACTGATAGATGATTTAAGATTATACATTTGATTCAGGACTTGATTGATACTAATGAGCTCAAATTTCCTAAACCTACTATTTCTAAATCTACAAATGACAATGGAAAACTCAATATTTTCAATGATCCATTACCCAAACATGAAAAATAAGTTCTTGAGTATTCTTGTAATCATACTTATCATGTAGTTCCACCTCCATCATCTTCTAATCATCCTAATTAGTTTCTTTTTAGTAACACTTATATTCCCCCATTTGTTATCACTTTCATTGATGGATTTTTATGCTTATTTTTCATCACATAGATTATACATTGATGCTTCTATTGGTATTCATGTTGTTAACAATGTTATGGTGCATCCTAATTTCAAATATAATGCATGTTCATTATATTTCCTACAAGCTATTGGATTTCCATTATCCCATATGACACTTAGATCACCTACTTCTTGTGGGCATGTGATTCTCCCAATCACTATTGGGCCTCTTACTATCTCTATGCATTTCTTTGTTGGATTTGAGTTTACACATTATGACATGGTCTTATGAATTCCTTCACTTATTTTTTCTAAATTTGTCTCTTCCATAGTTCATTTATGTCTTAAGTTCGTACATGAGCATCACGTTGTCACTATTTGAGGCATCCCACCACAAACCCCTTTATCTTTGGCACCTATCACCACCACATATTCAGTTTCTACTACCACTAGTGCACCTACTTCTACACCTATTGATGATGGTCACATGGCTTTGACATACACTACTACGACATCTAGATCTCTTACCACTCCTAGTGTTAGTTCCACATCTTCACCTAGATATTTTTCAACCATGATTTTTCTTCTAGACAATGATGTATTTATCAGTCTCATAGCCCACCTCATAGGACTAGGTCCCCACGTAGGATACATGTTACATGTGGTACATCTCATCACACTTCATGGTCTCATTCCCCACATTCATAACACAATCCTATTCCACACATCATGACATGTGCACTTTCACATAACACTAGGTCCTTGGATCATGTTCACATATGTTCCTATTTAACATTAGTATATAGTGGGCCCCCACCCTCTCCCTCATTGGATAGATTACTATTGCATTCACAATTTAGGGGCATCTAATTCCCCCTTGCTACTTGATGATGCACTCTTGTTCTAGCTTCAAACATGACTATTAAGGGCACACTTACAAACATGAACTTCACCTTGCACACATACACATTAGGTATAACATTTATTCCCTTCCTAGTAATAGGATATCATATTCTAATAATAAAAATACATTCAAATAGTTTCCAAAATATAAAAAACATTATATTAGATCTTGTTTGGATTTATCCTTGCTTGTTTACACTATTCCATGTTGCATTTTTCCTATCATATTAGCTTGGTTCATACAATGCTCTATAATTTTACATATACAGATGCATTTTCACATGGTACTTTAAGGTGAATGCAAACTATATAAAACTTATCACATGATGCACAATGCTTGACATTGTTCTCTAATAGTCCCATCGAGGATCTTGGGAGAGTGTACCTTCCATACATTTCCATATTCACATGTTATCATTTAAATATCTATCATTTAATTTATATGTCATTCAACTATACACTTTGTAACATACTATTCATTATTCTAACATGTTAATGGGTGCTTCATGTGTAGCATTTATCTTGTAAGATTACTTCCAACCATGGTTATCTATTTTGCTTGTGTCTTATATTCTATGATTGTGACTTGTTTGTCATTGTTTATGGGATATGCCCTATGATTTTTAGATTTCTTGTATGGTATTAATATCCTCAATTGTTTTGGGACATCCCGAGAGTGGTTTCCAATGTATTAAGCTAGCTACTATGATTTCCTCTTGATGTGTTATTACATGTTTGAATTATTTTTATTGCATTATGTTATGATTAGTTATCACTAACTCTTCTTGATAGTATTATTTCCATTATTTTACACGTGCCATGGTTGTTACCATACACATACCATATTCCCATAGAAGGAATCCTTCTTTATATGTGCACATTATATTCGTATCCTCTCATTTAGGCCACACTCGCATTGATCCATCTCATGTACCCAAAAATAGGAGGCAACCATCGAGTGATTATATCACACTCAATATTTAGAAATTAGAGACAGAATGGGACATATAATAATTAGACATAATAGGGACTTGGAAATTGGTTCGAATCGGACATGGGCCATAAATAATAAAGGGACATGATCACCCATATAATATAGTAATGGTGGGTGTTATTGTCCCACATGGGTGATTTTTTCCTGGAGAATAAACATACATTTGACAGTGGGAATAGGTTTTCAGTGACATTTTTACATAAAATCCACTAATAGACATTCAACTCCAGTTGACTATCCAGCTAAAAGGAACAAAATCAATAACACGTTTCATACTTTGGGAAAAGGAAAGTAAATGATTTTCTATCTCATTTCACATTTTTCCTACCAGTATCTAAATAAGGAGTGACAACTAGGGAATATATAGGGAGAGTGATATGCATGGAATAGAGTGTCATCTATGGCTAGCTACCATTTGTTTGGTGACCATCTGTAGTGGTACTTATCCATGGAAAAATCATCATGTATATAGGGAAAATATGACTGCTCTCTCAACACTCTTCCCCTGGCAATAGGATGCCTAAAACTTAAGAGTATTCACATCAGCTCAGAAATTAATCACTCCTACCCCATCGAACTATCTCCAAAGAAAATTTCTACAAAGAAATAATAAATAAGGAAATTCTATCCTTTCTCTCTCAACATTTAGGTGTACTTTATCCTTGATTCACTTGTTTATCTTATACATTTCTCTTCTGATTTACTCTGTAATTTAAAGTTCAATTTCATATACTATGAATATTGAATACACTTTTATTCTTTTGCAGGTTCATCCTTATCCCGGAGAAAGGAAAAAAATGTAACAATGAGAAATCTCATGCACAAAACACTTGGGAAAATTCAATATTTGGTTACAAATGAAGGTATCCTTTTCACTATGTGCACAAGTCACCCTTAGGGTTTTTATCCCCTCTTGGAATTCGTGATACATATCCTATAATTTCTATTCAACACGTTATTATCTATAATCTTCTTTAGATCTCTAAAAGTACACTCCTCTTATCTGCTTTATGCTACCGAATATTCATTCACCAACTTAAAGTGGGGGAAAATATAAACACAATATTATAGACATATTGCTATTACATTATTCTTCTAGTATGTAATTATGTGTGTGACTCCTAAGAAAGAAAACTAAACATTGGTAATACTTGTTTGTTTTACAATATTGTTTTATCTATCTATGATTTTGTCCTCTTCTTTTTGTAATTATCCCTTTACTTTTGGGCATCACACAATTTGTTACTTAGCTAAATATTTCATTATCTATCCTTTGAGCTTTATGGATATAAGCACCCAATAAGGGACAATAGTGGCTGAAAATATTGTCCCATTATGTGTGCTTCTATCCCTTTGCTTGGTTCTTATATTTTAATAAATGACCCATCACATGTTTATCCTTTCTAATTTTTTATTGATCACTTTGGGTCATATTCTATTTTTTTTAAGGTCAAAATTAAATAAAAGGAATCATATATATACACACAAATTATTAATTATTCTAAGGGAAAACTAGGTTATTACTCTTTATCTACTACTGGGAAAAAAAATTAATAACTTGAGGAATGCATTTGTGATTCATTATTCACTACATAGGAAGGGAAAATTATGAATTCTATGACAAAACTTATCTTTGGGGATAAGTAGTTGTATCATGTTATCTCGGTGTAACTTGTAAAAGGGAAACCTAGATTTAAGGGACAAAATTTCTATCACACAAAAACTAGAACTACATTGATATTGAAATGTGGTGCAATTCTTAGTGACAATCACATTGGGGTGTCTATCAAGGTCATTTTGACTCAAGAATTTGCATATTTTATTTAATCTAATATGCACTTGATTCTTGTGTAGGTAGATAGTGTTTGTTTTTAAGGAAAATACTTGGATAAATAAGAATATTAGTAGAAAGAAAACACCAAATAAAACAATATTGTAGATAAATGATCACAATATGTAAGTAGAATAACTTATCCACTTTGAGGGGGAAACCTGCCAGACCATGCAATAAGATTAAAATTCTCAATTTGATGATGAACTACTACCTACTAACCTCTATATATACTATTCCTATGATATGGCCATCAGTAAGGCCGACCCACTAATGATAATATAAAACATATGAAAAATATACATCATGATAAGAAGTTATGATAGCCACAAGTCAAATATATACATCTAATGTAAGATATATGATTAAGGGAGTAGCATGCCCATCCCCTTTGAAGCAACATTGTCCCCAATGTTGAGAAGTTGTGGATGCTATTATAGTAACTTTGTAACCTCCCAAGTTGATCAAATACTCAGTGATGACCCTTGTCCTCAATTACTTAGTGTGTGTTTGAAGGATGCATTATGGTTCCAAGATGATTCTTCCCTCCTCATCAAGCTCAAGTAAAATTATTTGGGTTGATACCTTCTATCCAATTACCTTCTTCAAGAAAGATACATGGAAGACTAGATGTATTTGAGTGGCCGGAGGAATTTATAGTTTGTATGATATATTTATAACCTTCAGAACAATTGATAAGGGCCATAATACTTAGGTGAAATATTGTTATCCTTTTTCTATTATTTCAAGGACATTTTCTTATATGGATGTAAATGCAAAAACCTAATCACCGACTTCAAAATGTCTTTCATTGTGATGTTTATCTTCCTATTGCTTCATGTGATTTTTGACATGTCCAAGTTTTCCCGAGACTAGAAAGTACCTCTTATTGGTGTTGAATATACTCTTTAACTGCCTAAACCCTTATTTGGAATTTCAAATATGAGGTGATTGATGGTGGATGGTACCCATATAATGCCAAGAAAGGAAAGATTTTAGATGAAGTATGAAATGATGTGTTATACTACCATTCTACCAATCGTAACCATTAGACCCATCTCACTTGTTTATCTAAGGTAAAAAAATAAATATATCCCTCCAAGCACTTGTTTACTACCTCTATTTTCCCATAATACTGAGGATGATAAGATGAACTAAAAGTTATTTGCATGCTCAAACATGAGAACACGTTAGTCTAAAATTACTAGTAAAAATAGGGTCTTAATCACTTACTATAAGTTTTGGTGTCTCATGTAGCTTCTATCTATATCCATGAAGTTTGTTGGTAATGTACTCACAACAAATGGATGTGATAAGGAAAAAAATGGGCACATTTGGTGAATTTTTCCACCACCACCATGATTACATTTTCCCCTTATAATTTAGGAAATCTTGTGATGAATTCCATGGATACCTCTTCCCACCTTTATCTAGGAGTAGATAGAGGTTTTAAAATACCCGAGGAATTAATTGTTTCACCCTTATTTTGCTAGAAAACCATACATTCTGCCAAAAAAATTGGACATCCCCTTTTATCCCTTCGTAGAATAAATCATGCTTGATTAAATGATAAGTCTTTTAAGAATCCAGAATTCCCCCTACTGGAGAAACATAGAGATAAGATAAAACCATATTTTTAAGGGTTGAATTCGTACATAGGTATAATCTATCTTTGTACCATAAAATATATCCTTTCCATATACATTTTTCTAACATGTTTGGATCTTTTTGGACATTATGAATGAGATTTTGTGTACTTGGGTCTTATTTTCATTTAAACCATGTATCCTCTATCCAATCCTTCAGTAAATAAATATGGCACACAAAAATGCCTTAGCTGATTCATCCTTCCGAGATAGAGCATCAACAACTACATTCATTTTCCCTTTTCTTGTGTATTATCTCAAAATCATACCCCAAAATTTTTGGACCCATTTATTTTATTCTTCAGATAATAAATGTTACTCTAAGAAGTATTTCAAACTATCATGATCTATCTTTACTTTAAAATGTCTACCCATTAAATATGGTTTCCATTACTTCACTGCATGAAGTATGGCTAGCATTTCCTTCTCATAAATTGGTTTTGATATATTCTTACCTTTGAACTGGTGGATCTCAAAGGTAATGGGTTGACCTTATTGCATGAGTACTACCCCCATACCATACCCTGAAGCATCACATTCAACAATGAATGTTTTGGAAAAATTTAGGGTGGCTAGAACTGGAGTGGTGCACATGGCCTCATTCAACTTCTCAAATGTCATAATATCTCCCTCATTTAAATGAAAATATTCATTATTCAATAAATATGTGAGTGGTGATACTATGCTGCCATAATTCGTTACAAATCTATGATAATAACTTATAAGACCCAAAAATCCTCGCATATTGTTTATTAAAGTTTTGGGAACCTTCCATTCAAGCATGAATTTTATCTTGTTAGGATCCACTTTAACACCTTCATAAGAGACAATGTGACCTAAATATTCAACCTTCTTGACTCCAAAATAACACTACTTAGAAGGCTTTGCATAAATTTGATGTTGTTCAAGATTTTCCTTGACACCTTATTTACATGATACAGTGTGTCCTCCTATGTTTCACTATAGATTAAGATATTGTCAAAGAACACTAAAAAAATTCCACACAAATGGATTAATGATAGAATTCATGAAAATTTTAAATGTAAATGGTGCATTTGTTATTCCAAAAGGCATTATCAAAAACTCAAAATGGCCTTCATGTGTCCCAAGTCTATTTTTGAATATATTCATCCTTGATTCTAATCGGATGATATCTAGAACAAAGATCAATTTTTGTAAAGTAAACAACACCATGCAACTAATCTAGCAAATCATTAATTATAGGAATAGGAAACTTAGCTTTGACTATGTACTTATTGAGTTCCTTGTAATCTGGACACATGAACTAGTTGTTATCTTTTTCCGTACCATCACTACAAGAGAAGAGTAAACACTATGACCATGATGAATAATTCCTTCTTATAACATCTCTTATACTATTTTATAAATCTCACTCTTTTCATATAGGGTACCTATAAGGTATGATGTTTGGTGGTTGAATCCTTAATACTCATTGGATGGCATGGTCATGGTATCTTTTTGGAGGTAAACCCTTTGACATATCTTCAAACACAATCGAGTGCTCATCTATAACTACTTACATATCTGAGGGCATAAATTTATTTTACTGATGTGATTCCAATGAAAATATTTGTTCAATAAACCCTTCTACACATTTTTAATAAATTTTTGCATCTAGTGAGATCTCACCAAATGTGGGGACTTTTCTCTTAACCCTTTTAGTTTAAAATTCCTCCCTTCTAACTAAAATCACATGAAAAACTCTTGTAAATTCATTTCAATGGTTCCTAAGGTGGTAAGCCACTAAAATCATAACACAATGTCTTCTCCTCCCATGGAAATGGCATACATAGGGCTAGTTAGCAAGTAATATCCCATGGTGAGATTAATGTTATGGAATTTTCCTGAACAACTAATAGTTCCCCCATCAATGATCATTACTTGACATTCTAGAGTTGGATAAACAAAGCAGTTCAAGTGTACCACCAACTTATGATTGATGAAGTTATGAGTACTTCCTAAATCAATCAAAATTGTTACCCTTTATTTTTAAGAATCCAACCAATTTGAGAGTTTGGGGAGTGCTAATACCTAAAATTTCATGACATGATATCATTGGTTAGGGATCTCCTAATTCCTCCTTTGGCTCTACCTCTTCATCTTCTTCATTATCTTCTTCTTCATTAGGCCCCTCAATGTAGAAAAACTTATTTTCAACACACTTATGTCCTGGTCCATATTTGTTGTCACAATTAAAACATAACCCTTTGGCTCTCTTTTCTTCAATTTGTTGAGGTGTCAGTCTAACTGGATAAGGGAATGATGGTGGTAAGGTGCTATGATCTCTGATATTAGTGACAATTTGTCTCCTGCTAGAAAGAAAATTTTCCTCTTCCCTACGTGCCATGATAATAGAATATGAAACCTTATGAGGATTAAACATACACACCTCATTCTCAATGTGTTCCTTAAGACCCCCAAGAAATAATTCATTTAGATTCTCTTCAGTAATATTTTCCACCCACAAGGAAAGGTTTTGGAATTGATGAATATAATCCTTGACTGATCATGTTTGTCTTAACTTTTATAATTAGCTAAAGTAATTATCTGACACACTATAACTATAGTGCAATTATAACTCTTCGATGAATACTATCCATGTAACATTGAGACCACTCTTTTTCCTTTGAGTACATAACCATCGATACCAAACAAATTGGTCAAGTTCGAGATACAAAGATGCCATGGTAACCTTTTGTCCCGATGGAATATGATGTAGATCAAATAAATTATCCATTTGGTTAATCCAATTGAGTGGATATTTTCCATCAAACTTATACATTTCCACTTTCATAATCACGTTGCAGTCCTATAGAGTGTTTGTATTTGGATTGGGTATCCTCAAGATCCACCCTGGCTAGTTTTTCTATTACTTTAACCGAAGATCCACCTTTGTTGATATGAGTATGATTGATTTGTGGTTGATTTGGAAGAATATGATGACCCATTAGATTTGAACTGAATTGGTGAATGAAATCATCCAATCATTTTTCTATCTTTTCTACATCTTCTTTGTTGGCCATTCTAAACTCGAGGTTTCACATCTCAAACTCAATTTGGCTTACTTTATGGTTTGTTGAGGTAAACCCTATCCCCGATGACTTTTTATTTACCCCTTCTGACTCTAACTCCTCAACTATTATCTCATCATTTTCTAGGGTTTTACCTAGAGTGATGGGATTATTTTTTCCTCTTATGGAAGGCCCCGCCATGATGCCCCAAAATGGTAGGATTTAGGGATCAAGGTCAAAATTTAGGGTTTGGAATTTTGATATGAATTCAACTAAATATTAAAAAAATTAAATAATGAACTCAAATTAATTTTTATCCTCTTTCGAAATGTAAAGAACTTGGAAAATACCCACAATTTGTAGTTGATAGAGAAAATTTATCAAAAAAACTAAAATTGATGTAAATTTTGCAAAACAAGTCAAAATATCTTGAAATTTAGAGAGGATATTACTTGATTGATTTTTCAACACCCCAAAAAAATTACAGAAAAAATTCACTACCAAATTGGAGATATATTTGATTCTTTGATACTAGGGTTTTGACAAGATCAAGCTCTGATACCACTTGTAAGGAAATTACTTGGATAAATAAGAATATCAACAACAATATAACACCAAATAACACAATATTGTAGATAAATGATCACAATATGCAAGTATAATAGCTTAGCCATTTGAGGGGGAAACCTCCAAACCATGCAATAAGACTCAAATGCTCAATATGATGATGAACTACTACCTACTAACCTCTATATATACTATTCCTATGTTATGGACATGACCAAGGCTTATCCACTAACGATAATATAACACATATGAGAGAGATACATCATGATAAAAATTTATGATAGCCACAAGTTTTCTACATACATCCAATGTAAGATATATGATTAAGGGCATAACATTGTTTTGCAGTACATGTGAAAAGGAAAATCCTATAGTAAATTGGATGCAACACAAATAAATTAAAGGTGAAATTATCATTCATTTAAAGAACCGTAGGTTTACTCTTCACCAAGACAATAGATCCTAGTTTGGACACTGTCACTAGGAAATTCTATCCCCTTCCAGTGATTCTATCTTATATAACTTTGAGATCACTATTTTCTAGATGAAGCACATATAATCTAGACTGATCTTGTTCCACCAACCGTGCATCCCATATTCATTCCAAACAATGATATCAACTCACTCTTACTCTTACTAGTTGTACTTGTTCATCATTATGTGTTGGTATAATTCATATTTCTAATATATCCGATTTAGTCCTATATATATGCACATTTATGATAAGATAATATATGCAAAAATATAATATAGAATGGGTTCCTCCATACCCTCCTTATGTGTTACATAACCGAGTAGGAGTGTGTATTATGATGAGATAAAGATAGGGAAGTGTTAGGAAAATAAAGTATTTAGTGTGAAATGGTTTGGATATTTGAATATTAGGAATAAAAGATTCAAATATATTATTTAGTGTGCATTATGAGTTGTAAAGACAACTCATAATGATAAGTAAGGTTGATCGATTTAAGGGATTGAGAGGGCTATCAAAGATAAGCTTTGACTCCTTCAATTAAGGATCAAGCTATTGTATTTATATCATCCCGAATGAATGAATAAAACATCCAAGAGTTATTTTGCATAGTTGTTGTCTCCTGTAATTCATCTCAACATATGTTTTCTTGTTTTCTCTGGTTGATCTCTTTTATCTCGGTATTAGAGCAATGGCCACGTATTCTTGCTAGTGTTTTTTTTAATGTTTCAATGGTATTGGTGACCATGGAGGTTTGAAAATCCCAGGCAGCAAAGCATGGATCCCAAAGACGTCCCCTAATCTCGCATACGATGTGCTTTGACTCCGGCGTACATCCTCTCCGCCTCTCTCACTATCCTATCTCGGTCATTAAATTTATTCGAGCCGACAGATCAGTCTACGGTCTCGTATGTTTCCTTTAAGATCCACATGCTCGATTCATTACCCACGACCAAGGCTAGAATTTCAAATTATCTCGTGCTACCAAATCAAAATTTACTGACGGCTTAGCTCTTTGAGGCTTGCTCACGACCACGAGTTTGAAAGGGTTTTGATCTGGTTGCGCATCCTTCCCTTTGTGAATCTCATTAAATGAGATTTGAATAAAAAAAGGTTTATATACTTTAGGATATAGATCTAATCTAAAGTCTATTTATTTTTATTTTTATTTTTTGTTCTTCACATATTACTCGTGTTAGATCAATGATTTATAATATAGAAATATATATGTAAATTTAAAAATTAATTTGTCGTTATTACTTTTTAAATCTATATTGTAAAGGGTGCATTATCGACGGAGTTCGACACCCATAATGGAGATCCCGTTAGACAAATTTAATGGATTAAACTTTCACACTTGGAAAGTTAAAATCCAAATGCAACTTATGAACAAAAACCTATGGGGGATTGTAAGTGGAAAAGAAACACAACCAACTGATGCTACTAAATTACTAGAATGGCATAGCAGGGATGACAAGGCAAAATCCATTATTGGACTTGCTTTATCAGATACTGAATTACACTATGTGGATTTAGATAAATCATCACTAGAGATATGGGATCTTCTTAACAAAACATTTGGGTCAAAAGCAACAAATGCTAAATTTTCACTAAAATTGCAACTCTTTAAACTAAGGATGAGTGATAGTGTGACAATGTCAAGTCACATTAATGAACTAAGTTCCCTTTTGAGACAACTCGTAGAAGTGAAAGCTAATGTAGTAGATGAAGATGCAAAATCCATACTATTAAACAACTTGCCTCCAAAATACAACAATGTTGTATTTACATTAGGAAAATGCCTTCTCAAACACTTGAGGACATGATTTCAGCTCTCCTAGCGAAGAGAAAAGAACTGCAGAAGACATAAAAGAAGAAACTACTTTATTTGTAAGGAAAAAGAAATACAATAAATTTCTTAAAAACAAAGAAGAACCAAAATGCTTCTACTGCAAGAAAAAAGGGCATACAATCTTGTATTGCAGAATTTGAGCTAAAGATTTACTCAATGGAAATCTTAAGCCAAATGAAGCAAATGTAGTTAAAGAAGAGTCAGAGAATGAAGAGGAAGACCCAGTGAAAGAAGATCCTGACTACAATTCTGAAGATTTTCTGTTCTAAATAAACTGACTGGAGGCAGGAGGCAAAGGAGGAGGAGGTTGATCAGCATCTCTTGTTAGTCACCAACAAAGAGATTGCTTCAAATGTATTGGTGACTTCTATTTCAGTTGTGTGTTTTCTTTCTGTTGTAATAATGAACAGTGGATTATTCCTGTTCACGATTGTAATCAATTTCCTATATGAAATCTCCTAAAAATGGGAATATGATGAGAGCTAAAAATAAACTGTAAACAACATGATCTTTCTTGGTTTGTGGTAAACCACTTTGAAAACCACTTCCTTGGTTTGTGGTAAACCACTTTGAAAACCACCCTTCTCTGGTTTATGGTAAACCACTTTGAAAAACCATTTCATTGGTTGATGATAAACCACTTTGAAAATCATCCAGGTCATGAGTCAGCATCAGGCGACAAGTTACAGTTCAAGATAAGTTTTCCCCATGTTCACACTAAGGGGGTGATTGTTAGGAAAAATAAAGTATTTAGTGTGAAATGGTTTGGATATTTGAATATTAGGAATATAATATTCAAATATATTATTTAGTGTGCATTATGAGTTGTAAAGACAACTCATAATGATAAGTAAGGTTGAGTGATTTAAGGGATTGAGAGTGCTATCAAAGATAAGTTTTGACTCCTTCAATTAAGGATCAAGCTATTGTATTTATATCATCCTGAATGAATGAATAAAACATCCGAGAGTTATTTTGCACAATTTTTTTTGTCTCCTGTGTAATTCATCTCAGCATATATTTTCTTGTTTTCTCTGGTTGATCTCTTTTAGGAAGGATACTCATGCCCATAAAATCTTGTATCTATACCTTAAATTATGTAATTAACTGGAAATGAAGTTAAATATTAATGCCCCTATAAATTTATATGACTTGTGTCAAATGAATCTAAAACATTGTAAAACAATTGTATCTATAATTAAAAATTAAAAATTGTAGAAAAATACAATGTTTTTTTCCCGTAGAGTAGAAACATGTAGGAGGGTCAAGAACATATGTATGGTCCTAACTATTTTACATGTTTTAAAACCTATGTAATTTTTCCCAATTTTTTGTTTAAAGATATTATTTAGTACTTGTGTCATGTGTGACAACTTGTACCTTAACCCAACAAATTGTATTTAGGTGTGGAATATACCCCAATGAATGCCCCTTTTTTGAGGCATGTGTCATAAAGCATTTTATCATGTATCTAAAAATAAAATATGTGTATCCCTATCTAATAATTTTTATAATCTATGTAGGGTCACATAGAAGGTTGTAGTGATTTTCACCGAATCTAATTCCTCCAAAGGGTCAGCACATAGTGGAAACCATGGTGTAACATGTATAAAGACATATCAATAGTCAATTGATAAAATAGAAGAAATGGTATGTAAAAAAGAGTCACATAAAGGTATAGAGCCACAAACATGGAATACCCATGGTGTCATAGGGAAATGAAGGCACTTTGATCAAAAACAAGAAAAGTAATGTCATGCAAGAAAGGCCTAGAACTAAAAACATGTGACACCCATAGGGTCATAATATAATCAAGGAACTTATTTTGCATAAAATTAAGCATCCAAGTAGTAAAATAAATAATTAGAAAACATTTATAACAAATAGTGATGTCAAACAAAGGATAAAATAATCATAGAAACTAATAAAGAAGCACATCAAGTAAGATATGTCAGCGTTGAACAACGAACATGTACGCATTATATGTAATCAAATGTAATGAGGAAAAATAAATAATTTATAATGAAATATTAACACTTGTATATAATGTATATAAGATGCCCTCAAGTGATCCTAGCATTTCGGAAGGGATAGGCCAACACCTATTATCATGTAATGCCTTATGTGTGCCTTGCATAAAGTTTAATATACCTCTTGAATGCATATTTATAAAGATTATATAGAAAATATATGTTATATATCAAATAATAATGACAAACAACACATGTAATGTAAAGTGTTAATAATTATATGTATTTGTATAGGTACCGCTTTTGTATTTTTGTAGATATTTGATTTTTTTATATTTTTCAATTTAACCATGTATAAGAGAGAGGGGTGTCATAAGAAATACCCAATAAGATTCATGAGGAGGAGATTTGGATCCCGAAGAAAAGGGGGCTCGTGCCTCAACTGCTCCACATAATGATGCTCATGCACAAGTTTTGCAAAAGTCCTATTAAAATTATAAACTTTCAAAAATAAAATGAGAAAATACATAAAAGGATAACCAGGTAGACTAGATCCATAATAAGCAACATATGAAGAAAAATACCTATGAGGAAGATTATAAGAGAGAGAGAGAGAGAGAGAGAGAGAGAGAGAGAGAGAGAGAGAGACTAGAGATAATGCATGCACTAATAGAAAAATGAGGAATCCTATGAGGGAAAGTGCCACTATAAATAGCATGTGTGCTATAATACCTATGAGGAATCCTATAGGAGAAGTAGAAAATGTATAAGGATGATGAGGTAACTTAGTAAGAGAAGCCTCAAAGGTAATACCTCAAATTGTGATAAATAGTTGTTGGTGAATAAAATTGACACATTGGTGTAATATAGATGGAACATCCCTAAGAGAACATAACCAAGGAAGACCTAAACACATGTCACCTAAGCTAAGAGTAAAGGCCACTAGTAATGGGACTTGTGCAGTAATAGAGATGACAATAATAGGTAGAAACACATGTATAAATTTGGGATTAGAATTGCATGTGATTTATTTTTTAGTACGACCGAGAGAACGAAGTAGCTCAAAATTTATTAGATTATGCTTGTTATGTGGATCAACTAAAACATTGTGTATATGTACTTTATTAATAGATGCATGAATATACAAAGTATATAATATAATATTTTCATCTATATCGAGGCATTAAAATTAATAACCAATAGAGAAAGTGGCATAGGAATGATAGTGTCAATCATTGCATCTAATGGGTGACCATAAGAATCTAGAGGTGGTAACACATGATGAGCATTATGCAATTCCAAAGTAGATTTATCAATGTTTAGATTATAAAATGGATCATTGAATTTTTAGATTTGCATTATCATTAGTAGGCATATAGGATTCATTAGGATCATCTCATTGAATTTCATTTATATCAATAAAATATTTTATAACATGAAAAATCTTGATACATCAATCAATAAGGTGGCCAATACATCTATGATAAACATAATAATAATTAACATAAAAAATCTTACCATGAGGTTTACTTGCATCAACCTCAAATGGTGGAGGGAGATACATGATATTGTGCTCAATTAATTATATAAGCATGAAATGTGAAGCACAATGTAACTACATAAATTTCCTTTGTATATTTTGTAAATACAACTTAGTAGGTTGATCTATCATGTTAAAAATGTCTTAAGTAGTAGCCTTATTTTCATTATTATTTTCTTTAAATGTATATTTTCTTGTCAATTTGGCATTAGATGATATAGTAGAAGTGATAGAAACATACTTCATATTATTCATAAATAGTAACTTGGATTTGGTGTTCTTTTAGTGTATGACATAGATGATAAAATGAGGCAAACTTATCAAATATAATCGATTATTACAAGGAGAAAGAAAGTTTTGTGTAAAGAGTTCTTGAAGTTTTTATTAACCAAAATATTGTTCATTTTAGTAAGCATAATTGAGTCGCATAAAACCTAATCAATGATGTTCTCATTAGACCCTTGTGATATTTTAGACAATTGATTATTAGAAACTTTTTCCCCAATATTTATAGATAATTTTGGAATAAATTGATTTTGCAAAGTGGTAAAATACTACACATTATGTGTGTGGAGAACATAAAACCATTATAAATAAAATTCCTTGAGACTTCTATGAAAATATTGGTATGTAACTTTCCATTAGATGTATAGTCAAAGAAAGCAATGTGGAACAATCAAATATGATTTGTGAGTTCACCCTTACCATCATAAATATGAATCTTATAAAAAATAAACCCAAGAGGTGGAGGATAAGAATAAACTTCTAGTGCAATTGGGTTATTAATTAACTGAGTAGAATCCTTATCATGAGAAAAATTGGATGCACCTTGTTGTAATTGTAAAGTTTGAGCTTATAAAGTGGGAACAAGGATTTCAAGAGCATGTGTGTTAGAAGAAGAATCATGTGAACCACTATGATTATATGAAGGAATAACATCAATCATATGAATGGAAATATATATACTATGTGTTATAATATTAGGTGCCCCCACAATCGTAGGCCTTTGTAGAAATATGATATGTTGGTATAGTACAAGAGGGTTGAGGCATCCCAAAAAGGGATTCTTCATTATACTTATGATAAAAAGAAAGTTCTGAATTGAGAAGAATCTTAATAATAGGCTCAATGTGATAAGGATTTATATGAAGATGTGCATGAAATTTAGATCATATTTCAACTTATTTTTGGTCCATAGTGTTGTCCTCATCATGGTCATAATCATAAAAATGATCACTATTTGTTACAATGTCATACAATGGTACCTCATGAGTGGGAGGATATAGTATATACATAATTCTTGATATGGTAAATTAATAAGGAGCCATGATGTTACAACACTTGTGAGTAGGAGGATAAATATCAATATACTCGGTGGGTTGGCTATTAAGCTGATTGTTGTGTTTAAAGGGCATAGGAATGAAGTATATACAAACTAAAATATATTGATAGCTTTAAATTCCTAGTGACAAGGGAAACCTTAAAGAAACTAATGTCTTAGTAATATATTTGATTCGAGAGTTGGGTTCAATAAATGTTTACACCCTAATTAAATTAATAATATTATGAGTGCACTAGAAGATGATGTAAGGTTTGTTACAAGGGGTTATTCTGATTAATTAACTTCCAACATATTGTGAAGAATTATGATGTTTTTCAAAGGATCAAATAACCTAATCAAAAGGATTACATGCCACTTAGCCCAGTACTAGTTGTGTAATAATTTAAGAAATGGAGGATAGACTTCTTATGACCAATCCATCCACCTTATAAGAGGTATAAATCTAGGTACATAATTCTTGCAATAGATTATTTTATAAAACGGGTAAAATCCACGGTGACACCCAATTGTGCAACAAGATATATAAACAAATTCATATAACCACATAAATTTATTTCCATCAAAGAACTTGATTTATAAATAAGTTGATTAAGGTTCTTACATAGAAATTTATAATTGTGCATCATTAAATCACATCATACCACCCACAAGAAAATAGTAAAATAGCAGCAACCAAAAAATTATTAGAAAGGATATTGACAACGATTTGTAATGTGCAAAGAGACGACTGGGAAGATAGAATACCAATGATATTATGGGACTATATCATTAACTATATGTGCAACATAGGATAAACCCCATTTCTAATAGTATATGGGATATAAGTAGTTATTCCCATGCAATACATTGTGTTAAATATGATCATTTCCATAATAAAAAGGCTAGATGATAAAGAATCTAGAGAGAAAAAACTACTTGAATTTACAAAGATGGAGGAAAATAGAATGACTTCATAGTGGATTCGAGAAGTGCATAAGAAATTTCAATAGGCTTGACATGACAAAAATATTTTCTCCAATAAATTTAAAATAAAAAAATGTATTATTCTATGAAATTATATTTAGAGCACATCCAATAAAATTACACATTTGTTGAAAAAGACCTTATGTCATAAACCACATAAAAAACATGGCACAATAGTATTGCGAGGTTCGTGGTAATGTGTTTCCGAGAAGAATTAATAGATGTAGGATTCAGGAATAAAATACATAGTTATGTAAAAACATAAACAAAAATAAGTTCCTCTAACACATAGTTATAATAAGATTGTAAAATCCATGCATGTGTGGTAGTTAGAATATTTTGTATATTTGATAGTTTTTGGTTAAGTGTGTGTAGGAGTAGTAGGATCAAGAAATCAATGAAAAAATTTATAATTGAAAATAAAAGTTTGTGAAAGAGGGAAATAAAATATTAAAATTGGAAGATTCAAGAAAATTAAATAAGTTCGGGAAAATTTTGTAGAAGAAAAGAAAAAATAGAGAGGAAAAAGGGAACAAAACAAATTCAAACAATGTATATAACTTACCAAATCAGATATATTATACATATGGGCCATCAAAAAAATTGATTTTTAGCAAATGCATTGAAGAGGCAAGTCATTGGATCCAAAAGAAAGTCCCCAATGGATAAGTATAATTAAGAGGTTAGATCAAGTCACAAAAGGATGGAAAACCAAGAGATCATAGAGATAGAAGATATATGGAGAAGATAGATGTAGTTTCCACTCCTCTTGATCTTTGTTTGATAAAATTTCCTTTCATATTATAAATCTCATCATATTACTCATTGTACATGTTTCATTCATTTGGGGTGCATAGAATCTCAAGATGTTCTAGAATATGGATTACTTTGTGATTTTGAGTTGGCACTGTGCTAACCTTATGATCGAATCATTAAGACATGATGTGGTTGATGGTATTTGCCATTTAATGTAGATGGTTATATCAAATAGATATTTCTTGTGTTATTTTTTATTAGATATCTTACTTTTTATGATGTCAAATTGGTATATTATGAGAATTCTTTAACTTGTTGTTGAATAATAAGATACATGGATATTTTTGTGTTTTATTTCCTAATTTAGCGGTTGTAGAAATTAATATCATTTTGAGTGGATATGATGTGTGCATTGAGTGTGTATATGGTGAATAAACACCTAAGATCTACATGTGAAAAATAAATTTAAACACACCGAGGAGGATGAATGGGGACTAACTCCTGAAGCTCCTTATCCAACATTAGTCACCCAGCTTGGAAATATGTGGTTTTGGGTTATGTTTATGGTGATCATGTGTTGATTTATATTTTTTATTGTCATGTTGTTACCCATCTTCATGGTATATTTAACCTAAACTATTTTATTTAGTTGATTCATTGCTAAGATTATTTTGTAATTGGGTTAACGGATTATTGTTTTAGGTGCGTTTTTATTTATTTCAGGTTGTTGGACATTTCTAATTTTGGTAATTTCGAATTTCACCTTTGAAACCACTTATGAATGGTGTGTGGGATAAGTAAAACTTTTCCCACACTCCCAAAAACGTCCCACACACCTATCCATGGGGTAGATGTACTATTTGTCCATTTGGGGGCCGCTCATAATGACCCCATAATAAGACTTAGAAACCATTCAACCACTTTGCATTTATTTTGGTGCAATATATTTTGTGTGGATTGTAATTTTATTTTTGACTCATTGAATTTTTATGTCATTTCTATGGAAGATGATTTATTTTGGGTTGTTGGTTTTGTAAGATTTTGGATTCAGCCCATGTGGGCATGCTTTTGGAATTAATATTTTGTTGGGAAATTGTTTTCCTTGGGAACTTATGATGTTTCCACTTAGAAAAATATTAGGGGTGTTCATTTGAGCTTTTAATATTTAAATAGGTTTTATTTCTCATTTTATGGGAGGTGTATCGACCTAAGGAAGTATTGTTGGAATTTTCAAAGTACTTGAAGATTGCTTGTTGATTTGAACTTGAAGGGACATGATGATTAAAATATTTGTTACCTACCCTTTTCTATTTTGAAAAGTGTTTGTTTTATATTTCTCCATCTTGATGGAATGTGTGTTTTATTGCTCACTTGAGCTTGTATTGAAGTTTTAAGATTGTTATGTATGTGTTATGCACCCATTATGGGTCTAACAAGCATGTATGTGAGAGTGAGGGAAAATATGGGTCATGATGGAGGGATAAGTGGAAAAAAAAATTGAAGTAAACCTTGTATAACATAAAACGAAGGAACCAAAGGGATGTGGGATTTGTTCTAGTGGAGGGATAAGTGGGTTATATACCAAGTGGAGGGATAAGTGTTTAATTGCATGCTTGTATTTGTTTTAAGTGGAGGAACTAATAACTTATACCCCATCCCTTAGTGGAGTGATAAGTGGTTTGGGATGACCATATTTCCCTCTTGTAATCCATTGATGGCTTGGTAGTGTGTACATTGTGATTTTGGAATGTAAATTTTTTTCTCTCTTACATCCCTATCTTTTCCAATTGTTGGTTGATGAGTTTTTTTAAAAGTGAATGTGTGTATTTGTATTAGGATTTTACTTTGGTGTTCCAAACTTGGTGTTGACCTTGGAGTATTCTCAGGAGTTGAGGGATTTTTGGGGCAATGGGGAAGAAATTTTACCCATTGCATGGTTGGGAGGTGAATGTTACCTTCACCTCCTCTTTGGTGTGTTTGGATGAGTGGATGGAAAGTAGAAGAATTGGGAAATAATTTTTGTTGTATTTTTACTTGTGGGAATCCCATTTTTGTTGGGATAGGTTGTAAATGATAAAGTGATTAAGTTTATCAAGTTTGTTATTTATTTTTGCATTTTAGAATCATTTGTAAAAAGAATGTAATGAAAATGGGAAAAGTTCAAATTGTAAAAAGTATAATATATAGTGTTGAGAAAGTGTTATCTTTTGCTTAGTAAGGAATTGGTTAAACAATAGTGCATTGTGGTTTGATAAGTTCATATTGTGGTGTTTATTTCATTCGTGTGGAAAGGATGTTTTTGTATCTTACTTGATTTTGAAATGAGATAAAGAGGATGATACCTTAAATTATATGCATCTATCATCGTTTTCCTTTATTACATTCTATATTGAATGGGTTACACATTATGGTTGTATAGCTCATTTAAAAATATTTGAACAAGAGGTAAACTTACTTTTATATTTTAGTGATGGAATGAGTGGTTCAAATTAGAAGTTTTCTCTACATGTGGAATCACTACCTCTAGGAAGTTACCTCTTTCATCTTTACTTCTTGAAGAGTTTAAAAAAAAGATCTTATGGTTGAATATGATTGACTTGATAAATCCTTATCAACCGCTTGTTCTAGAAAAGGAAGTTTTTATAGAAACCTTATTTTTGTCTTCTCTTATAAGTCTTTTGGATACACTGATTTATTCCACATATAAATCCAAAATATTCACTTTTAAACTTATGAAAACTTACCACATTTCCAACTAGCAAGTTGTAGATGGATTAGAGATAATTTGTAAGTAGATTATTAACTTTTATACATAAATGGTTCCATTGTAAGCTTCTTATGGATATAACCATAACTTACACACACACACACACACACACACACACACACACACACACACACACACAAGTTTTATAAATATATATACAAATATAAAAAGAGTTTTATCCACACACACGTACATGTTTGTGTTTATAGAAGGAAACAAAAATAAATAAATAAAAGTTAAAAAAATTAGGGACCACAACTTAGCCACCTCTACATACCCCTCTATGGCCTTGGCCTCCCTCGGTGACCCCCTCAAATCCTAGCATCCATTTTTCAAACCGTGGCCACCACATATGGGCATGGCCCTTCTTATACTTGACTCCTTCTTTTAACAGGCCTACTGCCACATTTAGTCTGTTTAACCATGATTTTAGCTCCTTTTCTGACCATATATATATATATATATATATATATATATAGATCCATTTCACAATACGGTCATCCCATTCCCATTTAATTAAACATACAAACATGTATATGTATGAGTATACACACACACACTCTTCTATGGAAAACTTGAAGCTCTTTTATCCATAACCTATAAAAACAATGAGGAGAAAATGAGAGGAAAATGAAAAGGAGAAAATAAATTTTCTTGCCAAAATATAAGGATGTTTAGGGAATTTTAGAAACCCTATAAATCTAGGGTGGAGAGAGTTTAAATCTAAGGGCTCAAATTTATCCCTCCCCACTTGTCCTTAAGTTTATTAGTCAAGGTAAGTTAAAACAAATACTATCACATAGTGATTTTATAAGTGGGTTTAATTAATGTAATGTTCGCAAGTGGATTTGGTAGAGGTTAATGCAGGTTGACGATTGTAAGTAACTATTTTTTAACTTTTGTAATTATAAGGATTAAAAATAATATAATAGGAGGTGTTATCCGAGTATTCCCTCCAATATTATTTTAATAACTTACATTCCCATTTTGGACTTGGGTAGTGTAAATATGTCAAAGCAAAGGAAAAATAATGTTGAGGATATTTCATCTCTACCTCCCTAAACCTTTCCATTTCTTACTTAACAAATTTCATGTTTTGGGTTAAAATTGAAAAAAAAAAAAGCAGTCTATGTCAACCAAATCGACATTTTGGGAACACAATGAATTGTTCCTTTTTTTGTGTGTTCATTGCATAAGCAACTTGACTAATGATGAAAAGTGGGATAGGATGGGGGTGGTGTTGTGGTTACGATGGAGAACATGGGAACATATAGAATGTCCCTACATCTGTAATTCCTTGATGCATCATTACATGTGATAGGAAGAAGTTGGAGAGAGGAAGTCGGGTGCATCAAGTAAGGAGGTCTGCATGACATAGTAGGAATAGTTCCCAACTTCCATGAATTCCCCACTCAATCGATTTATCCACCCCAACACAAAAAAATAAAATTAAATAGGTTAGTCATGACCCACAAGGAATGGTGTCATGTTTCCCTAAGCTCTAAAATTCTCATGATGGCCATATATTTCTCTCCAACCCCAAATTTGATAAAATTTCTATTCTTGGAAAGGTCTCATCATGAACTTTAGTTTGACATGATAAAATTTAGTGGGAGAAAAGGGAAAATCATAGGTATAGAATTGAAAGTGCATTTTCAGGTAGCTCAACCACCGAATTGATGAATTATGGTGCCTATACCTTCTCCCACAAGAAAAATTACATGGGTAATGGTCTTGTAAGGGTGCCCACACTTGTTTTTAGTGATTTAATGCATGTTTTTGGTGGTTAGAGGTAGAAATCCAAATTTCAATATCTTTTCCCCTCCTCTTTCTCTCTCTAATTTTCTATATATTTGATAATGGTGCTCATTTGTAAAGGTTCTACCATCCGAGAATACAATGGCATCATTTTATAGTTTTTCTTAAGCATTTTTGAGTTTATGGCCTCAAATTTGGACTTCTACAATGTGTTTTCACCTTATTCCTTCATTTTAATGGATTGTGCAACCTTATAAGGCAGTAAGATTCATGTTTTATGGCTATTCTCTACCCTACCTTATGTTCTATTCAATTTTATTGCCTCTTCATTCATTGCAGGTATGTTGTGTATGTTTCTCCACTTTTCAGGATCTATTTTTGTTGTGTTTTGCATGAAAATGGAAGGTAAGGTGTTGTCTTGATCTTTGGCAGTAATTTTTCCATCTTCATCATCATTACCTTCCCATATTTCCCTCATTGAGAGTGTTTTCCCCTTTTCTTTGTATTAACACCTCTCTTTAGCTTAGGATTTCCTTTTTATGCATCTCCCTTTATCTCTAGTCCAATGTGAATGCTTAGATTAGGATTATATAGTTTTATTTCCAGATGTAGGAGTAGTTTATCATTATAATAGGTAGAGGAACCAACCTTCTCTGGAGGTCTATCTCAAGCAGCAAGCTCCTCCACTTGGAGACAATCCCATTTTACCCAAAAACATTGATTTCTCATTCAAGACAAATAAGAGGTTGTTTTTTTGCGATAATAGGATTGAAGATTTAATAAGTGGTATCCAAGACAATATTCCATAGTAAAATAACACAATTCGAATGATTAATAAAATATTGAAACACATACCCCAATGTGATTGGTTATCGCCACATTTGTCATTTTTTGTTAGATTTAAATAAATGCTTCCCTTGAACACAACCATTTTAGCGGAAATTGATTTAAATTTTCCATTATCCTTATGGTTATTGGCTTTTCCCATTTAACCAATAATAACACCACATGATCACACAATAGGAGCATTTGCTACAACACGTTCCCATGGTGTCATACATCGGTACAATGAGGCACATTCAATCATGTAAACACTAAAAATGTACTAATTATGTTTAATCCCTTCAAAAAATATTCCATAATTTTACAATTGACTTGACTTATTTTGAACATTTTATTATGGGTCATTATAAATTATGGTAAAATAAAAACACGATGCCTAGTGAGAAACCAAATCTTAAGAAACATTTGATTTCAAAAATATAATTTCACTAAAATTCAAGTACTAGATCTCTATATTGCAAAATAAGTAAACAAGGTTAAGAAAAATGATAGACCCATTTACAAACCCAATCACCCAAAGGTTCAGGGAATGATGGAGGATAAATATATCACATTTTTGGCAGAAATGATGTAGAGAAGTAAGATATGGGTATTAAATCAATACGGTGACAAATAAAATGGATTGATCCACCACACCATGAACTCTTTGATAGGGACAAGCAATATTAGAGAGCAGAGAGACCCACAAAATATGAAGCAGGAGGAGGGAAACTTCTAGTTAAGGATCCATTATGGGGAACCAACATTAAGAGTCTCACAAAGTTTCCATACTTGGGATACCACCCAAAGATGATGCAAACCATCATAATTTTCTACAAAAATTATGGGATATGGTTCAAGACATAAGATATGGTTCCCATCAATTTTTTTATAGTAGTTTGATCCATTAGGTTACCTAACAAGGGAATATCCATGTTCACATACAAAAGTACCATAGTCTAACAAACAATGACAACTACATATAGGAATCCGCACAAGGGAAGGGGGTCTCTTTGCAAGTGATTTTCAATCATTCAATGATATTTTTATTTAAAATAGTGGTAGAAATATATTGAAACCTACACAGGGGAAGAAAATAAACATATCTCGACATAGTTGAGATAGTCACAAGAATTTGGAAGAAAGATAAAATAATTTAACTAGCCTTAATATTTATCCCATGAAGTAAAAAAATACACAACATCTTAATAAAGCTACTAGAAAAAAAAATCATGTACTAAAGGTTAATTACTTTGTTATGTTTTATAGATTGGAGATCCCTTAAAGTAATTATAGAACCGGATGATGTGTATAACCTAGATGAGTGGTTTATGTATTATGTTCCATTGAAAACATACACAACATTTGAGGAGATTTAAAATATGTGACTATGGTTGTGAAAAATCAATAAAACAATCAATAAAACCCATAGATACCAAAGAAATTTCACACATACGCAACACTATATAGTGAGTTGACATTTTTGTTTGTTTGTGTCATAATTCACTCGTAAGGTGATATAAATAATCGACCCAAGAAACTACCTTTCATCATTGATATGGATACAACTAAGGTGAAATTGAGTAGGTAACACAACATGATTACCACATATTTTCATCCATTGTGCACTAAATAACCAAAAAAACCATTAGCATGAGGCTTATATCCCACCGAAACTACAAAAGTAACATCTAAGGCACAACCCAAAGGACAAGGAGAAGCACTTTGGGTAGAAATCTAATAAATAATTAGAGGGAAAATAAAAGGCAATTACATATCCTCGACAAGTTAAAATAAAAGTGGAAAAATATCCAATATTTCCCAATTGGTTCATAAAAATGGAATTTGAAAAGCTGGATGTCGAAGCAATGAGAAAAATGCATACCATTACGCTAGAGAACATGGAATCAAATATGTATTTTTAAAAAGAGAGGGGTCAGATACCTATAAATCCATAAGGATGGTATCGTCATTAACTCACAAGATCATAGATGAAGACATGCTTAATTTTCCACATATTCCACACTCATTCATCATCAAGATAGAAAGTGGAAAATGTAATACAAGACCAATTAGTGGTTAATATTATGGAGGGGAGTTGATATAAAATGTAAACCATGCCTCAAAATTGTTGACCTAGTTGACATAGAATAAGAAATCCTAGTGACACCACAAAAAGGAAAATATCATAAATGAGCCCCTTCAGTTAGTGCATAGATTATGTCTTAAAGAACATATGAAAAATTTGGGTTGGGAGTTCATTAAAAGAAGGGAATAATTTATAGGAGAATAAATAACTTAGGAATTATAAGTGAAATAAGTATAAAATAAAGTTTTACAAGAAAGATAAGTTTGTGTGTAAAAGAGGGAAAACTCAAGACTCATAATAAAATCAAAATAACAATGCTAAAGAATGTTGGTGAAAATAACAATAATTATTCCTTCTCCTCTCCATTCTCCTCAAATAAAATATAGTCCTACAAATTATACATGTGAAGAAATAAGTTTGGATTTGAATAATCCAAAAATAGATCCAACAATACCCAGTGTATGACACCTCTAATGTAAGTACTGCAAGTTACACAATCTATAGAAGTAGAGGAGCAAAAGAAGAAACATGAAAAGGATCAAAAGAAGAAAGAGGAAGCATAAAAATAGGGGGAAATAACGTCAAAAGGGAGTAAGTTGCTAAGGAATATCTCAAGAAGGAAGAAGAAGAAGTGAAATTGTGAAGTAGTAAGATGAACATTGTGTAATAAAAAACAGTATAATATGACAAGAAATATAAGGTATAAATTAAAGTAAAGTAAGAGGAGGAATAACAAAGGCATAAGGAATAAGAGGAAAAGATAAAAAAGGAAGAATAAGAAAAGTAGAAAGAAGTGGAAAATAATAGAAAGGAAAAGGAAAAATAATTCAAGAAGGAGACATAAGAAAGAGAGGATAAAAATAAGAAAGTTTAAGAAGAATAAGACATAGTTAAAGCCATTGCAAGGCAAGAAGAAGAACATGATCGGATTTATGAAATATCAATAAATAACACAAGTAAATACTAAGGTGCAACAAAAAATAAATGAATTGTAATTTAATAAACCAAAATATATTTCACAACCTATAATCATCCCTTAGGTATAACCAAATCATTTGGTAGAGTGAGAAAAATCCAAATGACAACACCGTGGAGATTATAACCACCACTCATAGTCAATCACCATAGAAGAAGTTACAGAAAGAGACAAAAACATTTTTGTGGGAAATACAATCAATGACACAAATAAGAAAGTTTTCTCTCATCCTCCCATCCTCTCATGTGCATTTACACAGATTACTTAGATAAGTACAAAAACAACAACATCACAATCTAAAATCGATATAGTGAGGTAGATCTTGAGAAACTATCACTATAAACACAAATTAATAGATTGCATATTATTAAGTAAAAATTAGTGAAATTACAATCCAAAATGTCTATAAGGAAGTAAAATTGGAGTAGACATTACACAACCTAACATCACAAATTGAAGATAATTGTCCTCTACTTATCATGGAATCCATAGGTGACCGGTATGAGTGAGAAAATTCAACCGACCACCTTGGTAAAATTGCGGATAATTAGCAAGAGTAGGAAACTATAAAATTTTGAAGGCTCAAGTCACTCAATATTAAAAGGAAGTAAAATATGTAGTCCTCATATTATGCAAGTATATCAATCTACTCCAACAAGTCAAGCACATGCCGATCAAATCACATTCAATTTCTTGTATTAGAATACATAGCTACAAAAATACAATGAGAGAGAAAATGGATGTGTAGACCTTTGGAAGATGATGTAGGTGCAAATTATTGTGGAGATTTATGACCACGATGTGGATAAGGATCTACAAGAATCCTTGTAGGATTAAGAAAATGTCATTGACAAACTCTATGAATGGGAGTGTAGTATGTCGTGGAATACTTTTTCCTAGGTGTGAGCACAAAATATGAGGGATAATTTAGAGGGGTTGATTTGAGATATATATAATTCTATCACTCCTTATGATAAAATTGTAGAAAACATAATTTTATATGCTTTGTTCAAATCATGAAAACATTTTCGCAATTCTACTTATAATTCGAAAGAGTAAAATAATCTCCCATAGATTGGAATGGTTACAAAGAAAACCTGAAAATATTTCTATCCACTTTGTGAAAACAATGAAGAACACCCAAAAATATATCATCCCTCATATTATAATCCAAACAATTAAGGCATCGTAAGCAATACCACTTTCATCTAGCACTCTAACAACACAAGTACTTTTAGTGTAGGTTATTTTCCATGTATTTCTTTTATGTACTTGGATTTCCTCCACATAGGTGATTCATCATGCTTAGGTGTCCTAGGGTGTCATTATGGTCTTACACGCATCATAGAGGGTCATAGGAGTTACATTTGACCAAATATTCTGGGAATGTAACTCCTACATCTTGACCACTACATTTGTGGGAGAGTTACACACCCCACTCCTATTTGTACACTCTTTGATCTTGAGAAATGCATGGGATTTGAGGATTTTTCTTTGCACATCTTTGGGTTTTGGAGTCTTGTTTCCCTTAATGCATGCACATTTCTTTCATGGTTGAGTTTTTATTTTGAATATTTAAGCCACTCCATCCCACAATTGAGTGCAACTCCTTGATTTACATGGATTCCCTCTAGGTCTTCATCCTTCCTCCCTCCATCATAGTATCAGAGTTTGGGGATCCGAATCATTTTTCTCACTAAGATTTCTTATTACTCTCTGCCTTTTAGTTTCATGTGTAAGCTCTAAATATTTCTTTTTCTCTACTTGTATTTTCAAGGGTTCTTATTTTGTGTTGGGTGTGTTCCTTGTTATTGTTTACGGTGTTCGATTCAACAGAGAAATTGCAGGTTTGAGGTGCTAGTTCCAAGTTTTTGAAGGGTTGAAAGAGCCACTTAAGGAACAACTCCACCCCATGTCATCAATCTGGGAACTGATTTTTCCCATATCTCGCTCTACATTGCCTTGAAAAATCATTCCTCTGCATCTACTTACGACCATTTGCACCGCTTTGACTCTCGGGTTTGTTCATGCATTATTTTTGGTTTCTCTGTTTTGATCGTTAGCTTATGTTTTTCCTCCACCAACCTACATTGTTCTTGTTTCTTGATCTGCTCATGCATTAATGGCTCACTGCATATACAAATCTACCCGCATTCAGCCTTGATAACTCGTGCTCGTGTATGCATTTTCCTTGATAGGATCCTGTCTGTGGTTTTATTACTTGGTTTTCAAAGTTATTTATTCCCTGGATGCTAGGTCCACATTGGAACATCGGATCGTATTTTAATATTTCATTTTCATTTCTACATTAGAAGGTCTCATGCGTTGAATTTTGGATAGCATTGTCTATGTTGGTAACCTTTCCTGCGTGCACTATCTGTGGCACTCCTTCTAAATTCGGAGGCTCATCCCGGTGCTCAGCAGCTTCCCATGGCGCTTTCACCCGAAATTCATCTAATGCAAGGAGGTTACACTAATCGGCCATTACAAATCACCCGACGCTGGATCTCGCCCAAGAACTTTGATCGATTATTTTATCTCTATGATCTCACCGGTTTATATCCTAACGTCAATGGTTTCCCAACCGCTTGTTCTCCGCCACATGGAGACTTCTTACAGCTTCGATAGTTATACTATCGTTTCAATGCCCAACCACCATCTAACATGTGGCCTCAACCCCCTGTCGACCTAGAGCAACTCTACCATTTTCCACCAACTCAGTGCTAAACTCCTTGTATTGACATGTAGCTCGGCCCGACCTCAAAACTCAACCCGTAGTCGTTCACCAACCGAATCATTCACACAAATTCGACTAGACCCAACTTAGGTAGCTATGCTCCTCAACCGGCTTAGTCAAAACCTTGCATTAGCTTGGTCAACACCTATTGCTTTTAGTATTGTTTGGAGGTGAAAACCATCCATTTTAATGTTTTAAGGTGAAAAACATTCATTTCTTGGCATTGTAACAATTTTGAATTTATATTTTTTTGTTAATCTATGCTCTTCTTATGAATTTCAAAGACGGAGGGCAAGGTTCGGGATTAGCAGGAGGCCAATTCCTCTCGTAAGAAAAACAAACCCTATCTAAAATTTGATGTTGTTTCCAACAAGTACAAATAATACCCCCTTTGCATGTGTTGTGGGAACTTTTAAAATCTATTTGCAATGCTTATTGGGTTTTTCCATCATTTGTGAGAATCATTTTTGGCTATAACTTTTAATGAGTTTCTCAGTTTTAAGCACTTCTTTAGTCAAAATTGCATGATTTTTTGCACACTACATGATGGGATTGTCATTTTTTGTAAACACACTACATTATAAAGTGCCACATTTTGGGGTCATTGCACTACTTATTTGGGCTTGTACTTTTTGCACTAAGTTATAAAGTTCCATCTGGGATCTTTTTGGGGTTTATCCACACTATGGAGTTCCATCCTTATTTTTTTTTCTCAATTATGAGAACTATTCGACATGGAAGGAAGGCATCATCAAATTACACTATTCATGGTTTGATGCCCCGCCTCCATGGTCTCATTTTTGATCCTCTTAATCTTGTATGTAAGGATGGGTGATTTGATTGTACTAATGAGGTCTATGGCCTTCTCGGTATTACTATTTATAGGGATATACAACATTTGTTTAAGCACATTGAGTGTCCTTTCACCGTCTCGGTCCATTATCCGATAGTTTCATGGTGATACTTGCTTCACCATCTAAGATCAATGCTTCCCTAGACCACTCTTGTGCTACCATGGATTCTCCCCTTTTCACATCCCTTCCACTGATGAGTGTTCCTCTATTCTTGTTGCTTCCTGAGAGTCCCTTGTTGACAATGCACATCAGTACCTTACTTTTGAGACTACTCACACTATTGATGCCACTACATAACTCATTTTTGACCATGTTCATGCTTCCATTCACTCTTTTCACTCATGTTCCATTGGAGGCCCTTTCTCTGAGACAGATGTGACCATTTCCCTTATGCTCCTTGCATATTGATTTCTCAGTTGACGAAACTCTCCCTACACTTGTTTCTTTCATCGAGTGCTATGTTGCTATACCTTGGCCTTCTAGTAGCTATCCGTAGTTGTCTTCTCTTCCTACTTCATGTGTTGCATTGCATGCTTCATTTGAGCCATCACACATCTTGGAGGACCTATCTATCTCTCATGTTGGGATTTCTTCCCTAGGGACACTTGTCACTTCCACCATTTCAGAGATTCTTCATGATCCACCTCTTCTTGTGGATCCCTTTTTGAGGGTCATTGGGCCCCCCTTCTTCTCTCTCTCTCTCTCTAACATGCACACTATCATGGCATTACCTTTGTCTCATGTGCACTCTTTTCCAAACCTATGTCACCTTCCAGTTGTAGATCGAGTCATATTTCAGAGTACTATAGGATTCTTCTTTATTCATGGAGTGGGCCGACTTCCAATGCTCCTTTTCTATCCTTCCCAAGGGCAGAACATTGTTTAATGTAGGAGGATTCTCTTCATTCTTGGCACGGAGGACCACATCATCGACACACTTCTTAGAGGACTTTCTTGTTCTCTCTTATTTCTCTCTCTACTGGAGTATGATTATATTTGGGTACCTTATCAGGCCATGTTTCTAGGACCCATTTCTTCTCCTTCTTCTCCAGTCTTCTTGAGTGAGTTTGTCTCTCTTTTGGGGGGAGTTTTTTTCTCACTGGGTTTTCTCCTTTCACTCCACTTTTCGAGAGTTTCTTGCACATAGGTACTTAATCGGCCTTGTTGTTGGGACCCACTTCTCCTTGTTTTCATCTGTGTGCCCACCTAATTTATGCTTTAGGAGGTTGTTAGTGTAGGCTATTTTCCATGTATTTTTTTATGTACTTGGATTTCCTCCACATATGTGATTCATCATGCTTAGATGTCCTAGGGTGTCATTATGGTCATACACGTGTCATAGAGGGTCATAGGAGTTACATTTGACTAGCTATTCTAGGAATGTAACTCCCACCTCTTGACCGCTACATTTTTGGGAGAGTTACACACCCCACTCCTATTTGTACACTCTTTGATCTTGATAAATGCATTGGATTTGAGGGTTTTTCTTTGCACATCTTTGGGTTTTGGATTCTGGTTTCCCTCAATGCATGCACATTACTTTCATGGTTGATTTCTTGTTTTAAATCTTGAAGATACTCCATCCCATGATTGAGTGCAACTCCTTGATGTGCACAAATTCCCTCTAGGTCTTCATCCTTCCTCCCTCCATCATGGTATCGAGCCTACCTCAACCGAGTAACCTAAGAAAAGAAATATGAACACGTGTGAGACAATTTTATGGTAAGTAAAATTTTTTAGTAAAAACTATGGAAATTTGATTAGATATATGTAAGTAGGCCCACATGGATTGAAAAATTGAAAGATAAATTTACAAGTGATTTTCTACATATTAAATTCCTAAATGGGTGGTTTTTTGTAAAGAAAATTAATTGAAAACCCATCGTGGATGTTAATTAATGAATAGAGGATGAAAATTGGTCAATAAAATACTTTTTTCCAATGGGGAGAAAATAATATTAGTGTGTAGCGCAATCAACAATAGGAAAAGGCGAGAACAAAAATCATAGTACCTTCTAGATTCTTGAATTTTATTTTATCTTGAGATAAGACAACTATTTAATTCTCGGTAATTGTTGGGAATGTATAGGGGTTAAAAACCAACCTGGGATATAGTTTTGATATTGTTTTATATTGCACAAATCCTAATATATATACATAGTGTAGATAATACAAATTATGGAATATGTAACACTCTATAAGTATAGTCGAGAATGTGAAGAGATTTTGTTATCATGGAATAGAATAAGAAGGGACTAGTAAGACAACAATCACATGAAACTTTATAAAAAATTGTAAGTTCATTACACAAAATTTTGATCTCGATCTTGATTCCACTATAAGGTTATGTCTAAGTTATTGATTCAATTATATAATACTAATCTATTATCGCATCTTCATATAAGTTTTTATATCTTTCCATAAGTTGTCTTCTCTGTAGCTATTGTGTTATTGTATATTAACTTTTGTTTTATAAGTTGTCCATTTTCCTAATAGTAATAAATGGGCTATGTTGTGTTTCTCCTATACTACAACCTATTGCACATCTTGATGAGTGATTCTAGGGACCTCTGCTAACAAAAAATCTAAAGGTATTGTCTAAGATGGACAGCTTCTATCCAAGTTTGCTTTTGGGTCCTTTTTGGTCATTGATATTTTTACTACTCGTATTTACTTTCATTTCATATTATGTGATTCACTCTTTTTATTCCATGTGAATAGGTTCAAAATTCAATGTAAGAGACCCTTATATATTCAAGTTTGTTAGGATATATGAATCATCTAGCTACTATCTAAAAACTAGTAAACACTATATAAGAAAATATCAAGAGCACATTATAAGGGGAAAATACTAGTATTCAAGAATTTTATGTTTACATATAATGGTTACAACAAAATCACATATACTTGGTATCATGTTATTTATGTTAAGTAAAAATGGAAATGATAGGAAAAGGGATCTATATTTGTAAACACCATTACACACACACTAGGAGAACCACATGAAGTTTGAAATATAGTGCATAACTCAGTTTGAATCACACAGGGTGACCACCAAGGTCAATCCAACTTAAGAACCTAGATTTTTGTATATAATGTCTATTTGAGTGTTGGTACATGAAGCTAGGCTATTTACAAATACAATTATGGGTAAAATAATCACATGGATTTTAAACATACACATAAGTAGTGTAGGCATAGATGAAGCATCATAGAATAAACTAGAAGCATGTAATAATAGGAACAAAACCACCAATTAAAGACTAAAATTTAAAATGGTTTAGTATGAAATTTATGATATGGTCAAGGAGGTACATAGCACACATGGACTTTCTTGACACATTATGATACCAAATAAGATCCCGATCGCTTGAAATTTTTTAAATCATATTCTAAGTCAAATAAGTGATCATTGTACCCTAAATTTGATCATGTTTTCTTTCTTGGATGTTTGTGAATTCAAACCCTAGTTTCTAAATTTTTATATTGGTTAATTATTCAATTATTCCTTCGATATAAATTCCTAAATTAGTAATCCACACTTATTATTAATTTTATGGTTATATCATATATCCCCAAAGTCAATTTGGTAAAAATATTATAGATTTCCATTATGGAATTTATAAGGCATATGTGAAGAAAAAAACTTTCCTTAGGAGTTCCCTAATTAGACCTTATGAGAGCTTGAAAACTTTGTCTCATTATATATGCTCAAATTTTTAGGAGAGGATTTGATTCAAAATAAGGTTAAGAATACCATTGTTGATATGTATGCCAAATGTAGAAATATAGTAGATGTTCATGAACTATTTTATGGAAATTATAAAAGCGAAGTGTTGCCCAATTTTTCATCCCTTGCAAAATTTGAGAAACTTGCACAAGTTATAGACTTGATGGATATTCGGAAGAAAATTTGAAGGAACCACAGATAAAAGAGCATCACCATGGAAGATTTACAACTACATTATTTCAGGGCTCTTCCATTTTCACTATCTAGATGCGGAGGGTATCCATGTGTCCCTTCGGTGCATTTTGGAGAAAGCACAAAGAATTGGGAGCCTTCAAGCATCAATAATTGGCCACATGGATAAAGTGCGAAAGGCAGCCCAAGTGGGCTAAAAACTCAAGATGAAGGATAAGAATGCGCAAGCCTCCACATGTCACCCAGGTGTAACTTCAAAAGAAGGAAGTTCCGTGGAATGAAGAAATGGCTTCGCGGCTGGATTTTCAAAGTTGCGCTACTATAGACAAAGTGCCACAAATTGAGGAAGTAGTTCAAGGCGGGCCACGGGTAATAACTAAGTAAGTCATGCCATTTGTATAGGCTACAAAATATTTTCAAGATCCAAGGGATACTATGATACAAAGGAATGATCCACATATGTAAAAATTGTGCAAGACTGGATGAACAAACCACACAACACAACAAAATGATGACTCTCCGCAGAAATTAGAAATCAACTGGATCTTTGATTTAGCTATCAAATATTTACAAATTCAATTAGATTTTTTGTTCTCTATGCAATCAAACCTAATTTCATGAGTCAAATCGAGGCAAGGAGACAAGAGTCAAGAAAATTCTCCATCACGCCAAAAGTTACAATTCCGGTGGCATAACTACTAGCATTAAATGTGGTATGGGTGCTCAATAGAAAATGGTGTGTAACAATGGATAAACATTGCAATGCCCTATCTCCAAGAATAAATTAATGAAGGTGGTTGGGACTGGTTGAATAATTTGAATTCCCTCTAATTTCTCCTCTTTCTCCCTTCCACGATTTTCTATATATTGTAGAACAATGCTCATTTGTAGTGGGGATACTTTTAGAATTTGGGCATCTTGTAACATAAGGCTTTTCTCTTGTGTTGCATGTATGTCCTAAGGTTGCATTCCTTGGATTTTGATTCATTAAATGAACGCATCTTCTTCTCACAATTGTAATAGTTTTGTACACTTTCAGAAATAAAGTATAAATCTTGTGGCTCGTTCTGCTCTTGTTTATTTTTATTTCTCTTCTTTCCTTTCTTTCATTCACAGATGTGTTGAATGTTTTATTTCCTGAATCTTTATCTATTGTGCATCATGAAAGTAGATTTTGGGAGTGATTTTGATCTGTGTTTGATATTCAATCCTCTTCATTATCACTACCTTCCCTTTCCTCTTATTTTAATGTATTCATCCCCTTATTTTTTCGTGTTATCGCCACTTTAGATTAGGTTTATGTTTTATGCATCTCTTCCTCACCCTGGTCACTTGGAAAGTTAGATTAGAGATAAATAGTTGCATTTCAATTCTTAGGAGAAATTTAGCATTAGGAAGTAGAGTAGAAGTCGGTATTCTCTAGAGGTTTATCTTAGTTCGAGTACCACAACTTGGAGACAGGTCCCATGGTGTCTCAAATTCCGAATTTCTATAATTAGGGCATGTGTGCACATTTGAGCTCCAATAGATTTAGAACGTTGGGTGGGACCTAAAATCAATATTTCCAGTTTTATCAAATTTCAGTGTGTATCTTGATAGAATTCAAATCCTTTAGAGGCTCTGCATTAACACATCTAGGGACTCCATTTAGAGTTTCAACTAGTTTCAGCAGTATTGGTGACCCAAACATGTTCCTAATTCATGAGAAGAATCAAAAATAGATATAGAACAAGACAAGAAGGCATATTTGAGTACTTGCAGTTATCTCTAGGCAGACAGAGAAGAGGAAGATAGATTTAAATATCTCCATCTCCTCCAAATCAAACCCTTTCAAAACCTCCACCTACTAGACCCTTCTTGCAGTCCACTAGAGTTCTCAAACCCATCAAAATGGCTCATCAACTGCCACCACCTCAAAATCCATTTGTAAAATTCACAAGAAGTAGTCCACTTGCTTTGAATGCCCAAAATCCTATTCCAATAGCTTTTTGAAAAATATTCCATATTTTACTAGAGAAAATCACACTACTCCAGTTGACCACATTCGGACATTGTAAATGTTTGTGTTATCCATGAAATTGCTAAAATTGATGTTCCAAAGAAAACTTATGGCTTCATCACTTAAAGAAAAATCTCTCTGAGGTGGTTTAGGAGCTTAACCGCGGGCTCAATTAGGAATTGGAACAAGTTATTCACAACCTTGTATAATCAATTTGGGGAAAGAGCTTATAACTTGTCTCTTTTGGAGTAGTTAACCACAATCAAGAGAGTGCCTAATGAACAAATGGCAGATTTCAACTTCAGATTCCAAAGAACCCGGACATAATCCCAGTTCTTGTCGAGCCTATAGCTAAAGGTGCATTTCTTTACTTTTTGAAAGCTCTTAACTCGATATATCTATTATGGTGCAATCCATGAGAGGTGTTACCATATGAGTAGCTTATGCATTAGCCATTAGAGCTGAGAATTGTTTAATTCAAGCTAGAAAATTATCTCCTAGGCCACCTATGTCATTATCCCCTAAATTTCCACAAGCCGTACAACCCTCCATTGCTCCTATCCCTCAACCAAATCTACACCTATGCCTTCCACATCACAAACCCCTACACAACAAAAGGAAGATGAGGAAATGAAATCTCTAATTATAAGCTTGACAAAAAAATTATATCCCTAGAAAAACAACAAGCCCAATCATATAGAAATTATCAAAATCAAGGGAAGTCTTCAAATCAAGGATATTATCCTTATAGAAACCAACATCCTAATCAAAGATATGCACAAAACTAGTAGAATAAAAGATGGAAAAACCAAATTTATCCCATTCCATTGGAAAATAATTCCTCCTCTGTAGGAACTTCCTACCCCCAATTCAAGACAAGCCTTAGTTCCAGTGTAAAAACATATGGTGTAGGAGACAGGGGTGGTTTTTTCCATGTAATCTACCTCATAAAAAATTGGTTGTGAAAGAGAAATGCATCTCCAAGCCTACATGATTCAAGGTGCTTCTAGTCAGCAAGAACCATTTATTGAAGCACCAAACCACAGTGTAGAAGAATTCCAGCAAGCCAGGCTTGATGCTAACCTCATATTTTTCAGAGCCAAGGATTTCTATGCACTCAACTCAATGTATGATGGATCTGGTAGACCTCAAATGAACATTGCGATAACATGTAGAACAAGAAAAGAATGCTAGAAACTCGTGTGGAAAATCCCCGTGGATCACAAAAATTGGTGAGGGGGAAAGGAAAATATAATGGAGGAAGGAAAGAAAATTTGCGACTGAAGTAGAAGAAAGAATCCATGAGAAACCATGGAGTGAAGTAGGAAATGTGATCAAGCATTCCATGGTGCCCGATAAGCTTGCCGTAGAAAAGGATGTTTTGTTTCAACAATGCCGCATGATCAAGAAATACCACAACAAAGGAAATAAATTAGTATGTCATAGATGTTGAGGTTGGCGGGCCTTCCATTCAATATTGTGGAGCAAATGAAAAATACTAATGTTAATGTCTCTATGTGGGATACATTGGCTATTCCATCAAAACATGATATCCTATGTGAAGTCCTTAAGAAATTGTCCTCGACGATCTAGTAATGCAAAAGACTCATGTTTTGGTACATGTCCACAAGAAAAGGGTGATCAAGTAAGTAAAAACATCAAAACCCCCTTTTACGTGTCTATAATCGTGGGTAAATAGCTAGTTCGGGAATTGTATGATTGATTCAAGGAATAGTACTTCTATAATGCTAAAGAAAATTGTTGACATCCTAGGTCTAAAGTATATTCCTATGTCTAAGGGTGTCTTGCAGCTGGATGGGTCAATTTTGAAATTCTCGGGGTAGTTAATACCTTGAGTTAACCTTTCATGCTTACCTGATTCTCACAATAACCCATGATATATTAGTCATATACTTATCACCCACATTTACAATTTGCATGTCTAGAGATTTTACTACTAAAGTAGGTAGCTATCTGTCTTGATTGGACAAACATGCTTTTAAGGACCAAATATGCCACAAGATTTACAATTCAAGTTGATCCTATCTTTTCCTATCACGTAGAATCATATGAACCTTCCCCTATCCAATCAAATTGTTTGATACAAGAACAACATGATCATATTTCAAGTCTAGAAGAACAACTTGCTCCTCCTCTCATGCCTAATTTATTATTTGATGAATGGGCTGAGAGAGATCACAAATTTGATCCATATTCTGAAGAGCTTAAATCTTATGAAACTGGTCTTGGCACCTATTGTGTCCTACAACAGGAATCTATTATGTTTGTGGTATTCAAAGATGATAAGAAGTCCATTTATAGCTTATGACGAATGTATTTTAACGATTCTAGAATAAGAAATGGAGTTGGGGTGGGTGTCGTACTTATTTCTCTAGAGGAAGAGAATTTATTCTTCACCCATAGACTGCAATTTTCCTGTTCCAATAATGTTGTGGAATATGAGGCATTAGTGCATGGCTTGCTGATTGCGGAAAAGAGAAAGATCAAAAGATGTAAATCTTTGGAGATACTAAGCTAGTCATTAACCAAGTCTCATGGATGATGTGCTACAAAGAGAAAACTATTTAAGGCCTACAGACATAGAGTTTGGGACTTACTGGAAATTTTTGAAGCTCTTAACCTATAGGTTGTATTGTGGAAGCTGAATAAGGAAGTAGATCAAATGGAAGCTCTTGGATCTCATTTTTCACCTACAGAGGACCTGGTCAAGGGAAAAATGCAACATATCAAGATGGTTGTGAGGCCATCCATACCGGATAATATGACCAGCTAGAAATTATTTGATAGTGATGAGAAAATTGTCCAATTCATATAGAATGAAGCTGAATTTTCTTCAAGAATGCAGTCTGATTTGTAGGACATCTATGGTGATCAAATTATTCATCTCAAAACAAATAAATTGCCAAAAGGATTGGTCACTCTAGAAAAAAAAATTAGTCTAGATGGTGAGTTCAAAGGTATAGAGAAGAGCATGGCGGTAAAACAAGAAGACTATCAGCCTATTGAAATTTCCCCAAAAAAAAAAATGCTTGGAAAGGTATGTGATTAGCATGAAAAACAAAATTTTGTTGCCTTATGTCAAAATTTCAGCAATGTGTTCTTGTGGGGTTGTGAATATTTAAAATAATTCAATCCTAATGTATCCCAACGATTAGATTGATCTTGATCTAACATCAAACCATTTAGGAAAAAACAAATGCCAGTAAACCCCAAGGTAGATCCCCTCACGAGAAAAGAATTGTCTAAACTCATTAAGGCTAACATTATTTTTCCCATTAAGTACTCCACTTGGGTAGCGAACTTGGTTCCAGTTAGAAAGAAGAATGGTGAAATCAAGGTCTGTGTAGGCTTCAAGGACCTAAATAAGGCCTCCCTCAAGGATCACTATCCTTTTCCATCAATGGAACAGATCCTAGAGACAGTGGATGGATCATAGAGATTTTTAATGCTTGATGGATATTTAGGCTTCAACCAAATCAAAGTGAAAGAAGAGGATCAAGACAAGATTGCATTCACCACCAAATGGGGAATGTATGCATATCAAAAATTCCTTTTGGTTTATCAAATGCAGGTGCCACCTTCCAAAGAGCAATGGATATCACTTTCAAAGGATATATTAATCAATTTATCCTTGTATATCTTGATGATATTATTGTTTTCTCAAAGCATAACAAAGATCATATCAACCATCTTGAGAAGGTATTTGAAAGATGCAGGGAGTTTGGGGTATCTCTTAACCCCAAGAAATGTAATTTTGCAATCCTTAAAGGTAAGCTTTTGGGGCACATTATCTCTAAAGAAGGCATTGTCATTGATCCAGAAAGAGTCTCTGCCATCCTTGCTCTTTCCTTTCCAACTCACAAGAAATATTTGTATTCATTCCTTGGAAAGGTTAACTTTGTTAGGCATTTCATACCTATCTTCGTAGGTTTGGTAAATCCACTCACACCGATACTCGTAAAAGAATCAGCTTTCAGGTGGACCGCAGAAGGGAAGGAAATATTTGAAAAGATCAAATAAGAAATAGCTCAAGCTCCTATGTTGATTAATCTAGATTACTCCAAGGATTTTATCTTGTATGCATATGGAGTTGATTCTTACATTGCCACAGTTTTAACCCATTCAAATGATCAAGATTTGGAGCAACTAGTAGCCTTCTTCAGCCAAACCTTTAAGGATTATGAGCTTAAGTATAGACATATTGAAAAGCAAGTGTTTTCCATCATACGCATCTTGAGAAAATTTAAAATCATGATTATAGCTAGTTGCGTGTAGACACCTAAACTCCGCTTACGCATGATTTAATACTAAAATTGCACTAATTATCCTCTTTCTTTTCATTTATGTAATAATTAGTGTTTTTCGCTAATTAGATAAAATTCCTCTTCATATTAGTTAATTAACGACCTTTATTTAATTAACTAGCCTTCATATCTTTAAGGATGTTAATTAATAACCATTCGTTAATTATTATCCGCTTCTACTTGGGTTAATTAATTATTAATAATTAATTACGCTCGTAACTCTAAATCAATAAATCACTATTTATTGGATCAAATTCCTCTCTTACATCTTGCAAATCATACTAGTTTTCCTCTAATTAAACCCACTATAAGCTTACCTCTACCTATTAATTAATCACCTTTGATTAATTAAAACATCCCCCAATTCCCATGGATCACTAGAAGACAAATTAAACTCTCCTAAAGCAAACTCAACCACTCCTAAATCATGTTTATCCATAACTAACCTACCTTTGCTATTATCCCATATACAATAGGATGCAAAGCTTCTTCAAACTAGAGGGTTACATACGTAACCCTCATCGTATCTTTCTACTTGAACCATATTTTGAATAGTGAAAACTATAAGCATTTTGATCTTGAGCCTTCTCCATTGTTAGAAATAGCTTCTCCATCTTGCATCCTTTCACTCAAAATTGAGTAATATGGGAAGATCCAAAATGGCCTCAGTAGCCATTCTCGGTGAGATTTCTTTTCTCAATCTTTGAGATCAAGTAACAATCCACTTTGATTGCTTATGTTATTCATAGGTTCATAGTTTAGGTTAGCAATCATAGAGAATAGGAAATAACTTAGCATGTAATTTCATTTATGCATCAAAAAGAATTTCCTATAGGCTCTTATCTTAATGGTTCATTATATAATTAGCATTTTATTTTGAAGCTATGTAGATATTAGTTTCAATTTATAGCTTATTTAATTATACATGTGCACATATGGCACAACCGGTGGAACTTACTTCATTGTCCTTTGCACTTAATTTCAAGTTTTTGTAGTTAAGTTTAAATTTTGGTTACTAACCCTTTTTTGCACATGTTGATCTAGTTTTTTTATTAACTTGTTTTTTTGATTTTTCATGTGTTGAGTCTTCCTTGTAGGTATAAAGGAGGCGAATTTCTGTCAAAATTGGATCTTGATGGGAAAATTTCAAGATTTCTCCATGTTTTCATGTTTAGAGCTTCATTTTTCAACATTCTACATGTTAGTTTTGTCAATTTCTTGAAAATATTAAATTCTTGAGCATGTAGGTTAGTGTTTGATAGTGTTGAGTATTCTATTTACATATTAATGTGGTGGGTTACTCTTAAAATTGAATCTTGGTGAGAAAATTTCAAGATTTCTCCATGTTTTCATTTTTAGAGCTTACTTTTTCAACATTCTACATGCTAGTTTGTCAATTTCTTGAAAATTTTAAATTCTTGAGCATGTAGGTTAGTGTTTGATAGTGTTGAGTCTTATATTCATATATTAATGTGATGGGTTTTAAAATTTGAATGTTGGTTGGAAAAATTTGACCTTTTTGCATATTAAGGTACATTTTTGACATTTTTAGTACATGTTAAGTGCATACCCGTGAGCATAAGAGCATATGCGTAACCCATCTTCCGAAGGCCATAAATTTTTCTCCTAAACTTGAAATGAATCCATTTGTTTTGCATTGGAAAGGTATTGAAGTGAACTATGCAATGGAAACATAAATTGAGGGTTTATACATACAGAAATTATAGGGTTTTCCTTTATTGTAAACTGGTCATTTTCTAACATGTCTAATGTTGTGATGAATGTTGTATTTTCATGCTTTACTTGATTTAGACCAAATATTGTGTATGCTCTTCTCTTGAAAATTTTTGTGATCTTGAGAATCAAAAACAAATTTTAACTCTATCTTTTTAACATTTGGATTAACTTGGAAATTTAATTATTCATTTTGTTTAAAGGAATGAACCTTTATAAAGTATTTTTTATGGTCCTTTGATTTGAATTTTTACATTTCTATATAGTTGGGATAAAGTTTGTCTATGCTATTCTCTTGCACCTTAGGGTGATCTTGAGAATCAAAAACAACTTTAATCTTAATTTTCTAACATTTAACTAATTGGAAACTTCATCTTTCATTTTTGGCTTAAGGGAATGAACATTTATCAAGATTTTTGTATGGTCTATTAATTGTAAAGCTTTCCTTTATTTTTTAGTTGGATTATTTGTTGTATATGCTCTTCTCTTGTATCCTTGGATGATCTTGAGAATCAAAATCAACTCTTAATTCTCTTTTAAATAATGTGATTTTCTTGGAGAACTACTAATGTTTGAGTGCAAGACCTAAAAATGTTTGCCAAAGAAAGAAGTTTGAAACAAAATTTTCTAACTACACGTGTGTTACAGGTTTCCAAATGGCGAACAAATAAAGCACATTCAAAACAATTGATTTGTAGGTTCGGATAATGGTACACCCCATCTACTTAAAACTAGGACATAACCCCTTTGGCATAAGCCTTAAGCTACAACAATGAGGGTGGTCTTAGGAACCCCAAAGTAGTCCACACATAAGGGAACCTTGTGGATGAAACAGGAAGTTCTCCGCAAACCTACGTGACTAGTATACATGTGAGATTTAGCGTCAAAGTTATTTGTATCGCAACCCCAATGAGAGTACACGATGGATGCATTTATTTCCCACTGTGCTTGAAGGGGGTAAAGTAAAGTCAGGTAATCCTTGGGAAACTTTGGCAAACCAAACTCACTCTTAGGTAACTTTTAAAACCTAGTTTAGTGAACCACCTAGGAAGCTATCTTTGACTAGGATCCAACTTTGACCATTTCAAAACCAATTTGAGTTGAGATCCATTAGTCATCATGAAACATGTGAAGCATTACTTTTTCTTAGTTTTTCACTCACCCTAAGGCGAGGTGAAACTCTACGGAAGTGAGGCCAATATTTTTCACCCAAAATTGATCTACTTGCTTCACTTTCTATTGACACTTTTTTTATCATAAGAAGAGTGACTACCCTTGTGTTGCTAATTGATCGTATTCGCCACTTTTGTATCCATTTACGCTCATTCATGTTTGGGGCTAAGTTAAATGTCTAAAGTGCGTGGAGATATTTTCATATCATTGGTAGCATTTTTTATCTTGATAGCCAAGTAAAGATCATCAATCATTGTTATGTGTGATTCATCATCTTGATTCTCCTTTGAATTATTATCTTGTTTGTATCGTATCACAATTTTTTTATACTTATGTCTTGTTTATTGCAAACTTGACCTAGTTGTCTAGATTGTAACGTTACGGGTAAAGTGCACCAAGTTGGGGCCAAAAGGTGTTGGTGTGTGTTATTTTCCACATCATTAGGTGATTCATCTCACTTAGGTGAGATCGTAGGTCCACGTGTCATTTAGGGGTCATCATGATATTCTCTTACATGTCAGTATGTCATATGTGTCATTGGGAGTTACACTTCTATTCTGGGAATGTAACTTCCCCTCTCCACTCGAGTTGTCATGACTGCAGCACTGGGGTTACTCAACACCTCCTATATGTACACCCCATTTGATCTATGAGATAGAGGAGAGTTTATGAATTATAATGAGGTTCTACCTGTGTTTCGAATCTTTGTATGCACATTCGTTTGATGCTCACTCCTCCCGAGATATCTTCATACTACCATTCGCATGTCCGATGATGTGCACGTTGTCTCTCGTGATCTTCGCTGGGTTTTCAAACCCTCTTTCAAAAGGGGGTCTTAAGTGGATGCATTTTTCTAAAAATAAAATCTTCAACTTGTACAAGTTTTTCAAAATAGTTACACTCAAAATTGGAAGATGTTGTAGAAATATGAATCGTAGCATTTTGAGTCTAGTTTCTAAGATACTAAATTTTATTGAAAACATATAAGTTTAAGTGGGTCAAACAACTAAAATACCAACAGATGCTCCTGTTTTTGTTAAAAACATAATAGAGTGACTTTCGTGCCCCCCACCATTTTTTGAGCACCATTTAGTATTTTTGAAAACCCTTTGGTAGAAAGATAGCTAGGAGCATCTAGTTTCCATTTTTAAAAATATTTTTTTTGAGAATATATTTTATTTATGATTTTTCTAGTACAAAAATTTTATGTTTTGAAAAATAATGGAGCTCCGACTATGCCCCCCCCAACTACCTCAAAAAATATCAAAAATTAGATTTGTTTTTTTTTAATATGTATAGAATTATGCCTAGTTTGGGCTAGTATAATTTTTTTAATTTCGATCACCTAAAAAAAAGATACACCATGAAATATAGATATATTTACACTTCAAAAAATAGCTATAAAAAGGTATAGTTAGAAAATAAATAATAAGGAAACCTTATATTAGTCAAAAATTTAGAAAAAATTATTTTTAGAAAGAAGAGACTCTGCTCTACATCGTGGTATAATTTTTTTAAATGGATCGATTGTTTTATTTTGATTTATCATAGAGGAAGTGTCATTTTTACATTTTCTTGTAAAAACTCATTGTTTGTTGTGTTTGTGTAGGTCCATGCCTCAGGCTTGGGGATCTAAACTAGATCCCAAGCCTTGAGGCATGGCTTGGGAAAAAAGAAAATGCAAAACATGTATGCGTTACATAACGCATACACATTTTTATTTGTTTTATATATTGTGGCCCCCAACGTCCCTTTCATCTCTTTCATGGGAATTCTGCAAACATTCTGTTTTGTCTACAATTTTCTCTACATTCTTGCACGATTTTTTAGTATTTCATTTTGTCCCCTACCCCACTAGTTGATTTTTTCTAATCATGGGTGATAAATGTCGAGCTAAGGACAAGAGGAAAGTCAAGAATAAGACACCAGAGCAATTGGAAGAGAAGAGAATAAAGAAATTGAAGAGAATGCAAAAACTTCGAGTAGGGTAAGGTACATCCGCTATATCAAATGTAGCTAATGTATTAGAAAATTAGGATGAAATACATAATGAAAATGTAGAGAATAATGATTTTACAATGAATAATGATATTGAATTGAATGATAATGTTGGTATGGATGAATAAATTAATATGAATCCAATTATTGAACCCTTACTTGAGAATCCAAATGTTAACCCTAAAATTTGTATGAAAACACTAAATGAAGAAAGTAACATTGTAAACTAATCTTCACCTCTAAGAACACCTCCTTCCATTTCGCGAAGAAAACCAATTCACTTAATTGAAATTGATGAAAACATTATAAAACCAATGCCTAACAAAATGTCCAAAAGAAATGTGAGAAGAAAAGCTAGTGGAATTTGGGATAATTACTTTGAGAATTTAAATGACACACAAAGATGTCAATTATTTGTTTCATTGATGGAATTAATTAAGATGAGACCTATAATGAAGACCCTGGGGCTAAGAACATCTAATGTTGTTGATCAAAATGCGTCAATTGTTGAAAACATACATAAATCATACCAAAATGTAGGTGGAAAAAGATGCACCAAAGATAGTAATTCTACACAAAGATGCACTAACTAATTGTATAGTAAGTTATAAAATAGTTAATAAATGCTTGATTAGAAAAACAAGCGAAAGAAGCTAAACAAAAAACACTAATGAAATAAATAGAGAGACGTAAACATCTTGAGTTAGTCAATAACATGACTATTGGGATTTCTCTAGTAGACTTCCATGAAAATACAAGCATACATCTAATATTATAAAAGAATTAATTGTAAAATTTTGGAATGAGAACAAAAGGATGTCACCGAATAGAAGAGATATAGTAAAAATAAGAATAGGTTCTCGTAATCGTGAATCGTGTGCAAAACATTTCCTAGATATGACTCAAATAGAATTGTTCTCTAAGTTTAAAAATGAAAATCCACAAATCAACATTAGCCAAATATTCTTTGAAATGAGAAAACCCTTTTATGTGAAAATCAATCACTCATATACCGCTTGTTGTTGCAAGCATCATGTTGAATTTTTAATGCATTATGATGTTTTTTGTCAAATATGTCGTGTTTTACATACTGACATCATGTTGCAGGAGTGTGGAATAAATGTCCCACAAAAATATTCAAGGGCATTTATTCTGACAATATTTTGTGAAAAATCAACAAGATAATTTTTTTTTATAACAAAACATGTTTAGATGGAACGTGTAATGTATGCGGTGGCTTGCCAAATCTGAAAAGTTGTATCCACGAGGAGAGTACTTATTCAATAGGAAAATAATTGGTTGATTTCACAAAATATAAATTGGTGGAATATCAATTAAAAGATGGAAAAGAATCTAAGAGGTGTGAGCTTGTTACAAAATAATTACTTGTATCAGAATATATGGTCAAATTTAGAGAGGAATTTTTTTATGAGTATGCAAGGCACACACATAGAGCTCGATGGTTGGATGAAAAATTCAAGTTAAGCAAGGAAACATTCCCACTTGGTACTATTGTTTCAGTAGTTGACTTCACAGAGAATTACACATTGCAGCCACAAATGGAGGTTTAGTCTCAATATTATAACTCAATGCAAGTTTCTATTTTCATGCATATAACATTCATGCACTCTCCTGAAAGCACTAAGAAAGATCAAAAATATTAAGAGAGTATCATTTCTACATTAGTGATGATCGGACACATTCTACAGAATATGTACAAGGGTGTTTCCAGGTGTTTTATGTGAACTTGAATGAGAGGAACATTAGTTTCAATCAACATTACATTTGGTCAAACAACTGCACATCACAATTCAAGAATGCATGGATATTTTATTGGCTAAGAAAGATGCACAAAGAAACAAATGTACAACATATCTAGAGTTTTACTGAGGTAGGGCATGGAAAAGGAGAGCATGTGTGAAAAGAGCACTTGCAAGAGAAGAGTTAAAGTTCAAGGATGGTGCTAAATTTACAGATGCAAAAAACATTATTGATTGGTGTGTTAAGAATATGGGCCATGAATCTCAAGAGAGATCAATGGTTTGTCGATATTTTTGGTTGATAGAGCAACAAAATCTGAATTTTTTTGAAGATTTTATGATAGTTACGAGATCAAGTGATATGCACTTATTCCGTAGTTCAGATGCAAATGTTTGGACTATTTATACTAGGTGCATGATATGTTTTTGTATATCATACATTCATTTTGCATGGAATGAATGTGAGTCACAATAGTGGGTGGATGAATGGACTTGTAGACATCTAATTCCACTCGACACACATCAAGTTCCACGAGCATTACAAATTACAGGTCTTGAAATCAAATGAAAAAATCACCTAACGTTGACCAAGTCTCTAATTTAGTGCAACAAGGTACATACATATATGTGCATGCCATGTTATAGATCTATAAATTATTAAATGGTCAACTCTTAATGTATTTATAAATTGAGTGAACACTTTTAGTTTATGATACATAGGGCATGTTTTTGCAGTTATTGCGACGGAATTTAATGAAGAGAGAACAAACTACTTATCTCATTATGTAGAGGGAAAACAAATTGAATTCCATAGTCATTGATAAGAAAATACCTATAATGAGAACAAATGTAATTTTCTTTTCGAGTACTATTTGCTCCCATTATAGGTGTTACGGTCACATCCTTAGGTGGAGTAAGGTTTTCTTGTGGGGTGGTGACTACTGCAAGTATAGTGTCCATGGAAATGGACTTAAGGAATGAAGGCGCAGAAGGAGGAGGCATATCCATGGTTAACTGGGGTCTAGTGGGGAGAGGTGAGAGGCTAGAGAAGATACTAGCCATGGCTGATGGATTTGGTGAAGAAATCTGAGGCAAGGAAGCTTGAATGGGAGGAGGCAGTGATTCTGAAATTAGAGCTTGAGAGATAAGAGGAAGACTTACCTATGAAGAACTTCCAGTCAAAAGGGGAATGTGAGGTTGACCAACCTCTTATCCTGAAGGAAGATATCCCTATTATGGTTGTGGAGGTGAATCAAGAACCTCAACTGTTTGTTGGAGAGTGGCCACTAATGTTGTTACTTGATCTTCTCCCTTTTTGAAAAACTTAACCTTTATTGGCCTCTTAGAAGGGTTCTTATCCTTTTCCATTTTTCCCGTGGAGGGTCCTGCTTCCACAGTATCAAAATTTTGAAAAATCCCTTCTTTTTAACTCATTCCTTAGGAAATGAGCCATGCCTTAAAGACGAGCAAGAATTTGAGCAGCTCTTCCTACAATAGAAGCTTTCTTAGAGATGGACCAATCAATGGTTGGGAATACATATTGGTCTTCATTTAACCCATCATACGAGGCGTCAAGGACACTCTCATTATCCGTGGTGCCCTCTGGGATGTCAAATAAATCTAGCATCTGATTTCTTCAATTTTTAACTCATTATTGTCCTTTCTTCTAATGGAAACTTCATCCCAAAGATCAACCAAAATGTCTTCTATGTTGGGCACATGTAGATATAAGGTCCTGTATGACTTAAGGACTCCTCAGAAATAAAACCCATCTCTATGCTTCATGTGCTTCTTCAACTTATCCCGAAGCTCATGCAAAAATTCTTGGCTTTAACCACTTTGTTGAGCATGTGTACCTTCCGATGGAAATAGGGAAAGCTATGGAAAGCTTGTGTTTACTCTATTGGAACTTTTGAAAATCCAACAATTATCTAACCAACTCCATCACTATTAGTTTATCACCCGGTACATGACCACGCAAAGGTATGTGAACTTCTTGAACTACAAGAAGATACAACCCCATCTTCATACTTCAGCACATGCCTCATTAGAGACTCTTCTCTTTCTTAAATCAGGGTTCGACATGCAAATTCTCTAATAAAATAAGGTGTCATTCACTCTCCTGAATTGATCCTCGGAACCCTTCATAGTCAGCTGAGGGAAATACCGATATATATGTTTAGTTAACCTACTTCCCTTCACGTCCAACCCTAGATAATTCCTCATGTCGATGCTTTGCATAGGTGACATATGATGACATATAAAACTTGCCAATAGTCAAGACTGTCTTCATCTGGGAATCAATCTCATTACTTATAAGACTACTCCAATCAATCCCTTGTTCATTCTTCTTTATAATGACCATGAATTAATACATCCACCCTTGGAAGTCTCTTGACATAGGGAAATCTAGAGGCAGCTAGCTTGGCCTTGATCAAGAACTTATTATTCACATGCTCGATACAATCTTCTTGATCTTTGTCCTAGGATTTCAAAGGTGTTGACCTAAGATCTACATCAACATATTCCTCAAAGTAGGGAAATATTAAGAGGTCATCAAAGTAACCTCCATCCAACTTCACTATGGTTTCTCCTACTTGATTTCTCACTGAGTGAGAATCTGAGTCATAATTAGTAGCACAAGCTAGAATGAACTCGGGGCATTGAGAAGACATTGGGAATCCTGCTGTATTAGAGGGAGGCCACTGTTGGTTATTGACTTCATCCAGGGACTCTAAGAAGAATCCTTGGTTCTATTCCAAAATTCCTCCATGTCTATGTTACCAAGCTCCGTGTCTCGAATGTCGTAATTGCAATCTATGTAGGAAGGAGATTCCATTTTCTGGTACTTGTACTTCATCTTTCTTGACCTGTCTAACTTATCCTTAGATGATCTAGGATCCGACATGAGAAGTCCTGAAGAAAGAATGCCTAGATAACTTTTGTTTGATCAATCAGGCTTGGAAGCTTGCTGAGAAATCCTATAGACCCACCACACTAACCGACTCTAAGACTAGTCGAACACTTTGTTAAACCTAACACACTATAGAGTATATCAGAAACTAGGTTGTGTCTGAAACTTCGTGAAACCTGACACAAAGGTGGAAATCAGGAGATGTCAAACAATTTGAGAAACCCAACACAAGCGGAAGTCGGATGATGCTGAGCACTTTGTAAAACCCGATACACTCATGGAAACCAAACAGTGTCAGACACCTTATAAAACCTAAAACAAAGGCATCGGATTTTTGGGATGTTAGAAGTAAAATTTCCTCCAAGCTTATAAGTTAGGTTTTATAGATTATTCTCAAAAATTACAAGAGTATATCCATGGAAGAAAATAAGAAAACACCCAGGATGAGTTTTCAAACAAGGGGTTTCATGGAAATTCAACAAAAAAATGAAGAAGACAACCCTAAACCCTAAACCTAGAGGTAAGAAAAAGCAAAGAGGAAAAATGCCAAAAGAACACTTCAAAAACAAACCCAAAGATCACAAAATGATAAGAAGAGAAAAATACCTTCAAGAAATTCAAAAAATGATCGAAGATGGATCATGAAATCGATCGAGAAGTTCAGTCGGGTTTGGAGGTCGAAGGAGCATGTACGAAAAATCCACACAACAAAAATTATGTCAGATAAAAATGACATGTAAAATTAGACTATTTATAAAACCCTAGCATTTATTACACCTCCTCCGACATGTGTGCCAACTAACCGACAACTCGGCATTAATGCCATGTCATCATGCTTAGCACTTCCAAAAACTTGAAACAAAGGTTTTCTTAACAAATCAATTTTCGGAACCAACCGACATGAAGCATGTAAAAGACATGTTTGGATGCTATCGAAGTTCGAAAACCCAACACAAAGGATCATGTCGGGTTTTGGGTTTCGGGAAACAAACAACATGTAACATGTTTTTTGTAAGGTATGTTCTGATGCTCGGTTTCTAAAAACTCCGATACAATGGCATGTAATCGTGTTTTGGGTTTCGAAGACACTCAAAATGATGCATGTAAAAGACATGTTTCCATGTGATGGAAACCTGAAAATCTCCTTCAAAGGGAATTTTTAGGAGGTTTTGTCAAAAATTTCTATGGTTATCTCAATTTTAGCTGGAATCACTAAAAACGAGATAACAACTAGCTCCAATTGGGGACTTTTTGTAAGATATCAAAGGAAGAGAACTCATATCAAAGAGCTTTATCCATTGGGCTATGGAGTCTAAAGAAGAAAAACCAAAAACAAAACAAATAAAGAAAGAAAAGAAAGCAAACACACAATAGAAAATAAATTATGATACAATGCAAGAGAGCATCTTGCATTACTAGTGGAACATCTTCAAATGTTGGCCACTAAATGGTAAAGGGAGTAACTCTCCATCAAGGTATGATAGATAGAAGCTATTTTCTTTGTTTAGCTGATATATTTTTAAAGGGCCTTTCCATAAGGAGTCAAACTTACCATGCATCCCTTTCTGCTCTCTTCTCTTGTCCCATAGAAGTACTAGATCTCTGACTTGGAAATCCTTTTGACTTTGATCTGATGGTCTACAATGTGATCCACCACCTTACTTCATTCTTCTTCTAGCCTAGCTAGGTACATTATCCTTTTCTCAATGGAACTTTGAAAAGTTTCATCCTCAATTGCTTTTACCAATCGTAAGGCTGGAAATTCTACAGAGATAGGTATCTTAGCATCAATTCCATACAACACATGGAATGGGAAATTCCAATAGATCATTTAGGAGTAATCTGATCTGCCCACAATGCATCATACAATGCTTTGTGCCATGTCCTTTGATTCTCATCACCCAATTTTCTAATTATGGTCACCAGGTTTTTGTTGCTTGATTGAGCCTGACCATTTCCTTGTGGGTAATAATCAGATGAATGAGCCAATGTGATCCTAAAGCCAGAACACAATCCTTTTAACTCATGAGATGAGAAATTAGAAGCATTGTCAGCAACGATCTTGTGAGGCACACCAAATATAACAATATTCTCCTTGAGAAAGTTACACACACTTCGGAGGTTGTTTTTTTATTGGATTAGCTTCCACCCACTTGGTGAAATAGTCTATGGTGGTGAGCATATAATTATGACTCGGCACTAGAGGTAGGGATCAACACTCCAATGAAAATAATTCCCCATTAGTGAAAAGGTTCTTCAATCACCACAGCTTCAAGGAAGTGTCATTAACTTAGGACGACCAACAAAATGTTGACAAGCTTCACACTTGGCCACCCATTCACCGAATCTCAAAGAGAGTAGTAGCCAATAGTACCTAGCCCATAAGATCTTGTAAGCCGTTACAAAAGAAGAGAAATTTCATCCATATGTTAGATTGTGGAAGGACTCTAAGCAACCTTTCCCGCTGAGACTTATCAACACAAAGACAGAATACACCATCGATACCTTTCTTGTATATACCATTGTCCCATAGAATGTATCTTGCAAACCTGAGTTTAAATGTCCTCTTTTATTTTTGGCTTTAATGCGGGGGACACTCGCCATAGGTTAAAAATAAAGCAATATCTACATACTATTCATCAGTTATGCTTACAAAAAGCACTTTGGGAAATTATGAAGAAGTACCTTCGCTTTCTTCGCATTCTGTCTCAGCATTTTTTTCTGCAATCAATTGGCACAAGCCTCTTCCTCGCACCAACTTGGTAGGTCTAATGTCCAAGTCATACTCTTGGACTTTGGATATCCAGTTACCCTCTTGACTACCCATCTCTTTTTGGATCAAAATCGATTTAACTACGGTATCAAGAACTATAAAGAGAGTGTGGGAACTCAAGACATAATACCTAAAATGTTTCACCACTCTTTCCACTGCATAAGCATGCTTTTCAATATGCAACATCTTTAATTCATGTTCTTTTAGTGGGAAGCTCATGAAAGCAATGGGAACTTCAATTCCTTCTTTTTTCCCGCATCAGGATGGTGACACTATATGTGTGGAAGTGTAGCTGTACATGATGAAATATTTCTTGAAATTTGGGCATACAAAAATAGGAGCATGAGCAATTTCCCATTTAACTTCTTCAAAATCAATATTCCCTTCAGTTCTCCATTGAAATGGAGTTTTATCCTTCATCATCCCAACTATATCCTTTTTTTTATTGGCAAATTCAGGTACAAATCTTCTTAGGAAATTGACCTTCCCAAAAAGGAGTGCACCCCAATTTTGCTTATCAGTAGGGTAAGGCTTTGGATGGCCTTCACCCTCTCTGGATCGATCTTGGTCCCTTATTTAGTCACAATATGACCTAGAAACTTTCCTTCTGTCACTCTAAACATGGAATTTTTAGGATTTAATGAAATCCCATGATGCCTACACCTTAAGAGTACCTACTCTAGGTGATCATAATGATCACTTCACTTTTTAGAGAAGACCGTCAAGTCATCCAAATACACAACTATGACCTTTCCCATTAAATCTCTGAAAGCTAAGTCCATAGCCCTTTGAAATGTGGCTCCGACATTGATCAAACCAAAAGGAATCCTTCTGTAAGCAAAGGTTCCCCATGGGGTAGTGAACATTGTTTTATGTTGATCTTTAGCAGCTACCTCAACCTGATTATACCCCTGAAAATCCATCAAGCATGGATAACATTTCTGATCTAGTGACAGTCTATAATACCTGATCCATGATGGGAAATGGATAATTATCCTTTAATGAAGACTGGTTGAGGTTTTAGAAGTCAACAAAAATATGGATTTCACCATTCTTCTTTCTCACAGGGACAATATTTGCAACCCAGGTGGAATTATGGATTGTAAAGATAATTCTTGTGTCTAACATTTTCTCTATTTCTGCAAGAATAGTCCCTGAGATCTTTGGGTTGTAATGCCTCTTCTTATTCCTGTAGGGTTTAACTTCAAGCTTCAAAGGAATTCTATGTTGCACATCCTTGGGCTTGAAAGACTTTAGATCCACATATGACCATGCTAGGACGTCCATATATCTCTTCAAGAGTGAAAAGAATCTTTCTTTTTCCTCCAAAGAATATCATTTATCAATTTTTACCATCTGCAGTTGATCAACAAAGCCCAGGTTAACTTGATCTACCTCTGACAAGGAAGCACCTTCAGCTTGCCTTTTACCCTGAATGAACTAGTCATGCTTGTCAAACAGACCTTCCAGAGAAACTAATCCCTTTGGAATCTTATTGCCTTTGAGCTGGATGAATTCACCATCAATTTCTTGATATGAATTAGAGATGGACTCACGAAAAGCTGATTTTGATCCTTCAAAATAAATCTCACTAAAGTTATCATCTTTCTCAAGAAAAGACAATACCTATTGATCATCATTACACACTTGCCAATGTGTTGAGTTATCTGAACAGACTTGGATGATACATAATTTCAATGGTATAGGTGTCCTGTTTGAACTGTGGGTGGGGGAGAAGAAGAGATGTAAAATAGATAAGGAATTAGCTTTATCATTGTAATCTCTTAAGAATACTTTAATGGAAAAATCATCAAAGCATTCTATGTTATCCCAAACCTTGATTCTGTAATGTTTTAGATGATCATTTTTACCCTGATAAATTCCCCTTACTTGATTCACAATCAACTCGGATCTCCCGTGCTTTGAGATTTTAGATTCCTTTTTGTCTTGCCATTTATAATCCTAAAAACAAAGCTTCATATTCAGCTGTGTTATTAGTATTATCAAACTGCAACTTGAAAGCAAAGGGAAAGATCTCAAAATCCAGAGATATAAGAACTACGTCGACTTTGAACCAATAGTTGAATAACTCATGTTGAACTCAAGGGTCCAAACAATGTTAGGATCTTCTTCTTTCACTTCTATAGAGGGCACCTCAGATGTCAAGAAATAATTACCCAAGCCTGCATCTTCAAAGAGAATTTGAGCCTTAGGATCATCTAGATTTAGTAACCAGGTACTTTGCTTGTGCTTCGGGGTGAAGGACATGAGGAACTCCATTTACTGGAATTTTATCTTTGGTCCAATCCATATTGATCTCTCCTCCAACATATTTGCAAAATCCCTTTCCCAAGATAATCCCATAAGCATCTAGGATATCAAAGAACTAGGATAACCATTTTTACTCTCTTTTCCTAAATGTAACAAATGCAAACTACACATCCTTGATTTGGCCAATCAAGGGGCTTTTTAATTTCCATGGAGTAACACCACCCATATGATTTAGTCAGTGTGATTCCAAGGGCATGAGCTACTTTTGTGGGCATTACGTTATCAGAGGCTCCTGAGTCAATTATGCAATTACTGAGTTTGAAACCGTTTATAAGTAAATACAAATAAAATGGTTCAATCTTTCCTGAAGAAGTAATAGAGGTCATATTACTCTAAGGTAAAGGATAAGTGAGGCTAGGAAAAATACCTTTCAAAGATAGAGGAATAATAACCTTACTTCTAATGAATTTGGCAAGTTTCTAAAATTTCTCAGGGTTGGACTGAAGGTATTCGGCTTCCGACATTTGGATTTTGGTTTTCTTTGCATGATCAATGATGTTGAATGCAGTATATGAAGGAATGATGGAGGGCTCAGTTATGGTTACATTGGTCTGAGCCAAGGTAATGGCCTTGAAAGTAGGAGAAAGAGAGTTGGAAGGTGAAGTTACCTTTTTCGTTATCTCCTTTTCAGTTTGTGCTAAGATGGGAGATCCTCTTTTCACCATAACTACGGGAGCTTCCTTACTTTTATCCTTGGAGCTTTCAATCAGATTTCTGGGGTTCTGAGATTGGGATCGAGTGAAAAATGCAAATGATTATCCATCATTCTCATCTTCATCTTTCTCGTATTCCAAATAACCAATGTTAGAGTCGCCAGCTGAATCGTCAAAAGACTCATCAACATATCTTGAAGCTTCAAAAGCTTCATAAGAGTCATGATCTTCTAGTTCCTCATCTTCCTTAATTATTTTGATGCCGTGTTGACAGGAGGGGCTTCAATGGCCAACCCAGTGGGAGCAGTGATCAACTGATTCCCATCTCTTATAGGAGCATTATTGGCATTGTTGAAATTTTGTCTAGGAATATCCTGATAAGGAATGTTGGCTACTTGTTGAGACATTTTCTTCTTTAAGGAGATCAATTCATTGGCCATCTTCTAAATCATAGGATCAGTAGTACTCTTAGAAGAACTCTAATTTTTAGGCTTTGATGATTCTCTTCTGATATTTCTAGCCAGAATAAGATCATCTTCTATTTCGGTGGTTGTAGCTTGAGCGGTGGCCAAATCGGGGATAACAAATCTTCTCAACAAGAAGCTTACATCAGGAGGCTGAGTGTTGATAAAGAAACGCTTTTGATTTTCAATAGTAGGAACAACTAGGTCTGAAATCTTATAGATCAGCTTGTTGAATTTGGCTATGAAGTCCCGCATGGGTTCGTAAGACTCCTTCATGTGTGTAAGTTGTGCTAACAAGGCATGAAAATATTCAACTGGTTTGAACCTTGCTTGAATACGAGATCTCATGGTAGCCCAATTGGTAATACATGCATTTGGGAGATGGTAAAACCATTCTACTACTACACCATGTAATGTTTCAACAAAGAGTTGAACAAAGACATCTTCATGAGCAACCTCAAGAATGCAACATGCAACAAAGAATGAAGCGATGTGTTTGTCATGATGTTGTTTTCCATTGCCGTTGAACTTAGGAATATTCTTCCGTGATCCATGAGGTAGGTCATGCAATGGTGGAGTAAGGGAAAGAGGACCAATAGCTACACCCCAAGGCATAGGTTGTGTTGCCATTCTTCTAAATGAAGTGCGTACAGGAATATGAATATCTGACAAGAATAATGCATGAAAAGTTGCAAAAACTTCTTGTTCTTGAGGAATTCGAGTTCTTCAGATGGGTGAAGAACTTCTTTCTCGACTAGATGCAACACTATTGGGTGAAAGCCTGAAATTATGTTGTTGAAGTAGATCAAAGAACAGATCAGTTTCACCCCTGGCTTGGCTTAACCGAGTGAAGATCTTCCTAGCCAACTTGAACTGGAAAATGGATCTTCTTGAAAATAAGGAAAATATGGAGTCGCCAGACACCAATAGGATAAGCTTAGTCTTATCAATCCATATTCCCTAGCAGAGTCACCAAAAACTATTGGTTGGATATTTTGTCAAGACAAAATATGAGGTTCAACCACAATACATGGGATTAAATCCCTCCTCAAAGATAGGTGAGGCTCATGTTTATTACTAATCTAAAACACAACAAAATAATATGTATAGTATTCACACTAATCTAACCATTGGGGTTGGGATAGAATCCCAAAATCCATATCCAAACTAAGCGAAGATGTTTTTTTATAAATGGAAAGGATTAGAAAGGAAATTATTATTATGGAAGAAACAAAATGGAAAATAAATGAGAGGAACATATTTTCTTTCGAGTAAACATAGAGCATGAAATAATCATATAGGATTTAGATAGCAAATGTAATGTTTGAAATGATTAGAACAATCAAGATGCTAAATAAATAATAGCTTAAGATTATTAACATAAGAACAATATCTTAAGAAAGATACATCTCACAACACAAAGTTTGCAAAATAGCATTAGCTTGTATTCCTCAAATGATTAAAAGAAAACACAAAGTTTTTCTTCTTCACAATAGTTCTCAATATTCCAAAATTCTTAACCTTTTGGAATGCATAAGCATCCCTTATTTATAATAAAATAAGTTGAGAGAAAATAGGATGAATCCTAGAAAATAGTCTTTTCAATGAGAGTCCTATTTAGCTTGACTCTCACGTAGGAGACCAAGTCAAATTTTTCTTCCTATGTGACGAAAAAAATGAAAAAGACATGTCGATTTCAGGATTGAAATGACATGCAACATTATGCCTATTTTGTTTCATCATCTTTGTCCTCCTCCAACAAATCCTTCTTTTCTCAAAATTCTTGGAATTTTTGGATTATACCCTGCATCTCATTTTCATCAGGAATGGTGGAATGGTCACTCAGATCTTCACATGTTTCCTGAGTATCGCTAGCGCACGCCAGGAAGCTTCTTCAGTATCTTGTTGAGTTTCCTCAGTGTTTCCAAAGAATGTTCAATTTTCACAAACCTATCAATGATTTCTAGGACAAAGCCATAAGTTGGTTCATGTTGAATTGATTCTTGGATCTTCTTGTAAAGATCATCAACAGAAGAATACTTGAGCTTTCATTCAACACCTTAGCAAAGATCTTGATTAGCTCTTCTTCTATGTCATTCATGCCATCGACCAATTGATCCCTTGATTCCCTCAATTTTCTACAAGATTCATTGAGAATATTTATTCTGAATCTAATGAATTTGGTCAGTTGAAAATGCTTGTCCCCAAGTCGAATGATGCCTTCTTCGACCAAGATGCGGGATGGAACCTATTTCAGCGTTTGGAGAGCTTCAAAAGTTAACTGTAGGTTTTTGACTTCTGCTGAAAATTCATCATCCATTTTCTCTCCATCCTTCTTTATATCCTCTAAGGATTTTTAGACTTCCACGGTGTCACCAATGACTTATTTTCCTTGCATGAGAAACCTCTAGATTGATTCATCGATTGTTCTCCCCTTCTCATTAATATTCTCAATCATGGGTACCAATGAGAAATCGAACCTGATAGGAGTAGAGGATGATGGTGTTGACTCAGAGTCTTTGAGATCTTGAGTAGTACTTATGTCAGCTGCTCTACTTTCTCTTTTATCTCATCTCTATTTTCCTTAGTTTCCTTTAGCTTCTGGCACAACACATTCATGGCATCTTGTGCATCCTGTTGTGCTCCCTCCATTTTCACTTTTCCTAGATCAACCCTTGTGATTTGATAATCTATGACCATTATATCATCCTTGGTTTTATTAGCCACGGAGTTGTAATTTCAGAAATTTATGCCCTAAGGCATCCACTGAAATCCTTGAAACTATTTTGGGTTTCTTGGCCGACTTAGTAGGAGTGACCTTGAGAGAACTGAAATCAAAGGCTGGTAGGGGAACTACCACCTTCCTCTTCCTTGGGGTCTGATCTATTAACCATTGAGGTGTATTGGAAGAAGTTTCTCCCATTGTAGGTGTTATGGTCACATCCTTAGGTGGAGGAAGGTTTTCTTGTGGGGTGGTGACTACTACAAGTATAGTGTCTATGGAAATGGACTCAGGGAATGAAGGCACAGAAGGAGGAGGCATATCCATGGTTAACTGGGGTCCAGTGGGGAGAGGTGAGAGGCCAGAGAAGATACTAGCCATGGCTGAGGAACTTGGTGAAGAAATCTGAGGCAAGGAAGGCTGAATGGGAGGAGGCAGTGATTCTGAAATTAGAGCTTGAGAGATAAGAGGAAGACTTACCTCTGAAGAGCTACCAGTCAAAAGGGGAATGTGAGGTTGACCAACCTCTTCTCCTGAAGGAAGATCTCCTTGTTCTGGTTGTGGAGGTGAATCAAGAACCTCAACTGTTTGTGGGAGAGTGGCCACTGATGTGGTTACTTGATCTTCTCCCTTTCTAACAAACTTAATCTTTATTGGCCTCTTGGAAGGCTTCTTATCCTTTTCCTTTTTTCCCTTAGAGGGTCTTGCTTCCATAGTATCTAACTTTGAAAAACTCCTTTATTTATAACTCATTCCCTAGAAAATGAGCCATGCCTTAAGTACGAGCAAGAATTTGAGAAGCTCTTCCTGCAATAGAATATTTCTCAGTGATGGACCAATCAATAGCTGGGAATACATATTGGTCTTCATTTAACCCATCATACGAGGTGTTAAGGAAACTCTCATTATCCATGGTGCCCTCTGGGATGTCAGATAAATCTAGCATCTGGATTTCTTCAATTGTCAACCTATTATTGTCCTTTCTTTGGATGGTAACTTCATCCCAAAGATCAACCCAAATGTCTTCTATGTTGGGCACATGTAGATATAAGGTCCCATATGACTTAAGGAATCCTCATAAATCAAACCCATCTCTATGCTTCATGTGCTTCTTCAACTTTTCCTAAAGCTCATGCACCACATTCCAGGATTTAACCACTGTTGAGCATGTGTACCTTCCTATGGAAATAGAAAAATATATGGCAACCTTGTGTTTACTCTGTTGGAACTTGTGAAAATCCAACAATTGTCTAACCAACTCCATCAATATTAGCTTATCACCTAGGAACTTGGGCAATCAGAAAGAATCACCTAATTACATGACCACCCAAAGGTATGTGAACTTCTTGAATTGTAAGAAGATACAACCCCATTTTGATACTTCGGCCCATGCCTCATCGTAGACTCTTCTCTTTCTTAAATCAGGGTTTAGCATGTAGATGTTCTCATAAAGGAAGGCATCATTCACTCTCCTGAATTGATCCTCAAAACCCTTCATGGTCAGCTGAAGGAAATACCGATATATATATTCGGCTGACCTACTTCCCTTCGCATCCAACCCTAGATAATTCCTCATGCCAGCTACTGCATAGGTGACATATGATGACATATAAAACTTGCTAGTAGTCAAGACTGTCTTCATCTGGGAATCAATCTCATTACTTATAAGACTAATCCAATCAATCCCTTGTTTTTTCTTCTTTATAATGACCATGAATTGATACATCCACCCTTGGAAGTCTCTTGACTCGGGGAGTCCAAATACTTGACTCAACACGGTGATGATTTCACTTATTTCAAGGATGAAATCACTCCTGGGGAAAAACTTGGGAAACCTAGAGACAAAATTGGCTTGGCATTGATCGAGAACTTTTTATTCACATGCTTGATACAATCTTCTTGATCATTGTCCTAGGATTTCTGAGCTGACTTAAGATCTACATCAACATATTTCTCAAAGTTGGGAAATCTTAAGAGGTGATCAAAGTAACCTCCATCCAACTTCAGTATGGTTTCTCCTACTTGATTTCTAACTGAGTGGGAATTTGAGTCATAATTAGAAGCACATGCTAGAATGAACTCGGGGCATTGAGCAGACATTGGGAATCTTGCTGTGAGAGGGAGGCCACTGTTGGTTATTGACTTCATCCAGGGACTCTGAGAAGAATCCTTGGATCTAAAAGTCCTCCATGTCTATGTTACCAAGCTCCGTGTCTCAGATGTCGTAATTGCAATCTATGTAGGAAGGGGATTCCATTTTTTGGTACTTGTATTTCATCTTTCTTGACCTGTCTGACTTATCCTTAGATGATCCAGGATCTGACATGAGAATTCCTAAAGAAAGAATTCCTAGATAACTTCGTTTGATCAAGTAGGCTTGGAAGCTTACTTGAGAAACCCTATAGACTCCACACTAACCAAAATTTGAGACTCATTAGACACTTCGTGAAACCCTACACACTGCAAAGTATATTGGAAACTAGGTTGTGTCATACACTTCATGAAACCCGACACAAAGGTGGAAATCAGAGATGTCAAACAATCTAAGAAACTTGACACAAGTGGAAGTCAGATGATGCTAAGCACTTTGTAAAACTCCGACACATTGCGAAAACCAAACTATGTCGACACCCTGTAAAACCTGAAACAAAGGAGTGAGGTTTCGGGATGTCGAATGTGTAAAATTTCCTCCAAGCTTGTAAGTTAGGTTTTATAGATTATTCTCAAAAATTACAAGAGTATATCCATGGAATAAAATAAGAAAACACCCAGGATGAGTTTTCAAACAAGGGGTTTCATGGAAATTCAACAAAAAAATGAAGGAGACAACCCTAAACCCTAAACCCAGAGGTAAGAAAAAGCAAAGAGGAAAAATGCCAAAAGAACACTTCAAAAACAAACCCAAAGATCACAAAATGATAAGAAGAGAAAAATACCTTCAAGAAATTTTAAAAATGATCGAAGATGGATCGTGAAATTGATCGGGAAGTTTAGTTGGGTTTGGATATCGAAGGAGCATGTATGAAAAATCCACGCAGTTGAATATATGTCAGGTAGAAATGATGTGTAAAATTGGACTATTTATAAAACCCTAGCATTTATTACACCTCCTTTGACATGTGTGCCAACTAACCGACAACTTAGCATTAATGCCATGTCATCATGCTTAGCACTTCCGAAAACCTGAAACAAAGGTTTTCTTAACAAATCAGGTTTCGGGAACCAACCGACATGAAGCATGTAAAAGACATGTCTGGATGCTATCGAGTTCCAAAAACCCGACACAAAGGATCATGTCAGGTTTTGGGTTTCAGGAAACAAGCAACATGTAACATGTTTTTTGTAAGGTATGTTTTGATGCTCCCGAGTTTCGAAAACCCGATACACTGCATGTAATTGGGTTTCAGGTTTCAGAAGACACTCGACATGAAGCATGTAAAAGACATGTTTCCATGCGATGGAAACCCGAAAATCTCCTTGAAAGGGAATTTTTAGGAGGTTTTGTCAAAAAAATTGTATGGTTATCTCAATTTTAGCTGGAATCACTAAAAACGAGATAACACATGGAGTCTGAGAAATCACCCCTCGAAGATATGGCATGTTTGGGCCTTAGGGATCTTAAGGGACTATGCCCTAATAGGGTTGTCCAAAAACATAGGGAGCATAGGGAACCAAAATGAAGCCTCCACTAGTGTTCACCAAGCCACCCCGACATGTTGGCGTAGTTGGTTTGGTCCCACGAGCTTCTGTTTGCAAACTATAGCCTCTAGCAGCCCTACACTTACTTAGATTGCACTATTTCACACATTTACAAACAATAGCACAATGAGAGAACTTGATGGAGATGGAAAAAACTACGAGAGGATTTTTTAGAGGTCCCTGACGTGGAGGTCTCATATCTAACGATACATCTCTAGGTGCTAAGGATTCGAAGAAATCACTCGTCGAAGATATGGCATGATTGGGCCTCAGAGATCTTAAGCGACTAGGCCCTAATGTGGTAGCCTGAAAGCACGGGGAATGTAGGGAACCAAAACGAAGCCTCCACTAGCATTCACCAGGCCACCCCAACATGTTAGCATAGTTGGTTTGGTCCCATGAGCTTCCGTTTGCAAACTACAATGTCTGGTAGCCCTACACTGACTCAGAATACACTATTACGTATGTTTACAAACAATAGCACAGTGAGAGAACCATATGGAGACGGAGAAAACCACGCATCATAACAATTACTTAGTATACTCTAGCCTTGGTTTTCTTTCAAACATTACCTCGATTTTGAAAGGTGTTGTTGTTACCTTTTTGCACGTCATGTCAATATTATTTTGATACTAATACCTTACTTTTCTACAAAGTTTTGTTAATGTATCTTAATGGTATTGTTGCATCATTCATATTCGTAACTCCCACTTTTTAAGATATAGGTCTTGATTGGACTTAAACTTTATTTTAGTATACCTTGCTTGGAAATCATATCAACCTTTTGTTATTACTTATGTCTTGTTCATTTTGAACTTGGCATAAGTGGTGACATTTTGTTGATCATCTTACGTGTCAAACTATTAATTGATCGGACGCTTAGGAAGTAATCCATTTGACTAATTGGTTTACTAACAACTTTGTGTGATTGTGTCTCATTTTTCACATTGACTTATCCATTTTAGACAATCACTTTGATCCATTCATTCTTGTATCATTCATTATTCTTTGGTCATTAATTTGGTTGTGTTTTGAATTTACGTGATTGTTCCTTCTGTTTATCCGCCTTATAAAATCATTTCTAGGACAATCCTTTGGGTCTTTGATCCTCTTGATCTTCTTTTTTTCCTAAGTTCATGATCATTTTTAAGCACATATTTCAAACCTTGCAAAAACATTTCCTATCAAGAAACTTTTGCATCAATCAAACATAGGAAATCTTTCCTTTGTATCCTTTATGTTGATAAATTTTTATCAATCCTTTGACATTTACACCTCCAAACCTTGTTGGATTATCAATCTTGAGTCATCACGATGTATTTTTTCCTTAGCTTCCCTTTTGGAAAATCACACAAGCATCCCCATCTTTACAAAATGTCTAGTTGGTTGTTGTTATGCTTCCCAAATCAACATGAAACCTTCTTCACTTTGAAGAAGTTTGATCATACAATCTAGGTCTAAACCTTTGAACCCAACACATGCCAAAAATGACTGATTATTGCAAGGTCCCTTATACATACGACAATAAGGAATCAAATTTTCAACATTCACATCAAAAGACACCCATCATGACCAAACAATGTTTGGTTCTTAGCGCTAGAGAACCCATACAGGTAACCCGTTCCCCACCTTCATCTCATAGTCGGTGGTATGGTTTGGATACTTCTGTTAAAAATTATTATTCAGGTTTCACCCACTCTTCTTTTGATTCTAATCCAAACATTTCATCTTCATCTAAGGATTCCAATCCAAATATTTTCTCCAATTCTTCTGATGATTCAGATCTAAACTACTATTCTAGATTCATCTAATTCGAATCCTAAGTCATGGTCCTCTCCTTCTTCGTAAGACCTCCTTCATCATACTTCTATTGTGATTATTGAGTCCCCCCTTTCTTCGTGGGACCTCATTTATCATTCATCCAATTCTAATCCTAATTCATGGTCCTCCCCTTCTTTGTAGGACCTTATTTATAAAACATCTAATGTGATTCTTCAATTGCGGTCCTCCCCTTCTTCGTAGGACCTCTTTTATCAATCACCTCAACAAACCCTTCCTCCTTTGAAGATTCATGCAACTCAAATTCCTTCTAGTCAATCATCTAAGTCAACTCCTACGTCACAATCTATGGAATTTTGGATACGAAATCCTCCTATTCTTCCTCCATGACATTGTCTTATAGGGAAACCTATACCAACCAATTATAAATCCACATATTCTTCTACTCATGAGACATCTAGCCCTAAGTCTACTTTATCTCTTGAGTCATCTTCTTCTATCAATCATCATCAAACATCTTCTAAGTCTTCCACACCAGTTGGAACTTTTTCTTCCAATCAAACCATTTGTGGTCGATCAACAACCCATACCGATTGATTTCTTTCAAAATGGAGTGATCATGGAATTTATAGGGGAACATGAAGATATCTCTCTAAAAAGTTACAAGAAATTATTCTCTATATACTTTTATGTGTTCATGTATTGTGAGGAAAATATTGATTCCTTTTATCATGAAACAAAGGAAGAACCTCAGATCATGCAACTTCATCCTCCTCTTATTCTTCCATCCTCACATTCTTCATTACTTGATGAAACTCCTTGGTCTTACATTTATCCATGGCCTATCTTCTCATCACCCAATCAATCTTTTTCTATCATAATTCCTCAATCACAATCTCTTATGGGATCAATTCCAAGTATCCCTTCATCTTCGTCTAGGTGTGGGTCACCTTCTAGTAGCCCTCCCTCTCGTTATTTATCATAAATTTTCAAATAGTCCACTATCTTCTATTCTTGGGGCATGGCCAACTAGCCCTTGTCTTCTATGTATGGTTCACCGTGGGTAGTCCATCATCTTCTATTCTTGGTCCACATCCTAGTAGCCCATCATCTTCCATTTATGGGTTGCATCCTAAAAGCCCTTCTTCTTCTATTATTGGACCATGTTCTAGTAGCCATTCATCTTCTATTCATGGCTCACCTTCTATTAGCCCCTCTCCTTCAATTCTCGATCATATCCTTTTCATTCGTCACACTTTTCTTATATCAATCATTGTGGCAAGCTCACCATCATTCCTCCCATCAATTCTAAACCTCCATGTTCTAATTGGGATTAGACAAGTCATGCATTAGCTTATAAAAACCCAAAAAGGTTCTTTATCAAACCAAGATAAAAACTTCAAGAGCTCCAAATCTCCCAACAACTAAAATGATTATAAAATTTAAAATTAAACACGATTCTAGAATACACACCAATGTACCCTTTCAAATATGGCACAAAGTGTAGAAACCTATGGATAGGGAACCTAAGCTCCCACATACGAAACCCATGTTTCAAACAAATCACATTCATTTGTTGAGTGTGAACTCACCACAATCATCGACATCGGGGATAATATTACTCTTGATAAACAAACATTCTTAGTCTCCCTTATCAAGGAAATCACGAACATCATTGTTGGATCCTATCACGTAGAGTGACATGGTTGGTCCCAATCTCCCAAAACACTAAAAATTCTTTAAAAAAATAAAAAATACAAAAATACAAAAAAATGAGAAAAACATTAAAAATCAATGGTACAAAGATCAAACATTGCAATTAGGTATTGCATACGCATGGATGTTCTTTCTTCCCTTTATTTCATATTCCTCTGCAAGTCATCCACCATTTTCATCCCTTCGATGATATTTTGGTTAGCTTATTTCGTACACATTTTGTGACATTTATCTCTATGGTATCCATTTGACCTTGGTCTTTCATCACCTTGGTAAATTAAAGAATGACTGACCTCTTAGAGATCCTATCACTATCTACATATAATAAAATTGTTGGGAAGAATTTTTGGGCGTATTTGTTAACACTAGCCAATTTCGTCATCATTGTCACTTCCCACATCCTTCCATCAAGCCATCAGTGGTTCTTAACCCCTTGTCAAACAAGAGAGCTAAAATAAGTTTTCAAAAAGAAAAAGAATCAAAATCAATCAATCAAAAAGTAAAAGCTAAAAGAAAAAGAAAATTGATATATAACTCTCTCTTGGGGTATTTCCAATAATCTCTATCAGGGCTATGGATGCCTAACTGGTAGTAGAGAAATTTTGTGATTATAATCAAATGCATCTCCATCAGGGCTATGGATGCCTAGCTAGTAATGGAGAAATGTACAGCTCTCCTTCCATAATCCATTCACAAATCACCTTTCAAACTAAATCATTCCTACACATTAGCTAGTGTCTTCACTTGTTGTCTATCAACTCTTTTCTTCAAGAGGTAAAATTGATTAGTAAATAGGATTAGTATGTTACCAAGTGTTACTTTATAGACCTTGTTCAAACTCTTTCTTTAGCGCATGTCTTGTCTCATGATTTGTGCCTTGGGATAATCACTTTTCATCGACCACCTTCTAAATATTTTCATAGCATCCTTTATTCTTCGGAATCGTTTAGAACATCCATGTGTATAGGATGTCCTCTTTTCCATGTTTGTAGACACTTTTGTCCCCTTTTAATAAGATAATTTTCTACTTCCTTTCTCTCATGTGTTTCTTGGCCATCTTACGCTGGGACATCCTTGCTCCCTCATGATTGAACCTATTTTATATTGGCCTTGATCCCCCTTCATTGCGTGAAGAGTTTTCCTTTGAATAATCCCACCTAATTGCTAAGGAATTTTTGCATCTTCACTTTCTTGTGCATACGCATGGAATTTTTACCTTGTACATCCCATCTATCATTGGTGGAATTCACACTTATTTTTCTTCCTGTACATAGTTTCGTAAAAACTTTCAAAATAAAAACATTCAAATATGTTTCTAAAAAAAAAAAAAAAAAAAAAAAAAAAATCATCCTAAAAACGTCACTCTTTGGTTCTCACTTGTTCTTGTGCACGACTCTCAGATCATTTTGATCTAACTCCATTAACAAATTTGGTTTGCTTACTATGTTTGTACTGGGACACAATGACTTATTTGGTATTGTTTCATAGTGCACTGATTTTCATAGGACCCAAGTTTCCTCTGTTATTCCCCTTGTATGTATCCTTACTTGGGGCACCATCTTTTAACCCTTTTTGTTAATTCACATAGGTCGGAATCAAAGATTGATAACAAAAACATTGCATTATGTTTCTCTATTAGGTTAGCTTGTTTACTTTCTCATATTGCATTGCATTATGTATGTTGTAGGGAGTTAGGCATCTTTTACTTTCTCGTATTGCATTGCATTTTGTATGTTGCATGGATTTGGTGTTTTTAGCTATGGAAATTTGTTCGTATATGGATTTTCATGTCATACTACACTTCTGTTCATTATTTTTAATAAGGATTGATGACATCAATCATAAGAAAAATGATGAAATAAAGTTGGTTTTTACATCAGCAAGATGATAGTTATAACTATCTCTTTTCATCTTAATTTTTCTTCTATATCACTCTCCTTCTATCAACACTTTTCTTCAAAAGCAACTTGGGGCAATAGGGATCAATTCTTCTACTTCTTCTATTATGTTATTTCATCTTTTCGATCGTCAGATCACCCTATTTCATCACCCCATCAACACTTGAGGGGGCATCCTTCATTCTATTAATTTTTTCTTCTATCTCTACAAAAAATTTATTTGTTTGTACTTGTCTACTATCTTTGAAGTTGTGTCACTTACGCCACCCTAAATAGGGAAAATGTAGACACCTAAAATATGCTTACGTAGGCTTTAATACTAAAATTCCACTAATTATCCTCTTTCTCATCATTTCCATAATAATTAGTGTTTTTCCGCTAATTAGCTAACATTCCTCTTTATATTCATTAATTAACAACATTTCTTTAGTTAATTAGCCTTCCTATGTTTAAGGATGTTGATTAATAACCTTTCGTTAATTAATATCCGCTTCTACTTGGGTTAATTAATTATGCTCGCAACTCTAAATCAATAAATCACCATTTATTGAATCAAATTCCTCTCTTACATCCCACAAATCATACTAATTTTCCTCTATAAGCTTACCTCTACCTATTAATTAATCACCTTTGATTAAGTAAAACATCCCCCAATTCCCATGGATCACTAGAGGACAAATAAAACTCTCCTAAAGCAAACTCAACCACTCCTAAACCATGATTATCCATAACTAACCTGGATTTGCTATTATCCCACATACAATAGGATGCCAAGCTTCTTCAAACTAGAGGTTACATAAAGAACCCTCTTCCTACCTTTCTACTTGCACCATGCTTTGAATAGTGAAAACTATAAGAATTTTGATCTTGAGCCTTCTCCATTGTTGGAAATAGCTTCTCCATATTGCATCCTTTCACTCAAAATTGAGTAATATGGGAAGATCCAAAATGGCCTTATACCCATTCTTAGTGAGATTTCTTTTCTCAATCTTTGAGATCAAGTAACAATCCACTTTGATTGCTTATCTTATTCATAGGTTTATAGTTTAAGTTAGCAATCATAGAGAGTAGGAAATATCTTAGCATGTAATTTCATTTATGCATCGAAGAAGCATTTCTCATACGCTCTTATATTAATGGTTCATTATGTAATTAGCATTTTATTTTGAAGCTATGTAGATATTAGTTTCAATTTATAGCTTAGTTATTTATACATGAGCACACCATGTACAAGTTTTGGTATCACATCCCAACGTTAGAGATTTCATTATGGTAATAGAGATCGGTGAGAAATGAGTGAGATGGGTAACTAAAATCATGGAATATGATGTGGCTGTTAAGGCCACAAAATTTGTAAGAGGCTATGCTCTCTGCAAACCGTTGGCTAAAAATGCGCAAAATGACCCGAAACTACTTTATTCCTAGAAGAAGAAAATTTCATGGAACTTGAGAGGAATGAAGACATAACCATGGATAGCTAGATGAAGAGAATGATAAAATTTCTCTCCTCTGGTATATATCCTCCTGGTCTCAATAAAGTAAAAAGGTAGAATCTAAGGTTGCAGTCTTTTCCATATGTGTTGGTTGATGACGTTATTTTCAAGAGGAACATTGATGACGTGTTTCTCGAGATCCATTAAAGGAGAATAATATAATAGGTTCCTTACTGAGTTTCATGATGGATTCTCAAGAAGAAATTTCTCTACCAAGGCTACATCTATGAAGATCATAAAAGTAGGATATTTCTGGCCTACATTTTTTTTGGATGCTCATAAGTGGGTTAGGAAATGTAAGAAGTGTGCTCTCTTTGCTGGAAAGAAATTATTGGCATCCATGCCTCTACGTCCAATTAAATTGGATCATTCATTCGCATAATGGGATATTGAATTCATTGTTATTATCAATCCTCCATCTAGTGTGGGTCACAATCGGGTTCTCATAACAACAAACTACTTCACCAAGTGGATTGAATCCATGCCATTATAGGAATCCACCGATTCGGTCATCCCGGAATTTCTTGAATAAATGTTTGTAAGGTTTGGCATTCCCAAACCATTATTTGTGATAATGCTAAAAAAATTTTGGGATCAAGAATCTCGATTGAGCTCTTCAACTTAGGATTTATCTCAAGAATTCCTGCAATTATTACCCCAAGACAATGGATTAGCGGAATCTACTAACAAAAATATGATCGAATCATGAAAAGTACTATAGACATGAATCAAAAGCAATGGCATACAAAAGTAAAAATGTTGTTTGGGTAGATATGATAACAACGAAGAAGGCAATTGACACTTCTCCCTACAAGCTGGTATATGGCAAAGAAGCTAGAATTTCCTTCTCACGGAGTTGCCTTCACTTGAACTAGCACATCAATTGGAATTCAAGGCATGGACCAAAGAGAACTCGTAATGGTGGAATTGGTACAACTAGAAGAAAATAGAAATGCCACCATGTTAAGGATGGAGCAACATCAGAATTCAACCAAGTAGTGGTTTGATAGAAAATCTAGGCCTCAGACATTCAAAGTCAAAGATATGGTCTTAAAATGGGACGCGGATCAAGCTAAACCAAGAAGACACTCCAAATTTGATGCTATTTAGAGTGGACCATACATCATTATTGCTTGTAAGGAAGCTAATTCTTTTGAGTTGTCTGATATTGATGGGAATGCATTTCAAATCCTAGTAAATGGGATTTATCTCAAACCCTCTCATTAAGGGTTTCATGCATCTTGTACATAGTAGAATAGGATTTCTAATTCCTCCAAGTGCCTTCAACATATTATCCTATTGGTATTTTAGGTTTCTTTTCCCTAAGTTCTTTGCACATATTTTTCTCTTGGGATCTTGTCACATAGTTCCTTTTTTAGAGGATGTTGCCAAAGTAAATTTCAAAGTGTTAATGATTAGTTGTCATCAAGTGAAGGAGTCAGAGGCGAGCCAGTAAATTAATAAACTGACTCCATGCCTAATCGATTCCTAAATATACCGATCATCCATATAGCAGGTAGATGATCCATATGAGTTGCTAAAAATGTTTCCCAATTTTGCATCCCTTACAAAATTTGAGCAACTTGCACAAGTTATACACTTGGCAGCTATTCGGAAGAAAATTTGAAGGAACCACAGATAAAAGAGCATCACTGTAGAATATTTTTACTATCTGGACACAGAGGGTAGCCATGTGTCCCTTCAATGCATTTTGGATAATGCACAAAGAATCGGGAGCCTTCAAGCAACAAGAATTGACCACATGGCTAAAGTGCGGCAAGGTAGCCCAAGTGGGCTAAAAATTCAAGATGAAGGATAAAAGTGTGCAAGCCTCCACGTGTCACCCAGTGAAAATTCAAAATAAGGAAGTTCCGCAGAATGAAGAAATGGATCCACGGTTGGATTTTAAAATCCACGCTACTATAGATAGTGTCGCGGGATGAGGAAGTTGTATAACACGGGTTATGGGTAACAGGGAAGTAAGTCATGTCATTTGGGCAGATATAAAATATTTTCAAGATTTGAGGGATACCGTGATACAAAGGAATGATCCGAAGATGTAAAAACCTTGCAATACTAGATGAACAAACCATGTAACACAAGAAATGATGACTCTCCACATAAATAAAAAAACAACCAGATCTTCTATTTAACTATAAAATCTTTGCAAATTCAATCATATTTTGTTGTTCTCTATGAAATTAAACCTAATTTAATACGTCAAATTGATACAAGGAGACAAGAGTCAAGAAAATTATCTAACACACTAAAAGGTATAGTTCCAGGGTGTGTTGGTCGTCAAATAGGACTTTTTAGAGAGAAAGATAGGGAGAGCGAAAAGTCCCTCCTCTTTAATGGGAGAGGTTCCCTTATTCTGAAATGAACTTATTTACAAGTATACAGAACATTATTTTATGGTTAAACTTGGATATTACGAAAGTGCTTTCCACCAGGATCATCAGTTACGCAAGGACTGAGGAAAAAGAATAAGAAGATGAGCAGAACAGCAACATTCAGAATTATAGATAGCAGAATAATTCTTCGTGTATGCGAAGCTTCAAAAGATTTAAGACAAGATCATTTGAATGAGATTAAATTTAAAGACACAAAGTTCCATAAATAACCTTCTTCGGATTTATTAGTCAAGGACACAAAGTTCCTTCTTGGTTGTACAAGATCGCTGTATTTGCAAAACTGGACAGTATGCAATCAGAGAGACCAAACGAGTTAAGAACAAAATGATCTTCACAATATTAAAGGAAAACACAGAGACAACAAGAATCAGATAGACAAAGAACGGAAAGCCCTTTTTGTATTGATTTCTTTTAAGATCTATTTACACTTTCAGCAAAAATCCAAGTTCTTCCTCCTCTTTAAAATGGCGTGGAAAGGCCATTATATAGATTACAAATCCGTTACTCCTCGTAACCGTTTCTTTTAACTAAAGAATAGTTAAGGACCGCCAATTGCAATGCCTTAACTAATTACAAGGAATACGAAAAGAAAGGGAAGAAGAGAAAAGAAAGGAGAAGGAGACAGGTGTCCAGTTCTGAGAAGGACCCACTGTCTTCAGAAACCGCCGCTTGAGTTTTCTTCCACGTCTCAGCCACGTCTTTGCCACGAGGGACACACCAGACGTTTCATCTTGAAGATGTCAATGGATATCTTTGAAAACTGATGTAACCGACGTCTTGAAAGTTTCGTCCTTCGTAACTGCTTCTTGAAATTTGATCTTCGGATTGATAGCATCAGAGCCGCAACTTAAATTTATTTTTGAAAAACAGCATTTCGGTCGAAAGGGGAAAACTAAGTGTGAATGACACTTGAGTACGCTTGGGGCAAAGTGAGACGCGAATGCGCGAAACACGCGGCTCGGCCGGTTCGGGTGAAACAGGGAGAAGACGCACAAATGTATTTGGGACAAATGGGACGAAAATGTGTGAGGTACGCGATTCGGGTGTTTCGGCCGAAATGGAATGTCAATGGCCCATTTGGACTTGGGACATTCGGGACAAAAAGTTCCAAGTATGTGACTCGAACGGCTCGGCTGAAATAGGGAAAGCTCACACTTTTTAAATGGGGCAGCTTGGGACAAAATCGGGTGAATCGGCCGAAAATGGAACAGCGGGCCCGTTTGGACTTGGGACATTCGGGACGAAAAGTTCCGGAGTACGCGGTTCGGCCGGTTCGGGCGAAAATGGAACGACTCGCACTTTTTACTTGGGACATTCGGGACAGGAAAGTGCGCGAAATACGTGGAAGGATGATTCGGCCAAATGGAACAGTTTGCATTTTTGGCTTTGGGGCACTTGGGACAAAAACTTCCGACAGGCCCGAAAATGGGACAAATTCGGAGGTTTCGGCCGATCGGAGAACAGAAGACACTTTCGTACTTGGGACAGATGGGACAAAAAGTTCCGACAGGCCCGAAAATCACACAAAACGACCCAGAACACAGATTTTTTCGATTTCACGACTTAGGCACCTCAGAGAAAAACACTTAAGACTCAAAATTTTGAAATTTTACTCTTATCAGAGCGGGGAATTTTGAGTGGACAACAGCTGGCTCCTTCTGGGGATGACTTGGTATAAATTCGTGGAATGAGACAAGGCAAGAACTTAGATAACTCGGTGAAGCAGACCAGTGCCTTATCCATTGGGCCACGGAGTCAAAAACAAACCAATACAGAGGGCAACACACACAACCGAAGGGAAACACACCAAAAGCAGGAAAAGCAAAAACACTGTACAGAATATACAAAGGGGCTCCCTAGTCACCTAGGACTTGAACGACTTCAAATACTGCCCACTATAAGGAAGTGGGAGGGGAGAACCATCCATGTAATCAAGATAGAAAGAGTCCTTACCAGCAAAGTGTCTTATCTTGAAAGGTCCAAGCCACAGAGAATCAAATTTTCCATGGCTGCCACGAGGTTCATGTCTTTTGTCCCATAACAGCACGGTATCACCAACTTGGAACTCTCTGGACCTAGCTTTCTTATCGAACAGAACCTTCACCTTCTGCTGGTGAGTAGATATTCTGTCAGCAACCTCCAATCTATCCTCGTTCAGTTTGTGTAGGTACATGATTCTTTTGTCCAGAGCATCACTGAAACTAGTGTCTTCAATGGCCTTCATCAGGTGCAAGGCTGGTAGTTCCACTGTCACTGGCAATTGGGCCTCTACTCCATACACTACTTGAAAGGGGGACATTCCAATGGCTCTTTTAGGTGTGATCCTGTCTGCCCAAAGAGCATCATAAAGCTTCTTATGCCAGTTTCGCTGAGACTCATTGACCAACTTCCTTATGATAGTCACCAGATTTTTGTTGGTGGATTCTGCTTGTCCATTTCCTTGGGGATAATAATCTGAAGAATGAGCCAGAGAGATGCCATACTCGTGGCAAATCCATGATCTCGATTGAGGAGAAGTTTGAAGCATTATCTCAAGTTACAATCTTGTTAGGTACACCATACCTTACCAAGATGTTCTCCTTGATGAAGTTGCATACTACTTCAGAAGTAGTGCTCTTGACTGGGATAGCTTCCACCCATTTGGTGAAGTAGTCAGTGGCAGTTAGCACATGAGTGTGCCCCGCACTAGAAACAGGGTTGAGTGTACCAATGAAGTCTAGACCCCACTGTTGAAATGGTTCCTCGATCACAACTGGCTTGAGAGGCAAAGCGGCCAGTTTGGGTCTTCCCACAAAAGTCTGACAGGCCTCGCATTTATCCACCCACTTGGATGCATCTCTGAACAAGGAAGGCCAGTAATACCCTCCCCGGAGTATCTTGTGAGCTGTGACTGTTGACGAATAGTGCCCTCCACACGCCTGATCATGGAAAGCTGAGAGCAACTTTCTCTGTTGTTCCTTATCAACACATTTCAGAATCTCCCATCTAAGCCACGCTTGAACAAAGCATTTTCCCACAGTACATATTGCGCTGATCTCAATTTAATAGTCCTCTTTTCCTTGGCAGTTAAATGAGAGGGGCATTCCCCATAGGTGAGAAAATGGGCGATGTCGGCATACCATTCATCGACTGAACTAAGGAATAGAACAGTAGGAATGTCAGCTTTCTCCTCCAGCAACTCATGTTTGGCTCCTTCAGCAATGAGCTCACAAAGACCCTTGCCACGAACCAGCTTGGTCGGTTTGATATCAATGTCATACTCCTGGACCTTAGCCACCCAGTTGCCCCTCTTGGATCCAAATTCTTGTTGTGTAAGGATTGACTTAATCGTATATCTGGAACCAAAGACCATAGAGTGAGAATTGAGGATATAAAAGCGAAACCTTAATGACCTTGACTACTGCGCAAAAGCATGCTTCTCCATCATGGTGTACTTTAGCTCATGATCCTTCAGGATATAGCTCATGAAGGCAATTGGTAGCTCATGTCCATCAGAATCTTCTTGGGTTAAGACAGCAGCCAGGGTATTGTCTGTAGCGTAGCAATAGATGACGAAATCTTTGTTGAAGTCAGGGCAGGCCAAAACTGGAGTTTTAGCAATGGCTTTCTTGATACCCTCAAAGGATTCCTTTCCTTCAGAAGACCATCCAAATGTTTTCTTCCCTTTCATCATCTGAGAAATATTCAACGTTAATTCAGCAAAATCAGGGATAAATCTTCTTAAGAAATTGATCTTACCGAAGAAGGAATGCACGCCTTTTTTACTAGTAGGGAGAGGAATTTGCTGGATGGCCTGAACTCATTCAGGATCAATCTTGATGCCGTCCTTTGAGACAATGTGCCCTAATAGCTTTCCTTCTGTAACACAGAAGACAGATTTTTTAGGATTTAAAGAAATCCCATGCTCTCGGCATCTCTGCAGAACTGTTTCCAGGTGGTCTAAGTGATCTGCTCTTGTCTTTGAAAACACTGTCAGGTCATCAAGGTATATGACTATACATTTCCCTTTCAAGCTTCCAAAATCCAAATCCATAGCTCTCTGGAAAGTGGCACCAGCATTAATCAGCCCAAAAGGCATTCTCTTGTAGGCAAAGGTACCCCAAGGAGTGGTGAAGGCTGTCTTGTGTTGATCTGCAGTGTCAACCTCTACCTGATTGTATCCCGAGAATCCATCAAGCATAGATAACATCTCGGATCCTGTTACTGCTTGCAAAATCTGATCCATCATAGGCAGAGGGTAGTTATCTTTCAGAGAGGCCTGATTCAGGTTTCTGAAATCAACACAGATGCGGATCTCTCCATTCTTTTTTCTAACAGGCACAATGTTTGCAATCCATGTTGAATGGTGAATGGGAAAAATAATCTTAGCCTTCAACAACTTCTGGATCTCCTGAAAGATGGTGTCAGCTATTTTTGGATTGTACTGCCTTTGCTTCTGCTTGAAAGGCTTGATTCCTGGTTTGAGAGGAATAGAGTGCTGCATTTCCTTTGGCTTGAAGGCTTTTAGATCTTCATAAGAATATGCAAGAACATCCTTATACTTCCTTAGAAGATCAATTGCTCTTCTCCTCTCTTCTGTTGTGCAACATTTCCCAATATTTACCAAAATTTCTTGGGGTCATCGTAACTCCCAATATCAATTTTATCATACTCAAATTTGATTGCAGAGGTCCAAGACAAGCTTTAGATCTCACGTATCTGTCGTGTTTATCAAACAACTCCTCCAAACTCACCAAACCTTTGGGAATCTTGTTTCCTTTGAGCTTAATGCACCCTTCCCGATCAGTTTCTTCTCCTTGGGTGACACTTGGTCGAGGACACACTCTCACGAGGCGGTTGTCACTTCCTCAAAATATAGTTGTTCAAGTTCCCCTTGAGTTCCGGGAAGGAAAGCGAGATGCTTGGTCATCGTTGAAAACTTGCCGCTTATTAGTATTGTCAGAACACTAGGCCGGTGGACCATTTCAATAGTGAACTTGTCTGAGAGAATTCGGGATGGGGAATCAATAATGACCACCGAGACAAAGGAATCAGCTCTGCTGTTCTTTTCTCTGGGAATTGCTTCAATGGAGAAGGCATCAAGGAATTCAATTGAATCCCAAACCTGATTCCGATAATGCTTCAGCCTCCCGTTCTTTACCTGAAACAGGCTTCTGACTTGCTTCACAATCAGCTCTGCATCACCACGAGCCAAAAGATTTTTAACACCTCGTTCTTTGGCCACTTGCAGTCCAAGGATGAGAGCCTCATACTCTGCTGTGTTGTTAGTGTTCTCGAACTGCAATTTAAATGAAAAGGGGTGCAGGCAGCCTTCAGGTGATATTAGCAGAACACCAGCTCCAGAGCCAGCCGAGGAACAACTGCCATCGAATTCTAAAATCCAGACACCATTGGGATCTTTAGGTGATATTTTGCAGGGTCGGATTTCATCAGGGGACAAAATCATGTAATTACCATGGCCCCTGTCCTCATAGAGTATTTGTGCCTTGGGATCATCTGTCTTCTGCACAATGTACTCGGACTGCTTCTCAGGTAGTAGCTTCTTCATTTGTCCATTGACAGGTATGAGAGCGTGTGACCAATCCATTTGAATCTCTCCACCCACATCTTTACAGAAGTTTCTGCTTAGCAACATTCCATAGGAAGGAGGAATGTCGGCTACTAGTATGGTAGCCAAGACTTTCTTTTCAGGTAAAGCAGCAAAAGCCACTTGTGCATCTTTAATCCTTCCCACCAAAGGTACTTCCTTACTTTCCATGGAGTAGCAAGATCCATAAGTACGAGTAAGGGTCAAGCCTAAAGCATGAGCTACTTTAGCGGGCATCACATTATCTGAGGCTCCGGAATCTATGACACAGTTACTGAGCCTGTGGCCAGCTATAAGGAGTGTTACATAGAAAGGCTTGATTTTGTCACCAGGCGAGGTGACAACAGCTACTAGACTAGGCTGTGGTGCAGAAGGAGGTGTGGGCAAAAGGCCTTTGGAGGTGGTCTTGGAATGGGAATTTACAAATTGGATCATCTTGGCAAAAGCTTTTGGATGGGTTTGGTAATATTCAGCCTCTGAAATTTGAACTTTGGTCCTTTTTAGATGATCTACAATGTCAAAGGATCCAGAGGTGGATGGTCCATCATCATTTGGAATCTTAGGCTTATCAACCCTAGGAGAAAAAGAAGAAGAAGCAACTTTGGGGGCAGGATTGGCAGTACTTACCTTTGGTGCAGATGAGGTAGGAATAGGAGATCCTCTTCTGGCAATTACAGGAATAGTTGCAGGCTGCTCTTTGGACTTCTTCAGGGGTTGCGTCACCTTTTCCCTCTGATGTGTCTGTTCCCGAGTCATGACAGCGAAGGATTCGCTGTTCATATCTGCTACCACTTCATCATAGTCATCTGCATCATCAATGCCTTCAGTGGTAAAGAAATTGACTCGAGATCCCTCGGGTTCTTCTGCCTCATCATCGAATTCCTCCAGGAACTCCTCACAAGCTTCGTTATCATCTTCTGGCTCTTCAACCTCGCAAGTTGCATTCACAGGAACTTTGACGGGAGGTCCTTCAAGTGCCAGTCTTGTGTGGGGAGCTGGCAAACGGTTTCTGGGTTGAAAATTTCTTCTCGGAACATCTGCATACGGTGCATGCTGAGCTAATTGTTTCTTTATAGCTACTAGATCATTTGCAAGTTTCTGGACTAATGGATCAGTATTGGGTCCAGAGGTGGAAGAGGAAGAAGCAGCAGATTTAGATTTGGGAGGATCTCTCTTCAACTTCCCTGACATGATTAGGTCATCCTCGACACTAACAGCCAGTTCTTGATCCAGAATTAACGTTCCAAGATTAGCCCTTCTTAGAGCATAACTGACTTTAGGCGTTTGGGCATTCAAAAAGAAACATTTTTGGATTTGATCAACCGGTCGAGTATTCACAGGAATTTTGTTGATCAGTCTGTTGAATCGTGCCACAAATTCTCTCATGGGTTCCGATGGATCTTTCTTTATTTGAGAAATCTGGGCAAGCAGTGCATGCACATCTTCTGCCGGCTTGAAACGGCTTTCGAACTGAGTTCTCATGGTATTCCAGTCGATGATGGCACCAGCCGGAAGGTGATAGAACCAGTCAGCAGCATTGTCCTGTAACGTCTCGACGAACAGTCTTACTGAGACGTCTTCATGTTCAACCCCCAAGACTCCACACGCAACTATGAAGGCTGCAATATGTTCATCAGGGTGCACTTTGCCGTCGCCTTTGAATTTGGGGAAGTTCTTTCGGTTACCTCTAGGTAACTCATGCAAAGGCTGAGTGAGGGCCAGGGGCCCGACACGTTGACCCCATGGTACTTGTGCCATTCTTCTTGGAAATACGGTTCGGAGGGGAACTGTAACACCAGCAAGGATTAAAGCTTGTAGATTAGGACTAGCAGGTTCTGAAGGAACGCCACACGTAGGACTTCTTTCTCGAACAGGTGGAGTGCTCGTTGAACGAGTTCTTCTATTTGAAGGGAAAGGAAAACCCTGTTGCTCCAAAAGCTGAAACTGAGAATCTTCGATACCAAGGGCCCTTCTCCCTCGAGTGAAACGCGGAGTCGCCAGATCAAAGGATGATCGAAAAATTATAGTACTGGAATGCGATTTTCCCCAGCGGAGTCGCCAAAAACTGTTGGTCGTCAAATAGGACTTTTTAGAGAGCAACAGACAGAGACGAAAAGTCCCTCCTCTTTAATGGGAGAGGTTCCCTTATTCTGAAACGAACTTATTTACAAGTATACAGAACATTATTTTATGGTTAAACTTGGATATTACGAAAGTGCTTTCCACCAGGATCATCGATTCTGCGCAAGGGAGGAAAAGAATAAGAAGATGAGCGAAACGAATATCATTCGAATTATAGATAGCAGAATAATTCTTCGTGTATGCGAAGCTTCAAAAGATTTAAGACAAGATCATTTGAATGAGATTAAATTTAAAGACACAAAGTTCCATAAATAACCTTCTTCGGATTTATTAGTCAAGGACACAAAGTTCCTTCTTGGTTGTACAAGATCGCTGTATTTGCAAAACTGGACAGTATGCAATCAGAGAGACCAAACGAGTTAAGAACAAAATGATCTTCACAATATTAAAGGAAAACACAGAGACAACAAGAATCAGATAGACAAAGAACGGAAAGCCCTTTTTGTATTGATTTCTTTTAAGATCTATTTACACTTTCAGCAAATATCCAAGTTCTTCCTCCTCTTTAAAATGGCGTGGAAAGGCCATTATATAGATTACAAGTCAGTTACTCCTCGTAACCGTTTCTTTTAACTAAAGAATAGTTAAGGACCGCCAATTGCAATGCCTTAACTAATTACAAGGAATACGAAAAGAAAGGGAAGAAGAGAAAAGAAAGGAGAAGGAGACAGGTGTCCAGTTCTGAGAAGGACCCACTGTCTTCAGAAACCGCCGCTTGAGTTTTCTTCCACGTCTCACCACGTCATTACCACGAGGACACACTGACATTTCATCTTGAAGATGTCAATGGATATCTTTGAAAACTGATGTAACCGACGTCTTGAAAGTTTCGTCCTTCGTAACTGCTTCTTGAAATTTGATCTTCGGATTGATAGCATCAGAGCCGCAACTTAAATTTATTTTTTGAAAAACAGCATATTCGGGTCGAGCGGGAAAAACTAAGTGTGAATGACACTTGGTACGCTTGGGACAGGTGAGACGCGAATGCGCGAAACACGCGGCTCGGCCGGTTCGGGCGAAACAGGGAGAAGACGCACAAATGTATTTGGGACAAATGGGACGAAAATGTGTGAGGTACGCGATTCGGGTGTTTCGGCCGAAATTGGAACAGCGGGCCCGTTTGGACTTGGGACATTCGGGACAAAAAGTTCCGAAGTACGCGACTCGACCGGCTCGGCCGAAATAGGGAAAGCTCGCACTTTTTTAAATGGGGCAGTTGGGACAAAATCGGGTGAATCGGCCGAAAATGGAACAGCGGGCCCGTTTGGACTTGGGACATTCGGGACGAAAAGTTCCGGAGTACGCGGTTCAATGCCGGTTCGGGTGAAAATGGAACGACTCGCACTTTTTACTTGGGACATTCGGGACAGGAAAGTGCGAAGTACGCGGGAAGGATGATTCGGCCGAAATGGAACAGTTTGCATTTTTGGCTTTGGGGCACTTGGGACAAAAACTTCCGACAGGCCCGAAAATGGGACAAATTGGAGGTTTCGGCCGATCGAGAGAACAGAAGACACTTTCGTACTTGGGACAGATGGGACAAAAGTTCCGACAGTCCGAAAATCACACAAAACAACCCGAACACGATTTTTTCGATTTCACGACTTAGGCACCTTAGAGAAAACACTTAAGACTCAAAATTTTGAAATTTTACTCTTATCGAGCGGGAATTTTGAGTGGACAACAAGGTGGCACAATTACCAACATTTAATGCGGTATAGGCTCTCAATAGAAAATGGTGTGTAACAGTGGATAAACATTGCAATGCCCCGTCTCCAAGAATAAATTAATGAAGGTGGTTGGTATTGGTTGAATAATTTTCTCCTCTTTCTCCCTTCCATGATTTTCTATATATTGTATAACAATGCTAATTTTTAGTGGGCATACATTTACGATTTAGGAATCTTGTAACTTAAGGTTGTTCTCTTGTCTTTGCGTGTGTGTTCGAAGGTTGCATGCCTTGCATTTTGATTCAGAAAATGATTGCATCTTCTTCTCACAATTGTAATATTTTTGTACACTTTCAGGCAATAAAATTTAAATCTTGTGGCTTGTTCTGCTCTTGTTTATTTTTATTACTCTTCTTTTAGTTCATTCGTAGATGTGTTGAATGTTTTATTTCTTGAATCTTTATCTGTTGTGCATTGTGAAAGTGAATTTTGGGATTGATTTTGATCTATGCTTGATATTCAATCATCTTCATTATCACTTCCTTCCCTTTCCTCTTATTTGAATGTATTAATCCCCTTCTTTTTTGGTGTTATCGCAGCTTTGGATTAGGTTTATATTTTATGCATCTCCTCCTCACCACTGGTCACTTGAAAATTTAGAGTAGAGATAAATAGTTGCATTGAAATTCCTAGGAGCAGCGGTTTAGCATTAGGACTAAGTAGAGGAATCCGGCCTTCTCTAGAGGTTTATCTCAATTCGAGTCCCACAACTTGGAGATAGGTCCCATTTCGTCTCAAATCCCGAATTGTCTATGATTTGGGCACGTGTCAAAATTTGAGCTCCAATAGGATGTTTCATAAAATATTATGATTATAGAATGTGTTTAGAATGGATATAATGAAGAGGCTTTATGATGCAAAAATACAAGATTTAAAACAACTCTACACATTTGTCTATTTTTTACCTTAAGAACAATAACGTGTTGTTTGTTTTAGGATCTTTGATGGCTATAAATGGAAAAAAGGAATAGGCATGAAGGATAAAATATCTCTAAAGGAATTTCGAGAGAATTAAGAGTGCATCGTGTATTTGTTTTCCATTTCATGGGATTATTTGAAACTCTAACTCTATATGGTTAGCATAAGTGACCTTAAACTGTAAAGGTAAAACAAGGAGAAAATGGCGCATTTGTGGATGTGAAAATATAAATAAAAATCAATAGAAAAATGTAATACATGATATTTATTTGAATACATTTAAACCCAAAAATGGTGGATCAATGTAGAAATGTCCTAGAAGGTATGCGAGCTTTTATTCATGGTGAGAAACCACTCATAGAATCTATGAGCACTATGGTTTAGGATAAAATTGGAAATTTTAAATATTAATGTGTGAGGAGTTTGAAAAAAACATGTGATGTTTAAATATGTAATTATTATCATTTACATGTGGTGGATTAAAAATATGAGGATCCTAAGTTTTAGTGGTTTTTGAAAAATGAGTTGAAAAGTTTTCCAATATGGTGTCATTAAAATATGTATGTGACTAGAGTGTAGAGTTCCAAAATGTAGTATGCTCTTGGTGTTTTTCCTTTTAGTGGGGTGGGATAAATCATTTCGATAAGTATCATTGAAAGGATCAATTCTTCAACACATTCAATCACCATAAAGTAATGCTATATAAAGGTCTCTTTCTAGAGGTGTCACCTAGAAATTCTCCATAGAATGATTTTATGTTTAACATGATATGTTTCCCATTATGTCTATAGTTTTGTCATTGATGTCAAAGGAAATTAATGGAAAAGGGATTTTAGGTGTCATATTAGTATCCATGAGGTGTCATTCATATTCAAGCATGAAGGTTGATTGGTAGTTTCCAATCATGTCATCTTGTCATAGTGTCTTAGTGCATGTTCAAGAAGGCTAGCTACTATAAGTGAGATTGAAAGTTGGCAGGAGGTCTTCATGAGGTCAAATATGTTCCATGATATGTGTGAGAGGTTTCATAGTGTGTGCAAATGGTATTCATGGTATTTTCATGAGATTTAATGGTTGATTCAGGAAATTCTAGGCTTATTCTTAGACCTTCACCTAGTGCATGGGGTTTGGCATGATAACATGAGAAATGAAACATGGTAGTTTTTCTCAAGCATTTCAAAGGTTTTATGGAATGGAATAGCATATGTATGGGGATACGTGAGGTCAGTATTAAGAGGTTTGAGGATGTCTCATGGTAATTTGAAGAAATTTTCTTAAGAAAGGTGTTGTTGTGAAAATGTGCAACAGGGAAATTGGAAGTTTCCAAGCACGACAACTATACCCCTATGGTGAAATTTTCATGTTTTATCATTCATAGGCACCCCAGTTAAAATCCATCATTCTGATCACCCCCTATTTGATGTAAATTTGGTCCCCTAGGTGATTTAGGAAATTCTATTCATTCCACCTAGGTTATTTTAGGGAGTTCTAAAAAGACACTATCTTCTAGCAGTATAGGGAAGGGCTATCACTAGCCTTCCCAAGACTAGATTCAACTCCTGGAGTGGAATGGAAGGAAAAATTCAACAAGGAGATGAAATGAATACCTTAAAACATAATGGAAATTATTTTTGAAGGTTTGGGGAATTTTGCAAGACTTGGAGTAATCTGAGTAAAAACAGGTTCACAAGCTCAGGCGGTACACAGGTGCCTAAAACAGATGTTTGGGATTTATAAGAAGATTACAGGAGATCTGGATGGAGTTAGGAGAAAAAAATATCCAAAAAGAGGATTCCAAGACCTACATGATTGTGAAATAATATTTTTCACAACACTTTTGTGCATCAGTGTCAGAGGCGGTTTTCTCGAGCATAGGTCAATTACAAAATCAAAAATCCAATTTTTCAAGGATCAAATGGAATAATCAAGACATGATACCCCAACCATTGGATTCCAAAGGCCATTTCCAGTTATGATCATATAATTTTTTTCCAAAAAATTCCATCGAAGCTCAAGTTATCACTGTTACAAGTTCAAGACTTAGTCAAATTTTTGGGAGGACATGTGTCAGCACCATGAGCCTGGTGGGATTTTGTGTCCCTCACGTCCCCCAAGGTCAGAGACATCAAGGTTGTAAAATTTCTCCCATCCCCTTAAAGCCCTCTCAGCCCTCATATGACCTCTTGGACCCTCATGTGACCTCCAGACTTGACAATTCAGCCCCAGGTGCATTTTTGGAGCATCCATTCCCTACCGTTGGATCCGACGCCACGTGTTAGCTTTAGGACCACCATGGAAACTGATTTCCCTTATGCACCTGAGGTGGGGGACATCAGACCTTGAAAAATGTGCCCATCCCCTATGGGGATTCATTTGGACACCCACGTGACCGAGTTTCACCCCTGTGCATTTTTGGAGCATCCATTCCCTGTCCGTTGGATCGGGTGCCACATGTCACCTCCAGGACCACCGTGGAAATTTATGTCCCTTATGTACCTAAGGTGGGGACATCAGACATGGAAAAATGTACCCAACCCCTATGGGGAGTCATTTGGACACCCACGTGACCGACTTTCAGCCCCCAGGTGCATTTTCAAACAAATCCCCTACCTTCGGATTGAGGACACATGGCATCACCTTGACCACCATGGAAATTGATGTCCCTCACATCCCTGAGGTTAGGGACATCAAGGACATAAAAATTTACCCAGCCCCTCCATGTGCATGTTTTTAAAGTTTAAATCCAGCACTTAGTCATTTTCTTCCTCTCATTTCTCCTCCACAACTTCATACCTTGTCATGGCTCCTTGCATGATTGTCCAGACACCTGGTCCACCATTGTTGCTCTAAAAATATTTGCCATGGCCACATAAACTCTCCACACCATGAATACATAGAAATATGTAGGTCTTAGAGAAAAATGGAGTGAAATGATGAAGAATGGGGAGAAAATGAAGGTTTTTTGCCAGATAACCATGAAGTCACTCGATCAAAAATATTCATATCTCACAAGATACAAGTCAGATCGTGATGCCGTATTTTTGAAGATTTCCTCATTTTTCAAGGTGATCAAGATGAAACAAACAAGAGGTCAAATGGTGCCCAGAATCATTTGCTCCAACAAAACCCTCTCTTCGTGCACGCTCACATTCGTTGGATTTCCCATCATTCCGGCAATGGAAACAAGCTAAAAACTTACACACAAGCTCCAAATGAAAAACCTATCACAATGGAATTTTTTTCATTGCAAACGAGACAAAAAACTAGACCTGAAATTTTGAGCTCCATTAATGGCCATCATGGCAGCTCTGTGCCCAAAGCCACTACCATGTCAAAATTTCAAAAATTATTTCCAGGCTTTCTAGTTGGAAAAACTATGTGAAATTTGGAGGGTGTGATTGTAATGACAAGGAGAGTCCAAAAAATTATGTTCTGTCACAAATCGGGCACTGGAAACACCCTTTCTAAAAATAGTAAGTTTTCCTATACAAACTTACTATGTTTGGAAAGTCATCATCAAAAGAAGCTGAGACAAAGGAAACAGGCATTGAAGATTACGAGAGAGCCTAAATGAGTGTTCAGAGCAGAAAATAGTGGAAATGACCACTTACTAAAAATAGTAAGTTCCCTATATGGGTGTTTACCAAAAATAGTAAGTTACCCCAAGAAGTGGTCAAAGCAAGGTAATGTGCGTAGGATTGGATGAATATTTTCATCACATCAAGATAATCAAGAAGAAGCAAGGATCGCCTCTTACTAAAAATAGTAAATCTCCCTATATGGGTGCTTACCAAAAATAGTAAGCCACGCTCAAAGAACAGTTTTGGCACAATGGGACATTCGAACTTCACTACATCATAGATCCATCAATAGAGATTAGCGGACTTCATCAGGGATGACATATCCTCTTCTTCTTCTCTCTCTCTTTCTCTCTCCTCTTCCCCTAACTTTCTCTCACTTTCAAATGTTCTAATTCTTCGTTGGGGTTTGCACTTTTTGATATGCCTTTAAGTCACTTAAAAGTGACTTTAGAAACATAATGTAAATTAAGTCGCCTTGCTATTATAAAAGGGAATTAAATATTTAAAGTGGAATATGAACAATCTTAAGTCATATTAAGGCATATGGAGGGTCATGAGGTAGATGAAGAGTCACCTCTCATTCTATAAATTGTAACGTCATTCCCATTGCAAAGGGTTGGTGATTGATCTTGTAAACTCAAGAGTATATTGTACCTTGAGAGAACAAAGGAGATAGCCAAATTCTTCCATTCCCCTCATTCTCAAATTTCCTCTATTTCTCCACTATGTACAACTTTGGTTTGAGCAATCAATACAAGAAGAAGGAGTTTCCAGCTTTCTTTGACTAAGGGGTTTCTTGATACTTTGTGATTGATAAATTCTATTTGGTCTTGTTGTTATTTACAGAGTTGTTTCTTCTCATGAATGCATGTGTTGAAGTTTCTAACTAGTGTGTGTGTAGGAATCTGATTATCTACCTGCAACATTAGTTCTCCTACCTCTTTTCTCACTCCCTTCCCTACTTTCAGACAAAGTCTTCTCTAGGAAGTGATTACTAGCTTTGTCGTAGGGTCAGTGGAGTGTCTCTGTTGGATCCCCAGTTGAAAGACCACCACAGAAATCCACCATTTCATGTGCATGAAAATATGAAAGATACACCAGTTAAGTAGAGGAACTTAGATTCCCAGAGTAGTGGCAAGAAATCCACAAGTTCGTCCACATGACAAATTTTCTTGCCAACAGTTTTTTGCACCCACCGTGGGGAAGATTTAGTAGCATCTTCACCCAAAATATGACCTCAAGGTTCCAAAATTTAAAAAGAAAATTTAAATATTAAAAAATAAAAAAAGGATTTCATGAAATTCCATTGCTGAAGGCTACACTATTGATTTTTGCATGTGTCTTTTCATATTCCCACTTCAATAATTTCAAAAAGCTGGCTGAAGGAAGACACACCAAGTTGATCAGGTCGAGAGGTGTTGATGATTTCAATTTTGAGGCTTCACAAAATCAGCAAGAATGAATTAGAGATAATCCATACTTCTTCTCTCAAGCTTCCTCTCCATCTATATCTTCACGAAGTTCACCGGGAAATCCTATCAAAACTCCTGTGGATACTCCACCTTCAAATTCTCCCATTTTTCAACCACTATTGAGCATTCAGCTCCCAGAAGAAGAAGAATTCATAGAAGCAAGATCAGAAGCAAAAACGACAATGGTAGATGAAGGAGAAATACCTCAACCCATTGTTCCATGGGGAAGGAATATGGTCCCGCTTGCTCTTGAGCCACCTCTCCACGATCTACCAATGGGTTCCCACATAAAATTTCCAAAGTTCAAAGGCAACAACACATAACATCCTGAAGAACACATTGCTACTTTCATGACATCATGTGGAATTCTTGGTGTCCAGCATGAAGATGTTTTTGTAAGATTGTTTGTGGAGTCCCTCCAAGAAAAAGTATCAGAATGGTTCTATCTCCTACCTTCTCGAACCATCACTTTGGTTGGGATGACATCAAGGCTACCTTTGAGGAAATATTTAAACCAACTGAATATTGTCAAGACTTCTTGGTGTAGTTGGATCAAATGAGGAAAGGAGAAAGTGAAATGATGAGAGACTTCATGGCTCATTTTGAATAGTTTCTTCAGGATACCGGAAGAAGATTTTCCCTCTCAGAACAATATCAAAATATTCTTCATAAATGCTCAATCACCGGAGGTAGGCTTTCTCCTACGAAGAGTTCAACCAAGGAACATTGTAGATGCACAAAGGAGGGCCATTGAATTGGATGATGATCTCATCCTCTCTAGAAAGATCAAGAATCCATCAAAGGGCAAGGCCCAACATCTTGGAGATGAGAGAACCAATCCATCGCTACAAAATTTGGTGAATGAAATGGCCTCTTTGAAGAGGGAATTATTTGAATGAGTTTCTTCTCAAAGAAGCAATAGAAATTAGATTGTGGGAGCACCCAAAAGGCTCACCTTGGAGGCCCCACCCATGAACATAAATTACAGATTTCAAGAATGTGAAGAAGAGCTTGAACAAGAAGGTGGTGATTTCCTAGAAAATGATGAGTTTGAGAATGATACACAAATCAGATTCTATGAGTATTCTGGAGCTGATGAAGGAGATGAAGAAGATACACCCAGTTTCTCATGTGCGGTATTCACTCATTCTCAGTCTGAGAAAGGAGCCTCTTCCTCCACTACTACTAAGAAAAATAAGGTTGATGATCCTCCTATGGCGACTCCGTAAAATAAAATAATCAGTTGAGGATCCCCACTTCCATCCTCCATGAAGTTTGCATTGTTGGAACCTAATCCTATAGCAAGTAAGAAAGCTCCCGTAATCCCAAGTAAGTCTCCTAATGTCTCTTCCAAGTCTAAATCTAAATCTGCTCCTATAAAATCCAGTACTTTGAAAGCTCCTAGTGTACCTTTCAAACATCATCCATTCCTCAAACATCAAATCCTACTCCTAAGCCTATCCAGACTCCAAAATCAGTCCCTTCACCCCCTTGTCTCGCATCTTCTCCCTTTGACTTCATAGAATATGCAAACAAGGCCAAAGTGTAGATTACTGAAACTGAATATCTGTGGACTCATCCTGAACAATTTGAGAGGTTTGTCCGATACATCAGGAGTGGTAGTCTAACACCCAATGTTGTAACTTCTAGTTCCAAAGGCATGCTTTGCCAAACACACCTACACCATCCTCACAGAACATGCTTTCTCTGAGTGCATCAAAGACTGATAAAGTTGAACCTTTCTATGTATCCTTTCTTTTTGAAGAATATGTATCTAATAATTGCATAATAGATTACGGTGCCTCGAGACAACGTGATGCCTTTGAAGATCGCCAAATCTCTTAAACTTACAATGACTCCACGTAGTGGCTATTGTTAATATTTGGAATAAAAAAGGTCTCACTTGTAGGGAAGGTCAAATATACATAGGTGGCTCTCACCGATTTCTAGAAAAGAAAGTTTCAAAGGTTTCGGTGATGATGATTTTTATAGTAGACGTCCCCACCTCATTCAAAATTTTATTGAGTAGAAGTTTCTACCAAGACTTGGGAGGGAAAATTTAGATGAATTGGTCATCCGCAACCATACCAAAGTGAAGGGAGACATGGAGAAATTGTTTCTGAGAAGAAAATGAGGTACACTGGTTCAAAAGTTTGGAAACATGGAAGCTAACATCTTGTATCAAGGTAGCGAGCGGATGATGAATCACTTTGTGGCAACTAAGCGGGAAGAGGATATTCCCATCTTGATAGGGCGACATGCCTTCCCAAAGAGATTTGGATTTTGAAGAAGTAGTGAGGAGATTCAAGCTACAAGAGGGCAGCCCCAAATTGCCAGATGATGCAAACCATGAAGAAGAGGAGATGGTTCTTGATGATTTTCAAAAAGAAAAATCAGCTTATGTTCTTATCCGTGATGAAGACATTTTTGCATTCCCATTTGAAGATGAGGACTCCCTTGATCATGTCACCATGGAAGAGACCAAGATAGAATATAATGAGCCCTCGAACAATGAGAAAGAAATGTCTATACAAGAACTGCTTAGAGCCGTAGAAGAAACTGAAGATCCTGAGCTCAGCCTCGAGCTCCTGATGTAAGCCACAAATTTGCAAGACAAGCGTGAAGTTGATGTGAAGGTTGGCCATATTGAGATAAGGCAAGATGAAATATATGATGCCACTCTTGAGCTAATGATTAATGGATGCAATACCGAAATGGAGATATTTTCTTTCCCATTTGAAGATGAAGACTCTTTCCATGACGAAGAAATTGAAGAAAGGAGTTTCAAGACCTCTAAAGATGAAGATATTTTTGATGAAGGATCGGTAGAGTGCATTGATTCTCGAGATGATGAGGTAATCCCTCTAGATAGTTTCCTTGAGCTAAAAATAAAGATTCTTCAAAGGCATATCAAGATGAGTTGCAGGAAACGATGAAGCATAACTCTGTGTAAGAAATATTGGATGCAGTAGAAGTTACGGAAGACCCCGAGTTGATTCTCGATCTCTTCACTCATGCCATGAACATACGGGACAAGTATGAGTTTTCCTCCAATCCTTCCTTCAGTACTCAAATGCCTCACCATGGAGTAGAGATAAAGGACGAATCAAATGTTTCTCATGGAGAAGATGTCAATGAGCATAGGCTTAGGAAAGAAAATAATCAAGAATGTTCAAGTATTTTGAACAAAAAGCATCCTTGGGGCAGCGATGAGATGCTCAATGGAAAATCAGCTATATGGATAAACATGGAAGGCAACGGCACTATGAGACCGACTTCAAAGAACATGAAGGAAATGGAATTTCCAAGCAAGGACTAGAGCATCAAGAAGCTCACATGGACTCACTCCTACAAAGTAAAAGGACAATCATGGAAGCACCTGGCTTCCATAAATAATTAAGGAAAGGAGGCTACTTTCTGGAACCCGTCAACAGCTTCGCAGAACATCATCATTCGGTGTTTCCTCTTCAGGGGTAACTTTTGAGAAATGAAAAGTACTTCAGTGAAAGCGGGTTGTCCCCCACCTTATACCATAGGTGATTGATAGGTGTGTTTCCCTTTTTTTTGCATGTGTTTCCCTTCTTGTTATGTATCATGTGTTTCCTTTCCCTCATTTTTTTGTGTGTGTGTGTTTCCTTCTAATCTTCCTTTCTAGAAGTTGTACATGATTCCGCAGGGCCTAATGGATAAGGCAATTGGTCAACAAATTATATGGTCTAAAATTGAGATTTTGGATTCCCATGTCATGTCTTCGATGCACTCATTCCATGTCATGTCCCCAAGCTAGAGCCAACTGTTGTCATGAAAATGTGCAACAGGAAATTGAAGTTTCCAAGCACGAAAACTATACCCCTATGGCGAAATTTTCATGTTTTATCATTCCTAGGAACCCTAGGTCAAATATGTTAGTCTGATCACCCCCTATTTGATGTCAATTTGGTCCCCTAGGTGATTTAGGAAATTCTATTCATTCCACCTAGGTGATTTTAGGGAGTTCTAAAAAGACACTATCTTCTGGCAGTATAGGGAAGGGCTATCACTAGCCTTCCCAGGATTGGATTCAACTCCCTGGAGCAGAACGAAAGGGAAAAATTCAACACGAGATGAAATGAAGACCTTAAAACATAATATAAATGATTTTTGAAGGTTTGGGGAAGTTTTGCAAGACTTGGAGCAGTCTAAGTAAAAAACAGGGTTCACAAGCCTAGGCGGTACACATGCCTAAAACAATTGTTGGGCTTCAGAAGAAGATTTTGGGAGCTCCAGATGGAGTTAGGAGAAAAAAATATATATCCAGAAATAGGATTCCAAGACCTAAATGATGGTGAAATAATATTTTTCACAACACTTTGGCGCATCAGGTTTGCAGGTAGTTTTTCTCAGGCATAGGTGGAGTACAAAATAAAAAATCTGATTTTTTAGGGATCAAATGGAATAATCAAGACATTATACCCTACCATTGGATTTAGAAGGCCATTTCTAGTCAGGATCATATAAAAATTTTCCAAAAAATTCCATCGGGAGCTCAAGTTATCATTGTTACAAGTTCAGGACTTAGCCAAATTTTTGGGAGGACACGTGTCAGCACCAGGAGCTTGGTAGGATTTTGTGTCCCTCACGTCCCCAAAGGTCAGGGACATCAAGGTTGAAAAATTGTACCCAGCCCCTTGAATCCCTCTCATCCCTCATATGACCTCTTGGACCCTCATGTGACCTCCAGACTTGATAGTTCAGCCCCCAGGTGCATTTTTGGAGCATCCATTCCCTCTGTTGGATCGGGCACCACATGTCAGCTCCAAGACCACCGTGGAAACTGATGTCCCTTATTCACCTGATGTGGGGACATCAGACCTTGAAAAATTTTCCCATCCCCTATGGGGATTCATTTGGACACCCACATGACCGAGTTTCAGCCCCCAGGTGCATTTTTGGAGCATCCATTCCCTACCGTTGGATCGGGCGCCATGTGTCACCTCTAAGACCACCGTGGAAACTGATGTCCCTTATGTACCTGAGGTGGGGGACATCAAACATGGAAAAATGTTCCCAGCCCCTATGGGAGTCATTTGGACACCCACGTGACTGACTTTCAGCCCCCAGGTGCATTTTTCAAGCAAATCCCCTGCCATCGGATTGAGGACACATGGCATCACCTTGACCACCGTGGAAATTGATGTCCCTCATGTCCCTAAGGTCAGGGACATTAGGGACATAAAAATTTTCCCAGCCCCTCCATGTGCATGTTTTTAAAGTTTAAATCCAACACTTAGTCATTTTCTTCCTCTCATTTCTCCTCCACAACTTCATACCTTGTCATGGCTCCTTGCATGATTGTCTAGACACTCGGTCCACCATTTTTGCTCCAAACCAGCTCCACCATGGCCACATAAACTCTCCACACCATGAATACACATAAATATGTAGGTCTCAGAGAAAAATGGAGTGAAATGATGAAGAACAGGGAGAAAATGAAGGTTTTTTTGCTAGATAACCATGAAGTCACTCGATCGAAAAATCTTCATATCTCACAAGATACAAGTCGGATCATGATGTCATATTTTGCAGATTTCCTCATTTTTCAAGGTGATCAAGATGCAAAAAACAAGAGGTCAAATGGTGCCTAGAATCATTTTCTCCAACAAAATCCTCTCTTCATGCACTGACTCACATTCGTTGGATTTCCCATCATTCTAGCAATGGAAACAAGCTAAAAACTTGCACACGAGCTCCAAATGAAAAACCTATCACAATGGAGTTGTTTTTGTTGCAAACGGAGACAAAAAATCAGACCTAAAAATTTCGAGCTCCATTAATGGCCGTCATGGCAGCTCCGTGCTGAAGCCATTGCCAAGTCAAAATTTCAAAATTTATTTCCAGGATTTCTAGTTGGAAAAACTATGTGAAATTTGAAGGGTGTGATCATAATGACAAGGAGAGTCCAAAAAAGTATGTTTCGTCACAAATCGGGCACTGGAAACACCCTTTCTAAAAATAGTAAGTTTTCCTATACAAACTTGCTATGTTTGGAAAGTCATCATCAAAAGCAGCTGAGACAAAGGCAACAGGCATTGAAGATTACGAGAGAGCCCGAATGAGTGTTCAAAGAAGAAAATAGTGGAAATGACCACTTACTAAAAATAGTAAGTTCCCTATATGGGTGTTTACCAAAAATAGTAAGTTACCCCAAGAAGTGGTCGAAGCAAAGGAAATGTGCGTAGGATTGGATGAATATTTTCATCACATCAAGATAATCAAGAAGAAGCAAGGATCACCTCTTACTAAAAATATTAAATCTCCCTATATGGGTGCTTACCAAAAATAGTAAGCCACGCTAAAAGAATAGTTTTGGCACAATGGGTCATTCAGAACTTCATTGCATCAAATATTTCCATGAACGGGATTAGCAGACTTCATCGGGAATGACATATCCTCTTCTTCTTCTCCCTCTCTTTCTCTCTCCTCTTCCCCCCAACTTTCTCTCACTTTCAAATGTTCTAATTCTTCATTGGGGTTTGCACTTTTTGATATGCCTTTAAGTCACTTAAAATTGACTTTAGAAACATAATGTAAATTAAGTTGCCTTGCTATTATAAAATGGTCTTAAATATTTAAAGTGGAATATGAACAATCTTAAGTCATATTAAGGCATATGGAGGGTCCTGAGGTAGATGAAGAGTCACCTCTCATTCTATAAATTGTAACGTCATTCCCATTACAAAAGGTTGGTTATTGATCTTGTAAACTCAAGAGTATATTTTACCTTGAGAGAACAAAGGAGATAGCCAAATTATTCCATTCCCCTCATTCTCAAATTTCCTCTATTTCTCCACTATGTACAGACTTTGGTTTGAGCAATCAATACAAGAAGAAGTTTCAGATTTCTTTGACTAAGGGTTTCTTGATACTTTGTGAATGATAAATTCTATTTGGTGTTGTTGTTATTTACGAGTTGTTTCTTCTCATGAATGCATGTGTTGAAGTTTCTAACTAGTATGTGTACAGGGAATCGATTATCTACCTTCAGCATTAGTTATCCTACCTCTTTTCTCACTCCCTTCCCCACTTTCAGACAAACTCTTCTCTAGTAAGAGATTGCTAGCTTTTCCACAGGGTCAATGGAGTGCCTTTGTTGGATCCTTGGTTGAAAGGCCACCACATAAATCCACCATTTCATGTGTAAGCACATACGGTAGTTGCGTCGGTTAAGTAGAGGGACTTAGGTTCTAAGAGCGTTGACAAGAAATTCACAAGTTTGTCCACACGAAAAATTTTCTCCCCAAAAAAAGGAAAGGAAAGTATTAGTGTCAAGATATTTTCTGATGTATTTGAGTATTTATTATATTTGGGACTGTTAGAGGAGGTCATCATGGTGCTTCATACCAAGTTTAAGTTTAATATGATGATATTTTCTCAAGATATGAGGTTTTTGGCAAAACTAAGTTCTAAAGAAGGAAAAATCCAACTCGATGGGTAACTTCAAATGTTCAACCACAAACTTTACATGGGAAATTTTGGATTTCAGGTATGTTTTTACATTGATTCTAGATAATTTTTCAAAAATAATGAGTTGATTTTTTTGTCCCATATTTATGAACAATCATTAAGAAGTCAGAAAGGTAAAAACGCTAGCTAAAACCCTCCTAGCATAGTGATATATAAGAAGTGAATTATTTAGTTTCCAAATGAATTTATAATGAAAAATTGATACACCAAGGATGTATAGGATTCTCTAGGGCTTATTTTGGTGGTGGTCTCATGTTCCATCTATTTCAAGAAGTGAGATAAAAAAACTAGTTTTGTGGAGATTTACAGTTTTAGGGCTAATATGGTAGCTTCAAGATGAAAATTGAACTGTTTACTAGAATCATTCGGATATGTGATACATGTACATGAAAATATTTAGGTATGTACAAAGTGAATAAGTTTTGAGTTACTGAGTCTCCAAATATTCCTTGCCAATTTTGGCCTTAAGCACTAAAAGTTAGTCATGGAGATTTGAGTTGATATGAGTAATTTTGCATATTGTACACGCTTTATGATCTTAGATGTGTTTTAACATCTGATATGATGTGGTATAGCCTATGGTTTTATTAGTTGAGGTGATTTCATGGCTTTTCTCTAATAGGATAAACTTTCGTATTAGGTCTCTCAAAAATCCTTGTGATTTAGATGTGTAAGATTGTTTTTCTCCAAATGAAATATGTTTACTAGTGTTTAAACATGTTGGTAGAATTTTCCTTAATTTTTTCCATAATTTGGTTTATCTTGGAAGTGGTCTTAGAGGTGTTTTTGTAAATTTCTCTCAAGAATGGTTCTTGAGTCCATTTTGGACTTGTTTCGAGAGATTGATTTATTTGGATGCCTTGTACTTTATGAATTGTTGGATAAGGTTAGTTGTTCCAAAATTATTTTATGATACCTTTCCAAGGGTATAATACTTGATGCTTGATGATGATATTTTCAATATGAACTCATTTTTTTTTCTCGGTGCTAGAAGACCTAGTTGAGATTACTTGCTTCCCGGTGTGTTTCATGGTGGATATAGCTCATTCGGATGTTCTTAATTTGGTTGGTGATTCTTAGAGGTTGTATCTAACATGTTTTGAGCTAGTGGAGCCTTGTGATTAAAATAAAATGTAAATATCCTAGCCTAATCTAGTTTTATGCAAAAAAGTAAATAATAGCAAAATAAAATAAAGAAAGTGGCCCAAGCAACAAACTAAATACAAATCTAAATCCCTAAAGTGCAATAGGGGTTAGGAATTCCTTAGCTGATTTGATGAAGGTGTGAAGTTTTATTGTAGTGTGAACTAGGTAAATAGGAGGAGGAAATGACCACACATAAGCCATAAAAATCACGATATGAGATCCCTAACTTGAGTGGGGCACTAGAGAGACATGGGATCTTGTGGGTACCCCGTCCGAGATCTAAGAGCCCTAGTCTGCAGAAATAGTCTAAAACCCTCCTCTAAGGTGTCATTGTATGTTCTCTTTTAGTCTCTTCCTATCACACTAACTTTTTGAAGTACGTTAGATGTCACTACAAATCGAAGATGAAGGAGAGACCTATAAAACCCCAAGACAAGCATCAAATCCCTAAAAAATAAATATGCATATGAAGGGGTCAGACTGTCCTCAGTGGCCACAATGGTGGACTTACTAACTCAAAACTGCACTACCTATCGGACACGATGTGGTCCTATGTGTGTGTGTGTGTGAAAATTGTGCCCTGGTTTCTCTTGTGTCACCACACTTTTTGAAGTAGCAAGAAAATAACTAGATGTATAATGTTGGAAATAATAGGCTCCCATCCTATAAAGTGTGATGTAATTTAACTAACCTTTTGTTCTTTGTGATGGAGCTAGATGAATACAATTGTAGCTTTAGGTTCCTTTAATCGATGTAACTCTAGATGGTGATAGTAAGTGCTTAGTACTTGGTCCCTCATTGTGATTTTATAACTTCATATTTATATGGTTCACTTGTTCTAATTTCATAAATAACCCCAAAAATTCTGACCACTAAAAATATGGAAACCTCAAACAGCTAGATAGTACCCAAAAGGTGAGAGTAAATTAAAAAGAGTATCAGGGCACCCAGAGGGGACCAGAGTGCCTAGGGTGCCCCGAGCTTAGAAATAAGATGAACATAGAATGACAATACAGATTGGGAAAGAACATGTGGAAGATCGGTATTGAAGACAAAAAGAAAAGTGAAATGGCCAAAGGACATGGGTTAATTAGTACTTTCTTCACTCAAAAACCATATGAATAGTAGTATGAGACTGAGACTAAATATTGACTCAAAGTGTGTGATTTAGTGATTACATTTGCCCCCAATTTATATTGGTGAGCGAAATCTTGGTAACATAAAGTAAATAGAGATTCTTACTTGATAATCCATGTAGAGTGATGTAAAAGGAATAGACAAAGCATGGCGTGACAAAAAAACCATGGAGCATGGATACTAAAGATGAAAAAGAGTGAAAAGTGATGAGAGTGAACCTAGGGTGAAAGCACGTGTGTAGATGCCAATGTGTGTAGTGTAACTTCATGGTTAGTATCATGTGTGATGTACTCAACATATGTGTGTTATTTTGTTGAATTTTTCTTCCCATATGGATGGACCTGTAAAATAGAAGACAATCAAGTAGTTAAATATGCATGTATATAGTAATAAGACTATAAATGAATGTACGAAAATGATAATGAAAAAGAAACAAGTCCCCTGATACGTGATGAGATAAAGGGTGTAGAAAGGATATCCTGTAACTGTCAGTGTAGTGTGATTTTTTTGGGTGATCTCACGCAAATTTTGCGGAAGTAGTGTAGGGAGAAAGTTGTGTTATTCTCCAACCTATAATTTCTTCCTTGAGACTTGGTGAAAAGATCTATGCACTGCCTAGTTTTTTGGGTGATCCAATGCCACTAGTAGAAGTAGCGTAGGGAGGAAATTAATTTGTATCCTCTAACCTATAATTGCTCCCCAAAATGCTAAGGAAAATTTACCTTGTAAAAGTTGTTGTGTATGGGGTTTGTAGATTAGTCTGAACCCACTCGTTGTAAACTAAACTATGTCATGACAACAAGTGTAGAATGAACTGTAGACTTAAGTGTAGACTTAACTATATTTATACCATGTGTAAACCCCAAATAAAGCCCCCTCTTTGGGGTGCATGTTACATCACGGATAGGAGAATTTGACCCCAAAAGAGGAACGACCACATATAATGAAATTGTTCCCTACAAGGAAGAGAAATGTTCTTGGTAAACACCAAGGCGCACACAAACAATTGGCTAGGAAAACAAGTGTTTATACAAACAAGCATGTATGTAGAAACAAACAACGTTTAAGATAGAAAATAAGCACATAATGTAAATACCCAAGAAAACAATCATAGACCACACAAAGCGGGTTGCGACATGGGACACCACCCATGGTGTTGTAAGACACTCAAGGTTGTCATGGATAAAAACAAACAAAGTGTGTAAAAAAATAAAAGGAAAGGCCCGAAACAAAAAAGAGACAAAAATAGCAAAAAAAAAAACAGATTGCAATGGAAGAAAGTAATCTTGCAAAACAAATGTTGCACATGAAGCACCCATTAACATGTTAGAAAAATAGAAATTATGTCAAAGCATGTATATCCCGATAATGAAAAGTGATAAGTACAAAAATGAAACAATAGCACCTATGATGTACAAATGTGGATTCCCCCAATAAATAGTGTGTCAAGCATCGGTGTTGTATGTATAAGCTCTGTATTTGTGATCACCACTAGAAAAGGATGTGAACGCGCATGTGTGTAAGGTAAATATAATGACATACAAGAGATCTATTTGACATGTGTAGTAAATTGAACATGTAAAGATAAGTGCAAGAAAGAGTAAAGGCAACCATAAAATGTAGTATGTTGTGGATGGATGGAGTGGAAGTCTGTATGGATGATAGAAGTTGCATGCCCCTTGAGTGAATGAAATTGTATACAGATTAAGTTCATTTAGTATGCACCCTTGGCGAGTCAAAAATGAACCACAAACGAGAGTGCATCATTGGTAAATGGTAAAACTGTGTGTTGTGTGTAGCATGCTATGATGATTGTGTAGTGATGAGATGTGACATAGCGATGACATGTGCGTGACTCTATAGCCTAAGTATATATCATGACAATATGAATAGAAAAGAGGTGGTGATTTATCCTAAAGTGTATACTACTAAAGCATGTGAGTGAAGGTTTTGAGGTATCCTATCACGATATGATGCTAGAAGAAGTGACCCTATAGCCTAAGGTGTATATCACTAATCCTAGGAATGTCACAGGTGAAGATAAAATGATGAACATGTGAGTGTGATGTGGTCCATTTTTTTTTTATACCCTCAACGGTCCAATGGATTGTGAGACTAGAATGCATTAGTGCGTATAAGAATATGTAGTGTGTGCAATGAGAAGAGTCGACCATGTGATGATAAAAATGTGTAAATATGTGATGTATAGAATGAAATGCAAGAATCGTAGATAGCCTAATAGTGTGAAATGCACACTATGTAGAATGTATGATGAATAGTATGTAACGATAGACTTGTATACAATAGGAGTGTGACAAATTTGTGATGAACACTAGTATGATGTGTAGATGTGTGAATGTCGAAATAAAAATTATGTAGTATGAAAAATATGAGATGTACTCTAGGATGTGTGAAGAGACACAATTTGATATGACATGCATGAACTGTAAAACACACAATATGTGATAGCTATGGTGTAGTGTATGAGAAATTTGTAGAACGTGTATGATTTATGTAAGACAAAATTTAGGATGTTAAGTGTGGGATGTATGAATACTCATAATGCATATAGCCTATGATGGAGTGTGTCATATGTAGATAATGTAGGATCATGTGATGATATGTGGTGCCTAATGTGTAGTAGCTACTCTACAAAGTGTGTCGGTTCCATGTGTATAAAATTCCCTCAACTCTCAAGTGTGGGCCAAAGCACAAGATTGTGTCATAGGGTAATGATGGTGGCCATGTGGTGTAGATGACTATGTGAATGATAAAATATGTACATAGATAAATGTAAGTATGAGACATGTGTTGATGCTAGATTGATGGGCATGGGGGTAATGTGTAAATGTTATGCCCCCCAAGTACGTGTGAGTGAATGAACTAACCAATGAAAGTGAAGGAAAAAGATCCCTCATCTAATGCTAGTGGTGGTGAAATCATATTATCATGTTCTAGTAGTGGTGGAATAGTAGTTAGTTTCTATGTAGGTGAGTGAAGTCTATGTGCATGTGATGGATGAGTGTATGAAAAAGTGTAGGCATGAAAAAATCCGTGGGTGATGGAGATCTGCGTGGAATAAAACAAGGTGGAGATATATGTCGAGATGTTATAACTATGCATGGAATAGGCCTATATCATTACATAGGACTAGAAAAATTGTATGGCCACATAGATGGTTTGGGAATAGGTGAGTTAGGAGTAGATTACTTTTAATTAACATAGGTTGTGATGTGGTAGATGGAGTAGGGGATGCCTGAACTAGTGCTCAAGAAGGTGATGACCATGGAGTAGATGGAGGTACACCATTGATAAAAAAATAACTTGATTGTTATGAATGAATTTGAGTCACAAATGATTCATAAAGATGATGGATTGAGACCTACAAATCTATTTGAGTCCTATAAGCATGTCATAACCATCAACTGATTGGCCCATGAGGAAGGGTACCAACATAGTAAGGGGACCAACTATAACATGTAGCTTAAAAACACCACATGAATTGTTCATTGGATAAGAGATTTGTGAATGTGGATAACTAATAGCATCAAGAAATGGTAGAGAACATACACTAATAGGCCATGATGGATCAACCTTAGTATTATTGATGGGGACCATTCCGATAGATGCGTGAATGTGTAAGTTATTTGAATTAAAATTTGCATGAAATTCATGATGAGAAAAAGAAATGATTGGTGGAGAGGTGTCATTATGTGCCACCAAAAGTCAAGACCCCCGATACAGGTGGAGGTATTGCGTAATAAACATAGATAACAACTTAGCGAGGATTAAGCTATTTTCGTGTCATGTTTGAGTAGATGGTTGTTAAATATCTTGAGCTTATGATTTTCATTGATAGATGGGGAAACTATAGGTTCCAGAAGCTCAATTTTACCATTATCAATCAAACCTTGAATGAGGAATTGAAGTCGAGATCATCGATCATTGGAGTGTACTCGTGCACTTGATGATATTTACAAAGGGAATTTTCATTGAAATAACATATTTTTGGTTGAGATAGATCTATTTGTAATGGATAAGGTAGTTTAATGAGGTTAATATCGACGAGTTGTTATAGTAAAATATGTGGAGGTACATTAAACTTAGTGAAGATATGCTGATGTGGCTATGATTGAATCTCTTTAGTAGTAAATATTGTATTGACGGTAACTTGTGTGTCTTTTGATTTAGTTGTAGATAGTTTAAATGTTGACTTATTATAGAAACGCGTAGAAGGTGATGCTTTCTCTTGGTATTTCAGTTCGACGATGGCTAAGAGCTTGGTTTCAAGAAACTTAAGAGTATGGAAATTTTGATCGAAAGAAGGAGAGGTCTCAAAGATAACACTCTCCTGGAGAGGCGATAGGAGACTTTGAATGATAAAATCTTGGAGCTCGGTGTCTTTAAGCACATTTGAGATCTTATCTAAGTTTTATTTATAACGTAAGAAATAATCCACTAATTTTTCATTAGATCCTTGTTTAAGTTGCACAAGTTGGGCATAAGAAATCTTAGAGCCAATGTTGATAGAGGAGTGATAAAAGCATCAACTAAATGCGTGAAATATATTACCAAATGGATAGGTAGGTCATAAAACCAACACATCGCATAATCTTGTAAACTACGAGGAAAAATATTAGTAAGGTATGATCATCCGCATAGTCCAAACATGCTACATGAAAATATCAAAGATTATCTTGTGGGTCACCATGACCTTTAAAGATAGGCAACTTGGGAGATATGAAATTAGGTGGCAATGGATAGGTGGATATATTAGGTGCAAAAGGAGTATGTAGCAGTGAAGTAGAGTCTAAAGATGGTAAGGCACGAGAAGTCGTGAGATGGAGTTAGAAAATTTGGGTTTGCAAATCTTGATATAAAGATTTTAAATTGGGAGTGTTTGAAGAAGAGCCAAGATGCATATTGGGTGTGCTAGGGTGAATGACGGGAGTGGTAGTAGTAGGAATGAAATTTGAGATAGAAATGGGTGGTGTGGAGACCATGGGAGCTAAAGAATGAGAAACTATTTAGGCATATGTATCATGAGCATTCTTAGTAGCAATAAAAGCATGTAGGACATACGGAAGATGGGTGGGATTATCACACAAATCTTTTCAAAAATCAATAAGTGTATTTAATTGATCTTGGTTAACATTGGTATCTTCATCGTAAGACTTTTCACTTCCAGAGGATTCTATTTTTGAAGAGGAACATGGTAATATGAATCTAAGGGATGTAAAAGTGTAGCTACATAAGTAGGGATATCAACCATTGGTTTAGAAACCCTATGGGTGAATGAAGGTAGCTCACAATAATGAAAATACCTAAAAAGACCACTACGAGTGACAAAAATATGAAGAAAAGACACAAAGAGAAATTTTATTCAAAGATCGGGTTCACCAAAATGATTATGCTAAAATGGGAAATCCTAGCCTAATCTAATGTTATGTAAAGTAGTAAATAATAGCTAAATAAAATAAAGAAAGTGACCCAAACAACTAAGTAAATAGAAATGTAAAGCCTTAATGTATAAAGCAGGGTTAGGAACTTCTTAGTTGATTTTAAGGTGTGAGGTTGTGTTATAGTGTGAACTGAGAAAATAGGAGGAAACGATCACACAAAATCCTCGAAAGCACATATTTGAGCTCCCTAGTTGGACTGGAGCACTGGAGAGGGACAGGTGCCATTGGCTCCTTGATTTGAGATCTAGGGGGCCTTGGCCTACGAAATAGTCCAAACCCTCCTCGAGGTGTTGTTGGATGTTCTTCTATAGTTTCTTCCTATCACACTAGCTTTTTTTGAACCGTGTTAGATATCGCTAAAAACTAGAGATGAAGAAGAGACCTAAAAACCCCAAGACAAGCATCAAACCCTAAAAAACAAAATATACATATGAAAGGGTTGAAATTTCCTCAATGGCCACAATGGTGGAATTACTAACTCGAGTTTTGGTCTAAATCTCGGACCGATGTAGTTTTGTGTGTGTGTGTGTAAATCATGCCCTAGGTTTCTCTTGTGCCATTCACACTTTTTGAAGTAGTAAGAAAATAACTAAATATAGAATGTAATAAATGTGTGCATGGAAACAATATACTTCACTCTTATGAAGTCTGATGCGATGAACCACCTTGTGTTCTGTGATGGAGCTAGATGAATGCAATATTAGCTTTAGGTGACTCTGATGGATGCAACTCTAAATGGTGATGGTAATTGCTTAGTGCTTGGTCCCTCATTATGGTTTCATAACTTTATATGTATATGCTTCTATTATTCTAATTTTTAATTAACCCCAAAAAGGTCGAGCACTAAAAATATGGAAATCTCAAATGGATAGAAAGTTTCCAAAAGGTGAGAGTAGATTACAAAAAGGATCAAGGTGCCCACAGGGGACTAGGGTGCCTAGGGAACCTTAATCCTAGCTAGGTGCCCCCAAATGTAAATAGGATGAATGCAAAATGACAATAAAGATCGGCCAAGTATATATGCGAAGGTCGTGAGTGATGATAAAAAGCAAAGTGAAATGGCCAAAGGACATGGGTTGATTTATAATTTCTTCACTCAAAAACCATATGAATAGTAGTATGAGACCGAAACTAAATATTGACTCAAAGCACGTGATTTAGTGACTACACCTTGACAAATATGTTTGATGTACTTGAAGGTCATGATGTATTCGTTGGAGTTTAGAGAGATTGTTTTTGTTTATTTGAGTTGTCATGGAGCTAGTCCTTGATGTTATGACCCTTTCCGACTTATATGGGTATTTTGGTTTTATTTATATGAGTATGTAAATGTGTTTTATGTTTTTCATGACTAAACTTAAGGGTATTATCTAAACTTTGGTCACTTATGAGTCATGTCAAGTTTTAAAGTCCATTATGTGTGCTCATTTGAGTTAGTTGTGTTGATAGGGATGTGAGCGAGCTAGAGGAGAAGGAAGAAGAAGCTTAAAGGGGTCAATTAAATATATGATAAGAGATGTGAATATATTAGAATGATCTAATAGTAGGTGAGTAAGGTCATAAGACCTAATCAGTAAGAAAAGGGTAGATTTGAGTGAGTTAGGAGAGAGAGAAGTTTGAAGAGGGTTTGGTGTGTTTGGAGATGAATTTATGATCACCATCAATTTTTGAAGCAACATATCTTCAGTGATCAATCATTTCAAGTGGTTAGGTGGGTAATTAGTCATATATGGGTTGTAGCCTCCTTGTAGGATTGGTGTCCTACTAAATTAGGGGTTGGTGCTCCTTGTTGGGTTGGTTTCGTATTATAAAAATCTTGCTTGGTGTGTAATATTATTTCAAGCCCTTTGTTATGAGTAATATTAGCAAAAAAATTAGTGGGTTTTCTTCCCCTTAAGGATTTCCCACTTCCTATCTGGTGTCTTATGTTCTCTCTCTTGTTTAATGCACTTGTGAATGTTAATACACACCTAATAAGCTCACATTGTTTATGAATATTGAATGGATGGTTTGTATGATAAATGTATGTAATGTAAAATAAACTAAAGTTTTTATGAGCAATTTACCCCCTCTCAGTCATTGTGCTTATAATAATTAGTATCAGAGATAGGTCCTTGTGAAGTAAGTTTAACTACTTAAAGGAGATCCTAGAAGAAAAATGGGTAAATCATCTAGAGTTGAGAATTATTTGGTGAGCATGAAGAAGTATGAGATAAATGATTCCCTAATCCATAGATTATAAGATAAAATTAGTTGAATGTATAGGATATTGAGCATGGTCAAGCCATCAAAGAGTTGTAATCTCAAGTTGATAGTGTGACAAAATCCCTAAAGGACAAAGAATAAGCTTTCCTCAAATATGTAGATGTGTTGAGTTCTTTGAAAGTTGAGTTAGAAGAAGCACCTAGTAGGTTTAATATGTATGGAAGTATGGAGAATATCTATGAAGATATAGATGGGATATTGGAGAGTCAAAGAGAAGCTAGTGACAAGAGAGACCTAGGTTTCAAAGGAGAGCATATGGAGAAGCATGAAGATAACATTACTTTGGACCATGTACCCAAGCTAACATTAAAGAGACAAAGAAGACAAATTCAAGAAGTTCAAACCCTATTAGACAACTCAATGTTATAAGGTACAGCTCTTCATTTAATGGTTATTTTTATACTTGTCACAGGTTTTGTCATAGAGCTATAGATTACAAGAAGAATCCCTCAAAGAATGAGTTCTCATGGAGTTATGAAGGTGATTTCAATGGTCAATGTTATTCATGTTGTGAGTATGGTCATAAAGTAGTTGATTGTGGTTGGAATCTCAGTTCATATCAATCTAGAAGTAATAATGGTGTTGTGTGCTACAATTGTCACAAATAGGGTCATATTGCAAGATATTGCTACCAAAGTGAATCTCCAAGGTATAACAGCAGGTTTCAAGCTCCCAAAAGGCAAGATAATAATGTGCTCAACAAGAATATCAATCCTAAGCATGAGGATAATAAATTATGGAGGTCTAATTCATATAAGGTGGAATTCAATGTCGAAAATATCACTCTAAAGGTAGGATCTGCCAAGGAAGGACCAAGTGCAATCAAGGATGATGATCAAGAAAATTAGGTCAAGAGAACTAGTTCTAAGTTTTATATGCATAATATGATATCTAAAGAGTTAAGGAATGATAAGGAGAATGATAAACAAGCTTCTGTGATGTATAGTTTAGATCCATCTACTAGTCAAGGTGAGGTGATTGCAAAGGTTGACAAGGCTAATAAGGTAGAAATTGTAGAGGATGTAAAGGAGAAGGAATCAAAGCCAATCAAGATGCCAAAAAATGTTGACAAGATCAAGGAGGTAATCAATATGGTTAAGCCTAATGAAATTCATAGAGGTCTGCTACACCTAATTACAAATGAAGATAACCCCCATATTTTTAAGGATTTCAATCAGATGATGAAGATATATGAGATGAAATTATCATTCCTGAAAATGAGAGGCTCTCAAAAGAGTATTAGAAAAATAAATAAGGAAGGGATAGATTCATTTGGGTCATTTGATGACTACATTATGTTTTAGTGCCCTAAGCAGCTTGTAGTGTCTTCTCTAGGATTCTAGAAGACATTCATTTGATGAAAGAAGCATGGGTATGTTTTAGAGATGCATTAACATCTGTAGTTGATTAAAGTCTTCAAAAAATTTGCAAGTGTGTGATTAGTCAAAAGTATGTTTGTATCTTGTCTAGATCCATATCATTCATAAGGTTTGTGTTCATTATCCTATTAAGATGGAAAATTTTGTTGTGTATAATGTTTTTAAGGTCTTTTTGTATTATCCAAGAAATAAAATATTTTTATTATCATTCATATAAAGGGTCTATGTTATCATGGTGTGTAAGTGTTAATAGTTGAGTCTCTAGAGTGTTTTTTTCTCCGAATTGGTGTGACAAGTTCAAAATAAGTGTGTTAGTATAATGGGAGTAGGTATGGCATAATGTATGGAATTGGTCTAAGTATTAAGGAGGCTTGATGAAATTGTTGTTTCATGTTGATTCAAGTAAGAAGGATTGTCTCTATTAATTTAAATAGTCTATGTTCTCCATAAAAGTGTGCTTGAAATTTGCACATTTAAGCAAGGAAGTTTGAAAATTTCTTGGTAAATTTTTTTCATCTAATCTTGATAGTTGTTTTCTCATGACCCATTAAAGGTGTCAAAGTTTGAATGATAGTGTCTCATGATCTTGTGGTATTCATGTAAAATCCATGGTTCAGTTTGTCAAATAATCATGAAGACGTCTATAGGTTTTTGATGTGCTTAATTGAGGTATGTTATCATTCATGTTGTTTTCTTGTTGGTTGATCATTCATAAAGGTTACTGTGTTGTTGATAAAATAAGGTCATAACCATGTGTTATCTTGAATAAAAAAGTAGATATCTTGAAAATCATGATGGTATAAGCTCTTTTAAGTTTATGTCGGTGTTCAAGGTGATCAAATTTGTTATTGGATTTGGTTACGTATCTTTAAACCTTTTTAGTACTATGTGTATAATTTTACATGCAATATAAAGTCTTATCGTGCTCATAAAGGAAGTGTACCATGAGTGCAAGAATGATCCAAATTAGTGAAGAAGATCTGTAGCAAGTTGAAGCATGATCCTATGATGATCAAGTGTTAAAGGAAGGTCTCAGTAGATGCTAATAATGGATAATTTCTTCAAAATTCATCAATAACAAGGTGTTTTCATCTATTTTTAAAAGGGAAAAATTAATCTTGAAAAATTGATTTCAATATTTAGGGACTTGGTCATTTTCTCAGTTGGATAGTTGGCGGGGTTTTTGTCCTAATCGTCCCCAACTATCCCAACTATCCCAATTTTTGTGGGTAAATTAGGGATAGTAGGGAGTAAACATGTCCTCCACCACTTAGCTCTTGCCCTTGGTTCCTCATGTGACCTTATTTCTTCCTGGTGGGGTGCTAAGTTGTTTTACCCATGAAATGGCTAAGTTGCATCATCTAACCCTTGAGCACATTTTATTGTCCCAAATTTCCCAAGGATGGTGGGGAAAAAAAATCCCCACCTTTATCCCCTTCTGATATTCACCATGTGACCAAAAGTATATCCTTCCATGTGTTTAAGTGTGTTTCTCTCACCTACACATAGCCCCACATCCTTCTCCGCCACTTGTCATACCCAGAGTGGGGGGAGAATTTTACCGTCCCAATTTTCCCAACTATCATATGTATAGTGGGGATAGTGGTGAAAATAAAATACACCCCATGCCATGAAGTTTGAAAACAAAAAAATAAACTAATTGTTTCTACCTTATTACTACTCACTTCTACCTCTCTCGTGAACCAAAAGTGTTGTCGGAAGTTCTAAAAGCGTGAAATAACATCTCCCCACCTATTTTTAAACTATAACTCCATTTTTATGCTCCATACATCTAATAACATTAAAATTATCCATAAAACATGAAAAATTCATCCATAATGGCCAGATGCATCAAAACTTAAGAAACTCATATCTTGCGTAAACTAATGAATATAATCACGTGAAATTTTGTTTGTTGTTCTTCATCCTAGACACCTTCAAGAAAATTGTAATAGTATACTAGATGATTCCTTTATTTTTTAATGGAATTAAACCCTTTTTAATGCCCTATCATATGCTTTTTAAGTTTTTAGGAATTTTGATGGGCGTATCGAGATGAAATTTTGAGCACGGGATCTCGAAGCAAGTAAAATTTGGTGAAGTATTATTTGTTGCAACAAGACATAGGGAAGTGTAATTTAAAAAATATTTTAAGTATCATGTATTTAATGTTACTAAAAATAGAAATATTCCAAAATTATAAAAAAATTCCCATATCAATGTACTCATAGAACAATGGAAATGATAAACTAGGCAATCTTTCCCAAGAGAGCAAAAAGGATGAAAAAGGTAAAAGTAAAGGAAAATTTCAAAAAATATAAACTTGATAAAAATAGTAATACATCATCAAAATAGTTTAATTTAGTATGAAAAAGGATTTGGAATTTCAAATTTGAGCAAAATAGGTGAAATATCCCAAAATAACAAGTCCTAGTTCAAATCATTAGCTAAATATAGAAATGATTTGTTTCAGATGCGGTTGGATCTATTTTCATCCATCTTGATACTTTTTTACATATTCATAGGGTTATAAAATGGTAACATATCTCAAACAATTAAATTCATCTTTCATAGAGGTAGTGAAGCATCATTACGGTCACATTTATGTCCGGAGAAAGGCAAAATATCACAAGGCCCAATAATTACGGACAAGAGACATTGTGTAGTCTAAAGAGATTTAAAAAGAGTTAAATATTTGTTTTGATTAAATTTAAGAAGTTCATAATTAAATCATAAATTAGTTTAGATGCATTCATATCTTTACTGGTGAGCCGGATGAGTGAGCCCATTAAGTTAGGGGAGTTGGTTGGGTGAGTTGATAGGAGTTGTTTGAATTAGGCTAAGTAAAGGAAAGAAAGGGTGATCCATTCCCATATTTTTTCTTCTAAATCATCCAAGTATGTCATCCCCAATGTCAGAGCTTCCCCACGGTGATCAAGAGTTGATTCCATAATAATATCCTGAAATTTCTCTTACAAGAAACATCATATCAAATCCCGAAGAGCCATTTCCATGGATTCAAGAAATGCTCAAAAGTAAGCCAAGAAAAATGCAGCATGCTATCATACCTAGTCTCGAATAAATTTCAGCAACACTAAATTCTAAGCAAAGAAATAAGACCCAAACAAATTCTCACTTCTTTAGTGGTGCCTCACATAATCAATATGTTGAAGTTGTTAGGCCTAGGAATGAAAATCCTATTAAGGAAATGACTCCATCAAATTATGATTTGATCCACATATCATTGGGAAAAGATTCACATGAGGGTGATTCTCATCTATTCAAGGAATCTTCTTCCTTCATCCTTACTTGGAATGAAGAATATAAGCAAATAATTGTATTGTTGGAGGAATAGGTAAAAGTTATTAGTGCTTACATTTAACCCTTCTTGGGTCCCGATTCAACATCTTCTCTCCCTATAGAGGACATTCCGTTGATCAGAAATATTGATCCTAGGATGATTAATAAAGCACAAGGTTACATGATGCGGGGAAGGATGATGAGAACTAGATTGATAAAATCATTGGGAAAGGAAATATTTTGTTTCCAGGATGTCATTTCTCTCATCAAGTACATTCTTGCAATTTTTTAAGAAGCAAAGAAAGTAAAAGAGGATATTGTAAAATAGGTAATTCACTTGGATGAGATTTTCCCATTGATGTTCGAGATTAGATCCTTTGACTCTCACACTCTCATGAGAAATAATGTGTTTACTTCAACTGCTAAGAATTTGTCTCAAGTTTGGATCTGCATCATGGATGTGAGATATGGAACACTCAAAGATGCCATTTTTGAATTAGACTGTTATGGAAAACATTCCTTTGAGATCTTGAATGATATATAAAATTGTGTTCAGAAACTAGATTTCCCTCCACTCACCGATAATTCATCATTAGAATAACGTATTGTTTCCTTCCAGAAGTTGGTCAAGAAAGAGGTAGATCACTCTCTTTCCTTCAATGAAGATAAAAACATCAAATTTTGGATTTCTAAAATTATCAAGGATCATGAAGGATGGCTCAATCAATGCAAGAAGATCAGTGATGTTCTTGGGGCATGGACCAAGGTGTTGGGATACATTTGCATTCTATATGTGGACAAGTTAACAACTATGATAACTCATTTCAACAAATAATTCAAGGAACAAGAGCCCATTTCAGAGACCCCTCATCGGGGTCATGGATCAACAAGTTCATCATCAGAAGGAGTTTCTTCATCAGATATGTCAACTCCTTCCTCCTTCTCTCTTTCCCCCATTTTCTTCTCTCCCACTTTCTAATTCTTCATTGTACATAATCATGAGATTTCATCTCATTCACTTAAGTAAATTTATAAATTTGATTTGTAAAATTCCCTTTGATTTATTAAAAGGGAAATTTTTTCCCATTTCTTAGGAATATGTAAAGTCAAAAGTAGAACGATATCATGAAGATTCATGTGAGGGGTAGGTGAAAGGTCAATTCACATTGCTATAAATTGGGATGGCTTATCCATTCCAAAGGATCATAAATTTTAGTTATGATTAGCAATTGTGGATTGTGTTTTGGGTGCTTGAGATTTTTATCACCAACACGGGAAATAAAATCTACATTTCTATTTTCATGTGTTCTTCTATTTTCTCTATTTTCTACACTTTGTAAGCATAATGATAAAGAAGGAACTTTGCATCCTTGATAGACAAATACAAGGAACTACGTGTCTATTGGGACAGCAATATTGTCACACAGAAAAAAATAATATTGATATTGTATTCAACCAATTTGAATTACATACACAGGCTATTAAATAGCCATATACATAGGAAAACTGACTTCCTATAAAATAGGAAAGTGTTACAACAAATAAACCTATTTAGTTGTGATTGTTACTCCCGTAACAATACACAACTCAACACCAATAATATATTATTGTTTATATAACAATAATATATTAATAACACATTAAACTAACCATATAAATAAACCATGTGAATACTAATTCCTAACATTCCCCCCCTTAGTGTTTACATGGTAGAAAAACATCCACACACTCCTCTGCAGTATGCTCACCCCTGTGGCATGTCCAACTCTGTGACTCATGACCTTGATCCAAAAGAAAGGCTCGCTCCTTCCATGGTTTTAAACAGGCTTACCACAAACCTTGATGCGACAGGAACCTCATCAACTGTCGACCTCGTGTGGTTTTCTGGATCCTCCCACAAACCCTTTCAAGATCCATGAACTGACTTACTCTGGTGCTACTGTTCACCACTATGCTTATACATCAGGGAATTATGTAGGAAACACAACTTGCATATGACAAAACTGCAGAATAGAAGAAATACTGAAAAAATTTCACATTACTTCCTATAAGAATCGTAATGTTCTTAATTGTAGTTTCTGTCTTTGATTGTTGCCACTCGATCTCGAACAGCATAGAAAACTGCCACTGCCACTGGAAGCTTTCCTTGACTAAGCCATTTTGGGTGCAGAATGGGAATGGAACATTGGTATGTATTCCCCCCCACAATGTGAAATTCCACTCATATAGATACTGAGAAGCAAAATGCATCGAAGAACATACTCCTGAATGGATCTTGCTAGTTAGGTCTTGCTGCACATGGTCACTAATGCTAGTGAATGTATTCTCCTAGCTGACCATCTTCCAACGAAGTACGGCAGTCAGAGGACCAAGTCAGTCAGAGGATCACTGACAGTCATCTGCGCTCCAACACAAATCTCTTTCCAACATCCATCAAATACCAAACAAAACAGGAACTCTGAAAAAGAATCACACCAAGCTGAAACTGGAACACTGCAAAACTCAAAAACAAGTACTCACACTGCACACCTGTGCCACCAAATCATTCTGTGCGGCCCCGTCATTGGTGACTGACGAGAGGTCGCTGTTGTTCGACCTCCTTCCTCCGATGCCTCCTTCCTCCATCATATGGGTGCTTAACTCAGCCGGATCTGAACATGAGACTACATGGTTTCCACATTGTATTTATTTAAGCTTCTCCCCTCAATGTGAAACCTTTTATTTCAGGACGTCGGGTACAACCGATAATGCGTCCACAAGATGGCCAAAATAGAGGGTGATTTTCAATTTTTTTATTTTCTCCCAAAATTAGAACCACTAGGACGGGAATAAAAAAATATACACTTTTGGAAAAAACGGCGCTCGATTTCGAGTTACCATGCAAAAGTTATTGAAGTTACAATTTCCCGTAAAAAGACCCAATTTAATTAAAATTGGCTCAACGATTAAAAATTTACTCAAGATGGAGAGAAAATTTATCGTGTGACCACTCGTTGGAACCGAGAGGAAATGTAGATTCCAAAAATATTTATAACCTCAAGAACTCGCGCCAAACAAGTATTAATTTGGCCAAAAATGTATTATTTTCCCTCAGTTTGCAACTATTTAAGCAAAAACTATAGAAAAAATAAATATTTTCAAACTATAGTTTTGCAAAACTATAAAATAATTAGCCAATCAGAAATGGCTGTGGTAAGGCAAGAAACTCATGGCTGCTTTTTTTGAAGTGACCAACAATGATTTGTTCATAACTTGAGAACCAGAGCTCCGATTTGCAAACCGTTTAATGCGTGGGAAAGCTTATTTCCAGAGCTTTGCAATGGTACTCATTTTGTTTTATTTCATTGCATGATATGAAAGCTGTTCTTGACTGAGTTTGACGCCTAAACCGGCTAAAAAAACATGCTTTCTTCCTCTCTTTTTTCTTTTTGACAGCTGCAAGAAGTAATACGTGTGGAAACAATATTCTGTAGTTTCAATAACACCTTTCAAATGCCTTTTATTTTTCCTGATTACACTGTCTAAACAATAATCTTTGAAAAAATAGAACAGATGATGCAGGTCAGTTTGAAATGCAATGAATCCAATAAAGAGCACGCCTATAGGTAAAATAATGATGCAATAAAATCACTACCATAACAAGGGCGACCATGAATAACTTGGATCCACCCCACATAATGCTCAGGAATCCATAATCGCTCTGATGCCAAATATTGGGACAGCAATATTGTCACACAGAAAAAAATAATATTGATATTGTATTCGACCAATTTGAATTACATACACAGGCTATTAAATAGCCATATACATAGGAAAACTGACTTCCTATAAAATAGGAAAGTGTTACAACAAATAAACCTATTTAGTTGTGATTGTTACTCCCGTAACAATACACAACTCAACACCAATAATATATTATTGTTTATATAACAATAATATATTAATAACACATTAAACTAACCATATAAATAAACCATGTGAATACTAATTCCTAACAAAGATGTCTTTAATTTTTTAGTCTCACTAGATTATTCATTATTTCTTTCTTCTAATTAAATTTTTAACTACTCTAGTTATTGGGTGTGAACTCTGCAATAGTCTACTCACAACAAATAACATTACTTTTCCCAATATATATCCTTCACCCATCATCACTGGAAATTTCTCCCTTGATTCCGTGCACACACACTTTGCCACATGTTCAGTGAAGTTTTCCTATGTGATCCCTAGCCTATTTGGCCATCCCACAACATTTAGATAGAATTAGGATAGTTACATTTAATAATGGGAGCTTTGACCATACACAAGAAAGAGGGGCGTAGCCTGTGAGAGTTGGTGGAAACACTTATTTTTCATATGATAAATTATTTCATCAATAGTTTTTGGAAACTCTAATGGGGATATATTTTCCCATGTGCACTGCAAAGATCTCTACAAAAAAAAAAAAATTATAAAACAAAAAAATAGATTTCAAATAAAAATCATATTTTGAAGGTGACTCCATCAAGGAATGAATCTATGTCACATTCATTTCTCACAACACAATGAAAAAGTTTCAATATTATATTTCGGTACCAATGAGTGACAAAGAAGAAGAAGAAGATGATGACTGCCAAGAAATGCAAATATTTGATCAACCATCATTCTGGAACATCTCTTGTAAAAGAAAATATTCTTCTAATGGAAAGAAGGTTCATACCATCTCTGCAGTATCCATGAAAAGACTTTCCAAAATGGATAAAATTTCTATTTGTGAATACCTCGTGATCAATTCATGGTGGCTATAATTCAAGAAGAGTGCTGCTAAAAGAATGAAAATGGGAATTTCACTTGTAGATGATTAAGAATCCAAGAAATGGATGAAGAAGATTCATAAGAGATATGAGATGTTGTATGAATGGCATGAGGGTGGAGAATCTACTAAAGGTAACATTTTCAACTTCACATAGTTGACCAAGAAACTCATAATATTTTCTTTCATTTCCCTTCCTCTAGATGATTTTCTTGCATACGAAGATGAAGAAATGGATGTTTTGAGAAGAGAGTATGTGTAAAGGCTTATAAGTGCGAGAATAAGTAAAATTTGAACTCGAAACTGTCATGAATTTTGGAAGCATGTATTGGCCTTTAAAATAAGGTATGGATATCTTGAATAAATTCGTAATTTTGAGGAAGAAGAAACTCAAGAATATCGTGATGATTTTCTTCACTAAGAGGTGTTCATACTCGAGAATATTCTTGTAGTCTTCGATAAATTTCATAACCTTGAACCTTCCAATGAAAATAAAATGAGAAACTTAGAAGATGATGAAGAAGACACAATATTTGAACCTCCATTCATCAACTCATTCTAGCTCGAGGCACATCCCATTAGAGAAATAATGGATTTAAGAGAGGAATATTCTTGTTGTATGACAGATGACCCAATTCTCTCCAAATATTCCATCAACCATGAAGATATACGAGAAATAAATCCTGCATCTCAGACTCAAGATGATAAATTTGAGGTAATCATGGATAATCTCCTTTCCAATTTTGACTCTTCAAGTGATGTATAAATGTTGAATGATGAAATGGAAACAATTGAAGAATCAAATTCTCTTCTTGACTCAATCACGGATGAAAAAATGGAATATTTCAATTTCTTTCTAGAAACCAAGGAACATGAGAAAATGAACATGATCACTCCAAGGAGCTTATTTCACCGCCCTCACTAAAGGAGAAAAATGATTATCATAATAAGTAAAAAAATCCATCATTTTCCTTGTGAGTAAGAATATTCTACAAGAAATGATCAATATGGAGTTGAAAATTCTTCTCATATTTCTGCCCCAACATGGTTCTCTACCTCCCATCATGAAGATGATGAAATGGATCTTGAGCTCAAAGGTGTGCCCTTCCCACGTAGCTTGGATCTCTTCTCCTTGTCAAAGAATTTTGAAAACCAAGTATTCCCAATCTTGCAAGGTGAGGTCTAGACAACAAGAAATGCGAAAAAAAGGATGAGAATGTTTTAAATGGATCATGGCCATATGTGGATCATATTTTCAATCATCTCCTTGAGGTCCAGACAAAGACTCCTCTAGTGAAGGTGAAAATTAATGTATGGCAGACTTGGAAGAGAAATCCCTATAAGACATTCTCAAGACCGTAGAAGAAACCGAATACCCTCAACTCGGTATTGAGATCTTGACTCGGAAATGGAAATGCAAGATAGGTATCGGTAAATTATTTTATCATTTCTATCCGATGATGTTTTATGATGATACAAATAAACCAGATGAGCTCAATATCCTCTTCAATACCTTGGTAGTGTTAGAAATAAACTAACACTTAATTCATCATATGAGTTAAAGTGATATTGTAATAAATTAATTTTTTAATTACTTAACTTAGATAAATTCAATTATTAGTGAGTTGTATTTTAGTTGTCTTATCCCTTGGTTTGTGACATCATGTTCTATCTTGCATATTTTGTTCATGGATGATTTCCATGAGGGGAAATAGGGGAAGTTAGGGACAATAAGCTATTCCTACAGTTTTTCTTAGTTTAGTTGATATTTTTCCATATATTGTGGAAGAGATAGAAGTTGTAAAATATCTATAAATATTGTTGATCTCTCTTTTGATTGTAATGATTGATTTTGATATTAATAAAATACACAAGCACCGTCTTGTTTTTGTGTAAAGCTTCAGTGTCAAATATTCTTTGCAAGTATTCATTGTCTAGATTTTGTATCAGAGCACATTCTAATCCAGGGAAAAGTGTAGGAAGTTTAGGGATATCTGGAGATATTACAGAGCTAGGAGGAGCCATAGATTCCCCCATCCATTTCACATCCCCTATCCATCTCCACACCCTGAATCAGGTTGATTTGTAGTTGAAGAACAACTAGAGATTTAAAGAATTACATATTTAAAAATTTGCAGTGACAAGGAGAAAAAGGTGGCATTGTTTTATTCTCTTATATTGTATTTTAAAAATCTATATTTTAAAAACATTGGAAGGATTTTAAATGAAATATATAGAAAAAAATTTTGGGGACCCAAGCTTTTCAAGCTCCCCACATAACTTCTCCTTATTTGTGCTCTATCTTTTGATGGATGTGGCGAGATAATCGGAATCCAGGGCGAGTTGAGCTAGTATATCCAAGTGAAGGGAGAAAGAGAGGAGATTTTCAAATCAACCTGCAAGAGGAAAAATATACGGTCGCCAATGAGTAAGCTATCCATCTAGAGTGATTGAGGAGGATTAGTGACCTAAAAGTATTCAACATCACCTATAATATATTTCAAGAAAATAAATACAAAGTGGCCAAGGTTTTTCAACGTGAAAACTGTTGTCCAAAGCTACAAATCAAAGAAACAAAATATTTGCATTTATTTTCAATTCCAAAAGCAAGAAATAAATAAAAAACTATGACCAAGGATTATTAAAGAGACTAAGGCAAATAGATAGACTCCAGTCTTTCCCTAAAATGTACCGCTCTAGATCGTGCCATGTGTCACCTCTACATGCAGCCACATCATGTTTACAAAATAAAAGATATAAAGGATGAAAAACTGAGGTGGCGGATGAGAAACCAACATGCATGCGAGCCGCGTAAGCCCTAATCGGGCAACATTTAAAAAAAAATAATTTTAAAAAAATCCATTTTTGGATTTTGTGAAAAAAATTAGGAGAGAAAAATTCCATTTTGGAAAGGGGCCCGTAAAGATATTGAAATCAGTATTTAAACAAGTCATAACTTTCAACCAAGACTTGGATTGAGGTGCTATTTTTCTTGAAAGTGTATGGTTTTTCGATCTCTATGTCTTGGTCTAGTTTTTAATAAGATTTTTCTTATAAAAATTACAAACAAAATTAGATGTTTTGTTTTTACTTGAAAAGAGGCGAAGGATTCTAAAAAATATTTTTGTAAATTGGCCATAGAGTCAAATTTGTAACAAGGCTAATAGTGCCAAAAATTCATTGTACATGGCTAAAAAGAATCCCAAACTAAATAAAATATTATTTTTGGGGGTTTGTATGTTTTAAGGAGGAAAAGTGTTCAATTTTTTCTTCTACTATTTATTAGTTTTCACAATGGCCATAAGTATGCGGCCAAAATTCTTTTTGTCGATTCTCAACTTTTACGTTCGATAATTACTCAAAGATGGAAAACAAAACTTCATGGACAACTTGATTTTGAAAATCATAGTCCGTTGTTTCTAGTACATTAACAAGATTTACAATAGATACTACACAACAAGCTACATTTTATCGTGAAAATCAAAAAGTTAAGTTAATAATCATGATTAGTGTTTCAGATTACGTATAACCCTCATATTCATGAGGACACAACAACAAAATAATCTTGGGAAAAGTTGAAAACATTATATGAGTCCAAAAATAAGAACACAATACTTCATCTCCAGAGTCAACTATTGAACTTGAAAATGCAACCAACTGAGAAAGTTGAAATGTTTTTTAGAAGAGTAGCAACTTTGCATGCATCACTTTAAGCTTTGGAAGAAGAATTAACTAACACATCACTCATTCCTATAGTATTGAGAGCTCTTCCTCCTTCTTATAGGATTTTTGTTACCACGTTAAACATAACTGGTCAAACAACAACTTTTTAAGAGTTAGTGAATGTGCTACAATAAGAGGAAGCTATTCACTCAACTACTAAAACTGAAGAGTAAGCACTTGCTTCTAATCAAAAAGGAAAAAAATAGGCTAATTCTAGTAAACAGCCTTAGAAGCAAAGTAATACTTTACAAGGCCAAAAGGACCAACAAAAATGTCTTATTTGTGCTCGAAAAGGACATAAGTTAAAAAATTGTTGGTACAACACATTCAAATAAGGATCATCAAGTGGTAAAAATATTGATTAGCAACTAACAAAATCATGCCAAAAACAGAGTAAACAAGGAAAAATAATCAAAAGTGGAACAAGAAACCAACTCAATAAGGAAATGTAGCCAAACAAGAAAATCAATTTGATGATGATGACTTCCTATATTTTGTACAGTCAAATGAAGTATCCAATTCTAAAAAACAAATTTGGTATGTCGACTCGGGTGCAACTCGACACATGACAGGAAAAAAAGATTGGTTCTTCACAATGAGTAAAACACCAACCAAAAATCATGTCTCTTTAGGTGATGATACATCATACAGTGTTGAAGGAATTGGTTTCATTTCACTACCACTTGGGCAACATAATTGTAAAATTATATATGTTCTTTATGTCCCTAGTTTAGAAAAAAATCTATTATCCATGATTTAATTATTAGATCACAATCTCAAAATTGAATTTGATTGTAAAGGTGGTAAAAATATGTGCTTAATTTGAGATAAGTCAAGAAGCTCAAAAATTTTTGCAAAAGCTTTGAATGTGGGAAGAATGTTTCAGTTAGATTTTTTTCAACAAAATGATCAAGCACTTATAGCCAAGGATACATCATCATCTCAACTATGGCATCAAAGACTTGGACATGTGAGTTTTGGCTATCTTGACACACTTTGTCGATACGACATGGTTAGGGGTTTTCCACTTATAAAAAAGGGTACAAATAAATGTCAACATTTTTTGGCAAGAAAACAACATAGAGCACCATTCAAACATAGTACATTTTGAGCTAAGGAAAAACTTGACTTGGTGTATACCGATCTGTGCAAACCAATGAGACCTAGCCACTCTGGGTTTCAATATTTCATGCTCTTTGTTGATGATTTTTCAAGAAAAATTTGGATATACTATCTTTCTAAAAATACCAAGCTTTTGAACTTTCAATAAGTTCAAAGAACTTGTTAAAATAGATTCTGTAGGAAAATAAAAACACTCCGCTCGGATCAAGGGGAGAATACACTAGTAATGAGTTCGAGTGATTTTTGAAACACATGGCATTCGTCATCAAATAGATCCTCCTCACACACCGCAACAAAATGGTGTTTTTGAAAGGTGAAATCTTACTATCATGGATATATTGTGATGTATGATTGATGATGCAAGTTTATCAAAAAAATTTGGGTGAAGTAGTTAAAATGGCAGCTTTATCTACTAAACAGAGTTCTCACTATAGCTCTTGATGGAGTAAAACCACAGAAGCATGGTCGGGGCACAAACCATCTATTTCACACCTTAGAGTTTTTGTATATAAAGCTAGTATGCACATTCCTAAGAATTAAATAACTAAGCTTGATTTGAAATCAAAAAAACTTATCTTCTTGGGATACAATGATGAAGCACTTAGGTATGGACTTATGGATCTAAAAACAAGAAGGATATACACTAGTCGGGATGTTGAGTTCTTTGAGAAGAAAGAATCAAATGCTCCTTCCATACACTCACATGATGAAAAAATTAGTCCTACCGTAAAAACAGAGGATGGTAATCACCTTAATGACAAAAATAATGTTGGGGAAGATGGTGAAATTCAACCACCCACAGGAACCACTAAAATTATGCCTAAATGGTATACAATTATGATGAGAGATGTAAAATTGGATAGTGCCCCGACACATCTACCACTAGAATGAGGACTCGTAGTATGGCTTGAAATGAGGTAAATTTGTCCTTAATGGGTAAATTTGTTGAAACTATTGAGTCATCAATAGTTTCAGAATCCCTACAGTCTAAACCTTGGAAAGATGCTATGGATGAAAATATAAGTCACTTATGAAAAATAATACATGAAAACTTATAGATCCTCCAACAGGGAAAAATATGATTTGATGCAAATGGATCTTCAAAATGAAGTACAAAGCAAATAGAAAAATTGACAAACACAAGGCTAGACTAGTTACTAAGGAATATGATCAAAAATAAGGCATTGATTATGAGGATAATTTTGCTCCCACATCTAAGATAAACTAGTATGGCATAGAATACAATATCCACTTTTTGGAAGAGATAGCAGTTGTCCAATATCTATAAATATTGCAGCTCTCTCTTTTATTATAATTCTTTATTTTGATATTAATAAAATACACAAGCACCATTTTATTTCTGTGTAAATCTTCTATGTCAAATATTATTTTCAAGTATTCATTATCTAGAGGTAGATGAGATTGAATACGAAGGTAATTCATCCTCTCTCTTATATTGTGAAGAAGATCATGAATGAAAATGAAAGGAGAGCCTTGAATCTCCTATGAATATTCTCAATATTGAAGACAACATCTATGTCATGGAGAATGATATGAACGAAATTTTTATCTAATTTGTATTAAAGACAATTGTTCGATTAGATGCAAGATTCTTATGAGTGGAGTCAAGTTCAACTTATTCTCACTACCTTTCGATTCCCTACCAATTTTTAACAAGAATCCATACTACAATATTCACTCGAGGGTGATGAATGCTTCTATGAAAAAATCAAGGATTACAATTTTGAAAATGATGTCAAGGTCAATTTTGAGCTAGTAGGTATTCACAACGAATTGTTGTGAACAAAAAGTGAGAATATGCAAGAATCTTGTGAATAAATGCACACTCATCTTAATTTCACCATCCCCAAAGCTCTAACTTGTCTTAAACATTTTTCCATGATGCAAACTAAGCTTGAGGATGATGAACATATTCATACCATTGATATGGCTTCCATTCTTGAAAGTAATTGTCCTAAACAACAAAGTGTGAGGTTCGAAGAAATTGTCGATTGGGGATAAAATCATATTGTTCTCACCTCCTCTAACTTCTTGTCTAATTCAAGGGATGATTTCATGATGCAATCTAAGGAAGATGAATGTTTCCATGACAAGATAAATGTTTCCATTTTTGAGAACATGGAGGAGTGGTTTCTCATAGTCAAATAACATCAAGTAGAAGCTGCAAGATATGATAATTTCAAACAAGTAAAAAAATTCATTGGATGCAAAAAAATTTCAATACATTGTAATTATGAAGAAAAACTCTTTGTTGGTCTCCTTCTTCTCAAATTTTGAAAATCCATCGAGAGGAGTATGATACGATTAGATAGTGATTTTTGTGCTTTAGAGTTCGGATTTCATTTTGTTGTTCCATGATGGTATGTACTTCTCCTAACTTTGTTGTCGTGGTATATGTACATATTTTCCCCTCCTCTATAAATATCCATCCCTTGTAATATTTTTTTCCTTTATGTTGTGTGTTGTATCCTACTTTTGGTGTGTTTCCATTTCATGTGTGTGTTCATTTGTGTGTTGTTTGGAAGAAAAGACTTTAAGCCTAATGGAAAAGGCACTTTGGTCTATGCGGTGACTTGATATTTTAGGGAATTTTCTTTCCCCATCCTCATTTAATTTGATCCAAGACAATTCCACAAGCTAGATTCAACTATTTTCATGTGTTTTTACAATGGAAAAATCAAACTTGAAACATGACAACTTAACCCTAGTCTCAAACAAAAATTCTTAAAAACCCTCCTAAAACCTCTCTGCATAAGTTTGCCCTATATGTCATGCCTATAATAATATTTAATGTCCTCATATTTGTTTTTCATACCTTCCCACGTGTTCAAAATTTTGATATAGGGTGATTCGTTCCATTTCAAAGGCAACGCTTCTAAAAGTGAATTCTTTAGTAAGCCTAGAAATACTATTTTTGTTTTTCCTAGATAGGTTTGCATCCTTTGGGACATAAGTGAAAGCTCAAAATAATTAGGATGTTGTGTAAAGGATATATTAATGTATTAGAACTATTTTAGGAATATTTAAAGGTTTAGGATCAATTACATGAAAGCAAGTTTTTAAAGGTCAAGGATCTTGCATCAAAACGGTACTTGAACTTCAACGGAGTTTTTCGGGAGCTCCATGATGATTCAAGAAACCAAAAATTAACCATTGGAAATATTTAATATCCCTCTTCATGATGGAATCAAAAATTCTTTTCAAGACATGGTTTCTTTTCGGGAAGATCAGTTTGTGTAGACTCACCTTGTTGTCCTAAATGAAAAAAATGAATTTGTTTTAGGAGGAAGAATAAGTTCTTAAAACCCATCCCATTGATATTGGAATTATCTTGGTAGTTAAAATGATATAAAAATTTCCTAAAAAGACCTCCTGGAGCTCTAGGAAAAGTGATTTCAAGATTCAAGGACTTAGTCATTTTCTCAGTTGGATAGGTGGCAAGGTTTTATGTCCCAACTATACCAAATTTCTAAACTATCCCAACTATGCCAACTTTCCTAACTATCCCAACTATCCCATGGATATTGGGGACATTGGGGATAGTAGGGACAAAATAATGTGTCCCACCCCTTAGTTTATGCCTTTGGTCCCTCATGTGACCTTCTTTCTTCCCGACGGGGTGCTAAGTTGTTTTACCCATGAAATGGATAAGTTGCATCATCTAGCCATTGGGAACATTTTAATTTCCTAGGGATACTGAGGAAAATAAAATACACCCCACCTTTTCCCATTCCTAGGTTCACCATGTGACCAAAAATTCTCCTCCCAAGTATTTAAGTGTGTTTCTCTCACCTCCACATCTCCCGATTCCTACTCTGCCACTTGTCATGCCAAAATTTGGGGAAAATTTTTACTATCCCAAATATCCTAGGGATAGTTTGGATTAGAAATTACACCCCATTTCATGAAGTTTGAAAACCAAAAATAAACTAACTATTTCTACCTTATTACTACTCACTTCTACCTCTCTCGTGAACCAAAAGTGCTACTTTGGAAGTTCTCAAAGAATGGAATAACCTCTCTTCACCTCATTTTTCAACTATAAATCCAATATTTCTACTCCATACATCCAAGAACCTGAAAATTATCCAAAAACCTTGTCAAAATTCATCTAAAACAACGAGATGCATCAAAACTTAAGAAACTTGTATCTTGCAAACCGATGAACATAATCACTTGAAATTTTCTCAAATTATCTTCATCCCAGTGCCTTTAAGAACATTGTAACGTAAGAATAGATGATGCCCTTATTTTTTAATGGAAAATCCCTTGTTTCATTCCCTATCATTCACTTTTTCAATTTCCAAACATTTTGGTGAGCGAGATCAAAATGAAATTTTGAGCACGGATCCCCTGAAGCAAGCAAAATCCACTAAAGTCATTTTTGTTACAATCAAACATGGGGAAGTGCAATTTATAAATATATTAATTATATGGTCTTGAAACTTACTGAAAATATAAATATTTCTATATCAGCGCACTTAGAGAATAGTGAAAATGATAAACTAGGCAATCTTTCCCAAAAAAGTAAAAAAGTTGAAAAAGAAAAAAAAAAGATAGCATTCAAAAATAGAAACTTGCTAAAAATAGTGATGTGTCATCAATATATTTGAATTGATTATGTTAAAGGATTGATAATTTCAAATTTGACAAAAGAGGTGAAATATCCAAAATAGTAGGTCATGGTTCAACTCTCTTAAAAATAGAAAGCCTCCATTTCGGATGTTGAAAGTTGCAATGGATCCGTTTTCATCCATATCAATTTTGAAAAAATCTTCACACTTTATGATATGTTTATATATCTCAAAAAGTCAATTCATATTTCATGGAGGTCTTGAAGCATCATTCTAGTCACATTTATATCCAAGAGAAAAGGTAGAATATCACAGGGGCACATTAATTATAGATAAGATACATTTTGCATTCTAAAGAGATTTAAAAAAATATTTAATGATCAATTTTGATTCAAGCTAAGTAGGCCATCATTAACTCATCAAACAGGTTAGATTCATTCATATCTCTCTGGTGAGATGGTTACGTGAGCTCGATAAGTTGGGGGAGCTAGTTGGGTGAGTCAAGGGATTTGGTTGAATTGAGATAAGTAAAGGCAAGCAAGGGTGATTCATGGCCACATATTTTTCTTATGAATCATCTAGGTATGTCATCCCCAATGTCGAGCTTCCCCATGGTGATCAAGATTTGATTCCACAACAAGCTCCTAAAATTTATCTTGTGAGAAACATCATGTCAAATATCAAAGATTCATTTCCATAGATTCAAGAAATGATCAAAAGTGAGCCAAGAACAACACAACATTCTATCATTCCCAAACTTGAATAAATATCTACAACACTAAATTCCATGTGAAGAAATAAGTCACAAACAACTTCCCACTTCTTCAGTGGTGCCTCATGTAATAAGTATGTTGAAGTTGTTAGGCCTAGGAATGAAAAGCCTAGTGCAGAAATGACCTGTCAAATTATGATTTTATCCGCATCTCTTTATAACAATATTAACATGAGGGTTATTCTCATACATTCAATGAATCCTCTTCCTACCACCTCACTTGGAATTAAAATACAAGAAAATAATTTTACGGTTAGAGAAACATGTAAAATCTCTCAGTGCTTGCATTTAACCCTTCTTGGGGCCCGATTCAACATCTTCTCTCCTATAGAGGAAATTCCTCTAATCATCAATTTTATCATGAGATGATCAAGAAAGTGCAAAGCTATATGATGTAAGGGAAGGCTAACATGAAATGGGTTGAGGAAATCATTAAGCAAGGAAAGAGATTGTTTTCATATTTCATTTCTCTCATCAAGTATTTTCCAATTTTTTCATAAGTAAAGAAATAATAATAGGATATTTTAAAATAGGTAACTCACTTGGATTAGGTTTTCCTATGTGTTTTTAAGATGAGATCATTTTACTCTCACACTCTTACGAGAAATAATTTGTTTTCTTCAACTACTAAGATTTTGTCTCAAGTTTGGATCCACATCATAGATGTGATATATGGAATGATCAAAGATTCCATTTTTGAATTAGACTCTTATGGAAAAAAATCCTTCAAGATATTGAATGATGTCTATAATTTTGTTTAGAAACTTGAGTTCCCTTCACTCACCAAGAATGCATCATCGGAAGAAATTATTGGTTCCTTCTAAGAGCTGGTCAAGAAAGAGGCAGTTGACTCTCTTTCCTTCAATGAAGATAACTTAGATAAATAAATAATAATAGGATATTTTAAAATAGGTAACTCACTTGGATTATTTGTTCCCATGTGTTTTTGAGATGAGATCTTGTTACTCTCACACTCTTATGAGAAAGAATGTGTTGTCTTCAACTACCGAGATTTTGTCTCAAGTTTGGATCTACATCATAGATGTGGTATATGGAATAATAAAAGATGCCATGTTTGAATTAGAATCTTATGGAAAACATGCCTTTAAGATATATAATGATGTCTATAATTGTGTTTAGAAACTTGAGTTCCCTTCACTCACCAAGAATTCATCATCGGAATAAATTATTGTTTCCTTCTAGGAGCTAGTCAAGAAAGAGGTAGGTGACTCTCTTTCCTTCAATGAAGATAACTTAGAGTCCCTAGAAAAAATCAGAAGTTTCATTTCTGAAATTACAAAGGATCGTGAAGGATGGAGTTTTAATAAAAGAAGCTCAGTGATGTTCCTGTGGTATGGAAAAAGGTGTTAGGATGCATTTTCATTCCAAATATGAACAAGTTGACAAGTATGATAGCTCAGTTCAGCAAAGAATTCAAAGAACAAGAGCCCATTTCGGAGACTCCTCATCAGGGATCATGAATCATCAAGTTCATCGTTAGAAGGAGATTCTTTATCAAATATTTCAACTCCTTCCTCCTTATCTCTTTCTCCCCCTTTCTTCTCTCCCCCTTTCTAATTCTTCATTGTACGTAATCATGATAAATTTCTAAAGTTGAATTGTAAAAGTACCTTTGATTTATAAAAAGGGGACTTAATTCTCATTTCCTAGGAATATATAAATTCACAAGTTGAATTATATCATGAAGAGTAATGTGAGGGGTAGGTGAAAGGTCAATTCACATTTATATAAATTGGAATGGCTCCTCCATTCCAAAGGATCCTGAATTTTAGTTTTTGGTAGCAATTGTGGATTGTGGTTTGGGTGTTGAGATTTGTATCACCAACACAAGAAATAAAAGCTACATTTCTTTCATTTCTCTTTTCATTTTTTTATTTTCTCTTTTCTACACTTTGTAAGCATAGTGATCAAGAAGGAACTTTGCATCCTTGATAAATGAATATAAGGAATTGTGTATCTTTAATTTGTTAGTCTCACTAGATGCTTCATTGTTGTTTTCCTCTAATTGAATGTTGAACTACTCTGGTTATTAGGTATGAACTTTGTAATTTCCTACTCACAATAATAACCTTCATTTTCCTAATTTTTCTCCTTCACCGCTCATCGTTACAAATTCCTCTTTATACCTTGTACAAGCACTTTACCACGGTTCAATAAAATTTTCATATGTGATTCCCAGCCTATTTGGCCATCCCATAACATTTAGATATAATTAGGATAGTTACATTCAATAATGGGAGCCTCCCCGTACACAAGGAGTGGCGTAGCCTTGTGAGCATAGTTGGAAACACATAATTTTCCATATGAAAAATTATTTCACCAACATAGTGTAGAGGTGTGTATGAAAATCAAAGTGGTATTAATTCTCAAGAACATGCATGGTATGTAGGACACGAGTCCTATGTGATGTTGAAAAAGATGGATTTTTGACAAGGCATCAAGTATACAAAGTTGAGAATGTACTAACTCGGGGGATTCATATCTCATGGTGACTAGGTTGAATTATTTGAGAAGAAGAATTGTTTGTGTGTTGTTGGCATTTCCTAATACTTGAAGTTTTAGTTGATGAGTCTATACATGAAGAGGGTTTGTATTGAAAACCTAACTCGGATATCTAATAAGTTTAAGGTATAATGACATGAAATAGGTCTTGTTCGGTTTGTGGTGTTAAGAATGGGCATCAAGAATATTCACAAAACTAGAGGAATATGTCTATGAGTTTCATCTCTTGAAAATTTGGTATAATAGTAAGGTGAAGCATGTTTTTCTACTAGTTTTGTATGAATTTTGATGATGTATTAGTTTAAGGAGACCATATCGAGTTAAGGGGAGAAATAACTGTTGTGTAGAAGTTAGTACAAATTATAAATCTCGAGCTTGTCGAGGTTCATGAAAGTAGGTTGCAATTCGAATGAAGACCAAAAAGTGTTCACTATAAAATAAGGTGTTTAAACCAAGAATTTGAAGCAAGTAAGTAATTTTTCATATGCTCCAATAGATGATATTTCATGAAGCAGAGGAAAATAATAGTGAAATAATGTTTTAAGACCGTGTGGCATTTGATTTTGGCTCATATTTATGGCATGTGGTCAAGGTATGTGTCCTAATGTTTTCTGGACTATGAGAATATGATGATATGATGTCAAAGGGATAAATTAGATGGAGGTTTACATACATTGTTTGATCCTATTGCATTGACACTATTGGCATTTTTTTACTAAAGGAGTTCTTCTAGGCTCATGGTCCTAAAGATGATATCTTAACATTAGAGGTAGAGCTTGCATATTTTGAATGTTTTTCATGGCATAGGTCTAGAGGGTGATGTATATCAAGGTTGAAGAAAAATTATGATTTATAAATACATGGGGAGCTATGTATTCACGATTATATTTGGTCCATGGATCCTTTATTTGTTGTCGGTTAAGGCGGGAAAGAAAAGTATAGTTCAAGGGGGCTTGTGAGCAAGTAATTTGAGTCAATATTGTCATTTACACTATTTTCATTGTGTCTCATCGTTATATTTTCATTTTAATGTTTCTTGATCCTTTTTCATAGATGCCAAAGGGGAGAGTAGGCTCGAAACATGAAAAATGGATCCATGTAGGTGTTTGGTCTTGAGGTTGTCATCGATGAAAAAGGGGAAGATTGTTGGGCATTGTATATATAGTGTTATCATTGATGTCAAATGTAATTGATGGAAAATGTATTTTAGGTGTCATATGAGTATCCCCGAGGTGTCATTCATATTCAAACAAGAAGGTCGATTGGTAGTGTCCAATCATGTTGTCTTTTCATGGTGTCTTGATACATGGTTAAGTAGGATAGCTACTATAGGTGAGCTCTAAAGTTGTTTTAAGGTCTTTATGAGGTCAAATATTTTCCATGAGATGTGTGATATGTTTCCTAGTGTCTGAAAGTGTTCTTCATGGTTTTTCATGAGATGTCATGGTTGAGTCAAGTCATTCTAGGCCTATTCATAGACCTAGTGCATGGGGTTTGGCATGGTAACATGAGACATGAAATAGGTTAGTAATTTTCAATCATGGGAAAGGTTTTATGACATGTAATATCATATGTATGAGGATTTTTAGGTTAGTATTCATAGGTTTGATGATGTTTCATGGTCCTTTGAAGAAATTTTTTAAAGAAAAGAATTTCTTAATGGATAGAGAGTTTCAAATGTATTTGATAATATATGAGAGTTGGGATAGTTATAGGAGGTCATCATGGTGCTTCATGGAAAGTTTCAGGTCAATATGATGAGATTTTCTCAAGATATGAGGTTTTGGCAAAATTGAGTTCTAAAGAAGGAAAAACCTAGCTCAATGGGTAACTTCAGATGCTCACCCACTCACACTAAATTTTCATGGGACCTTGTGGATTTTAGGGATGTTTTTTCATTGAGTTTATATAATTTTACAAAAATAATGAGTTGATTTGGTAGTCCCATCTTTGTAAACAATCATTAAGAAGTAAAACAGTCAAAACCCTAGTTAAACCCTCCTAGTGAGCAATATAGAAGAAGTGAATTGTTTGTCTCCAAATGAAGTTGGAAATAAAAGTTATTTATCAATGTTTTATATAATTATCTAGGGATCATTTTTTTGGTGGTCTCATGTTCCATCTATTTCAGGAAGTGAGAGAAAACCCCTAGTTTTATGGAGATTTATAGTTTTAGGGCTGAGATGGAAGCTTCGGGATGAAAAGTGAATTTTTCCATAATATTTGGGAGATGTGATACATGGCCATGAAAAATTCAGGTAGGTACAATAAATATTTGTTTTACTTAGAGGTCTCCAAAGTTTCCTTACTGATTTTGGCCTTAAGGGCTAAAAGCTAGTCATGGAGGTTTGAGTTAAGATGAGTCATTTTACATGTTATAGTAGCATTTTATGAGCTTGTATATTGTGTGGAAATTTTATATGATGTGTTAGAGCCCCTGGTTTGATTATTTGAGGTTATTTCATGGTTTTCTCTAATAGGCCAAACTACCCTATTACATCTCTCAAGAATCCTTGTGATTTAGATGTGTAAGATTTTTTTCTACAAATGACATATTCTTCTTAGTACTTGAACATGTTGTTATATGTTTACTTGATGTGTTAAATTATTTTTTTGATCTTGTAAGTGTTCTTAAAGGTGTTTGTGTATGTTTCTCTCAAGAATGGTTCTTGAGTCCAGTTTAACGTGATTTGTACTTATTTCGAGAGATTGAGCTAGCTTGAGACCTCATGCTAAGAATTGGTGGATAAAGTTCTTTTTTATATAAATTAGATTTAGATACCTTTATAATTGTATACTACTTGAGTCTTGATGATTATTTTTTCTATATGAACTCATTCGTTTCATGGGACTGATTTCTAAGTGATAAAAGACCTAGTTGAGATTGCTTGCTTCTTGGTATGTTTCATGGTGGAGATAGCTAATGCATATTTTCCTGAGATTTTTGGTGATTCTTAGAGGTTTTATTTTACATGTGTGAAGCTTATGGATCCTTTAAAAATATATATTTATGTCCTTTAATGTCATAATTCATTCGTTATAACTTGGAGATCTTGTTTTGGTCTAGTTGAGTTGTCTTGGAGATAGTCCTTGATGGTGTGACACTTTATGACCTGTATGGGTCTTTTGGTATGATTTATATGAGGATTTAGATGTCTTTTATGTTTAGGATGACAAAAATTAATGGTACTATCCTACCTATGGTCACTTATGGGGTGTTTCATGTATAAAATGGCATTGTGTGTGCTCATTTGAATTAGTTGAGTAGATGGGGATGTGAGATAGCTAGAGGAGAGGGAAAAAGATATTAAAGGGGTCAAGGATAGATATGAGAAGATGTGTGAAGAGTTGAAAAATATTAAAGATAAGGTGAGCAAGGTTATTAGACCTAATAGGAAAGATAAGTATTGGACAAGTTCCACAGATCTACTAGTTTGAAGAATGCACATGTGAATGATGTGAGACGTGATTTGTTCCAACAAAAAAATCAAGCATACAAGACTGCAAATTATGAAAACAAAAGAGAGATAACTACAATAATTAATAAATGGCTCCAACTCAATATGATAAAATATAATAATGTAATATATGTACATATAGGAGGTGAATGTGTAACCTCCTCCTAGAATCATGACAATTTCCACCCGTTTAGTGATAACCAACACCTAGAATGGTATAGTCAAGTAGTAAGAAACACCTAGAATAGTGTAGTCAAGTGGTAACTAACACCTAGAATAGTGTGGTCAAGTGTACACCTAAGAAATAATATCCCATAAGCATATGGAAACTCCAGTGAGGTGGAATATTCTAAGTAAGATAGTATAAATAAACCGTAGGGAATATAAATCCTACACTACCCATTATCTTAATTTCTTGTTTGTTATCAAATTAATGCATTAACTACTAAATAAATTAGTAACTTAGAAATTAATGAGGGTATATGTTACCTTGGATGTAATACAGGTGCTACATGGTTAACTCTTGCTATTACGACATGATATTCCTGCAAGTGAGACTAAAAATTATTTTGATTAGATAGAAATATGTGAGGGCTATCTGACTAAGTGGATCCAAGAATCCTTTGAATTCCTTGACAGATGTCAACCCTCATTTATTTATATAAGGTAAGATAAAAATAAAAAAAGCATGAAAAAATAGAAGCGATCTTAATCGAAAAAATGACATGAATTGATATAAATTTGATTAGATGGAATTAATTGTAAATTGAATGTAACCTTGTATGGGTTGACGATGACCTAGGTTAAGTAGAGGCAAGTTGACAGTGACACAGGAGGATGGATTTGAAGATTTATATGAATTATGTAGACTGCAAGTTACGAGAGTGATCTAGAAGCTAGTAAGGACCTATAGCTACTACAAAAGGATCTATAGAAGAGAACTAGGGGCATAGAGATATGAATAAAGGACCAGCAAGGAGAATTTAGATAGGTTTTTGGATAGATAGAAGCCTATTCAATGGTGACTAGTGAGGATCGGTGGTACTGTGTATCGAGAGAGTATAAATTCGATGATGATAAGATGAAAACGGTAACTTGCAAGTAAAAGGAGATGTGAGAGAGGGCTTAGAGTGTTTCTAAAGCTTCTCTGTACCTTCAGGATGTTAGAAGAAAATCATATACGATAACATGATAGAGATATGGAAAGGAATGTGATGATGATGAGAATATCTCATGAATGTTGATCATGAATGATGTAAGAACGTTGGAGGAATTTCCAAGTTTGTGGATGTCTCGAGAACTACTCGAGCACAAGGATTCTCGGTGGGAGAAAGATTGAAGATTGAAAGCATCGATTTTCTAATTTCTTTTTGATGAATATAGAGGAAGAATCTAGTTTTATAGGGTCGAAGGTGACCAAGATGGGTCACCGCCAACTACTGAGGAAAGGTTCCCAATGGGCATGATTTTCTACTTTTAACAAGATGTTTTTGTTTTGAAGGATTTTCCAAATGCTTTAAAGCATGTAGGTGAGATCGGGTTGTTTGGGGAGAATTTAAGTTAGGGCATAAAAATAGATAGGATAAAATCTTAACAAGTGAGGTGATGTGTGTGTAGGATAAAAGCATCCTCTTTATAAGGTTGGTTAGGGAAATGAATGAATATTAATTAATTAATTAATGGGCATAAAGATTAATGTGGATAGGATAATTGGGCATGTAACATGATTAATTAATTAATGTCTCTTAATTAATTGATGAGGATCGGGATAGGCATATAATTAAAGGAAAGGGGTATGATTAACTAAATATACACACGCAGTGATGAGGGTATATATATACCGAATTTAGGTGTATACATTTTGCCCCTTTTGTTGAGTGGTTTCCACGAGCAATCCATGAGACAAAAACAAGAAGGGTTAGATGAGGATAAAATATTGATGATGATCTCCCCCTCAAATGGGGATTGATGATGCCAAGGGAAATTGATGATGCATTTGAAAAGGTAGATGATGAAGGGTGGGTGGGTGATGAAAAGATGGGTGAAAGCATAACCAAGGAAAGATTCCCCAGGAAAAAAGGATCGCAATAATGATGGAAAAATATGGTGGTGACTCCAATATCACATTGGTAGGGGACAATTACGGTCTCAACAGAGATGGACAACAATGTTCTATGGACTAGTGAGTGGGTGAAGATCACTGCAGTATGGATGCAGTGGGATGAAAAATGGGTCATAGGAAAGTCATCAAAATATGTGCAACTATATGTGAAAAGTATGTGAAATCCTTTGTACGAGGAATTGAGTGAATAGGTATGCATCCACAAGGAATGAGGATGAATGATATGGTGCCCAATGGGACATGAAAAATGGTGAGAAGGAAAAATGAAAAATAAAGTGATGAAGTAATATGCCCCAAAGGGGGAGAGCATGGCCGTAAAGGAAAAAAAAAAGAGGAAAATTCAAAGTATGCCCCAAGAGGGGAAACCATGGCCACAAAGGTAGAATTTGATGAAAAATAATGGTTCCCTAATAAAGGGCACAAATATCACCATAACAATGTGTTATCCAATTTCGGCCCCTCAGGGAAAAATTGGACGATAGGTCTATTGGATGAATTTTTCTTGCGAGCACAATTTATGTTTTTAGGGAGTATTTCTTAATGTTCCCGAAAGATGTGTAGTTCTTAAGAAGACATTTTCCATCTTATTGATTTTGGGGAGCCCATGAAGAATACAATGTGGTGACACAACGTGTAAGGAAAGATCGGGGATGGCATAGAGAGGCTCGAGGTTGCCACATTGGAAAGATCGAATGTTTGGTCTAAGCTCATGGAGATGAGTTCGCGGAGGATGATCAAGGTAATATGGCTTGAGATATTAAAATGATGCAACAAAATTTATACAAGGAATCTTAGTCTCTAAGGCCTATGAGGATGATCCTAGGTTAAGTGGTATGGAGGAATGTCGGGGATGGCTCAACATTCAAGAAAGAGCACGTGAAATCTAGGTAAACACAACTCGAAAGTATTATAATCATAGCTAGCTATTCATCGTGGCTCATCGAGATGAATGCGTAGTTGCTTGGTGGAGCTCTTTTGGGGTTGCGAGAGAATGGGACCGATTTGAGCCATTAGCTAATCGTGTGAAATATTCTTAGTAAATCCAAGTCTATATTGTTATCTTGGCATATAGCTATTCGTAGGATCAACTCGAGCTCACCAAACTCATGCATTTTTCCAGCAATTCATAGTGATTCGGTGAGATCTAGGGCCAATAAGAATAGAAAATATTTCATACAATGACTACATGAGCATTTAGCGAGTTGAGGAAAGTCAAAGTAGGCTCATAGGAATGCAATGTGATGCATCGAGCTTAGATCTTGCTTAGAAAGGACGGGTTAGTTATGAGCAGGTGCACAAAATGGCCGAGTTGGTAAGGAATGAGGTTTAAATCTCATGATTAACTCACAAGGTGTATAGGGGAGATTAAATCATGACTTGGTGAGATGGGAGGAGCCCAATATGAAATGCCAAGCCACTCGTGGAGGCCAAGAACATAATATTGGCATGACCAAGCCTGATAACCTCATCACAGTAGCAAATGGGCTTGGGTTGATAGTGGTTGAAGTTCGGCATAGGCTCAAAGGTTGCTCAGCCGAGCTAAGCCGAGACATGGAAAATTTTGTAAGAGTTGATCATATGCAAAGGGTTGAGATCGATCTGAGCCAAGTTGAACAAACAATGTCAAAAGGCCGAACAAGTCGGTAAATGCTTTGACAAACACGAAGAAGAGCTCGACTTGGTATGGAAAGAGTTATCTCACTTGATGGGATAGGTGAGCATTGCGAGAGGAAAGAGGATATGGAAGCTCGGTTGTAGAAGACGTGGCTCGGAGTGCGGGCCTAAGCAAGTTGGTCAAGATTACGCATGTTTGATAAGACATGAGGGATCCAAGTTAATCTAATCTAAGGAAGAAAATAGAATCGAGCTTGGCTAGGCATGACTCGTCATCTATATGTCGAGTCGATTAGGTAGGAAACATGATGAAATGGTAGAAGCGAAGCGATTCAAGAATTTTGGGATCGGGATTACCATTTTGGAGTTTTCTTTTGAAGTCTTCTTTTGGATAATTCCATTTTGGAATTTCGAGTTTTTAGGGTCAAAAATTTTGGGAGATGTGAATATCTCTGAAGCCAAACTCCAAAACTCCAAAATTTAGAGTTTCTTGTTTTCAAGATTGGGATATTATGTCTTTTTGGAGTTCGAGAGAAATTGAGGTTCGAGTTACGAGATTCGAGTTGATCATTGTGTCAAGAGGAGGTCCAAGTCTTTTCTAAGTCGGGAGTTAGCTTGAGTCACTCGACACAAATAAGGGCTTTTGGTTTAAACACAATATGTGGCGAGGCTAAACCGTAGAGTGGGGAGTAAATTAAATAATGCATTATGCGTTATCCCGAGTCTTCACCACGTCGGGAGGAGTTAGTCGGGGAGGAGGATACTCAATCGATTAGTAGGCAATGATGAAGCTTGGGCTTGTTGTGAATGGAATGGAGTCACCAATACAAACTTACACAACCGATGAAGAGCTTGGCTCGATCGTCAATGTAATGGTGATTTAGTCATGAATGATAGAAGGTTCCCAAGCCATGCGAGGAGATTGAAATTTTCAATGAGCTCGTCAAATGAACAGAGTCACAAGTTGGTAATGATGACACTAAGTTGGGCCATTCACCATTCATGAGGAGAGATTGGGAGAGCTTGCGTGGAGCAGTCAATGAGACACGAAGAGGATTCGAGGTTTGTGAATTTTAGCTAAGAGTTGGCTAGATAGAGGCTAAGGTGAGCTTACGAGATAACATAGGGTGAGGAGCTTGATTTCGATACAGATAGCTTATCGAGTCAAAATGAATGGAAAGCTCATCATTGGATGACTCAGCTCAAAAATAGGATCTCATCCATTCAATGCATGATGAACTCAGTAGTCGATTGTCATTAAGCTATTTGGTGGTGGTAAGCTAAGCAAGTTACTCGGCGACTAGCTCATGGCGGGGGTGATGAGCTAGTTACTCGATAAAGCATTTTCTGAAATAATCTTGGTGGATGACTCATAGGTTGTACCAGGAATGGACCGAGCCAATAGGGGAGTTTGAGGAATTTTGGTAGTCAACTCGACGTCGGCGTTTGCGCTTCAAATATTACAGAGAACTTGTGTTGGTGGAAAAATTTTACTGGGTTCATCATCATGTTGAAATGATTTTGTAGAAACCATGTTGAACAAGAGCTCATTTCGGCATCGAATGAGGAAGTGATCGGTGAATGGTTAGAGCTCGGCGTAGGAGGTCGGGAGAGGTTGGTCAATGTGAAGAATAATGGAGCACGATTGATGGAGTTCGGTGAATGAGAAAAGGCTTGAGGAAATTGCGGAGCTCGGCGGTGGCAATGGGAAGTGATAGAGGAGCCGAGAAACGGCGAGCTCATCAAAAGGTGGCGATCAACAAAAGTGGAGCTCGAACCTAACTCGGGAGTTGGCTTAGGAGTCAACCACTGAGTTGGTATTTTTGGCCTTCTCCTCATTATTTTCCCCTTGACAAACCGATATACATGGGGCCCACTAATAATTTAATTAATTTAATATTTCTATTTAAATATTTTAAATAATAATATTTATTATTATTATTTAAATATTATTTTAATTAATTGAGAAGACTATGTCAACAAGAATTAATGATGCATGATGGAACCTTTTCAAGTGGTTCACCAAATGTAATAAATAATACATCATGTGCCTTCCATTTAGGAAGGGAATTTATGACTCCTTCTCTCCTCTCTCTCAATTTCTTCTATAAATGTAAGTTGTAATATCATTTGGTAGGTTCCAACCAAGAAGTTCGACAGTCATACAAGTTGGACAAGTTAGACACTTTCCAAGCTTCCCCTCTCTTCACAAGTTGAGATGTTGTGATTTGTAGGCTTTCAAGCCTTTCTTCTAAAATTGTAATGGCAGCCTATGCCTTTTCACTGATGTAATGGTGCACTATGCAAAGTGCTTGAAGTAATGAGAATTATGCTTTGTGATCATTTGTATGTCCTTTCATGATTTTTATTGCTTCTACTTGCCTCTCTATCATGTTTTCAGGTGAACTATGCAACTAGGGTTTCTCTTACAAGTTTTAGAGGTCATTGTGCTTATCAAAGAGTGAAGTATTGTATGTAAAAGTGGGTTTGTAATGCATGTCATTCTTCCTCATGATCATCTCTCTTCATCGAAATCTGGAAAGTTGTCTAGCAACACCCTTTCTTGGTGCATCACCACTTCTAGTTTAGGTTTTATTTCTTGCAAATCTCTCTCCCTAATCCCATGAAATGTTAGCATATGACTAGATAGCCTTTTTATCTTACATTATAAGTAGTGTTGTGTTTAGTTTAGGAAGAGGAATCTAGACTTCTCTGGAGGTTCACCTTGAGCCCAAGTCCCACAGCTTGAGAGGTGATCCCATGTGTCCCAATCACACCAAATTTCGTGATTCATTCTTAGGCCATTCGGGGTGTAGTGATTTGGTGACAACAGTTTTTGGCATGCTTAGTGGGACAAGAGGCACATCTTTCATAGGTGTGTGTATTGTGTTCATTTCATTTCATTAAGTTGTTGTGCTCTTAGTGAAATTTCAGCCTTAGGAGGTATACCCAAGCACAATTGGTGACTCCATTGGTCTAAGTACCCTACTCTCTGTGTTGCAGACTTTCATTTTATCCATTTTCCATCTAGTTTTCTTCCATATCTTTCCATTTTTCTCCCATTCATGAAGTTGTGCAATCATGGCTTCATTTCCACAGTGGGGTTCCCACTTCCAGAGCAACACTTTCCATCTTCAAGATATTTTAATCCACCTCCATCTCCATTTTATGATGAGAATCAACAATATGCATATCCCTCTGAGAAAAGTCATGATCAGTTTGGTTTTTCACCTAACTATATAGCTTTTCAAGAGCAGGAACATGTAGATGATGGAGGCTATCCTACAGATGAAGATGTAAAGTTACAACTTAAGATGTAGAAATTGGAGGTAGGCATGGTACAATCTAGAGCCACATCACAGATGAAGGCATTCAAAATTGGCTTCAGGATACCATGTTTGTGGGTTGGCCCTATGCCAAAGTTTGATAACCTGTAGGAAAAAGTTTCTTTTATGACTGAAATCTTGCCTCAGCTTGAAGGTTGGATTGAAGAAATAGAGGCCTATGAGTTTGAGGCAACTCAATCTTTTCAATGGGTTGATTCTACACCACCACCACCTCAGGGTTCTCTTTCCATTTCTCACTCAATGTCATTTTAGTCCAAACCTCAAATTCCAAGTTTTTCACCATTAGCACATGCTGAGAAGTCTTTTCCTTCACCTCCTATTCCTCCTTTCCATCATGAATCTTCCATGCCTCATCCTTCTAAAATTCCCTCTTTTCTACAAGATCCATCAAGACAAGAGAATGAATCTCTTCCTCAAACAGTGAGGGAATTAGTTGAATCCCAACCCACCCCTCCTCTTGTAGTCCCAAATCCATTTTGGGAGGAGCATTGTCAAGAAATGAGAAAAGGGAGGAGTATATGGTCAAAGAGAATAGAAAAAGAGAGCATGTAGATAATCTGAAGAAATGGGCTGTAAAACTTAACATCAAGCAAGCTTCTGCAGAAGTTGAGGCTCAAGAACAAGTGGAACAAACTAGTTTTGTACCAAAAAAATCTAGAGTTGAACAAGGAGGACCAACAGTCTACTTGTTCAGAATGTAGTATTCATATTGGCTCAATTCCATCAAAGGATTTTGGATCACCAAAGGTGGAAAAATCAGTAATAGAAGAGAATGTGCAAGCTGAAGAAGAAATAATTTCAAGTGTACAAGCTGATTCTAATGAATGCAATGATCCTAATTTCCATGCATGTCAAGAACTTGCATCACTTCTGGAAGGTGGTAACAACTTTCCAAGATCATCATTAGATGTTACAATCAGCCATAACAAGCTTCATGAGACAAAGAAGGATTCAGAGATCGAGAATGCTTGATGAGACCATGCAAAGGCTTTCTAAACCTTTTCCCTCTCTTCCTTCTCAAAAATGTGATTTTTTAGATGAATTTGATCTTTCTAATTTCATGTTTGAAAATGAAGAATATCAAGGTGAAAGAGGTTCTAGTTTCAAAGGATACTCAGATTGAGGAGGAGCTTTTGATACATTCAGAGAATGAAGAAGTAGATTATCTATCAGATCTGGAAGAATGTTTTGATGGACAGGAGCCTATGGAACTTGACAATCTTGTCATTCCATCACTTCTTTTCCACCAAAAAGTGTCAAGTGTTACGGAGGTACATGCTCAAGAATAGCTCATTGTTCATAACTATCTTTTGGAATCAGAATTGGAGGAATTGAATCTTCCGTATCCATCATCACACATAAAGGAGGAACAAACATTGGAAGCTAGGACTGATCTAAAAGCATTGAATGAATATTATTTCATGGAGAGTTTTTTGTTTTTAGTTACGGAACTTGTTATGGTTAACAAGTCTATGATGGAGGAAAGTGTTCTTGAATATTTTTATTTCCCCGCAGGGTTTGACCTTTCAAATTCTATGTCAAATGAGGGATATGTCACTGCAATATCATTCACATAGATAGAAGATTAGTTTTTATAGATGGGCAACAAGAGGGAAATCAAGTCATGAATAACCATCCTTTTCAAGAATGTCTTTAGCAAGACTTCCTTGTTAAAATTGAAGTTTAGACAAGAAGGAATATTCAATGGGTTAGACCATGTCCTATCAGGTACCTGGCTTCATTGAAGCCAGAAGAGAAGCCAGAACCAGTCACATTCACTTGAGTGTGAGGATGAGTTTCAAAATTATGAGGATCAGTTGTTATGTCTCTACAAAACAAATGCAGAGCAACTAAAAGAGGAATTCTTTCTCTTTCCAATTGATGTCTCAGTGGATCAAGTGGAGGATTGGGCCTGTTTCAGTTTTTCACTCTCATTTTCAGCCATGTCCATTATCACATCATTTGCATGGCAATCCATTGTGAGGAAAGGAAGCTATTTTACACAACCAGTTGCAGTTTTGTTTAGCTCACCTGTGCTTCTGGTTAGTGTAGGGTAGTATAGGTTTTCTTTCAGTAGAATAAGTGCATTTGCACACACCTTTGCATGTTTCAATTGGGGCATGTATGGTTTTCATTTTTAGTGTGTTTTTGTTTTCTATTGTCGTTCTTGTGTTGTTCTACACATTGTTTCATCATTGGAGGGTTTTTCAAGGAAAAGGAGGGTTCAAAGATTCCACAAGAGTTCATGATCTGCTTCATTCAAATTCTTCAGTGTTCCATAGATGCCAAGTCTTAATCAAATTCAGTATACTTCATGCTTAGCATTATAGATGGGTCTAAGATCGACATCACGTAGGAAAATTACACGATGCATCAAAGAGGATCAAATTAGTTTTAGATTGACAAATATCGACTCCATGCCCAATGGAAGACTTAAGGCTACTGGAATCATGCTTAGTAGGCAAGCATCCCCAAGAGGTCACCAAAAATGTTATCTAATTTTGGCCCCTCAAGGAAAAATTGGATGATAGGGTCCTATTGGAGGAATTTTTCTTGGCAACCACAATTTATGTTTTTAGGGAGTATTTCTTAATGTTCCCTGAAGATGTGTTGTTCTTAAGAAGACATTTTCCATCTTCTTGATTTTGGGGAGTCCATGAAGAATACAACGTGGTGACACAATGTGAAAGGAAATATTGGGGATGCCTCGGAATGGCTCGGGGTTACCACATTAGTAAAGTCGAATGTTCGGTCCAAGCTCACGGAGATGAGTTCGCGAAGGATGATCGGGGGTAATATGGCTTGAGCTATTAAAATGATGCAACAAGCTTTATACGAGGAATCTTAGTCTCTAAGGCCTATGAGGATGAGCCTAGGTTGAGTTGAATAGAGGAATGTCATGGGATGGCTCAACATTTAGTAAAGAGCACGTGAAATCTAGGTAAACATAGCTAGGAAAGTATTGTAATCATAGCTAGCTATTTATTGGGCTCATCAGATGAATGCGTAATTTCTCGAGTAGATCTCGTTTTGGGTTGCAAATAATGGGACCGAGTCGAGACATTAGCTACTTGTGCGAAAGATGCTTAGTAAATCCAAGTCTATATTATTAGCTCGGCATACTGACTATTCAAAAGGATTAACTCGAGCTCACCAAACTCATGCATTTTCCAGCATTTCACCGTGATTTAGGTAAGATCTCGAGGCCAATACAAATAGAAAATCTCACATACGAATCTTTGCGTGAACATTTGGTGAGTCAAGGAAATTCAAAGTAGGATCATAGGAATGCATTGTGATGCATCAAGCTCGAACCATGTAAGGAAAGGACAAAGTTAGTTATGAGCGGGTGCAGGCGAACGACCGAGTTGGTAAGGAATGAGGTTTAAATCTTATGATTAACTCACAAGGTGTATAGGGAGATTAAATCATAACTCGACGAGAACAAATGAGCCCAATATGAAATCTTGAGCCACTCATGGAGGCCAAGAACATAGGATTGGCATGGTGAGCACGACAACCTTGTCATAGTAGCAAATGGGTTCGGGTTGATAGTGATTGAAGTTTAGTATAGGCTCAAAGGTCACTTTGTTAGTGCAAAATCACAGCACCCCTGGGTATTGATCAGGTTTCTAGGTTGATTACTAATATCCAGTGTGATTGCATCAACATTGAATCCTTTCTCCAAGTGTGGGACTTGAAGAGTGAGAAAGGAATCTCCAGAGAAAGGCTGGTTCCTATTCCTCTGTTCAGGTGCATACGAAATATGCAGAGGGTTTTCCTCAAAATCTAATCTAATTTGCCAAGGAGACAAGGAAAGAAGATGCATAAAATAAATCTAAGCTAATAGAGGTGATGCACCAAGGAATGAAGAACATATGCTTTGCCGAATTTAACACAGATCATGTAGATGTAACACAACATCATGCACAGATAGCAAAAATGCAATGAAAGATCAAGAATGACAGTAATAAATATGTAAGAGGGTTTAGAAGTAACCACAGACACATATATATATTGCTCAAGGATAGATTCAATACATTGCAATGGCCAAAAGGCAAAAAACGGTGTTACAGTCTATATGGGAGGTTTGAAAACTCCACAAATCTTCTTATGAACAGGAGAGAAGGGAGGGTGCAAAGCGGAAATGTCCCACCTTAGAAAGAAACCCCTCCTTACAATTTATAGGAAGAATGGGAGAGCAAAGAGAGAGGAATTCGAAATCTGCCCCAACCACCTCTAGGTTGCATTTAATTCGTCCATCATGGCAGAAGCGATGGGTTCTGGCAAAGCGGCGGTTTGTCTAATGAAGCGCGGGTTGTTTCTGCATTAAAGTGGTTGTTGAAGCATTACCTCTACTTGTTATTTCGCACTGCAGGCGTTTCTCAATTTTCATCCTCCAAACTGAACCAAAATGCAAGATTGACCTTGGAAACGTGTAGAGAATCTCATAATATTTCCGTTGATATCAAGAACGTGCAAATCCGAGCTCTGGATCGAAAGATATGTCGATCTGAAGATTTAGGGCACGGAACAGGCGAAAACGGATTTTGAAATATTTTCCCGCGCACTGCCACTTGGATGCCACGTGGCATGCTCTGATTCGCTGAATAATTCTCTCTCTTCTGCTTTTCAGCGGGCTGTCTTTTGAATTTTCCTTGTGGGCCCTAGCTGGGACACGTGGCACTATCCCATTGGTTCGGATCGGTGCTCGAAAACTCGCCCATTGACTTTTTGACTTTTCTCTTGTGAGGACACGTGGCAGCTTCTGATTGGTCCTCGGCTGATTCGGCTCCTACGCGTACTTCGCCTCCATTTGTCCCGGATGTCCCATTTGATTTTGGGCCCTTTGTGCTCATTTCGGCCGGTTCGGGCAGTTCGGGCATTTTTGGCCCGCTTGTCCCACTTTGCTTCGGACTGACTTGACTCTTTTCGGCCGGTTCGGGCATTTCTGGCCCGCGCGTCCCAATTGCTTTTGGGCTCCTTGTACTGTTTTCGCGCGATCCGGCCGGTTCGGGCATTTCGCGTCCATTTGTTCCACTCGTCCCGAATGCTACCCTCTTCAGCAGTTAGCCAATTTTTCTCCTCGGCTGGATCGGCTTTTCGCGCCCGCCGCGTACTTCTGTCCCACTTGTCCCATTTGCTTTGTGGGCCGCCTGGACTCATTTCGGCCGGTTCGGGCGGTTCGCGTACCTTTGTCCCACTCGTCCCACCTTGTGCTGGACCAGGACTTAGCCGATTTTCACAATTTTTACTGGCCCAAACTACTTGCTTTCTGCAACCTTCTCCGCACTTTCTCAAAGCTTGCTCCCTCCTTCTTCGGCCTGGGGAGTTTAGAAAGATTCCTGAAGGGACCCTAGAAACCTGATTTTGCTCTGAATCAGTCATTTTCTTGGAATTTGGACATCTGATGCATGTTATCAAATTTACCACTGGGGGTGAATTTTGGATAACAATCACTTGGGCCGAGTTAATACAAGTCAAGTTGAATAAATAATGTTAAAGAGCCAAACAAGTCGATAAATGTCGACAAACACGAAGATCTCGACTCGGTATGGAAAGCGTTAACTCACTTGACGGGATAGGTGAGCATTACCAAGGAAAGAGGATATAGAAGCTCAATTTTAGAAGATGTGGCTCGGTACAAGCCAAAGCAATTTGGTCGATTTTGCATGTTTTGGAAAGATGTGGAGGGATCTAAGCGAGACGATCTAAGGAAGAAATCAAAACCAAGCTCGGTTAGGCATGACTCATCATCCGAATGTTGAGTCGATCGGGTAGTAAACGTGATGAAATGGAAAAAGTGGAGAAAGTTGAGAATTTTTGAATTGGGGATTATGATTTTGGATTTTTCTTTCGGAGTATTCTTTCAAAAAAATTTGTTTCGAATTTCAGAGTTTTTTGGGTCAAAAATGTTGGGAGAGCTAAATATCTCTGAAGCCCAAAACTCTGAAACTTCAAATTTGGAGTTTTAGGTTTTTTGAATTTGGAGATTATGTTTTACGGGGTTCGGAGTTCTAACATCCGAGTTTATCACCGTGTCGAGGAGGATTTCCAAGTCACTCGGCATAAATAAGGGCTCATGGTTTAAATGTAATATGTGGTGAGGCCGAACCATAGAGCGGGAGTAAATTAAGGAATGCATCATGAGTTATCCCGAGTCTTAACCAAGTCGGGAGGATTTAGTTGGGAAGAGAGGAGACTCAATCAATTCATAGGAAATGATGAAGCTTGGGCTTCTTTGTGAATGGAGTGGAATCAAATGAGAAAACTCGACACAACTAAAGAAGAGCTCGACTTCATTATCAATGTAATGGTGATTCGAGTCATGAATGATAAAAGGTGCCCGAGCTATTCGATGAGATCACCATTTTCAACGAGCTTGATGTAAATGAGAAGAGTCATGAGTTGGTAATGATGACACTTTGAGTTGAGCCATTCACCATTCGTGAGGAGAGATTAGGAGAGCTTACATGAAATGAGTCACAGAACGAAGAGGAGTCAAGTTCATGAATGTCGATCGAGTCCACTAGATAGAGGCTAAGGTGAGGATCTTGATGTCAACAGAGATAGTTTTCCAAGTCGAAATGAATGGTAAGCTCGTGACAAGATGACTGGCTCAAAAAAAGGATCTTGTCCATTCATGCATGATGAACTTGGTAGTTACCCATCGTTGATATATCCGGTGGCGATGAAGCTAAGTAAGTTACTTGGTGAGTAGCTCATGGTAGGGCAATGAGAGAGTTACTTGGTAAGGATTTTCTGAAATTATCTCGGTGGATGACTTATAAGTTGTACTCGGAATGGGCCGAGCCAATAGGGGAGTTTGAGGAATTTTGGTATTCCACTCGGTGTTTATGCTTTAAATATTACAAAGAACTTGTGTTGGTGGAATAATTTTACTAGGTTCATCATCGTGTTGTAACAGTTTCATGGAAACCATGTTGAATAGGAGCTTAGTTGGGCATCAAGATGAGGAAGTAATCAGCAAATGGTTAGAGCTCGATGTAGGAGTGCAAGAGAGCTTGGTCGATGTGAAGAATAATGGAGCTCGATTGATGGAGTTTGGAAAATGGGAAAAGGCTCAAGGAAATTATGGAGCTCACTCAAGGGTGGAGAACATTGAACCCATGAATGGAGCTCGGCGGTGAGCATTGGAAGTGACAAAGAAGATGAGAAACTGGTCAAGCTCATGGAAAAGGTGGCGGTCAACGAAATGGAGTTTGAACCCAACTCGGTGAGTTAGCTTGGCGAGCCAACCACCGAGTTGGTATTTTTGGCCTTCTCCTCATTAGTTTCCCCTTGACTGAAGCCGATCTATATGGGGGCCCACTAATAATTTAATTAATTTAATATTTTTATTTAAATATTTTAAATAATAATATTTATTATTATTATTTAAATATTATTTTAATTAATTGAGAAGACTATGTCAATAGGCATTAATGATGCATGATGGAACCTTTTCAAGTGGTTCACCAAATGTAATAAATAATACATCATGTACCTTCCATTTAGGAAGGGAATTTATGACTCCTTCTCTCCTCTCTCTCAATTTCTTCTATAAATGTAAGTTGGAAGCTCATTCGGTAGGTTCCCAACCAATAAGTTCTGACAGTCATACAAGTTGGACAAGTTAGACACTTTCTAAGCTTCCCCTCTCTTCACAAGCTGAGATGCTTTATGATTTGTAGGCTTTCAAGCCTTTCTTCTAAAATTGTAATGGCAGCCTATGCCTTTTCATTGATGTAATGGTGCACTGTGAAAAGTGCTTGAAGTAATGAGAATTATGCTTTGTGATCATTTGTATGTCCTTTCATGATTTTTATTACTTCTACTTGCCTCTCTATCATGTTTTTAAGTGAACTGTGCAACCAAGGTTTCTCTTGCAAGTTTTGGAGGTCATTGTGCTTATCAAAGAGTGAAGTATTGTATGTAAAAGTGGGTTTTTAATGCATGTCATTATTCCTCATGATCATCTCTCTTCATCAGCAAGCCAGAAATTTTTATAGCAACACCCTTTCTTGGTGCATCACCACTTCTATTTTAGGTTTTATTTCTTGTAAATAGCTCTCCCTAATCCCATGAAATATTAGCATATGAATAGATAGCCTTTTTATCTTGCATTATAAGTAATGTTGTGTTTAGTTTAGGAAGATTAAGTTAGCCTTCTCTGGAGGTTCACCTCGATCCCAAGTCCCACAACTTGAGAGGTGATCCCATGTGTCCCAATCACACCAAATGTCATGATTCATTCTCAATCCATTCGGGGGGTGTAGTGTTTTGGTGATGATGATAATGGCCTCAAAGGAGGATTTGATGCATAGATTGGATATGATTATAAAAAAAAGTGCCCAATAGAGGACTGATTATGGGTATGAAAGGTGGACTTATAGAATAAATATGATTAATCATGCCTAAAGGAAAAATATATGGCCACGAATTTGGACTTGAATAGTACGTATATGCTCAAAGGAAGAGTAATTATGGCCAGAGTGTGGAATTTTTTATCTAATTTCACCACCTCAATAAAATTTGATAACTAGAAAGCTTATTGTGACAAGTAACCAAAAGGCTCACTTGGTAAGGAATGGAAAAGTCCAGTAATTTGTCTAAAGGCACCTCCAATCATGACATAGGCCTCTGTCATCAAAAGAGACCATCGAAACACAAATATTTCAATAAAGGGGTGAGAGTGTTTGAGAAATTCACATTTAATCATAGGTGGGGTAATCGAGCTCATGGTCGGTCTGGTTTTGCACTTGACCAAGCTATTCCTTTAAAAACACCAAGTTGCACCGGTAATGTTGAGAGCCGAGCAAGTGAGGGAGGTCCTAGAAAGCTATTTTAATGACCAAGCCAAGTGAAATCATGTAAAGTCAAGACCTGATATAGTCAACGAGGAGACACCATGGGGTTTGGCACGCATCCTCGTAATGAAGTTTCAGAAGGGAAGTGAAGGTCAAATCCCTTTACATCAAGTGGAGCTTCCACATGGCTTGAGCCTCCATCACCATGTCGCACATCACCATGAATCAAATCATCGGCTAAGTTGGTCTCACATAGGTCGAGGAAGAGGAAGAGCTTTAAATGACAAATCAATGGTTGATTTATGTTGAAATCCGATGTACCGGGGAATAAGCCTATGGCCTAATGCGTGAGAGTTGTCAATGTGTCGCCATATGTTAGGGTGATCTCAACGCATGAGATAGAGGCTTGGCACATGAGATAAGGATACCATTATGCATAATGTAAAGGTGTTGCAACGTGGAGCTCGGAGGCATAGGTGATTGGCTTGGTAGGTAGACATGGAAGGAGACCCGGAGGCTGGGAGAAAGTAAGTCTTTAAATAGGTTGGTGCAACTTGGTTGTAAGGAGGGTCAAGTTGGGTTAACATTCAATGAAGTGAGGAGGAGCTTGGAATCCATAAAGGACAACTTATCGAGAATTTAAGTGAGCCGATGTCAGTAAGTGAAGTGAATAAAGGAGCTAGCTTGGTTGAAAAAGTAAAGCGGGCTATTTTTAATACAAAACTTTAAAACATATGACCCCCAATCCAAGCAATACTAAGAATAAATGATGCACACTACAACACTAAATCTCCAAAATATTTTCAAGAAAAATTAGGAAAGGAGAGAAACATATTGAAATTATCTTTTCCCAACCAAATTGATTACATAGTCCCACGAAGAAGAAGAAGATATGCCTAGCAAACCCTAAAGAGTTGTAGTCACTCAAAATCCCATAAATTGAGTATTTCTCAATGAAACTACACAAAATTTATCTTGTTGGAATAATGGTTCCATTCCCGAAGCATAAAAGTTATAAAATGTAGGGATTGATTAATATTATATAGTATATTTTGTATAAAACCAACTTTTTCTAGGAAGGTAATTGGATGGTGGGTGGAGATGCAATTAATGGGCATGGATGGCCATTTTTCCACTACAGCAAGTTATGGGCAGTATAGGAGTATTTTTTAAGTTACATACTTTTTTCACCCACTCTGGGTACTCTGCAATTAATAAAAAGGCTAGATCGAGATTTCTTTCCCCCTTTTCCTTCCTTCCATTTTCTATAAATTGAAGGGTTGGGCTCATTATAAAGCAAGAGGATAGTTTGAGTAGTAAAAATATTTCATTTTGCTTTTGTGAATCCAATGTGTTATAGGCCTTTGTATTGGACTCCTTGCATGGTGATCCATTCCTTTCATTTGTAAGATTTTAAAATGTGCATACCCATGAAGCAATAGATGCAAGTTTGTGGATGTATATTCCCTTACGGTGTTTATTTGCATTCTTCTTACCTCTTCAACGTTATTGCAGATGTATTATGTCTACTCTATTACTTTTTTAGGGTTATATTACTATTGTGTTTGTATGATAATGTTGTTGTGAATGTTTTTCTTAGACTGTGGAGAACTGTTATCACCCTCTCTAATCTGCATTTTGCTTCCATTCTCACACATTGGGGATTGTTTTTGTACCCTTATTTTGTTGCATCACCTATGTAGTGTATTTTCTTTCATTTACATGTTATTTCTCTTTACCTAGTCCCTTGGAATTTATAGGATAGAGGTAGTCGTGTAGCTTCATTTCGGTAGAAATTAGTTTGCACTAGGAGTAGGAAGAAAAACTAGCTTTCTCTGGAGGTCTATCTCAAGTAGAAAGTCCCAAAACTTGGAGATAGTACCCATGTTACCCAGTCACATTGTGATCTCAAACACACACACTTGTACAAATCGAGAGGTGATGTGACTTGATGATAATAGTTCTAGCATGCCCGATGGGACGAGAGAAAAGTTATCATTTTAATTACAACAAGGTTGATGTACATTTTTGTAAAATTTCAGCTTGTAAGAGCTTTGAAAATACACATTTGGCGACTCCAAAAGGGAAGAACTCACTTTAGGTTTCAGCAATCCAAGCTTGTAAAAATTTATGAAAATAATTCGAACAAGGTCAAGAACTAGAAAAGAAGGAATCTTTGAATACTTACAGCTATCTCTGGGTAGATGAAGAAGGGGAAGAAGAGATCAAAGGTCTCCATCTCCACCAAATAGAACATTGTCAAAACCTCCACATAGTATGCCTTTCATCCAATTAACAAAAGTTCTTAAACCAATTATAATGGCACATATACAAAAACAAACACCGCAAGGGCCATCAAATCCCTATGTCAACTTCACAAAGAAGAAGCCCACTTTCTCTCAATGCAAAAAATCTAATTCTAGTTGCAGCATTGAAGAAAATTTCATATTTCACTGGGAAGAACCATACAACCCCAATTGACCATATCCAAGACATTGCAAATGTCTTTGAAATTCACAAGATTGCAGAGATGGACATTGCAGTTAAATTTTTGGCATCCTCCTTCAAGGGCAAATCTTTGCAATGGTTCAAGAGTCTAACAGTAGGGTCTATTCAGAATTGGGACCATTTTTACATGGATCTCTACAATCAATTCATGGAAAAGGGAGATAATATTTCTTTACTAGATTAATTGACAACAATTAAGAGGGCTCCAAATGAGCACATGCCCATTTTCAACTTCATATTTCAAATGAAATGGGATAGAATTCTACTTCATAGCTACTAACAGACTAAAGGTGATTTTCTATACTTTTTGAAAGTTGTAAATTTCGATATTGCTATGATGATACGATCCATGGGAGGTACAAATTTACCCACATCCTATAAAATTTCTATTAGAGATGAGAATTGTCTTATTTGGGCTGGTAAACTTGCACCTAGGCATCCCATGCCTCTTTATCCAAAATTAGGAAGTCCAAGCACTAGCCAAGCACCTACATTAGCTCCCATCCTTGCCCCAAAGAATTAGAATTCTGCTGAAACTTCTACCTCTTCTTCTAGTACCTCAAATGAGCTGTAAGAATTCATGAAACAGTTACAAAACTTGGGATATGATTTGGTAATAATTAAGAGGTAGCACGCTTAAAATTTCTGGTCATATCAGCCTCAAACCCAACCCAATATACCTTTGTATCAAGCTAATAAGCTACATGTCCAAGCCACAGTTCAGAACCAAGTAAAACCTCCCTCTAATACACCATTTCAGCCTTACAATTCTAATGTTGTATCCACATCTAGAGCCATGGTACCGGTAAAAAATAACATAGCTCAAGAATATGACTGGGGCTTCCCATGTAATCAACCTCATAACTAACCGATGTTTTTCAATGGTTCCTTGGATCGAGCTCTTATGGTGACAATGACTGGTGTGGAACAAGAGACACACCAAGAAGAAAATTAGTAGCAAGAAACTACTAAAGAAGCACCTCCAAATGAGACCTTGTTTGTCAATTGGAAAGTTGAAGTTTTTTTGGTATGAATCGGTTCCAACTCGAGTGTAGCAGCCAATACATAGTCGAGAGAATAGGAATATTGAAGAAGTGATATCATCTTATTCAAGCACTTCACATCCCTTTATTGCTCCACAAGGTGTTAGCAGTCAAAGTGCAGTCCCAAATGTGCAAAGTAAGCCCAAGCCACTTTCTAGAACAACCTATATACTAGTTGTGATAGCTCATGTGCAAGAGAAGACTATGCAAGGTAGATGGTAGAATAAATATAGCTCATCCCCGTTCAATATCCTTGAGAAAATGAAGAAAATGAATGTGAACATTTCAATGTGGTATTCATTAGCTATCCTGGGCCAAAGAAATCTATTACAAGTTGTCATGGAAAATTGGTCCACATCAAATCAATTATAAAAATATCGGGAGAAGGTGCTCACTAATACAACCTAAAAGGAGCTCAAGGAGGTCAACAAGGTAAAAACATGAAACCTCCCCTTTCTACATATCTCTAATTGTTGGAAACAATCTTGTACACAATTACATGATTGATTCGGAGAAAGCAACTCTGTCATGCCAAAGCAAATAGCTGATCAGTTGGATCTTCAATATGAAGTCATTTCTAGAGGTGTGGTGCAATTGGATATGATAGAGGTAACAACATTTAGAGTGATAAAATGATTGAGCCTCACATTTCATGCATGTCCTAAATGTTATGGTGTTGCAATGTGTTTCAATCATTGAATTTCGCCACTCTTCACTCTATTCTTGTCAAGATACTTCACCACTAAAATTGGAGGCTACTTTTCTACTGATTGGTCACACATATTATTAAAAACAAGATATAGAGCTAAGTATACAATCAAATTTGAGTTGATTGCTAATTTTCACATCGATCCCCATGTCTCGAGTCCAATCAATTCAGATTGTTTAGCATTTGATCAAGAATATTACCCAATCACTTATGAAGTGGATGTCAAATTTGGAGGCATTCCAGACTTGACCCTTGATGACTGGGCTAACAAAAGACATGCTTTTGATCCTTACAAGGAAATGGAAGAAGATGAATTAGGCATTTACTGCTTACATGAGGAGAATCTACCTCTCCATAGCATCACCAAAATGGATTAAAAATATTATAATGAAGTATGGTAACTATGCTTTAATGGCTCAAGGAGTAGACAAGGTGCTAAAGGAGGAGCTATGCTTGTTTCACCACAAGGTACAAATATTACTCATTTTTCCATTTTCAATTTTCTTGCTCAAACAACATAGTTGAGTATGAAGCCTTGATCCACATATTGCATTGGGAAAGTAAGAGAGGTATTAAAATCATGTAAGTGTTTGGGGATAGTGAGTTGATTGTGAACCAAGTAAAATCAAAAAATGCTACTAAAAATGGTCTTTTGAAGAATTAAAAAATCAGGCATGGGACCTCATTGAATATTTTGAAGCTTTTAACATCAATTCCATCCCAAGGAAGAAGAATGAAGTACAAAACAAGCTTGCAGAAATAGGGGCAGACTTTGAGGTTGTGGAAAGTATTAAAAGTGAGAAAACTCGGCCTCATATCAAGGTTGTGGTAAGGCCAGATATTCCAGAACAACAATACAATTGGCAATTCTTTGATAATGATCATCAAATCGTCAATTTTATACAAGAAGAAATTGAGTTCTCTACTAGAAACCAAGACAATTTACAGTAGTAGTATTGTGACCAAGTGGTGTAGCTGAGAAATAAAAAATTACCAAAATTTCTTGTAGCTTTGGAATCAATCTTCAACCCAAATGATCAGTACGAAAGAGAAGGTAAAAATGCAGTGCAAAAGGTGAAGATTCGGAGCCTATTTCATAGAGTGAAGGTAAGATGTTGCAGATTGGCAAAGTAAGTACTCGTGAAGAGAAATCTGATTTTTTCAACTTTTTCAAGGGTTTCCTAGTTTCTTTTCTTGGAACTATAAATATTTGAGAGGTTTTGACCCAAAACTAGCTCGACATACTGAATTAGATCATAAATCCAATCCCATCGGGAAGAAGCAAAGACTAGTGAATCCTCAAAGTGAACCTCTCATGAGGAAAGAGTTGAATAATTTGATTAAGGATAGCATCATCTTCCCTATCAAACATTCAACTTGGGTTTCCAACTTGGTTCCAGTGAGGAAGATAAATGGAGAAATTAGATTGTGTGTGGACTTCCATGATTTGAATAGAGCTTCACTCAAATATTATCATCCACTCCCATAAATGGAGGAAATTCTACAAGTAGTAGCTAGTTCGGAAAGGTTTTCATTACTAGACGGCTACTCAAGGTATAATTAAATAATGGTGAAGGAAGAATATCATTTCAAGATAGCCTTCACTATGAAATGGGGAACATATGCTTACAAGAAGATGTCATTTGGGTGTTGAATGGCGAGCAACATTTCAAAAGCTATGGATATGCGCTTTAAGGGCTCAATCAATAAGATAGTGCTGGTATATCTAGATGATATCACTATGTTCTCAAAACATGCAGTATACCATCTCTTCCACCTCAAGTAATTATTTTAGAGATGTAGAAGATCTGGAGTTTCATTGAATCGAAAAAGTGTATATTATTAGCACATGAAGTAAGGTTACTAGGCCATATTGTTTCAAGAGAAGGGTTAAATATTGATCTTGAAAGATTTTAAGCCATCGAACTCTACCATTGTAAAGTCACAAGAAATCTCTCCAAATTTTCTTAGGAAGAATAAAATTTGTCCACATATTTGTGCCTGATTTTCCCACTCTTGTGAAGCCATTAACAATGATGTTAAAAAAACCTTGCATTCAAATGGATAGTGGAAGGTAGAGAGATATTTGAAGCTATCAATTATGCAATATCACAAGCTCCAACTCTTATCAACCCATATTTCTCTAAGGACTTCATGTTATATGATTTTGGAGGATCGGATATAATTTCAGCTATCTTGGTATAACTGAATAAGGAAGGTTCGGAAAATCCCATAGAATTATTCAATCAAAGCATGGAAGATTAGGAAGTGAGGTATTATTTCATTGAAAAGCATGTTATTGCTGTTATTAGGATATTAAATAAGTTCAAGAACTAGTCTCAAACAACAAGATCCAATTTTTGGTGTCCCATGTTGGGGTCAAGGATCTTCTCCTATAAAAAGATCCGAGTGAAACGATGGCGGAGTTAGATCACTCGGGTGATGGAATTTGATATTGAAATCAAAGTGACAAAGTTGGTTCATGGAAAAAATTTGTGTGAACAGTTGGCTTCCAATAAATGTGTTGATTCAATGAGACAAGAAGCAATTGTCCTAGTGCTACAAAGTTATCAAGCACGATCAAAAATGATGTACCTATTCCATGTTGGACTCGGGCGATAGTGCATTATCTCCAAATAGGTTTATGTCATCAAGAGTGGAAAAAATAAAAGAGGAGATACTTCATATTACAGTCCATTCCATATGTTCTCGTTGACGACACCTTGTTTAGGAAAGATGTGAATGAAATTCTCCTAAGGTGTATCCCTTCAAATCAGATTGAGAAAGTATTGCATGAATTCTATGATGGAGATGCAGGAGTTCACTTTACTCCATGAGTAACATATCTCAAGATCATGAAAATGGGTTACTATTGGCCCACAATATTTGTTGATTAGTATTTATGGATCAAATAGTGCAAAAAATGTGCATTTTTCATAGGGAAGGAAATGTTAGTGACATTTCCCCTTCATCCAATTTTGGTGGATCATCCAAATCATGTAATGGGGATTATACTTAATTGAAGTTATCAATCTGAACTCAACCTAAGGTCACAAGTAGATTCTAATGACAACTGGTTACTTCACTAAGTGGACGAAAGTGGTGGCACTCAAGGAGGAAAATGAATCTAACATCTTGGACTTCTACGAGGGAATAGTCATAAGTTTTGGTGTCCCCGCCACTATCATATCAATTAATACATTAGAATTTCTTGGCACAAAGATCACATAATGGGTTGTTAGAAATAAATTTTATCTCAGGCACTTCTTATATTATTACCCTCATGGTAATGACCAAGTGAAATCTACCAACAAGAACCCGTGAGAATCATAAGAAGAAATCTTGATGAGAATCGAGAGAACCCGGCACAAAAATCTCAAATCATCCTTTTGGGCTTATGGAATAACACCCAAGAGTTCAACAGTAGCTCTCCTTACAAACTTGTATATGGGAAAGAAGAAGTGCTACCTATATCACTTGAATTTCTAGCATTGGAACTCATGAAGCAGCTGGAACTAGCTAAGTTTGAACCCATGGAAATCAAGTATGCAGAACTAATGGAATTGGAAGAAACTAGAGAGCATGCAATGCAAACCATGGAGAAATATCAAGCATTGATCAAGAGGAGATTTGACAAGAAATATAAAGCCATAAATTCTAAGTAGGAGACTCGGTGCTTTGAAGTAGGATGATGATCATGCTAAATTAGGTAAGCATTCCAAGTTTGATGCAATATGGAGCTGTCCGTATATGATCACTGAATGCAAAAGTAGCAATGCCTTCCAGATGGCTAAGTTGGATGGTGAAGAATTACATATTCCAGTTAATGGAATCTATCTCAAACATTGCTACTAGAAGGAAGAATTTCTCACCCTTGTACATATTAGTCTAGGATTTTTAATTCCTCCAAGTGTTTGTGCACATTGTTGTTGTTAGAATAGGTTTTAATTTCCCTAAGTGTTGGTGCACATGTTCTATTACTTCTAGTGTGTGCCTTGTATACAGTTCATCATGCTTCTATGAAACAAATTGCAACAAAGAAAATCAAGGTCGCGAGTAGAAATTGCCATCTTCAAAAGTGCCCAAATACAGAACTGCTGAAATTTGGCTAAGAAACAGATTTCAAATGTATCATTGCTTTCTTCTTTAGACCAATAGTTGAGTTTCTTAGTTTCCTCAAATCAGGAAATAAGATGTTGAGACAGTAGTTTTAGGGGTTCATCATACAACTTCAATGAATCATAGTTATTGGGAAAAGATGAAATTCAAGATTGGAAATAATTTTCCATTCTCACAAAAAAAAATTCAATATTGTCTTATAAGAGTTGGAGAGTGCAAGCGGCGGGCGCAACTACGAGAAGGAAATAGGGGTACTCAAGTATCCCGAGGCCAAGAATTTCATAGTTTATATCAGCTCATGATATTAATGTGGAATTATTTCCCAATGGAAGGATATAATCAGCTGGTCATGTTTCATTTAGCAGGCTATTGACCCCTTTGAGTCACCAGACTATTATCTAATTTCACTACCTCGGTAAAATTTGATAACTAGGAAGCTTATTGTGATAATTAACCAAAAGGCCAACTTGGTGAGGAATGGAAAATTCTAACAATTTGTCTAAAGGCACATCTAATCATGACATAGGCCTCCCTAGTCGGAAGAGACCTGAAAACATAAAGATTTCAATAGGGGTGAGAGAGGTTGAGAGAGTCACATTTAGTCATAGGTGGGGTAACCAAGCTCATGGTCGGGTGGTTGTGCACTTGACCAAGCTATTCCTTTCAAAACATCAAGTTACACCGGTAATGCTAAAATTTGAGAAAGTGAGGAGGTCTGGCGAGCCATTTAAATGATCTGATCCAAAAGAACTCATGAAGAGTAAAGACCCGACGCACCAATGACGAGAGACCATGGGAGTTGACGCACATCCTCGCGGTGAAGTTTCAAAAGGGACATGAATGTGAAATCACTTCACAATGTGTGGATCTTCCATGTCTTGTGATCTTCCATCACCATGTCACACTTTGCCATGAAGTGAGTCATCGACCGAGTTGGTCTCATGCAGGTCAAGGAGGAGGATGAGCTCGCTAGAGGTTTAAATGAAAATTCAATGATTGACAATGTTGAAATCGAGCTACCGGGAACAAGCCCGCGACCTAATGTGTGGGAGGTGTCAACATGTTGTCATGTGTTGGGGTGATATAGATGCACGAGACAAAGGATCTCCACTTGGGATAAGGAGCTTGCCATACACAATACAAAAGTTTTGTGACATGGAGTGGGAGGCACAGTGATTGGCTTGGTAGGTAGACATGGATGGAGACTTGGCTGGGAGAAAGTAAGTCTTTAAACAAGTTGGTGCGACGTGGGTGTAAAGAGGGCCGAGCTAGGTTGGCATTGAAGGAAGTGAGAAGGAGCTTGGCATCTAGTAGGGACAAATCATGGAGAAGTGAAGTGGATAAGGGAGCCAGCTCGGCCAAGTGGGCTATGTTCAATACAAAACATTAAAACATATGACCCTCAAATCCAAGAAATACTAAGAATAAATGATGTGCCCTACAACTCTAAATGCCAAAAATATTTTTAAATATTTGTAAGAAACATTGGGAAAGGAAAGAAACATATTGAAATTATCTTTTTCCAACGAAATTGATTACACAGTCATGTGAAGAAGAAGAGATGCCTAGAAACCCTAAGGAGATGCGAATACTCAAAATCCCATAACTTGAACATTTCTCAACAAAATTACAAAAAATTAGTCTTGTTGGAATCATGGTTCCAATCCTAACACACATAAATTATAAAATCTAGGGATTGATGAAGATTTAAGGGTGTATTTTATATAAAACCAACCTGTTCCATGAAGGTAATTGGATGGTGGGTGAAAGTGCAATTAATGGGCATGGATGGCCATTTCTCCACTGCTACAAGTTATGGGAATTATAGAGAGGATTTTTCAAGTTACATCATGATTTTCACCCACTCTAGGTACTCTATAATTAATAAAAAGGCGTGATCCAATATTTCATGCCCTCTTTTACTTTCTTCCATTTTCTATAAATTGAAGTGTCGGGCTCATTATTAAGGAGGAGGATAGTTTGAGTAGAAAAACTCTATCATTTTGGTTTTATGAATCCAATGTGTTACAGGCCTTTGTAGTGGACTCCTTGCATGGTGATCCAAGCCTTTCATTTATAATATTTTGAACTTTGCATACCCATGAAGCAATAGATGCAAGTTTGTGGATGTATCTTCCCTATCTATGTTTGTTTGCATTCTTCTTGCATCTTCAACGTTATTGCACATGTGTTTTGTCTACTCTATTACTTTTTTTAGTGTTCTATTAATACTGTTTTTACATGATAATTTCATTGTGAATTTTTTTGTTAGACCATGGAGAATTGTTATCATTCTCTCTAACTTTGTATTTTGCGTCCATTCTCACACATTGGGAATTGTTCCCGTACCCTTATTTTGGTACATCACCTCTATAGTGTATTTTCTTTCACTTACATGTTATTTCTATTTACCTAGTCCCTTCAAAGTTATAGGATAGAGGTATTCATTAGCTTCATTTCAGTAGAATTAGTTTGCACTAGGAGCAGGAAGAAGAACCAACTTTCTCTAGAGGTCTATCTCAAGTAGCAAGTCCCACAACTTGGAGATAATACCCATGTTACCCAGGCACACTGTGAGATCAAGCACACACACTTGTGCAAATTAAAGGTTGTTGTGACTCGGTGATAATAGATTTAAAGAACATGGATGCTTGGAGGAAGAAATAGTTGAAAATGTTGTATGAAAATGCCTAAAGGGGAAAATAGAAATGACCATAAATGTGGATTTAAATGCCAACAAGAGATGATGCCCTAGAAATGGATGTAAAAAGAAGGAGAAATCCCAAAATTTTGGTGCTAAGGCTAGTCAACGTTGACTAAGGCCAATCGAAAGTGATCCAAGTGGGTCAATGACGACCAGGTGTCGGTGGGATATATAAGCCCAACGCTCGGCCGACAATGCTCATTTTCATGTGCAAAGTTGATGAGAAAGAGAACAAAAATAAAAGAGAGAGATTGAGGAAATGGAGGAATTTGGAGCTGTAAGGAAATGTCAGAGGGTGTGGAGGATGGTGAGTAACAAAAATCATGCTAGTTTTTGATTTAATTTCATGTTTTATTTATTTTTGCATTTTTGTAAAAAGTGGATGATGTCGGGCGGTTAGCGGCTACCTAGGTTGGTCAATGTTGACCCACCTTAAGGCCTATCGACCGACTTGAAAATGCATTGACCCGACTTGGTCGGAGTTGACTAGGATTAGATTTCTTAGATTAGGGTTTAGATTGAAATTTGGATGAAACTTTGGATGGATTTTGGATGAGAGGTCTAATGTATGTATGTTCTGTTTGTGATTGTAGGCCAGAGAGACCTTATATTTGAGATATCAGGTGTTAGCTCTATACCAGATTAGAGGGGATGTGATAGATGCTGAGTGGGACCATTTTTTATAGTTGGATTAGGTGGATTTAGATACTATCAGAGGATACCACAGGATGTGGGGATTATGATTAATTTATTTGATAGGTGGGATAGGAAGACATGTTCATTCTAGTTAAGGATAGGGAGATGACTATCACCCTGGAGGATGTGTATCGAATTCTCAAGCTTCCGATACATGGGGAGTAGATACTTCCCATTACTAGTGATCCTAGGATTGGTAGTTTTCATGTGGCTATTTTGAGCCGATGCGCCCTAGATCAAGTTTTCTTCTAGGGATTTTGCATATGAGTTGAGATATGAGGTTAGGATACCTCGCATTTGTTTTATCTACATGGTTATGATGTTTGTATCTTTCTATAATTTTTCATACTTAGGAGGAGCTCGGTTTCCATGGACACTAGCCAATGTAGTGGTCAACATTATATATCACCGACTATCTTTTCACTCGCGACCACACTATTGGCTCAATTTTACCATGAGATATCTGGATACAGGGCTTGGTAGGAGGTTAGGATTGGATGTAGGAATCTTGCTACATTATTGGGATTAGGAGCATATCGCAATGATTAGGCCATCATGGCTTCCATGGGTCACATGAGACCATATTCAGCTAGAGGTGGGATTTTTGAGATGGAGGGCCGATCAAGCCTTTAGAGATAGGGGTGAGAGAGGGGTGGATTGGTATGTAGATCATTTTACAAAGTTAAATGTTGATCAAATCAGGTAGAACCATATTGGGATTTCCCCGCCTAGCCTGGTGTGGATGTGGAGCTAGTGGGGATGAGGAGGACAATATGAGTGTAGGGGAGATGGTGGAGATGATAGAGGTCGTTCAAAGGTGAGATGAAAATTTGGAGTCATTCAGTCAGTGCCTCATGATCTGATTTTGTACAAGAGGGAGGAGTTGGACAAAGAGCTATCAAGTCCTACTATGGGATACACCGATTGGGATACAACATCATGGGTAGATCAAGTGGTTGAGGAGGGAGGAGAGGAGGAGATAGAGGATATGGAGGTTGAGAATCATATGGCTCTAAGATATAATGGAGATGGAGCATGAGAGGTTGCAGGTGGTGGCACGCTTGCATGCTAAGCTAGATCAAATGAGAGTAGAGAGGGATATAGCCTTGCAAAAGCGGTATGTGGTCACTCAGGAGAGAGACCAGCTACCGCATGAAGAGTGAGGCCTATAATGCTAGCTTTGGATATTTGGTTATGATTGGAGTGAAAAATTTGGCTAGTGGTATTCGGGCATCACCACGGGGATCGGGACATATGGAACCCCTTATCATGATTGGGATGGATAGGTACTTAGTGTTGGCCACCGAGGAAAAATATTATAAGGAAATTGTGATCCATAGGCTACCTCGGATGCCAAGATACTGGGAGCATCTCCAGAGGTAGGCGGCGAGTGGAGTTGGGTCGTTGAGGAGACAGTGAGTGTAGCTCAACCGTGGCAAGAGAAGGGAGGCCAAGGGTGGCGATGGAGGATATGGTTCGGGTGTTGTACCTACCCCAGAGGGGGAGGACTTGAGGGCCTTAGACATTAACTTTATATATTTTGATAGTATTTCTACTTTGAGGGATCCCCCTAGAGGGCCATGATGTATTGATATACATTTTGATATATGATATATGGTTTTTTCGTGGATTATCATGTGTGATGGATTTTTTTCATGATGATTGATTATAGATTAGATGTGATGGTGATTTTTTCCTTTATATTTGATGATGATGATGGTGAAATAGATGTATGATCAGATGTTTATTTTAGATTTGCATGTGTATGGATGATGATATAAATATGGTAATATGTTTTGTGTTTAAATTTTATTTTGATCATGATGATTAGCATGCATATGGGTAAGATGTGATGGAAACAAATTAAGAATGAATGTGATTAATGATAAATGTGTTGTAAGATAGATAGATAACATATAGGTGATTGAGATGAAGAAGATGTGTTGAAAGACAGATGCGATAGGATTAGGAAAAAGATGCCTCACAATGGTGACGAATTATAGGTGTGAACAACACTACACTATAGTGAGGAATGTACAAGGAAAATATTCCTCCAAATGCATTGGAGGTAAACAAAAAGTGATCCAAGTAACGCAAGGCACATGCAACCAAGACTAATGCTAGAAAATAACCAATAATAGTTAGTCATTTCAAATATCATAAGGAAGTGATGGATGAGATGATATCATAAACCTAGTGTTGTCATGAAAAATGGGTTTGAGATGTACCTTGTATAGAGGAAAGATGGTTCTCTAAAAGTTGTTTTCCCTAAACTATGCCCTAGCTCTGGGAAGGAAAGCTAATCAATGTGGGAAGCTTTCTTAGGATGCTTTGATAAAATGGAAGGTTGATTAATGTGGGAAGCCTTCAAATTCCATAAGGAGTAGCCATCCTTCGAGGGTATGGTCTACTTTATACAATATATAGATGGAAAGAGTAAATGATAGCCATCCTTTAAGGGATCAATCTATTTATTTTATTTTTATTTTTATTTCATGCTTTTGATTTCTTTTTCTTTTTTGCATAAGCATCTATCCTTCGAGGGATTAGTATTTTTTTATAACTTTGATTTTGATTTAAGCATCCATGAATTTTTATTTTACATGGGGAGAGTTAGGACTAGCTAAGTAGACCACTTAGGAGGGGATAAAGAGTGTACAAGAGACATCCCTGGACCCTTTGTATGGTTCCAATAGGTGAATAAGAGGGTGATGGATGTAATGATTGTGGAGTTCTCACCAAAGGGGAGAACCTATCCATAAGGAATATGCTATGGGAAGAGCCGTGGTTCCCATATTTAAGGTCACATATAGGAAGTGACAAAAGACCACATAGTTCCAAATCATCATGATGAGATATGGAAGAGGCTAAGATGGAGGAATGATCTAAAGACATGACTAAGGGCACATTGGTAAATGTGCTAATAATAGAATGGTCACAAGTGTAATGTGTTAAGTGGTTCCACTTCCGGTTTACCATCAAGGAGACTAAATGATAGGCTCTGACCCATACTTGTGCGTAACAATGCATGATCTAATCCAATTGGGGGAAAACTTTCTACATTGGCTCCTTTCTAGAGAGGTATCATTATGATAAAGTTACAAGGCCACCGATATTAACAACATGTTAAGAAGATAGGACAAGCAAAAATAAGAGCAAGTGTGGCCTATTAGGAAAGTGAATGGTATGCATTTAAGATAAACAAATGGGCCCCTTAGAGGGACAAGATAAATCAGGATCGGATGAGATAAGTTAAATAAATATTTATGAAATAGGCACCATAATGGTGGGTTTTAGATAAATCCATGGTGCTTTTGAAGGGAAGCAAAAATATGTCCACAAAAGTGGTCGTGGGAAGAGGAGATAAAAAATTGGATTGGATGAGCCAAGATGAATGAGATAGGGTGATATGTGGAAAGGATTTAATCTATGAAAAGACAAGTCCTAAGAATAAATCTCCCTAGCATAGGAGGATGAATCGACAAACATGAGAATGAGGATGTTAAAGAATAAATTATGGGGATAAGATGATTCCCCTCATGAAAGGGATGCGAGATAATGGATGTTAAAGGATATGATTTCAAGAGGATAGTGTATCAAGGAGAATAGTATCGATGAAAAAAAGAGGACCCTTGTCAATATAAGTGATAGGAGATGATATAGACTAATGAAGAGACCCAAGATGCTGATCAGATGGAGATGTGGTAAAAGGGGTCAGATGGGTTATGGATGAACTAGTAGATGGAGAAGGGGACTCATCAAGGTGGTCTTATCACTCAATGAGATCATGGAAAATAGTCTAAAGGGACTTATAATGCTCGGTTTCATGGCCTAGAGTGCAATGATAGGCATAGATGCAATAGGGATCAAACCATAAGGGATTCAGATGGTTTAGATCGAATGCTCTGATAGGTGGGAGCATGATGGTAGAAGTCTAAAGAAAATGTTGGAGAACCTTTGCATATGATTCAATGTGGGAACCAGGGGTAGGTTACGTAAGATGGAATGGATGGTAATAGTGAAGGTGGATTGTGTTGAGGTCTAGGTGGTCTCGAAGAAGACATAGTGGTGGATGATTTAGGCCTAGATGGTTGGATAATTGAAGTTTTTTTTTATGAAGGGATTGGCCACGGGGAGGGAATCTAACTTTTTGGATTTTGATGGGTTGATTAGTCACGATGGAGGAGGGGGTCCTAAGACAGAGGGATGTGGCCCCAAGATAGAAGATGTATATTTGGTCTTGATATGAGGGATGTTGATCTTCTTGTGAGGATACTCAAGGGATCATTGTGGGATGATACCTAGGTTTTTGGATTTGGATTGTTGAGGAGTTCCTTTGTAGGGATAACAATGGTTTCAATAATTGGATTAGAAGATGGGGTTGTGGTTGATGGAAGAATTAATTTTTACATTATTTGTTCTAGAAAGGATGGGAATCGAGTTTAATGTGGGAACATCTGGTTGTGTGGATGAGACAGGAGGATCACCTATGCTAGATGCAAGATTAAGTGCTCTCTAATATTTCTCAAATGATGTCATTGGTGAAGAATAAGAAGGAGATAATGGGGATGTGGTCATGATAGTCGATGTGGTAGGAGTGGGCAAAAGCACAAAAAGAGGAACCGGTATGGAATCTAAGGATGGCACAATAGGAAAAGGTGGAAGAGATGTGGATGGGGGAATGATGTTCGATATAGTGGATTGAGTAGGTTCATGTGTGGAATCAATAGCAGGAGTAGATGTGGATATAAAAAGGGGTGTTTAGATCATGTGGTTAATAATGTCTATGTGAGATGGTGTAGATGGTAGATGGGTTGGGGTAGGGATGGAAGAGGGATGAGTGTCAACTATGTTTATTTTGGGTGTCTCAAGTGGCATATAGGTGGATTGAGGAGATGTGACAAGTGTGATAATAGATGTGGATGTGGGAATAATAGATGTTAGGACACTAGGTGTGGATGAGATAAGTGAGGTGGTCATAATCGAGGAGATAGGTGGTAGAGATATCGGGGTAGATACAATGTTAGGTGATATGGACATGGGTAGATAAATATGTGATAATTATTTCAATGTAAGTGTGGTGATAGGTGTAAATATAGAGGTAGGTGTGGCTAATGTTAATGCATATGTGGCCGTAAGAGAAGTGGTGGAGGTTAAGGTAGTAGGTAGTGGGATCGTGGATGTACTAGATGTAAGGATATCTCTTGAAGGGGCACTTAGAACAATATCTATGATAGGGATAGATGATGAAGATGGTAAAATAGATGTGGGATAAGGTGTCGATGTATGGTATTGATCAAGAATGGGTTATATTGATGTGATAAAGAAGGTGAAGATGAACTCGTGGTGGGGAATTGGAAATGGTTTTCTAAAGATGACACGTGATGAAGATAGGATTGTTTGGGGTTGTAGGAGCATGGTGATAAGTAGGGTCATGGTAAGATGATGAGGATGGGGCAAGAATGGGAAGATCTAATATAGGAGGCTCATAAGGGATATCCCTAGGTGAGACAAATATGTCGGATGAAGGGAGATTTCATAAGATGAAATAGGATGTGTTGATCGATATCTACAGAGGAGGAAGTCATGGATGGGATTCTTATGAGGAATATCCATAAGTGAAGTGGGTATGGTGATGTTAGATGACCCAAGAAGGGCATGAGGTAATGAAGACAGAGATGGTGGGGTAGAAACATGAATGGTGTAAGGTGATGGGGATAAAGGTGATGGGGGTAAAAATGGTCGGTGTGATTGAAAAGCATACGGCCCGTGGTGGGGTGAGATAATCATAGATGGGATTGGAAGAAGGTCTAGAAGTAGCAAATGATTTAGATGGGGTCATGGTGGATTTTGAGAAATGTTAGAGGAAAATTTTGGTTTCATTATTTAAACAAATAAAATGTGAAAAAAATTCCTTTTTTATGTTTTTATTAAGAATGTGAAAATAAATAGGGGTTGGATGGCAAAGGACCTAGAAGAAGGTGAAATATGTTTGGTTTTGGGTAAGTTATGGCTAGGAAATGTCTGAGGCGATTCTTGTTGGGTGATCAAAATCCAATTAGTCTACCGAGAAAGGGAACATTTTGAATTGTGCATTTTTTGGTGTGTGTGACAAGAAGTGTGATGTAGAAGATTAAACCCTATTTAAGCTATATGAGCAAACATGATGAAGAAAAGAAGGTTTATTTTGAAGGAAAAATGAAATGTTATTTTCGATGAGAACACGAGATAGGAAAAGAAAATACAATCAAAAGGAGCAAACAAGAAAAAGGGAAATACCTGGATAATGCTATTCCTATTTATTTACACTTTTGAGCAATGAGTGATCTAAACGGCGTGAACCCAACATGAATAATCAATAAAGAGAAGCCTCATGCTGCAATGTTAGTAGAAAAAAGAAGAATATAGAAAATAAAAATACCACCTAAAGGGGTCCCAGGTGTGCCAGGAATGTTGTCCAAATTTCTCATTCATTATCAAATAAATGCACTAGCTACTAAATAAATTACCAACTCGAAATAAACGGGCACTAGATGGTTGACTCTTGTTGTTGTAACTATATATTCCTTCAGGAGACTAAAAATAATTTTATTAGATAGACAGATGTGAGGGCTACATGAATAAACAAATCCAAGAAGCCTTTGACTTCGTTGGAAGATGTCAACCCCCATTTGTTTAGATAAGGTGAGATAAAAACAACAAAATCATACGAAACAAGAAGCAATATTGAATCTAAAAAATGATAGGAATTGATCTAAAGATAATTAGATGGCAATAAATGTAAATTGAATGTAACCTAGTCTAGGTCGATGGTGACTTAAGTTGTGTAGAGGCGGTCTCTATGGTGACACAGGGAGGATGGATCTAAAGTTGTAGATGAAATATGCAGACTTGTAAGGTCTGAGAGTGATCTAAAAGCTGATAAGGACCTGTAGCTGCTACAAAAGGATCTACATAAGAGAACCAGGGGTAGAGAGATATGAATAAAGGACCAGCAAGGAGAGATTAGATAGGTTTTTGGATAGACAAGAGCTTGGTCGACAGAGACCAGGGAGGATCAATGGCGACTATATCAAGGAGGTATAAAGCCAAGGATGATAAGATGAAAATGGTAACCTATAAGCAAAAGGAGTTCTGGGAGAGTGATATTGAGTGTTTCCAAAGTTTCTATGTACCCGCAAGATGTTAGAAGCAAATCATATACAATAACATGATAGAGATATGAAAAGGAATGTGATAATGATGAGAATATCTCATGAATGATGAGCATGAATGATACAAGCACATTGGATGAATGTACGATGTTGGTGTGAGTTATCCTATGTGTCCTTCTCACATATTGGAGGGTCATCTCACATGGGTTAGTTTTAGGGCTTTGCTATCGAGTCATGCACTAGGGTTACTCAGCACCCTATATGTACCCTTTCACTATTCATTTATGAGCATGCCAAGACACTCCATTGTCTTTCCTCTATGTGCAAGCTTGGTTTCTGTTGAGCAAGTTCTTCCATTATTGATCGATTCTCCTTGCAATTACGCTGGAGCTATCACGATTCCGTTGGAGTGCAACTACTTCATGGTGCCTTGTTTCCACCCGATTCTCGCAAACTCTTTTCATGGTATCAAAGCTGAGATCAAGTAAACATGAACTTGTTTTTTTAGTTTTGATTACTCTTGTTGTTTCGGTCTTTTAATCTGTGTGCAAGTTTTTTTTTCGATCTTTAGATTCTGGATTTTCCTTGCTAACGTTATTAACATGTGTTCTTGGAAAGTTTTCATTTTGTTGTGTCTTTTGTACATGTGCAGATCTCCTTGAGCTATTAGGGATTTTACAGCTACATTTAGCTAGTTGTGGACAAATTTGCAGTTCAACTAAAAATGGAGGTTATTTTCTAGTTTTTTAATATTAATTAAACTGAAAATTTTTAAATCTCTATTTTTTTCTGCTCTATCTGTTTTCATGGTGTTTCACAGGTATGCAATTCCGTTTTATCCTGGCTGAACTTGTGTTCCTTTGTTTTTTGTTTGTGTGGCTAGATTGATCATGTGTTTTGTTTTTTCCTTGAGGCCATGTGGCATCTCCCATTCCGGCCTTCCTCGGATCTAATTCGAGTTTTTGGTATTCCTCACGGACCTGCACCTCTCCCTGCGCGTGCCATGAACCCAATTAAGATTTAATTTAAAACCCATGGTCTCCCACTTTTGGTTGTCCCATGGTATCCCGTCTTCCATTTTCTAGTTGTCTTGTGGTCTCTCGTGGACATCCATGCATTACCTGCACCCCATCACGAGTCTCTTTCTTTACCCCCGCCGCTTGAACCCTACTTGCGCCCCTTGCTTGCCCCACGCGAGCCTCTGTGTCTCTGCCCGAGCACCCTTGCCATTGCATGCATATGCCACTACTGCCCCATCCCCAAGCCCCTCCACCATTATTACTGCACCCCCACCGGACCCTTCGGTCCGTCGGGCCTGCCACGATCACCGGATTTGGTAAGTTTTTTTGTTTTAAAAATCAAACTTTTAAATCAAAACTTTTAGTAAGATTTAATGGTAAGTTTTTTCACATTTTTGGTACATATTTTTTAAAAAAACTTTCTAATTTTAAAATAAAATAAGCCTTTTAAAAATCTTTCAAAAAAAAGTGGGATTTTATTTGGTAAGTTGTGTTTTTTTATTTATTTAGAAATTTTCTTAATTACCTTTTTTTGGTAGTTTTCTTATCAAGTGGAAATTTTTTTAAATATATAGCAAGTTTCTATCCTTTTATATTATTTCAAAAGAGTGGAAATTTGTAAATGGGGAATATATTTTAATTTAATTTAATTTTTTTAATTAGTAGAAATTAATTAGATTTAATTTAATTAAATCTAGTGTATTAATTTCAATTTCCTTTATTACGATTAGTAACATATTAATTATCGGCATCTAAATTAACGTTTTTATCATTTTTTTAAACTCCACTAGCTCTCAAATTAGCCAGATTGGACGTTTCCAACGGTAATTTTTAACGTTATTGTCGATTTTTTTTACTAATCGTGTGCTCAAGTGTGCAGTGTCACTTTGACATTTTTTTCCCTTCCGAGCATTTTCTGGCATTCTGAAGACCTCTGAACTCCTTCGAGTTCATTTAAAAACATTATATTTTACCCTTATTATTGCTTATGACTAGTGAGTGCGTCCGCCACAGTCTGCAGCAAGGGGGTACTCTTTGTGACGTGAGACACTTTTTCTCACAACTAGGATTGGCTTTTACCTCCTTCCTTATTTTTTTCTTGTACTTTTTTACAGGTGTGCTATTTCTTTGCGCTCCACATAACACTATTGTGGTCTCCTCTCTTGTGCGTTATTATGCTGATTGAAATTGAGTTACAGGTGTTTCAAACTACATGCACGGACCCAATTGTAATCAACGCACTAAACTATAAAGTGCCGAAAGTAGGGGGTTGTTATTGTCTCTGTGGTTGTGTTTCTTTTCTACATTTCTTTCTCTCTCTCTCTCACTATGGATGCACTTTCAATTCCTTTGCTTATGCCGTTCAAATTTTTCGAATGGAGATCAAAAATAATAATGAAACTAAGGGGTAAAGGGTTATTTTGCATCACCATGGGAACTGAGACTGAACCAGACGACAAACCTGAAAAATCTAAGTGGTTAAACCGTAGTGATGAAGCTTTAGGTCTTCTTTGCATGTTTGTTTCTCTGACTTGCTCTTCCACATTGAGGCATCTGAAACACCTAAATCTATGTGGAAAACACTAGATGTGATGTTTGGACAACTAGATGACATGAGAGTGCATGAGTTGGAAAATGAAATACTAGGGTTAAATCCTAGTGACTTTGAAAACCTACAAGCTTTCTTCTTGAAATTTGTCCACATTAGATTGTTGTTAAAAGGATGTCAAGTAGAGAAGAAATATTCTCAACTGATCTTGTCGATTCTCTCAAAGTTGGGTCCCGAATATTCTATCTTCATGTCAAATTTCTACGCTACAAAAGCTGCTTTGGGAAATACTTGGACTATGCCCTCCTTTGATTGTTTTTCATCCCAAATCATTTGAGAATAGGACAAACTCATTCAAATGGGGTCTCTCAAGTCCAAGTCACATGCCCTTGTAGCAAGTACTAGCAAGGGAAATAAGACTGAAAAGAAGAAAGAAACAAAGGATCGACCTAAGAAAGAAACCAAGACCAAACCTAAAAATGACACAAACACTTCGACTTTTGAGCCTAAGGCACAGAAAAGAAATTTTTGTGTTCCTATTGCAAGAAGTCTAGTCATGACGAGCAACACTATTTTCGAAACAAATTGATCACTTATCTCATTTACTTGAGAAGAATAAAATAAGTGTTCCTGAATCCATAAAACAAAGTGCTCCAAAGGCCAAGTCTTATGCTGCAAAAGGTGCTAAAAATGATAAGAAGAAAGGAAAGGCCCTTGTAGCTAGAGTTGCTCCTTCATCAACATGGATTATAGATTTCGTGCCTCGCACCACATGGGTTCTTCACATGTTGAGTTTTCCAACATCGAACCTTGTGGAATGTCCCAAATAACGATGGGTAATGACACGACAGTGTTAGTTTCTAGTAATGGATCGGTAGAGATGGATGGGGGAACATTTAACCAAGTGTTGAGTGTTCCTGATATCTCTACTAATCTCCTATCATTTTACCAAATTACTCACCTTGGTAAAGGAATGCAAGTGGAATTTGGTCCTAACTCGATGATTATTCATGAGCTTAACAATGACACTATAGTGGCTGAGGGAAAGGTTGATCACCATTCATGACTATATACCTTTTCCCACTTTACTTCTGATTCTACGCCCACTTCCTTGCTCACTCATGCAAATGAGGTTAGTAAGCTATGGCATGAGCATTTCAGACATCTAAATTATTACTACCTTGAACAATTGAACCAAAATGAAATGGTCAACGGGTTGCCTCGCATCAAGTTTTCTAAGCATCTTTATGATGGTTTTACCCTTGGAAAGCATCTTGAAAATAACTTTGACAAAGGAAAATCTTGGAGAGCCACTCGTCCTTTGGATCTTGTTCACAGCGATGTTTCTGGTCCATTTCCTTCTCCTTCATTTACTAGAGCTCTTTATGTGCTAACCTTCATTGATGACTATTCGCGATATACTTGGGTATATTGTCTTAAGCTTAAGTCTAAAGTCTTTGAACATTTTCAAGACTTTAAGGCTCTTGTTGAGAAACAAGCGAACAGTCTATCAAGGTTCTTCGAACCGACAATGGAGGTGAATATGTAAACAATAGGTTCATGGATTTCTATACTTCTGAAGGGATCTCTTTGTAGCATATAGTTGCTTATAGCCCTTCGTAGAATGGAGTTGCAGAAAGCAAGAACCGTACTCTGAAGGAGATGGCCACTTGTATGATTCACTCAAAGTCTCTTCCTCTATAGTATTGGGCTAAAGCAGTGAATTGTGCAAATTACATTCAAAACCATGTTCCAAACAAGGTAGTAAGAGGAATGACACCCTTTGAATCCTGGTTTGGACACAAGCCTGATGTTGAGAACTTTTGAGTCTTCAGATTTAAGGCTATGGCTCGGATTCCCAAGAATAAATGTAAGGATTTGGAACCACAATCCAAACCTTGTATCTTTATAGGGTATCCTGATGGTGTGAAGGGATATCGATTGATGAATCCTACTTCTCATGAGTTGTATATTGAGAGAAGTGTTAAGTTCGATGAGTCTTCTTCGACTTCTACTTCTCCACCTATTGAGGTTCTTCAGCTCACTGATTCGAATTTTGACTCATCAGATGATGATGTTGTTGAGCGTGCTCCTCTTCCTGATCCTCTTGACCATCAGACCTTTGAGTCTTCTAATTTTGACAGTAGTGATGATGAGGAATATGTCCCTTCTCACTCAAGTGAAGAATCTTCTAACTCTGAGCCTGATCCTCCTGGTCCCCTTTGGGCTAGGAAAACTTTACAAAGTGTTGGAGATTTAGTTGGAGATACTTCGGATATGAGACGTACTCGCTTAGATTTTGTTGGACCCAACTCTTTTTCACCTCTGCTTTTGATCCATAGTCTTTCAGGGAGGCTTCTGGTATTCTGAGTGGGATTATGCCATGGATGAGGAATATTCCTCTCTCATGAACAATGATATTTGGGATCTCACCACTCTTCCAAAAGGAAGAAAAATCGTTCGGTGTAAGTGGGTGTTCCGAACAAAGTATGGAGTAGATGGAGACGTCAAAAAGTTTAAAGCATGATTATTATCAAAGGGTTTCTCCCAGATAGCTAGGTTTGATTTTACTCGAAACCTTTGCTCCATTTGCGAAGATGACTTCTATTTGACTAACCTTAGCCATTACCGCAGCAAATAGATGGAAATTCCATCAAATGGATGTTAAGAGTGCCTTTCTTCATGGTGACCTGGAGGAAGAGATCTATATGGAACAACCTCCGGGTTATGTCCAAGATCCCTCCCTCGTTTGTAAGTTAAAGAAGCCTCTTTATGGCCTTAAACAACCCCCTCGGGCTTGGTATGCCAAGATGGACTCCTTTTTACTTACATCAGGGTTTACTAGGTATCATTTGGATCCAAATGTTTATATTCTATGGTAAGATGAATCCATACTCATTCTTGTTCTATATGTTGATGACTTGTTGATCATAGGAAGCTCTTCCTCTATTATTGATTCTATGAAGAATGCTTTGGCCAATAATTTTTCCATGACTAACTTAGGTCTACTTCATTACTTCATTGGGATCCAAATTTCACAATCTGATTCGGGAATCTTGATTTTGCAACCTAAGTTTTCTCTTGATTTGCTAGTTTGTTTTTAGATGTTCAATTGCAAGTCTTCTCCTACTCCTTTTCTTTTTGGGGTTAAGTTGGTTTCAGATTTCTCTACTCCCTTGGTTGATGGTACTCTTTATCAAAAATTGGTGGGGAGCTTGATTTACTTGACTCACACTCAACCAGATTTATTGTATGTTGTTGGGATCATGTCCAGATTCATGTAGGAGCCACATGAGCTGCATTGGAAAGTAGCTAAATGGATCCTTCATTATGTTCATGGCACTTATGCTGATGGCATTCACTATCATGGAGGGGTAGATATTGACTTGATTGGGTTCATAGATTCTGATTGGGCCGATGACTTAGATCATCAAAAATATACTTATGGCTATAGTTTTTCTCTTGGTTTGGGTCTTATTAGTTGTTCTAGCAAAAAGTAGAATACAATTGCGATATCATCTATAGAGGTAGAATACAGAGGAGTAGTTAATGTTGTCATAGAAGCTATTTGGCTACAGGGTATTCTAACAGAGTTTGGCATCTACTTTTGGCGGCCTACCATTATCTCTTGTGATAACACAAGCACTATCTCTATTTGTAGAAATCCAATTCAGCATTAGAGACAAAGCACATAGATATCTATATGCACTTCATACGGGAGCTTATTCATGATGGTATCATCAATATTCAGTACATTCGAATGCTAATCGATTGTAGATTTATTCACCAAGCCCTTCATTAAGATGAAGTTTCTCACTTATGGTCTCTTCTTGGGGTGAGGTATTCTACTGCTACTCATCTTCTTCATGCTATGTAGTTCTTTTCTTCTTCTTCTTCTTCTTCTTCTAGGAAGATTGTGTTTGTATATGGGCACCTTATCAAGCCTTTAGTTGTCGGGCCTCATTGACACATCTTTCTTAATTGATAAGGAGTGTCTTCTCTTCTGTCTAACTCGTCATGCATATACCGCTACCCTAGCTTCAATGAAGGGGAGTGTTGGTGTGAATTATCCTATGTTTCCTCCTCACATATTGGAGGGTCATCTCACATGGGTTAGGTTTAGGGTTTACTATTGAGTCATGCACTAGGGTTACTCAGCACCCTATATGTACCCTTTCACTATTCATTTATGAGCATGCCAAGACACTCCGTTTTCTTTCCTCTATGTGCAAGCTTTGTTTCTATTGAGCAAGTTCTTCCATTATTGATCGATTCTTCCTTGCGATTACACTGGAGCTATCATGATTCCGTTGGTGTGCAACTACTTCATGGTGCATCATTTCGAATTTGATTCTCGCAAACTCTTTTCATACAAGAAGTATGTGGATTTATCATAGCTACTCGGGCACGAGGATGCTCATGCTAGGAGTAATCTTGAATATTGCAAGTGTCTAATTTTCTGATTTCTTGATGATAAATAGAAAGGAAGAAGCTAGTTTTATAAGGTCGGAAATGACCAGGCTGGGTCACCGCTGAATATGGGGCATGATTTTTTATTTTGATGGGATGTTTTATGTTTTTAAGGATTGGTCGAATGCTTTAAAGCATGTAGGTGGGATAAGGTTTCTTGAGGATGAATTTAAGTTAGTTAGGGCATAAAAATAGATAGGATAAAAACTAAAAAATGATGTTATGTGTGTGTAGGATAAAAGCATCCTAATTAGAAGGTTGGTTAGGGAAATGAATGAAGATTAATTAATTAATATGAATTAATTAATGGGCATAAATATTAATGTGGATGGGATAATTGGGCATGTAAGATGATTAATTAATTAATTTCACTTAATTAATTAATAAGGATTGGGATGGGCATTTAATTAAAGGAAATGGGGATGATTAACTAAATATGCGCATTTTTAGCGAGAGGTATAAATACCGAATTTAGGTATCTACACTAACACCCCCCATAAGCACAACTTAGGTGGGTAGTGATAAATTAATGTGGATCCAGGAAATAAGGCCTGATGAGGTACCCATGTATAATGAAATATCTCATAAGATATATTAAAAGTATAAAACACAGTGGTCAAAACTCCCCCAAAAAGAGAGACATGAAGAAGTGAAGAGGCTAGAAGGCCCCCATGAAGATGAGTAATTTTTTTATGTATACCGTACCCCAAGAAGAGATTATAGATGAGTGAACTTGCTCTCAATGAAAGGTTTAGTTAAGATGTCAACAAGCTAAACTAAATACTTGGAAGAATATTAAATTGATGACCTTCTCATAAATGATCTCTCGAAAGAAGTGCATGTGAATCTCAATGTGTTTGGTCCTCTGATGAAGGACTATATTACTACATATATGGATGGTGCTCTAGTTGTCACAAAAGATGAATGTAGGCTACCTAATCTAGATACCAAGCTCAGAAAGAATCCCCTAAAGCTAAATAGCCTTAGTAGTTATGTTAACAGATCCCCTGTACTCTTCCTTTGTGGATGATAGAGCAATAGCATTTTGCTTCTTTCTCAACCAACTGATAGGACCAGAACCCAATGAGAAATTGTAACCTAAAGTGGACTTACGACACTCAGTGTTGCCAACCTAATTTGAGTTTGAGTAGATGACCAAGTCAATGTCTAAACCAACCTTGTAGTGAATCCCATATCTGTGTGAGCCTTGAATGTAGTGAAAAATTATCTTAGCTTATTTCAAATTATGCTCATGTGGATCCTATATGAACCTTGAAATAATACCAACGACATATGAGATATTAGGTCTCATGTGAGTCAAGTAAATAAGGTTTCCAACAAGTTTTTGATACAAAGTAGCATCAACCAAGGGTGTGGAATAGTTAGCCTCAAGCTTGAATCCATATAAGAATGGAGTTGGAAATAGCTTTCAGATCACCATGTGAAACAGAGCCAAAATATCGAGAGAGTACTTGGGTTGTACAAGTGAAATCCTTAAATCAAACTATATGATGTCAATACCAAGGAAGTAGTGTAGTAGACCCAAGTCAGTCATGGAAAATCTATCCTGAAGAGTTGTCTTCACTACTAAGATAGTGATGAAGTAATCCCATTGATCAAAAGGTTATCAACATAAATTACCAGTATCAATAATGAATCATCATACTATAATAGATATACATTGGGGTATAAATCAAATCGAGTGAAACTAGAAGCTGGGAGGAAGGAATCCATCTTGGCATACCAAGCCCAAGGGTCCTGCTTGAGGCCGTCGATGGATTTCCTAAGTCTACAAAATAAATATGAATCTTAAACAAACCTAGGTGGCTACTCCATGTATATCTCCTCCTGTAGATCTCCGTGAAGAAAACACTCTTCACATCCATCTGGTGCACACTCTAACCATGTGTTGCTGCTAAATAAAGTGTGAGTCTAATCGAAATCATCTTGGTTATGGGTTCAAAGGCCTCTAAGTAGTCTATGTCAATTATCTATGAAAAACAATTGGCTACTAACAAAGCCTTGTACTTATCAACTGAACCATTTTATGAAAAATTGGTCTAATATATTCATCAACATCGAACCATCTTCCTTCCTTTAGGAATTCAAGTCAAATCCCAAGTGTGATTACTAATTAAAGAATTATATTCCTCGTGCATAGCATTATCCCACTTAGGTATGCCTGATGCCTCTCAAAAAAAATTTGGATATGCCACTTGAAGTATAAAAGGCATGTGTCCTACTCTGATAGTCTAACCAATTATGTCTATCATCCTCTAGATCCCCTGCCCAAGTTCCTGCACTGAAGTGTCTTCCTAGCACAAAGAGGGCCTGAAGTGGGTGAGTCATGTGTTGAATCCTCATCCTCTAAAGTATGGCTAGAATTAGATGAGGATGACTCCTCATTATTATGCTCATTGTTAGAACTGGAAGAATTATAATAATCTACCTCAAGCACCTACTATGGATGATCTGAATCCTCAAAATTCTCATCAAAAATGAGTGAATCTAAAGTAGATGGAGAAGCATCAAGTAAAGAGTTAGTGGGACTCTCCTAAAACTTAACACTTCTCTCAATGAACAACTCATGAGTAGTAGGATGGATAATTCTATATCCCTTGACCCCTTTGGATACCCAAAAATATGCAAGGTTTGGATTGAGGATCCATTGCCTTGCATTTCTTTTTGGGAATGCATGTCATCATTGGTGATCTAAAGACCCTAAAGTGCTTAACTTTTGATTTCCTTTTGTGCCAAGCTTCAAAGGGATTTATACCTTTTAAATATTTTTAGGGAACCCAGTTCTATACATATCAAGCACAATTGGTGGCTTCGTACAAAACTACGGATTCAAATATTTAGAGTGTATCATGCAGTTTTCCATCTCTTTTAAGGACCAATTTTTGTGTTCTGTCATGCCATTCTGTTAAGTGTAAGGCACTATCTTTTGTAGATCAATACCCTATGTGATGAAAAAATTCTCAAACATCTTTCTAACATACTCCCCATTATCTATTCAAAGACATTTGATGCTTTTCCCAGATTATTTCTCAACAAGTTCCTTGAAGTCCCAAAAGTAATTGAACACTTCAGATTTTTTCCTAAGGAAGTAGACCCATGTATATCTAGAAAATTCATCTATGAAGGTGAGAGCATATTTGGACCTAGTGAAAGAAGGATGGGAAAATCCCCTGTGAAATCATTGTGAATAAAATCTAAAGGTGTTGAAGCTCTCTAAGATTTTCCTTGTCAAATTTCTCTTTAGGGTGTTTTCCAAGAGCATAACCCTCACAAATTCCCTTTGAGAAATGAACTCTAGGAAATATTATAACCATGTCATGTTGACTGAGTTGCTCAAGGTAGTGGTAGTTAAGATGGCCAAACCACTCATGCCATGATCTCTTGACTCCATTTGAATGTGTGATCAATTTAGTAGGGAAACATTGGTTGTCAAGTGTGAGAAGGTATATAACCTAACATGGTGATTTTCCCTTCCCATTATTATTGTAATGTCACTATGAAACTCCCTAATCTCAAATGAATCTAGATCAAATAGGACTCTCATTCCCTTTCCTATATGATTCATCTAATACACAGATAAGAGATTAGTTGAAAGTGAAGGTACACTGATAACATTAGTGAATTTTTCACATTTAACTTCATCAAACCCTCTCTCTGAAACTATGGCTAGAGTATCATCACCCAAAGTGATGGAGAACATGTTGTAGGGCTATAAGAAAGAAAACTCAACCTATGATGAACCCATGTGGTGTGAAGCACCAAAGTCGATAACCCACAAAGGAGTAGATGAGGATGCAACTGCAACTAGTGCCTTTCCCTTATGTTTATCTTTATCTTTTTCCTTTGCCTTAGTATATTATTGGGTTGATGAAGACTATTTGATAGATTCAGGGACCCGTATGTTGTTATTCTCAAGGAGATGACCGAGATGGTCAATTTTATTTTCATACATTTTTTATCATCATGCCCAAGTTTCTAGAAATAGGAATACTTAACCTTTTCCTTCTTAGGCTTACCATTTGAAATGGAGGTTTTAGAGGTAGACTTGGAAGAGGTAGTGGACTTCTGTTCTTTCTTCTTTTCTATATCCTTGATATTTTGCTTCTTCTCTTAGTTCTAGAGGATTTTTGTTTCCCATTCCTGACTATGAGGTATTGAGGTTCAGTTGGCTTCAAGGTGCCCATTTGGATTATCTTGTCTTTCTCCTTTGTCAAATCAGAAATAAAGTCATCTAAAGAAGGCATGGGCCATGTGGCTCAAGAGATCTCTTAGTAGCATAAAATGTAGAAACAAAGAGAGTTATTAGGACCTAGTTTAGAAAGCACTAAAAGAACTATTTGTTCATCCTTCTTGTATGTTCCACATTCTTTTAATTGTAATTGTAAGGACTTGAGCTTCATAAAAAATATTCCAACGTGTCAAAGTTTCTAATACTTAAGTTGATAAGTTCTTTTTCTAGCTCAGGACCCCTTATGGTGTCAACTTTTCCAAATAAGGTTTCTAAGGTTTTTCACACCTCGTTGGGAGATTTGGCCGACTCTAAGTGAAAGATAAGTTTAGGAGACACTGAAAGACATAAAATACCAAAGGATTCATCACACTTATCAAACCACTTAACTTTGTCTATAACTAGACTATGCTCATATTCTAACCCCCATTGTGATAAGATATAACCATGTTATCCTAAGTGCAATGGTCATTTTTTATTTCCATTCATGGTATTTAAAATGTGTAAATGGGTTAATTGAACTCAAATACATTAGTGTAGAAAGTAAATTTGGTATTTTTTGCAGAAAACAAAGAAATGTGTTGAAAGAAATAAGTTCGAACAAAAGATGAAATATGTTGTACACCTCCCGAAAACTATATCGGAGGGCCCCCACATTTTGTAGGTCCAATGCTTTGGGAAATGCAAAATATTTAAATTTTACAAAAAAAATGAAACTCAATATCGAGCTACCAATCAAAAGTTTACAATAATTATTTCTTGTAAATAAGCCCTATTTTAAATGATTTTTCACTAAACTTGAAATGCACTTTTTAAAACTAAACTATAATTTTAGAAATATAAGGAGGTGGGTTTTAATGAATCCTAGATCCAAGTATCTTCATAGTGGTCCTTAAATTGTTGTAGATCTAAGTGTAGCAAACAACGCTACCGTGAGACTTAAAAAATAACAACTAAATTTGCACTGCGCAATGCGTGTATGGGTTGTTGGAAGCTATTTTGTAGGTCCGAAATGACTTTTTATCAAAAAAGGCACTTTGCAAGTCTAAACATGCATGCAAAGCACTACCATAAGCAAAAACTCCCTTTACAAGTCTACAAATCAACCTCTATATCTGGATAAATCTTCTAGGGAGCTTGCAACAATGGTTTAGGTCCTATAAAAAAAGTAATCTTTGAAATCGTATATGTAGTATGTGGCTCTATAAACCTCAAAATCCTACAAATAGGTTATATACCCACAAACCGAGGCAAAACCAACACCCAAATAACTACAAATAATAACCTCAAGTGAAATTAAACTGTCGGAAAAATAACCAAAAAGTCTCAATACCAAATCAGCTCGATACCATATTGGATAAGCATCATGGATCTACTGGTTCAAAGAATGCACAGGTGAACGACTCGAGATGTGAATTGTTCCACGACAAAATAAAACAAGCATACAAGATTGAAAAATTATGAAAATACAAGAGAGATAATTGTAATAACACATAAATAACTCCAACTCAATACGATCAAATAGAATAATGCAAGAGATGTACATATAGGAGGTGAATGTGTAACCTCCTCCTAGAATCATGGCAATCTCCACCTAGAATAGTGGTAACCAACACCTAGAATGGTGTAGTCAAGTGGTAACTAACACCTAGAATAGTGTAGCTAAGTGGTAACCAAAACCTAGAATAGTGTAGTCAATTGTACACCTAAGAAATCATATCACATAAATGTAGGGAAACTCTGAGTGAGGTGGAATATACCAAGTAGGATAATACAAATAAAGTAAGGAAAATAAATCCTACAATAATAAGAAGGGCAGATTTGAGCGAGTTAGGGGTGAGAGAAGTTTGAAGAGGGTTTGGTGTGTTTAGAGCTGAATTTTTGATCACCATGAGTTGTTAAAGCAACATATCTTCATTGATAAACTATTTCATGTGCCTTGGTGGTTGCTTAGTCATCTATGGGGTTGTAGCCTCCTTGTAGGATTGGTTTCCTACTAAACTAGGGGTTGGTGCTCCTTGTGGGGTTGGTGTCTTGCTAAATAAATATTGCTTTATGTGTAATATTCTTATAAGTCCTTTGTTATGAGTAATATTAGCATAGGTTTCAGTGGGTTTTCTTCCCCTTAAGGGTTTCCCACTTCATATCTAGTGACTTATATTCTCTCTCTTGTTTAATACACTTGTGAATGTTAATACACACCTAACAAGCTCACATTATTTATGGGTGTTGAATGGATGGTTTTATGATGAATGTATGTAATGCCAAACGAAGTAAAGTTTTTGTATAACTGATTCACCCCCCCTCTTAGTCATTGTTCTTCTAACATGATAAAAACCACTCTTTGTTGTAACTATTTTAGAATGATTTTGGTTTGGCTAGGCCTTGCAAAGTAAAGCTATATTTTCTTTTCTTCAATTTTTTAGGTTAGGTATGAGTTCAAGGTGAACTTTCGGGTAATAGGAATGGATGTGTTTTAAGTACCTTACCATCAAAATGAAGGAATCCCTTAAAAACTGGTTGGTTTTAAAATAGTGATCATTATTTCATCACTCATTTTTAGCTTGAATGATCTTTAATTTGACGATAATTTTTGAAAAAAATTATTCAACAAATTATAACCATTATAATTTATATATAATGTTTTATTTCATACTTCAAATATTTTTAAAATTAAAAATAGCCTCTTATTAAGTTATATTTAATTATTTTTACACTAATAGTCATTCCCTTCACAAATGAAGCGTGGATGGGGCTGACATAATGTTAAAAAGTCTACGCTTTCAAAAAATTGTCATGCATGTGTCATAGATCTAGCACCTATCATTTCTCTTTATTTACACATGTCGGTGTTCTGTGATGACATTGAAGAACTAGATTTTTGTTTCTTATGCATTTTTATTTACCGTAAATAATGTATTTTTTTATGTGATATGTTTTGCATTAAATACAAAATAAGAGATGCAATGTTAATCAAGGCACCGAGCTAGTGTATATTTCTTGGAGACCATGGGTTTAATACATTTGCACCTTTAATGCCACTTGGACTTATTACCTAGAGGGGAGGTTTTACAATTCAACATTGGGATGTTATTTCGACAATCCTTGATGTGGAAACATCTCCATTGCCTAGATGGATTGTGCATTCAAACAAGGTGGTGAGATACACCGACTTAGAGCACTATAGGGTTATGGAGGGGGAATTGTGGTGGATCTCTTTTCAAGTTTGCAAGATTGATACACTTATTTTCTACTTGTTATCTTTCAATTAATTCAAATGTGATTATCTAAACATTTTGTCCTATAGCTAGTACATCTAGATCCACATCATCTTGGAATATCTTCATTTTATCAAGAAAAACATTAATGCTCTTACTTAAGGAGGTCCAATATTTATTTCACATATATCATTGTACAACCTCAATGATTACTTCTATGGAAACCCCTTTCATCATCTTGTGTATGTTCTTTCCAAAAAGGGTTGTCTAGGTTGAGGAACATTTTATCAAATTTTTAATTCTTTAGCTATTCCTAATGCTCATATAGGTAAATTCTAGCAATGTACAAAACTCAATACCTAGCACAAAATGCCATGATTTAATTTTCTTCTAGAGATTTAAATCATATTCATCTTTAATATATTTCAAAACATATTTTTTTCTTTCCATACTTAGTACATTTACTATAGGGATATTATGTTTTCCTTCCACAATTCCCTATGTGGGTTCCTCCCCTTTTCTCATAGTGGTCTCATATTGTACGTATTCCTTTATAAGTTCTACATTGAGTTTAGTATGTCTTTCTATGTAAATGTGGTCCTTTTTTTTCATGGAATTTTGAGGTGTTTGGGAACTATAGACTAACAAAAAAAGGCATCTAAGGTAGATAGAAGCTTTTATCTAAGATGAAATTTCCTTTACACTTAACTGGAATACCTATATTAGATAAATCTGTGTAAAATATCTTTGAGAGGTATCATTCTCAAGGCACCTATTTTGAATTTATGACATAAGTAGAATAGGTTCCTCAAGAATGATACCTCTCGACATATTTTACATAGATTTATCTATGATAGGTATGCTAGTATCATCCATGTGAGTTATATTGTATATAATATTATACCAAAATTAAAAAATTATTTCATATGAATACAAATGTTAAATGAACATCACATTAAATGAAAAAATTATAGATTTTGGAAGCACAATGGATTGAGAGGAGGGGTGAATCAATCCTTTAAAATCCTTAAACAATTCAACTTAACTTGTATGAATCATTAACCATTCAACCATACAATGAATTGTGAGCTTAACAATATGAAACAACCATCCAAGTGATCATGAATAAGAGAGAGTACACAATACACAATATGTAAGTGGGAAACTCTCAAAGGAAATAAAACCCACTAAAAACTTAGATTATATTACTCAAACCAAAATACTTGGATGAATATGACTCATCACATAAGATTTATTAAGTGATGAACTAACCCCACGAGGAGCACCAACCCATAGAAACTCTTGTTGATATTACTCACAAAAAAGGACTCATTTGAATATTACTCATCACATAACTTTTTATAAGAATACCACTAATGATATGTTGTCAATGTACACAATTGATATTGATCACAAGATTCATCTCAAACAACTCCAAACCCTCTTTAAACACACCTTCTAACTCACTCAAACTTGATATTTCATAGACTGATTTAGGAAAAATCCCTTGAAAAATAGCTCCTAATCACTATTTATACTTTCATACATAATCTCATATTTGATTATATTCCCTTGAATCACTTTCACTCTCTCTCCCCTAGGTCATACTTTTTCCTCTCTTTCAATTAGTTCGTAAATGAACCAAAACATTCACTTTATATGCATCACAACTAAAAACATATAATATGTAGGTCATGACCCAAGATCTCATCCATAATAACATAAAAAATTACACCAAACTTATAAAATTTATGACAATGACCCATGTAGGTCATCCATGCACCAAGACAACTAAACAAGCCAAAAAGGCATAAAACCCTATCACCAAGCTCATCAAAGACCTCTAAACATATCCCCAAATTATTAAATCCTAAAAAGGTACTAAAACATGTCGAACACATCATACCAACATCATCCATTCTCACACAATGTTATGCACCATTCATTTTCTTCATAAAACTACCATGTAGAACTATTTCCTACTCAAAACAAGCCCTTCTAGAACTAGTCTTCGCCAAACAAGATCAAGATTACCCAAGAACACCTAAAATACACCATGAAACCAATAATTTTAAATACACTAACCTTTATAACACATCCATGCTTTCTATACCTCATGAAACATCCAAAAATGCAAACCACGCCTCTTTTCCTCTTCAACAAATTAAACTGCCCATAAAGTAGTTTTTGAAACTCAATTGGTTTTCACCCTTGATGTCACTTTCAAGACCTTTAAATTCATTAAATAATAACATAATTCATCACTTTTCTATCTCTAATGGATATAAATCATCAGTTAAGCTAAAATATAGGTCTTCTACATCCATCTTCTAGCCAAAGTAGTCATGTCCTAAACTAGTCAAACTAGGTCAACTTGTGACCTCAACCATGAAAACTCAGTACAATTTCAGAGCTTCAAAAACATGAAACCTATCACATTTGATGATTAAAAACCTCAAAGGCCATTATAATCCTTCACCATTCCCATAAGTTCTCAAGCACTTCCATTTTCCAACACTACTAAACTTCCCTTTTAGGCCCAAAAACCAGTCTTCAAAGATAGGGAACAATTTTCCCTCTAAGACCTCAACCATGACCTGAAACTATCATGTACATATATTAAAAATCACAATATTTTATAAATGGTGATTTATGCGTAGGTTCATTAGACAACTTTTCCACAAACTAAAAATCTCCAAAAAATTTCCTTTTGAGTGGGTTCCACATATTGTCCCAAGCTCTATCATACCTCATTGGAAATATAGAGGAGTACTCTACAACCTTTAATAATTAAATTTTCAAAACCAATCCATTATATTCCCATACTAATAATTTTTCCTCCATCACTCTCAACCTAGGGTTTCAAACTTGTAAAAAAATGTTTGACTTCTTAACATTCGCTTCATAATATATTTGACGATGAAAATACTCAATTATTTTTGAAAAATGATCTTATCTTAATTGAAAAAAACATTATTTAACTCCACAAGGTCCTACAAAAATTTTTGGTATCATGTGAGCATCGAGTTTCCTATTGAGCTAGAAAGCATGCTTTCTCGGACCACTGCTTTTCCTACAACTTCATAACTTGTAAATTTCTCTTCATAATGACCTAAACATTTTCTCGCACCTCTAGGAAACCCATATGCATCATCTCCAATAATCATCGTGTCTCAAGTATCTCTACACCTTCTCAACCACCATGACTTGAGTGACTAGGCCTTAGGGTTTTCCATGTTTTAAGCCAAATCAAAGTAGAAGTACCTCATAACTGAGCATTAAACCTTTCTAAAAGGCCTTGAAAACCTTGAGACATCATATCTCACTTATCTACATGATTCCATGATCTCTCATGGCTATATACCTCACTCTTCGTGCTCCATTTGGTCTCCAAGCACCTAGAGTAGGTCTAGATGAGCACCTAAACTGAGTCTTTAACCTGTACCTATACTCTAAAGCTCATGTGATTGTCTCAACACAATTTTATCATGTTCTACATACCTCTACCCTTCTCCTCAAGTCACCATGCATCTCAAGCCATCATGCTCGATCACCTAGGCTAGCTATGTCACCTAATTAGGGTTGTTAGACCAAGCCAATCTCACCTTGTCCACTCTAGTAACATTGGATCAACCTAAATGTATATGGCATCATCATCATTAGGCATCATCTCGACACTTCTTTATCATACTGTTCATCATTAATGAGCTTTTACATGAATGAAAACACTTAAACTCACTCATGCCAATAATATCCCCCTTTGTCATTGATGGAAAACCACCTAGTTCTTCTCCCCCTTTTTACATTAATGACAAAGTACATACCTAAGCACATGATCTTCATCTTTCTTAGTATCCTTTAAAGCTCCTTTTGAGTGAAAATATCAACCCGATTCATCATATAAGAATACAAATTTATCTTACCTCAATGCTCTTATTGACTTTATTTTTGACCTCTTTTACGTCGTGGAGACACGGACCTCCCCGGAAAGAAGCATACATGGCACTCATTCATGCCAAAAATTGTGATTTTGAGCTTCAAACATCATTTATAGCACCTATTCAGACCATTATTTAGCTGAGAAACCCATAAACAAGCCCATCTCCACCTTTTACTAGTTACAAGAAACTTTGAGGACAGAGTTCCCTAAACAACTCCTTCAATATAAATTATCGCAACTTATCCATGTTCTAGAAGCTCCCATCCATCATGAATCAATTCCTTATAGTTCCCCATGTGAGTATACTATCTCATTCTAATTGAAAGTACAAACATAAGCTTTCATACATTGCATATGTGTAATGGAGATTGATCGACATTAACACTCCTGACCTAAAGAATTTTCTTAGTAGCCTTTTCCTTCATTGCATACATATCAACTTATTGATTCACTCCATGAAATAATGTAAGAAACTAACCTTTTATTATCCTTATAAGACTTCTTGTCATCTAGAACACCTACTTGAGATTTAAAATAAATCCCCCCTTCCTTAAGAAGCTTCATTGTCTGTAACACACCATGTTTTCATCCACAGATTTGTTGAGCTCTGTCACAGTATTATGAGACCAATCATGAGTCATTTATCCAACTATATTAGCCATATATCCTCCCTAACTTCATCTCATTGGAATATTTAACACTTAATCTTCCATCAACATGATTTTCTATACATTAGCACCATGATCCTTCATGTATAGAATAACATATTGCATTTTATCTTAAAGACATTGAATAACTTTAATTATTAAACATACCTTGTCTTTTCATGAGCCTTATCATTGTACTTACACTCATCAAATTCAATATGTCCTTTAAATTCTTTTTGTCAAAAATAAAACACCTTCAAAATCATCTTGTCTTGCTTCAGTGATCCTCCATAGACATGTATATCACCATTTTATTACACCAATGACCCACAGACTTGATAAGATGCAATATCCATTCATAGAGTGTGATATCAACTCGCACATCTTATAGTATACCTCACACCTAATCTAAAGGGTAAAAATCACTTTAATCTCCCCCTCAACTTATGTTTCCATACTAAGATGACATGGAACCTCATGTATATCTTGCGTCAACACTTGAATCCACTCTAACATCAAGTATTATTACTTCAACAAAGATAACTCAGAGTCATACCTACAATCATGACCAACTTCTTCCATATAATCTTTATTGTCATCTCATATACCTTGTATACCTGATTCAAGCTCAAAACTAGCTTCATTTTCCTTAAGAGGACATTATTAACCTGTAGCATGCTTTTTCACAACTTCACAATATTTATAAACTTATCAACATGTAAGGGGTTTAGCATACATGGTCCCGCAACTCACTTTTCTTCTCATATCAAGTGTGAAAGTTACTCAAACTTCTTCTCAATGCATACCATCATGAGACACATCATGAATCATCATGCACTCATTCAAAGACATTATATTCTTCACCTTGAAACTATGTAACCTTTGAATGGACTTAATAAACATACCTCATGATTTGGATTGCTCCTATCAATTCTCCAACTCTGTGGACCATCTCTAAGAGGTAAATAATATTACAAACCACACCTTCTTTCCATGATCTTGTTCAAGACACTACTACAGACCTTAAGAAACCATACACATGTTTGACATAGTTCATAGCTACAGAGAGCTCACTTTTTGATCTTGACAGTCCTAGAAATGCTTCATATCTCTCCATGCAACTTCTATGATGTAAAAATACTCTGAACACACTTCCAACTTGAACCAAGAATCAAAATATCACTTTGCAATCATAGTTGACTCATGAACATACCTAGAGCATCATTTCACCTTGTATCTAATGATTTGATTAAGTCGTCATATTAAATTATTGACTTATTCTTATTGAAACATGTTTCCTTACTCAATGTAAAATTTTAAACCATCTTGAAATCATGTTGAATACCTTAAAGAATATGATGAGCACCTTTTTAACTTCACGACCACACCGCAATAGCTCCATTACTTAACTTTCATATCACCTCAAGCCTCTTTTTGACTTTATCCATAGTTTTAGTCTTCATTCATTGATTTTTCATCGTAGATACCTTTACTCTTAATGAACTTTCAACTTCTTATGACCTAAAATACTTAAAACATACCCATTTAAGGTCTAGAACACATTTTATAAACATTGTCTTAGAGAACACAAATTCCCGACAAACCTAAGAAAAACTTTCTCTTGTAATCAACCTCATTTTCAGTATTTCCTTCAATAGTATAAGGATTTGGCATTACCTCATACCCTAGAAACCATGGTGACTTATCAAAATTGATAAAACTATTGACGTAGACTTGATTCATGCTTCTTGAACTAGCAACTTAGACCATAGAACATTTTCTCTTGATGACTCCCTCATAATTTGTACTTTAATCAAATTTTTGATACTTTATTGACATAGAATAGGACCATTTAACTAATTCCACATGCTTCAAAACACCATATTTTGTAAATAATTTCATTGAAAAAGATAAGTTCCTCTCATATAGTAAGACCAAGACTGACTTATATAGACCACCGACCGAGACAATACACCTTTTCAATAACAAAATTCATGATCGATTAATGACCTACATACATACCTTTATTTCTTCCTCGACCACTTTCTAAATATACCCACACATCTTGTATATAAAATACCATATCACCTTAACACTCGTGACAACATTCCTACCAATAACACACTTCAAGTCAATCAGCTCCCCCTTTTTCAATGCTTCATATGGCTTATTATGTATCTAAGAAGCCTAATAGAGACATATATCATCATGAAAAACCTATATGGGTGCCTTGAAGAGGTACCAAAAATATTAGATACCTGAAACTCACCTTTTTCATCTTGTTTTTGACCTATACTTGAGAACTTTATTTATTTGCATTTATGTTATCCCTTGGTGGAACCCTATTGTTTATTCTTCGCTCCCATACCTTGTCTTGACTTCTAACATGCGCTCTAGGACCTTTAAATCTCCTCTATTTCCTTGTAGAACCATAACAGCCCCTATAAATATGTCCAATCTTATTGCAGTTATAGCATACAATTGAATTCCTACCTCTAGCTTCTTCATTCCTTCGATTCTGACTTTAAGGTTCATATAGACAATACCCATAAGTATGAAATTTCTCATGACAATTGTAGCATATCATATTCTTTGATTTCTCACTCCTATAATCCCTCCATGGGTTTTCATCTTTGACATACCTTATACACTCCTTTTCCCTATGTCTAAAGCCGCATAAAGTGTAACAATAACCATTAAATGATCTTTCATACATTGAAGCATTAGGTTGCCTTATGGATTTTGTCTTCACATTTTCTTTGACATCCATCTCCTTTTTACTCCTTTGATTCTTGGTCCTTCATTCTCCTTATTTTAAAAATTTTCTTCTTGCATTATCTCTTTTCCTTTAAGGTCATCTCTAAACCCATAACCTATCTTGTCACTGCAAAGCTTTTCCCGCTAAGAATATTGTTAAGATCCTTGGTTCTTTTCTCAAATTTCTAAACGGTATTTTCCTTATTGACAACATTAGATAACTCTACTCTTATAAAATCTATATATTCTTCAATTTTGGTTCACTTACTCTATTTTTCTTGCAAACTTGTGATTAAGAACTTTACCTTCTCCTCTAACATGTTGATTTTCCAATTTAGCTTTCTGATTTCTAACCAATGCTTCTCTTTAAGGTCATGAATCTTGTCTTCATATTATTTGACTAATGTTTTCATATTAATATTTTTCTTTTCAACATACTTCAACTCAAGTATGAACACACATTGATTTGGTCTCATATTCATCACCTCCTTCTTCATCTTTAGATTGTATGGAGTCGCCAAGAAGTATAAGACCATCACTCATAGATCTAACATCCTTGGTCATGAATAATACCTCATCAAATACATCTTCATGCTATAATTCAGATTCAAAATCTGAAATACCGCTATCACTACTTACTTCAAATGAATATTCTTCTTCCTTTTTATATAAGCTCGTCTTGAACTTATTCTTGTTTTCAAACATTTTGAAACTCTTTTTACCTTTATCAAACTTGTTGGAATTCTTATCATGGTCTTCATCATGCTCATGCTCATCCCGATCTTCCTCTTAATGTTTGTAAGGGAATTCGATGTCAAAATGACCTATATTACAACAATTGAAGCATTTAAAAGGAAATTTCCCTTTATACTTATGTGATCCAATCTTTAGTCTTCTAGAAATCATATCAAAAAGTTCTTCTTCATAAATATTAGGAGTAACTCCATCATCCTTAGATTTCTTTCCCTTGGTCTTCATCTCATATTTGAAATAAATATCCTTCTTAGTTGGTTTATAGTCAACAACTATCATTTCATAGGCATTCAAGGTTCCATGTAACTCATCCATAGTCAAGAGAGTCAAATCATTGGCTTCTTCAATGGCAGACACTTTGGAGTCAAATTTAGGTGTTAGAGACCTTAATACCTTTTGTACCACAACCTCTTCCTTTACTTATTCACCTAGACCTTTCATGGTATTGACAACCTTGTCAACTCTAAGAAAGTATGCAGTAATAGGCTCATCATCACTCATTTTAGCCCTTAAAACCGACTTCCGAAGGTTTGAAGCTTGTTTATCCTTACCTTGGAATCTCCCTAATAAAGGAACTAAAGTTTCTCCCACATAACCTTTTTGATGTGTAATACATGAGCTTCACAAGTTCAGGTTTAGCTAGGCCACACATGATTACATTCATATCCCTGGAATAGTCACTATTTGTCTTCTTTTCTCTGCAACAGCTTGTTAGGGGAGATACAGGAGCTATATAACCATCCACTTGCTAATTTTAAAATATAAAACCCTAATGAAATGATGTGATTCCTCATCTTTATACTCCAAAAATCATAGGTTAGTCCATCAAACAATGGTTCCTTGTTAAAAGAAGAGCCACTCCACTGACTCACCAATTTTTGCTTCAAAGGATCTCCTTTCAAGTGTTTAAAATCCTCTAAAAACCTAATCCGATACAAATTTTTGGAAGGATGATGGACTAATATGGTGGTGAATCAATCCTTCAAAACCCTCAAATAATTCAACTTAACTTGTATGAATCATTAACCATTCAACCATACATTAATTGTGAGCTTAACAACATGAAACAACCATCCACATGAACATGAATAAGAGAGAGTACAAAAGACACAATATGTAAGTGGGAAACCCTCAAGGGAAGAAAACCCATTAAATTTTGATTATATTACTCAAACAAAATATTTTTTTAGTGAGGCACCAACCCCATAAGGAGCACCGACCCCTAGAAACCTTTATTGATATTACTCACAACGAAGGAATCATGTGAATATTACTCATCAAAAATTATCATAGGACCACTAATTATATGCTACCAACACACAAAACTGATAATGATCACAAGATTCATCTCAAATACCTTAAAACCCTCTTCAAACACACCTTCTTCTAACTTTCTAAAACTTGATCTTTCATGGACTGATTTAGGCACAATCCCTTACACACTAGCTCCTCTTCACTCTTCAAAGTTTCATACAAACTCTTAGATTTGATTTTATTCCCTTGAACCACTTGCACTTTCTCACCTAGCTCACACTTTTCCTTATCTTTCAACTAGTTCAAAAATGAACCAAAAGATTCACTTTATATGAATCTCAACTCAAAAACATATCATATGTTGGTCTTGGCCCAAAATCTAGACCATACACACATAAAAACATAACACCACACTTATAAAAACTTATAACAATGACCCATGTAGGTCGGTCATGCACCAAGACAACTAAACAAGCCCAAAAAGGCTTAAAACCCCATCACCAAGCTCATCAAAGACCTCCAAAAACATAAACCTAATTATTTAAACCTCCAAGAGCCTCACACATGTCAAATACATCATACCAACATCATCCATACTCACACAATGCTTTGCACCATTCATTTTCTTCATAACACTACCAAGTAGGACTATTTCCTACTCAAAATAGGTACTTCCAAGAACCAATCTTCACCAAAAATCTCAATATTACCCTATAACACCTCAACTATGACATGTAACCACTCATTATAAATAAAATAAAATGTAGAACACATCCATGCTTTATATACCTCATGAAACATCCAACAATGCAAACCACACCTCTTTTCCTCTTCAAAAATTGAACTACTTTATATTGTTTTGCACCATTTTTGTCACTTTCAAGACCTCTAAATGCATTCAATAGGAAAAAAATTCATCCCTCTTCACTCTTTAATGGATAGAAAGCATCAAATAAGCCAAAATATGGGTCTTCTACATCCATCTTCTAGCCAAAGCAATCCTTTCCTAAACCAGACAAACTAGGTCAACTTGTGACCTCAACCATGGAAACTCAGTACACTTTCAGAGCTTCTTCAAACCATGAAACCTGAAAAATTACATGTGTAAAAAACCTCCAAGGAATTTATACTCATTCTCCATGCCCACAAGTTCTCAAGCACTTCCATTTTCCAACATTGTTAAAGAACTCTTTTAAGCCCAAAACTAGTATTCAAAGATAGGGTACACTTTTCCTCTATGACCTCAACCATGACCTAAAAATATCATGTACATTTGTTAAAACTCCCAAGATTTCATAAATGTTGATTTAGTCAATAGGTTTAGTGGAATTTTTTTCACAAACTTATCTTTTTGAATGGGTTCCACATATTGTCACAAGATATATCTATGACACTTTGAAATTTGGTATCGCTACCCTTATCACACACATTCGCTTCTTTTACCATGATCACCTATCTAGCCCCCTTTTTATTTTAATTCATATTATTATTAACATTCCCATCTTTCCCATCTATTTTAATTTATTATTAATTTTCATCAATTATCCCCTAATCCTCATCTCATTATCTAATTAATCTTAATTATTCCTAATTTCCCTTCTCTAGGTTGTTTATCACCCATAAACCCCCTAGTTCCTAATCCCTAATATTTTTCTAGCTTTTATTTAATCCATTCTTATCTCCCACCTACCCATATCACTTCCTTAAGAAACCCTAACCCACCTAAATGCTTTAAAGCACTTATCCCAATCCATAAAAGCCCCATCTCTCAAGTAAATCATCCTTTCACTGCATGAATGGATGGTTACCCATAGTCAGCAAAGTGACTCAATGGGTCATTGTCAACCCTATAAGGCCACATTTACCTCTCCTCCAAAAGGGAGGCATAATCATAATTCTCTTATGTTTTTGCGATGCTATCTTTGAGCCCGAGATTTTTTTACATTCTTAAGAATCTTCTTGTAGTCCTTTGGAGCTTATTTGCATCACTTATGGAGACTTTGGGAGTTTATATTGGTTTATACTATCATTTCTTATCATTACAATTATTTTCTAATCACTAACGTTTTGCAGTGTCCGCTATCATCAAAGTTTCATATCCATCTTCTTCTTTTAGTCATTTTGTTTGCAGGTTATATGTCCAATCCATCCACCTTCGACATTGTTTATCATGGCCCAAGTCATTTTCGATTCCTTCATGATCTCATCGATCCATCCTTGTGTTCTCATCCATTATTTCTTCCATATCCACACCAACCTTCCTCTCTATCTCTTCCACCACATTCAAGCACTCGGATCTATCATTTTTCTTCTTTGTCGGTCTTATTATGTTCACAAACCTCCATCACCGCTAACCGACCCAAGTCATCATCGACCCACATCTTTCTAGGCATACAACCCATTTAAATCCTCATTTTATTACATACTATTTAGTTTCTTGTCACATACCTTCCTTTGCAAGTGTTTTTAGTGTTTTCAAACCTCTATGATCATCGATTTGCATTCGAGATCCCTCCAATCTGTATTTCCAACTTGTTTTCCATATTCATCTACTCAATTCATCATTGACCTACCCTCTGCAACCCGGCTCATCATCGACCTAGCTAGGTAAAGTTTACTTTGTGTTGATTTAGATCAGATTTTCACTTTTTTATCCATTTATGTAATTTCCATATTCTCGTTTAGCTTCAATTTCTACATGTTATTTAGTCCTTCATTATTGATTTTGTCATCTTTTATCAAACATGAGGGTTGACATCCATATAATGAAGTTAACTCTTCTTACAACTGACTTTGTCATGTAACCCCCATCTACCATCTAATCCATTTTCCTCTTAGTTACCTTTATTGTGTAGGTTCATCAAATTTGCAACAAGGAAATCTACTTTGCGCTCATCCTTTTATCAATATCTTCTTCCAAGGTACCTTAAACCCTTGTATCTTCAACTTGTTTATTTGGTTTTCTTTAGTATCTTTTCACTAATCTAAATAGAAAAGAGAAAATTTAGTCAACATTATGGCATGACCAGTTGGACTTCCCTTTTAGGTGAGTCTCTTGCACTTCATTTCATTTCATTTTTTCATATTTCTTCTATCTTCTACTAACATTGTATGTAGAGGCTTTGCTTTTTCTTTTTCATGTTGGTCTTTTGGATTGCTTAGTTTTTTCTCTTCATTTGTTTCTTCTTGAATATCACATAAAAAGGAAAAACACTCTCTAGGTATTCTATTTTTGTCTTATTTTCTCCTTTTTGCATCACATTTTCCCTTGTGTGTTTTTTCTCATTGAAATTCCACATTTGGTTTTGGGCTTAAAAAGAACCTCTTGCATCCTTGCTTGTAAATCTAGTATAAGTAGGGGTTTAATTGGTTACATTTCACATTTTATCACACACAACCAAAATCACACATTAATCCACACATTGATACATTCCCTACCAGGTGGAACTGATTGGGATTTCATCACCCAATAGGAAATTCACCATGACGTTCTGACCAAGTTATAAATCTTGCACAGATTCAGGACTCACGTACCTTTAGGTTTATTGAGGACTCCCCATCCAAAATACCTAAAACCAACTTTATATTTATATTTCCTAGGATCACCCCCATCTATTTTAGGGCCAACTCCTTCATCTAAGACATCTCCCAATGATCAATCCAAATCTAAACAATCTAATCCTCCTCCCAAATTTGATTCATCTTCTAAGACATATAATTTACCCATTCAATCTACATCCACTCCTTCCCTAAATCCAAGTCAAAATCTCCTATCAAATCCCACAAGGGTTACCTTCCTCCCAACACTTCAATCGGATCCTACATAGACACCCTTTGACATTTAATTCAAATATCTTCCATCACACTTCCTCCTATTAAATATTTTGATCCTCATAGTAAGAAACCATCATGGTTTGACCCCAATCTCATTTGTGCCTACCATCGCACCCCGGGTCATGACACTAAGCATTATAAGGCCCTCCAAACCATCATATGTGATCTTATTGAGGATGATGAATCTCTCATCCAAGGGTATCTTCCTTCTCCATCCACCACAACCAATCTAATTCCTATTTCTACATCTCCATCTATCGAATTTTCTAAGTCTCCTCCTTCATCCACATCATCCCTTATCATCGCTCCTCGACATATTATTCCTCATAAGAAGGGGTTCTCCCTTGTTCATTAATATTTTTTTCTTTCCAATCCCTTTTATTATCCCCAACCATCTATCTAATCCAAATCTAAAGTTATCGTTGAAATTCCATCTAACGATCCCATCCAATCTCCTTCGACATCCACTATCTCATCTACATCTAAGTTTCCCAATGTAATATAGTCTCTTTCATTGGGGAGCATCTTCCCCTTGTTATTGATCCTCTCACATATTTTTCCTCATCCACACATCTTATCCACATCAATTCATCCCCTATCCATCCAAACAACTCCCTTGATGTTGGGGGACTTCACTTTAGGATCGGTGTACCATCAGGTTAATTCCTCTTCATTCTTGACATTGTCTTATTTACCTCATCCAATCTTATCAAACCCATCTCATCTGATCTCATCCAATTTATTGTCTCATCTTAGCCAACCAATCTATCTATCATCTTATTCTCATCCTAAGTCCACCTTTGTGGCCATATTTGTTCCCTTCTTAGGGGCACCATATTATCATCCTAAGTCCACCTTTGTGGCCATATTTGTGCCCCTCTTGGGGCACCATATCCTCATCCTAAGCCCACTCTTGTGGCCATTTTATCATCTCCTAATACACATATCTCTCACTTCCTCATTTTCGAGGTGTTGCGTATATTTTATCATATCCATCTCATCTAATCTTATCTAATCTATCTTGTCCAAATATTATTATCTATCCCCCTCATCCAAATTCCACCTTTGTGGCCATGTTTGTGCCCTTCTTGGGGCACCATATTTTCATCCTAAGCCCACTTTTGTGGCCATATATTCGTCTCATTAGGGATGCATATTTTCTTCACTTCCTCAAGGGTAGCGCATAGATTTTATCTTTACTCATCTATCTCATCGTATCCCATCTTTTATAAGTTATTAGTCTATCCTATCATGACTTTAATGTTGGTGACCTCATCCTTAAATAAAATTTTAATCTTACTACTCTATAAATGATCTAATGTGGAAATTTTTCCCCCATCGGATTAGACCATACGTTATCATGCATAAGTATGGGTCAGGAGCCTATCGTCTGGCCTCCCTTGATGGTAAACCAGAAGTTGAACCACTTAATGCATTACAATTATGACCATTCTATTGTTATAATACCTACCAGCTGGCACTTAGTCATATCCTTAGATCATCCATCCATAATTATCCTCTTTCATCTATCATTGTAGTGATTTGGAATTATGTGATCTCTGTCACTTTCCCGGACATGACCTTAAATATGGGCACCACGGCTCTGCCAATAGCATTTTCCTTATGGATAGGTTCTCCCTTATTGGTGATAACTCCACGATCATGGTCATCACCCTCTTTTTTACCTCTTGGAACCACACTAATGGTCAAAATGTGTCATTTATACATCTATAATTGTAATGGAAAGTTTTAGTGGTGAATTTTCGTAAACGTGCAAAAATTGGGGTTTATGGAAATTTGAATTGCCAAATTTTCAATGAGTGGAATTTGACTTATTCACCAAAAATATCAACCAACATATCCCTTGTATAGTACATTTCACCTATAATTTACACATATATAAGAGCTTATACATGTAATTCACCACCACTTAGAATCATTCCATGTGCATATTCACCGAAGTAAACTTATACTACCAAGTACCATATAACATCTACTATCAAACCGCAAATCGCAAGCCATCCAACCCCAAGTATTTCCAACCTCAACCTCTCAAAGGCATTCAACCTCGGGCTCATTCAACCATTTATTCATCCAAACCCTTAGTCGTCCAACCCCTTACCCATCCAACCCTTGTTTACTAACCCTTGTCTGCCTAAACCCTTATCCATCCAACCTCAAAGTTATCTAACCTTTGAGCCATCCAACCCTATAGTTGTCCAACCACATAACTGTCTAATCCAAGAGTCGTAAAACCCTAAAGCAGTCCAATCTCAGAGCCTTTGAACATAATATTTGTCCTTAATTCAGCCTAAGCAGTCTTGTTTTCAATTTAGCGATATATCAATGGATTCTAGAAATCAGGGTAAGAAGATTACAAATTCAGCCGGTTCAAAAAGGGTGCAAAGACTTTGCTTGGCTATTTGGAAAGTCACAAAAATGAAGGTGGTTTCGCATCAGGTTGAAAATATCGGTATGTACTTATTTATCAGTTATTTAGTCCTACAAAATTTGATAGTTATGTTTTTCATACTATTTTTCAAACTCTTTATACTTTATCTCGTAAAAAAATAACTATAAATAAAATTAATACTATATCTCAGTAATAATTTATAAAATTATATGCGGGCATTTCACAAAATAATCAATTTCAAGATATCAATGATCCATTATATGTTGAGGAAAACATTCCATCCCTTGATGACATAGAAGTACAAGAAGTTTCATTGAATTCTCATGATACACCAACAGAGGAAGCTTCTACTCCAAGGTCTAATTCCAGAAAAAGGAGACATGAGGATCAAGATATTTCTGCCGATAACCCACTTGATTGCACAGTTAAACCCCAAGAAAAAAAAACAAAATATGTAAAAAGAAAGAGGACTAACTAGACAATTGGAAGGACTTTCCAGTTTGAATGGGCTACAAAATATCCATTTATTGAACATGTGAACCCTCAAGATGGTAATGGTGTTCCAACACAATGTTGATGCAAAATATGTAGTTGGAAACAAGGGAAGGATCACATGATGCAACTCAATCTGAACACAATTGAAAAGCACCATGGGAAAATATATATTTACCAAAAGCAAAAGGATGGTAGTATAGTCAGAACACATAAATGGAAAGATGTAAAAGATTTTCTGCATATAAAATACACACAAGAATATGAAAAGGAACAAAAACGTGTGAAAATTTTAAATGAAAAAGGTGGCACCATTGTAGCAAGATTGAACAAAGATATGGAGAGAGAAATGCATACAAAAAGTATTCAGATTTTCCACTTTGTATTCCATATATTAAAAGGGGAAGACCCGTGTCAAATTTCAAAGAAAATAAAATTTTGTATCGGGTTATTGGTTTATAAAATGTTCCTCAATCTCTTTGGTCATATACCAGCGGGTGAGAAATTACAAAATGTTAATCTCTAGTAGAAAAGGAGGATCTAAAATATTTTTTCAAAAGGAAAAGTATATTTCCCTTTGAATTGATGAGGTCAATTCAAAGATTGGATAATACTTCATGGATTTGTATTCATGTTTACACATTTGCTAATGAAGTTAGAACTCCCCACCTCTTAGCAATTCATAAAATGACTGAGAATTGCAATTCTGAAAATATTTACAAATTGGTGGTCTCAAATCTGAAGGATACCATAGGAATGGATGACTTTTCCATTGCAACAAAGTTAGTTTGTGTAGGAACTGATGGTGCAGTTGTAATCTAGGGGGGTAGAAATGGTCTCTACATTTGACTTCAGATAATTGTTTCTCCTTATATAATTGTAATCCATTACATGGATCACAGAATGAATTTGGCCTACAAAATTGTGAGAACATATGAAAATGTAGCTAAAGTGGAGGATCTGATCTGGGATTTTCATGCTTATTATTCTAGCAGTCCAAAGAGATTTTTAGAATTTCATAAAATTGCAATTAGACTAACAGAGGAAAAATATTCTCAAAGATGTAGATACCAGATGGATATCTATGTATGAACCTACCTATAGAATATTTGATGAATATCCTTCATTGATAGGGTTTATGTATAAATATCGCAGGGATGTAGATAAAGCTAAAGATCTATTGTACCATCTAATAGACATAGAAACTTTACTCACACTCTGCAGTATTTTTCCTATGTTGAGGGAGATTAATATTTTGACGAAGCATGCACAAGATCATTCTTTCTACATAACAGACTTCATTAGACTAAGAAGAACTGTGTGTTGGACTCTTGAAAGTTTATATATTTCACATGGAAGTTTTTAGGGTGTTGCTTTTGAAAGATGGAATGCATTGACATAATTGAAAAATCCCAAGTGCTTCTTAAAATACAATATACATTATCATCTCTGTATAACAGCACATGGGAAAGAGATTCCACTTCATACATTTCAAAAAGATTTGGTTTGGATGGCTCATAAATGGAAGAAGTAAGAGTGACACAAATTTTATTTGACACAGTATTATCCGAAACTAGGAATCAATTGAAAAAATCTTTTAATCGTAATCTAAAGAGATCTGAGAAATATTCAAAAATGATAAAATACTTAAAGCAATGGGAGTTATAAATCCACAATTTTGGAATTTAGCTGGCAGCGTAGCTTATACACCCATCAGTCCTTTATTTGTCAAAAACGTGACTAATCTAATTGACCTTTTCTCTAAGACTGAAGAGATAAATGAAGTTTCTGTAGAAGGTATTTTATAGAGAAAAATACTTAGTTCCCAGTCAATGCATTATGCTAATACTATGATACGACAAGTTCAGCTTCTACAAAACCCACAGAAATATGGTGCCATTAGAAGGATTTGGAAGGATATTTGTTTCAAGTAGTATCATGTGTGAATATTTGAACAAGTATATTAAGTTGTATGAACTTTTTCAAATGATGATTCTGGTTTCTGTGGAAGATGAGAGGGTTTTCAATGCATTTTATTTTTTAAAGTCAAAATTTTGAAACAGATTGGACAAGAATCTAGAAAGTTGTCTAAGGTTGTATGTATCACGTTAAACTCAATGGAGACTTTTCCTTATGAGAGAGCACTCACATTATGGAATTCACTAGTAGAAAGAAGATGAGTTGGTAATATTCTTCCTAAAGGCATGAATGAAAGTGTTTCTCCAAGACTATTCGAATTCACAGAGATTTCATTTCTTCTATACATTTTTAGACTATTTACAATAATTTGATGTATTGATGTATTTCATACAGAGACTACAACTTTCAATAAATGCAATATTACATTTGTTTTTACTTGGTCCATTGGAACAATGTCATTTTCTTGTATCACATTTATTTTTATATTTGGTTTTCAAACTAAAATAAGGACATGTTTACTTGGATGGACCTATCTATTAATTGATTAATTTTTTACATCTGCATGAAATCAGAAACGTAAATATTTTAAACAAACAAAACATGAAAATTTGAGCACCATTTACATAAACATAGAAACATAAACATCATTTGTATTAAGTAGAAATCCATTAACAATAAATATAGTTACAATTACAAAGTACTCTTGTAATCATTCTCTCATGTGGTGGATTACTTTATGGAGACAAGTATCAATTCATAAAGAATTCTCATCCAATACAATTCCAAAAAGGGTGTTATAAATGACATTTAAAAGCTTCCAGACAAGTTATGTCATATAAGGACACATTACAAGGGCATCCTATTTTTGCCTATGATATTGAATCATAGTTTTCCTTACATCTAGCCACATGGAATAAAAAGAAAAAATAGACTAGCCACTATCTTTTAATTCCTACGCCAGTGTTAGAATTGTGACAACACACACCACACATGGTGAGCTTAACTAATATATTGAATTTTTTATTTTGTCGGGGAAGCTTGATCTTTTTCTTGCATAAGAGGCAGAGGAATGTTCTCAGTCTAAATAGAGCTATCTACTAAAACTCCTTATGCCTGCAAATCTCGTGTTGTGGTATTGATATTTTCAAGAATATTCTGCTCCTCCCTCACAACATCTCCTCTAGACAAAAGTGATGCATCAACGTCTATCTTTTCCTTCAGTAATATTTTTGGATCCATCTTATGCTCCTTGATTATCCTTCTCAATGTATTATTTTGTTTATTTAATACTATGATTTTTTCCTTCAACTGTACAAATGAATTCAAGATTTTGTGGGAATTTTTCAAATGTGCTTCAAATACAGCTGCTTCTTTCTTTAAATTTTCATATTTTTCCTGCAAAATAGAAATATAAAATTATTAGTCTATTAGATAAGTTGAAAAATATATTTCGGTGCTCATAATATTAGGATTTTTCCTATAAAATATGACTCACAACACTTTTCCTTTTACTGCATTTGCTTATTAAAACATTTGTCTTATCTTAAGCCCATTTGTTGTAGTAAGCATGTGCTTCAACATTCAGATTATCCAACTTGTTTAACATTATGTCTATAATATCATCATCATAATCATTATTATATGAAATTGTGCCTGACTGAGATTTGTTTAGCAAAATGCCAAGCCTTGTTGGTTGGCTCTCTACAGCAGTGAACAATGAATTTCTTTGAGCATGATTATGGTATCGGGTATTTATTTCTTTTATCAAAATTGTATCCCTCCTCTCCCAAGTCTACTCCAAATCCACATCAGACATTACAACTTCTTGAATTGTTACCCCATACTATCTGATATCATATTTTTGAATGCAAAATGTGTCTTCTCATCATCTATTTGTGGAGCTTTTCTTGGAGGAGGAGGAGATTCCTTGTCTTGTACTTCATGCACATTTTTTTGTGGTTGTGGTGGAGGAGGCAAAGTAGATTGAATCATATCATGGGTGTCAAAATAGTTACCCTTGTCTGCATCACCACTATCAAAGCCCAAATACTCCTCATCAAGATCGATGTTGTTGAAAAGTTGTGTGCCCATTACACTTAAGACACCACCTAGTGAGAGTCTAGGAAATTATGTGGTTACAAGATGAAGTGTTCCAACCGAGTCTACAGGAAACCTTATATTATTTCCTAAAGATATTCTATTTGTTTGGATTGTACGTGTTGGTGGTATTGGTGGCCTCCTTGCAAGTGGAATGTGCTTAGAAGCTATATTACCTACAAGAAGCAAACAAAAAATTATTAGAAAATTATCATTATATGCTTGGGCCTTGTAAATGCCAAAACTTGTAACTAAACAAAACATGCTAAATACTATACATTACAATTTACCTTGCATGCGAGGAGACATAAACGTGACATTTCAATCTTGACAATCAGAATGAGTTTGATCATCATCATCAATTTTAGTAGTTTACTGAATACGAAATGTAGAAATATTAAAATACAGTACTACTTACATAATCTATACTAGTTTTTTGAATTGGTTATTTATATTAAAAAATAAACTTTATACTTGTACTCAAATGTGATGGTAGGCATGATACACATACTGACCCCCTAGGTCATTTTTGATGAGGAACTCGTATTGGTGTTGATTCTGTTGAATCCATGTCAGAATCTATAGAGACCCATGGAGGGGATTTACCTCGAGTAGTTTCCTCCTTATGAGATATTGCAGCCATAATTCTTCTCTACAAAAGAAAATCTTACAATTATTATTTTATTGAAAAATATTGAATGCGAAATCGTTATAACAAGAAAACTATAAAAGTAATTATTACATGTTGTTATTCAAGAGTGAGACCATTCATTTTATCATTAATTGCAATTGGAATTTTTTCTTGCTGCAATTGGAAGAAAGCTTCTTGATAGAAAGCAAGTATATAATTGTAAGAAGAGAATATAGTCTCAAATTTATCGATATAGATTGTCACTCACTGCACAGAGACATCTATTTTTATTCGGTTGACAAATATGTGCACCAATCGAATTGTTTCCCTGCTAGTGTCTACGCAATATATATTGAACTACCCAATACGGAATGTCTATAGATCTGCCCTATAACACAATCTTGGCTTGAAAAAGTGATGCAACTACAAAAAAGAATTGGTTTGTAATACCTTGTATAAGAAGGCCTATTGTTGAATGATTAAGAGGAGTTGCAATAACAAACAAGAAATGTTAGATGCTTGGGTGGTCGAGTAATATTAAGAAAATCATTTGAAAATAATAAACTTACCATCAACCTGCATATTATAATGAGACTACAAAAAAATTTTTGTCTTCATCTGTAAGGACAACCTTTGTAATCACGAGAAGTTGTTTTTGAATGATAACCCAGATTAAATGATGTACGTCTACGAGGCTTAATTGTGAAATAAATTTGATGACAATTTAGATACAAGAGGAGAATGGAAAACTCTCCCTTTTTCTAGTTGTAAGAGGTAGGAAGGTAATCAAGGATGAAATTATCAGTTTCAAATTGGGGCATGTTGACAAGCCCAATAAATTGTGTTGTTTCCATCCATTCCTTTGTTGTGTCTTTTAGTTTCATCAAAACTAAAATCAGGGCACATGAGGTTTTTCTATTGGAATTTGGACGTAGAATCAAACGTGGTGCTTGCCATTTTTAAATTTACAAGAGAGGGAGGAAAGAAACTTGAAAGTTACACATAATTTTGGGAGAACTTCAAAGATTGGAGAGCTCGGAGTGCTAGAAATGTTCGTGGAAAAGTGAAGAAATGAATCTCGTAGGGGTATATATATGGCTAAGAAGGGTTCAAGGGACACATGGTGGTAAAAAATTGGCTAGCCATGGTGGCCGCCTAACCCATATTGGACACATGACCAACCTACCCGACTAATCAAACCGGCCAACCAACCTAACCAATAAATCCATCCACCTACCCCATCAATAAACCCAACAAACCCACCCAATGAATCAACCCGTCCAACCTACTCCGACCAATCAACTCATCTAACCTAATTTCTCAATCTACCCATCCAACCTACCCACCCAACACACTCGGTCAACGCATCTAACCCACTCGTCCAACTCTTTTTTCCAACCTACTCATCTAACCTACCCATCCAACCTACCCATCCAATCTACCCATCCAACCTACCCATCCAATCTACCCATCCAAATACCCATCCATCCCGCCTTGACCAACTATGTGAAACCCAAGAAAATTTCTCCCTAAAAATCACCTTTTCTCGTGAAACATTTTTCATAAATTAACAATGATTCAAATTCTATTTTTGAGATTCGCCATAAATTCTAAACTAATTTTTTGGAGGGGGTTTCTTAAAATGAACAATGTTCCTAAGTACTCTACCTAGTTATTCCCATATCTTTCGCACGTAAAATTCAAAATTAATGGGTGCCCCTATCAAAATTCAAAAACATATTGCTCCCTCGAAGGATAGTTTTTCATGTAAAAAGAAGAAGAAAAAATAGAAAATCAAATAAATAGACCGATCCCTCAAAGGATGACTATCATGTATATCATTCTTGCCATCAAAATCATAAATCATATAAAGTAGACCATACCCTCAAAGGATGGCTACTCTCTTATATCATGGTATCAAAGGATTCCCGCATTGATCAACTTTCTCATAGCAAAATTCCCGCATTGATCATTTTCTCTCTTTCCCCTACCCAGAGTTGGGGCATAGACTTAGGGAAATCCAATTTTGGAAAACCATCTTCCTGCTGATAAGTTACATCATATACCCTTTTTCATGTCAACATTAGGTTTATGAGATTCTTTAATCCATATTTCCCTTATGATATTTAGTATAACTAACTATCGTTGGTTATATGTTAACACATGTTTTAGTCGCATGTGCCTTGCGTTGCTTGAATCTCCTTCTCATTTACCTCCAATGTAGTTAGAGTTATTGTTTCCTCTTGCACTTCTTGATACGACATAACATCGTTTGTACCCATAGGTCATCAATCATCAAGTTACATTCTATTCTAATATTTCCACATCTATCCTTTATTCCTTTATAATAACATCTACTCTATCTCGAATCATTTGTGTACTATCCATCAACAATCACACATCCAATTTACATATTATATCTATCATCATCTATGTTTATCATCTATCACATCTATTTTTCAACTAAACATTATATATTAAAACATCCAACCATTGCATATAAATTCACCATCATCATCAAATATAAAGTAAACATATAATCATCATCATCATCACATATCCACATCACATCATCATAAATCAAATAATCAACATCACACAATTGACACATGCTAGAATACGAAAAATCATATATATATATATATCATCAAAATAAAGTGTATTAGTACATCATTGACCTCTAAGGGTCCTCTCTCAAAGCAGAGATGTTATCAAAACCAGTAAATTTAACATTAGAAATCCTAAAATCTTGCCCCTCTAAGGAAAGTCCCTCTGTTTGTCTCTTGGCCTTGTCACCGACCACCCCCTTGGCACCAATCCAAATTTCTTAAAAATGTAAAAATAAATAAAACAATTTAAAAATTAAAAAAACTAGGGTTTTCATTACTCACCATCCTGTGAATTCTATGGCCTTTCCTAGCTGCTCCTTTGGCCTCCATCTCTCTCCAAATCATGATATCCTTTTATAACTTTGAGTTATCAAATCGGTAGTCACAGAGACATTAAAATGAGCTTTCTCGGTTGAATTTCGGGCTTATATAGCCACCAACCTAAGTTTTCGCCGACTCCTTGGGTCGTCATCGATCTGCCTTAGGCATTGTCGACTCACTTTGGGTGTCATCGACCCGATTCCTCTCATTTGTTTTTTTCTCTCTTGTTAGGGCACCATCTCTATTTTCAAATTCCACCTTTGTGGCTATATTTATTTCCCCTTGGGGCATTTTATATCCTCGATTTTTCATATTTTTCCTTTTCAGCCATTTTTGTGTCCTTTACCAAGGCACCATTATTTCCATTCTCATCCTTCATGGATGCATACCTTCCATTGATTCCTCATGTTTGAAGGATTTCACATTAAGTTATGCATAATTTTGATGTGTGCCTATGACCCATTGGTCCCCATGGCTTGCATCCATATTGAGTGGTTTCCCATTGGATTCCCTCCATTTCGTTGTGATTTTCACCGACTCATAGGCCTGTAGGACATTGTTATCATCTCCTGAAGAATGTGACCTTTGTTTCCTTTTGATGTGACCCCTAATATTGCCACCTTTTTTAAAAAAATTGTTTAAATCCTTATCTCTTAGGGCATCTTGTCTCAACTTATCATTTCCCCCTTATTTCTTTTCCCACCCACCCTTCTTCATCTATCTTTTTCAAACTTGTGATCGATTCCTCATTGTATCATCGATCCCTCATTTGAGGGGGAGTACATCATCAATCCTCTATCATCCTTCATCTTACCCTTTTATCTCTCATCATTTTTGTCTCACATATTTCCCAACGCAAACCACTCAACAAAAAGGGGCAAATGTAGACACCAAAATTCGGTATCGCTTTACCCCAATGTCGCACTCAATCACTTCTTTTACCATGATCACCTATTTAGCCCCCTTTCATTTTTATTCATATTATTATTAACATTCCCATCCATTATCCCATCTATTTTAATTTATTACTAATTTCCATCAATTCTCTCTCCTAATCCTCATCTCATTATCTAATTAATCTTAATTATTCCTAATTTCCCTTCTCTAGGTTGTTTATCACCCATAACCCCCTAGTTCCTAATCCCTAAGCTTTTTCTAGATTTTATTTAATCCATTCTTATCTCCCACCTACCCATATCACTTCCCTAAGAAACCCTAACCCACTTAAATGCTTTAAATAACTTATCCCAATCCATAAAATCCCCATCTCTTGAGTAAATCATCCTTTCACTACCTGAATGGACAGTTCCCGTAGTTGGTAGTGACCCTCCTAGGTTTCCGTCGACCCTATAAGGCCACATTTACCTCTCCTCCAAAAGGGAGGCATAATCAGAATTCTCTTACATTTTTGTGATCCTATCTTCAAGCTTGAGCTTTCTTGCAACTGCTACAATCTTCTTGGAGTCCCTTGGAGCTTATTTACATCACTTGTGGAGACTTTGGGAGTTTATCTTGATCTTATATTGGTTTATGCTATCATTTCTTATCATTACCATTATTTTCCAGTCACTAACATTTTACAGGTCCAGCTGCCATCAAAGTTTCAGATCCATCTTCTTCTTTTAGTCATTTTGTTTACAGGTTATCTATCCAACCCATCCACCTTCAACATTGTTTAGCATTTCCCGTGTCGTCATCGACCCACCCTATGTTCTCATCCATTTTGTCTTCAAAATCCACACCAACCTTCCTCTTTGTCTCTACCACCATATTCAACACTCATATCTATCATTTTGATTCTTTTTCATTCTGTTATGTTCTATCAACATCCGGTCACCACTAACTAAGCCAAGTCACCGTCATATGCATTGTGTTAGCCATATAATCCATCCAAATCCTCATTTTCTTGCATACTATTTTTTTCCTATCTTAAACCTTCCTCTTTAAGTGTTTTTCAATTTTTTCATACCTCTTTGATCATCTCGATTTTCATTCGATCCCTCCAGATCTGTATTTCCACCTTGTTGTCTAGATCCATCTATTTAGGTCATCATCGACCCACCCTCTCGTAACACGGGTCACCGACCTAGCTAGATAAAATTTACTTTGTGTTGATTTAGATCAGATCTACACTTTTTATCCATTTATACAATTTCCATATTCTGTTTAGCTTCAATTTTTGCATTTTATTCAGTCTTTCATTATTGATTTTATCATCTTTTATTAAACATGGGGTTGACATCTACATAAGGAAGTTAACGCTTCTTGGAACCGACTTAGTTGGGAAACCCCCTCATCTACCATCTAATCCATTTTCCTCTTAGTTACCTTTGTTGTGTAGGTTCATCAAATTTTCAATGAGGAAATCTACTTTGTGCCCATCCTTTTATCACTATCTTCTTCCAAGGTACCTTAAACCCTTGCATCTTCAAAGTTGCTTTGGTTTTCTTTAATATCTATTTCACTAATATGAACAGGAAAGAGAAAACTTGGTCAACAATATCATACCTCATTGGAAATCTAGAGGAGCCCTATACAACCTCCAATTATCACATTTTTAAAACCAATCCATTTTGTACCTATACTAAGAAGTTTTCCTCAATCACTCTTAACCTAGGGTTTCAAACTCATAAAAACTTGTTTGACTTCTTAACATTCGTTCATAAAAGTTTGAGGGTAAAAATACCCCATTATTTTTGAAAAATTATATTAGATCAATGTAAAAACATCCCTAAAGCCACAAGGTCCCATGTAAAATTTTCGAGAGTAGGTGAGCATTAAAAGTTGCCTATCGAGTTGGAAATCATGCTTTCTTAGACCTGTTTTGCCTAAAACTTCATAACTTGAAAATTTATCTTCATAATGACCTAAAAAATTTCTCACACCTCTAGTACAATCATTTGCATCATCTCTAATAATCATCTTTCCTCAAATATCTCTACATCTTCTCAACCATCATGACTTGTATGACTAAGCCTTAGGGTTTTGCATGTTCTAAGCCAAATCAGAGTAGAAGTACCTCATTGAAACATCTCCAAAAGGACCTGAAAAATATTGATACATAATTTATCACTTATATACATGCTTCAATGAGATCACATGGCTCTATACCTCACTCTTCATGCTCCATTTGGTCTTCATGCACCTAGACTAGGTCAAGATGAGCACCTGCAACTGAGTCTTTGACCTATACCTAGACTCGGATGCTCATGTGAGTGTCTCAACACACTGATATCATGTTCTCCATACCTCTACCATGATCCTCAAGTATCCATGCATCTCAAACCATCATGCTCCATCACCTAGGCTAGCTAGGTCACCTTATTAGGCTTGTTAGACCAAAGCTAATCTCACCTTGTCCACTCTTGCAACCCCGGATCAACCTAAATGTACATGTCATTATCATGCTAGGCATCATATGAAAATTATTCATCATTATCTTTGTCATTAATGATATTTTACATCAATGAAAACACTTAAACTCACTCATGCCAAAAAAGGAATGAAATGTGTATTACATAGGTGACATTATTTATATTCTAAGGACTTCATTATTTCTTCCTCAACCTTCTATTTTGAAAGTAGTTTTCCCTTCTTCATATTTTCATAGCAGTCATATGTAAATGGAGGAAATATTCTTAGACCTTCCAATGAATTTACTTGAGAGATAGCCACAAATGTTAACCTCATTGTTTCCCTTTGTTCAATATCAATTGTAGCCTTGGAAAGAGTCAAACCTTGTGATTTATGTATTATCAATGCCCATGCCAACCATAAGGGTAATTGGTGTGTGTGTTCCCTTTGTATTGGTGTAATTAGGATGATGCGTGAAGTTCTATCTTAAAATTCTATTCCAAATTAATTATCAAATTCAACCATTACATATGTTGGTGGTTTTGGTGGACCACTACCAGGTGTGTATATTATGCTTTGAATATATCCTAGAGATCCATTTACAAGACCTACTTCTATCCAAATATTGGATGTTAACATAACCCTTGCATCATTAGAAATTAATAATTCAACATCAATTTCATCATTTAGACCTCCTATCAGTGTGTTGGTGGTACTTGTTGTAGTTGTAATGCTACGTGCAACAGGTCTTTTCAATGAATGCAATTTTATTTTGTTGTGGTTATTCACGTTACTCTTTGTGGAGACCAGGATGAATCATTTGTCAAATTATGTGTTGCTAGCGTTGTTTAATCTAGAATATTTTATACTCATCAATAACTTCCAATCATCCATTATCGGATTCACATCTCTAAGATTTGTGAGAAGTTGTCGAAAAACATATTTTTCTCTTCACTTTCTCCTTCTTGTCTAAATACCTTATCCAATGTAACAATTGTTTTGAATTCTTCCCATAACAACTTTGCATGTCTATTACTATCATATGGTGGTTTATCGCTAACAAGAGGAAATTGCCCCAAATATCCTACCAAAATCATAGAAACACCACAAAAACTGATGTATGTTTTTAGGGAATGCTTGACAAAGTCGGGAGTCTATGTTTTCTAGCAAACTTTGTCTGATGAAGCTCATTTCATCAATCAATATATATTTTATGTGGCAGATCTCTTGTTGGAATGTTGTAAGTCTTGTTCCTTCTAATTTTGCAAAATCTGTAATAGGGATTCGAAGTTGTGAATGGATCATTGAGGCACCAATATTAAATGTTGCAACTCCTGTTGGTGCAAGTAATAGAAGAGGAGAATGTTATGGAATGATGCATCTAAATTGCTTGACGAATGACACCAATCACATAGGATTTTCTAGTTCCTATTATTCCTTGAACTATCATGAGTAATGAAAAGTTATTTTGACATTGATTATAATGTGTCAGTATTATATCAAGTTCTTGTTTTTGTTTAGCACCCAAGGTTTCATAATTGAAATTTGGGGCTAATTCATCGTCTATAACCAACCCATTATATTTCATGTTGCTTATGAATTTTATTTCTTTACTTGTGTATTATTCACCTTGATATTCATTATTCCATGGTGCTTTTTTATCAATATCTCTTCTTCCCAACATATATATTTCAGTCACTTGTAAAATTTGACCACGTTGAAGCCTAGATATGATTTCCCATTCATGTTCTATTGTATTTTGTTGAATATGTTGATTAACTTCATCTTCAAAATCACTACTATTATCAACATCTTCTATAATAGTCCTCCTCTCAACATGCCATGGATTATAATTGAATGAATCCCAATTTTATTTAATCAAAACTAAGTCTGATATCTCTCTATATCATGAAATGGATTGTAAAGCAACAAATTTGACCAACAAAAATCAACCCATTTATGTGATTCATGCAAAGGGATGGAGGAAAACCTTGGGAATAATCTCACAATAGCTTCCAAACTCCTAACCTCCCATTTGTTATCTCGTTTTCTCCTTGGATTATATGTCCAAGATCTAACGACATCAATAAGTGATACACTTTCCATGGAAAATGGCCTATTCTTGTACCTGTCAATGAAATATTTTACATGTTCTTCATGGTCATCTTCATCAATTATAGTTACCGGTTTGAACACCTCATGCAAAACATTCAAATTGAAAAATAATCTACTACTCTCTAGTGTAGGAGTGGACCAACATGGACATGGACAATTCAAATAATTTTGAGATTGTTGATATGGAAATGAATGTGAACGATGGAGATTACAGTGTCGTTGTTAGAGGTTTTACTTGCACTTTCTACGAGGGAAAACACCTTTCCACATAATTATATATTAGATATATAGTTATACCATAGGTATATTATGTATTAATATATGATATGGTTAGATAGTATATAGATGTATGTTATTATATAATATCAAATATTAATTTCGTATAGTTATATACTAGATAACAATACCTTATATTTATATATAATATAATTATAATTATAAGTATAGTAGTAATTAACATATAGTTAGTTATTAATTAAAGTAATATATATATATATATATATATATATATATATATTATATATAGTATATATAAGTATGTAGTTATATAATGTATATAAACTAATAATAACTATAATATACTAATTGAGACACACACACACACATATTTATAACATATATGCTCCATATATATTAAATATACAATGTAAGATAATTATATTAGTAAAGTTATATATAATATAATATTAACCTAAATAATGTTATATATATCATATTAACCTAAATAATGGAAATGTGATCCTTGAAGTTTTTTCATGAAAAATTGAGGTGTTTAGGAACTAAAGACTAACAACAACAAAAAGGAATCGAGGAAGATAGAAGCTTTTATCTAAGATGAAATTTGCTTTATATGTAATAATAATTGCAGATATAGGATATGTCACACCATATCAAATGTAATGATTTTCATTTCCCTTTACCCGTTATAGAACATGTTCCCACAATTAATGAATAAATTAATAATGTTACAATTTTTCCTCCTTAATAGATAAAAACCTTTTGATATTTGTATTCTCGGATAAAACCTTCTCTCTTTTATGGTGAATGATCAATTGATTGGGATGGTGATTCCATTATTGTGATTTTAGTTGATGAAGCATGAGACTTCAATTGGCCTTCTCTATATAAATATTTGAGGATATTACATATTTAATATCATGAGTGTCTAATTGTCAAGGGAGGTGAATCAATCAATGGTTCAGGGGGAGGAGAACAAAGGACTATCAAGCAACCTCTATATGAACTATCTACCCCTCCCCATATAGATGTGAGCCCATATATATAATCCATCGAGCACTCCAAAGTTCTATCTCGAGGAGGCCCATCCCACTATACTAGTGTGACCAAATTGATCTGTTGAGTTCGAGAAACCTATTATTATAATTATAGGTTGGGGACTATACCATTAGCGTTTTGAAGCACCTAAGTTTATGGTAAAATCTTGGTCTTGGAGAATCTCTCTCCTAAGGCTTTTGTTTTAAGGTCACTCCAATATTATCAATATAATTTCTAGTTAGAATCATGCAATTTCAAACCCTTAATAACAAGTTGATGCCCATCATGTTAAAACAATTTGATACTCTTTACTAGAGAGGTTGGTGGCATAAGAAAAATAAAACTTTAACATCTAAAATCTTAACACCACCCAGCTTTGTATAGCTAATCTATGGGGAACAATAAAAACTTATCTTTACAAATCTTTGTAGTGAGGTGTCCATTTTTCATTAACTTTATGGATCCTTTTCCTCTTGCCATATTGATTAGGGTCCTTAATATGTTGTGATCATTTTTTTGTCTTTTATACTTTGTCATCCAAATTTCTAAAGGAATCAAGGACTTAATATAATATCATCTACTAAGAATTTTTACACGATATGTGTGTCTTTAATACAATGAAGGCTCCTTGGTGCTAACAAAAGGTAGAGAAATTAATGGCTATTACGCATGTGACCCTACAAACCATTGATTACATATGTGTCTACATCAACCATGTGTCATGCGAGCTTTGAGACCGGGAAGGTGTGTCTATGGGTCAAAGTCATCATTCAATGTTTATCAAAAATACATTAGAATGTTTTAGGAAAATGTAATCCATAGGTGTAAATTCATAGGCTATAACCTTTTCCAAAGCATCTTCTTAGTCTCTATCAAAACAGAGATTTACAATAGATCATTTTTGTCCTCCTCAAGAACCGACATTTGTTTTTGTTGTGAAACACATGACATCATCTAAATATGGTGGAAGTGGAGTGTTTTTTAATTGCTACTTCTTCACAAGAAATCAGTTTTTTCAATGTAGAGTAAGCACATTAGATCTTAAGCTAAGAAAATAACGAATCTCTTTTACACCTCGACATTACATGAGTCGCTTTGATTTTTGTACTAGTAAATATACCTCATGTAAATCGGAGAGAAATTTTTACTCTACAACGTAAGAAATCATATGGACTCTCAATCTCAAACTTTTGATCCAGTAGATAAAATATACCTACCCCATATATGACCGGTTGTTAGAGTAGTTTAATTATTGATGATTGTTTCGCATCCCCTATTTTCCTAAATTTCCTCAAGCTTAAAACTAAAAGGGGGGCTACAAAGTCTAAAACAAGAAATCATCACGGTTGTGTTTTGAACCCGGAATATATTAGACTTTCCCAATTTTAATGTTGGCCCATTTAAGCACAAATCACACTCATGTGAATAATGCGAGCAAGGTGAGACTATAAAGTGCAACATAGATAGCAGATATTATTTGGGTAGAACAATCGGTTGACGTTGAATGGGTGTAGGACATGAGGTATTTAATTCCTACATTTTTCTTTCAAACTTTCCATTCATGTCTTTTTCTTATCTAATAAATTAATCCACCTTAATGTTAATGTTTTTTTTTTTTTCATAATGTTTTGTGTTTTCTTTCAATTAATCCATTCTATTGGGACGCATTAGAGTTATTTTTGCATTTTGGGTTAATAAAGGTGAAATAAATTTGTGTGATATTTTTATTGGTAGATTTCAGAAATTTTCTTAGCTCATTCTATATGTTCAAGGTAAGGGAGAATTTTTGGTCATAACTCCACTTCATGTTTAACATTGACGGTTGTTTACACTTTTCTATGTTTTGTTAACTATTTCATATATTCCTTTGTAAATTTCTTATTGATAATTGACAAATGGTATTAGGGATATTTAGACAAGGCATTTTCTAGTGCTTCTTGCTCTATCAAATTACTGAAACAAATCTCTTTACGATTCAACCTTATTTCTCTACAAAACACTACCCATCGCAAGTCATTATGTTGAAATTCATAGGGGTCCTTTTGCGGTCATGCAAGTTCTATTCAACTAAATCCTTGGTGGGAGCCATTAAAATTATTTCAATAAATGTAATGAACAAATATCCATTCGGGCATGATATGAAGTTTATTTTTTGTTAGATGTTGTAGTTATAGGTAGCATATTTGATATATATGTCAAATGCGAGAAGCATACACAAGGCATGCGAATGTTTTGAAAAAACACCTTAAAGACATCATCTCATGGAATGTAGTGAAATATTCACAAAATGGGGTTGTTCAAAAGGCCTTAGGAACATTTATATGCCAAAATGAGAGCTTTAGTACATGGATGCCATGTGTTTGACAAAATGATGGAATGTGATAAATTTTCATGGCATATCATAATTGTAACTTGTATAAGACATGGTCATCCTCAAGAGCTATTGAGATTATTTCACCAACTACATAAAATATATATTCAACGAAATCAACTCACCTTTGTTGTCATAATTGTGGGATGTGGAAAAATAAGATCTTTCTAGGAGGGTATGAACATCCATCAAGGCATAATAAGGATTGCTTTCTGTCAAATGTTGTAGTACTACATTTTCCCCACATCCCTTTTGTAAAAACTTAAAATAATTTAAGATAACATACATTTCATCACAGATTACAACTCCAACAAAATTAACCATTGATGTCGAGAATGCATATTGTACGCCTCCCACTTCTACAAGACTACATCAACATGGATTTTTGTAGTGGGTGGTGAAGGCATTATTACGAGTGTATCCTCCACCCCTGACACCAATGTGGTTGATGGAAAGTTCTCGCGTCTCCACGTTTCACTTTTTGGTTCTATATCATGTGAATTATTTGATTAAATCCTTGATGGGAGCCCTTGAAGTTGGTTTGCTAAATGTAATAAATAGACATCCATTAAGGGATAATATAAAATGTTTTTTTGTCGGTGTAGTTCACACGTTCTTTGTTTGATATGTATGTCAAATGTGGAAGCATACACAGGGCATGTGAATTGTTTGTCAAAACACCTCAGAGAGATTTCATCTCATGGAATGTCAAGATATTCACAAAATGGGGTTGTTGAAAAGGCCTTGGGAACATTTAAATGCCAAAATGAGAGCTTTAGTAGATAGATACCAAGTATTTGACCAAATGATGGAAATTGATATATTTTCATGGCATATCGTAATTACAAAAATTACGAAAGACATGCTCATCCTCAAGATCGGTTGAGACTATTTCTCTAAATGTAAAAAAATGGATATTCAACCTGATCAACTCACCATTAGACATCGATCGAGGCATAATAAGAAGTGTTTTTTTCCATATGTAGTTACAGAAGTGCCCTATTTGATATGTATGTCCAATGTGGAAGCATACAAATAGTATGTAAATTGTTTGACAAAATTTCCTAGAGAGATTTCATCTCATGGAATGCAATGATTTCGAGATATTCAAAAAATGGGGATGTTAAAAAGCCCTTGGGAACTTTTAAATGCCAAAATAGGAGCTTTAATAAATGGAATTATCATGGCATATCATAATTGTAGCTTACAAAAGACATGATCATCCTCAAGAGCCATTGAGATTGTCTCACCAAATGCAAAAATGGATATTCAACCGAGATCAAATCACCTTTGTCGGCATACTTGCAAAGCATGGCAAAATAAGATCTTTGTAGCGGGTATGGGCATACATCAAGGCATAATATGGAGTGTTTCCTCGGATGTTGTAATTATATTACATGGTTTCCACCTCCCCATCACAATAACTTAAAAACAATTTAAGATAGCATACACATCACTACAAATTATTACAGGATAACATACACATCAACTATTTGGGCGTAAAAACAAAAATGGTAAAACAAAACAATTTAAGATAGCATACATCTCACTACAAATTATTGCTCCAAAAACTTAACGTTATCCCACGTGTTCGGATGTATGCTAAAATGGAAGCTTTCGTAGATGGAAGCCACATACTTGACCAAATGACGAACGTGATATCTTCTCATGGCATATCATAATTAGAACTTAGAAAAGACACGATCATCCTCAAGATCCATTGAGATCGATTCACCAAATAGAAAGAATGGATACAACGTTCAAAATTGCACCTGTCCATGACCCTTTTGAGGGCTTCCAACCCGTCAGAGAAGGGCAGGTCAAAATTTGCCTCTAAAAAAAATTCAAAACCTATAAATCATTTGACAAATTGTAAGTGTAATATTTTATTCAAATTGTCAAAAGAAGGACGGTGTGGAAAAATGGTCGTCAACCACGTCATTTTAATTTGTAAATCCGATAAAATATTTAGTTGCAGAAACACAAAATTTGGATGTTGGGCACTTTGGGAATATGGGATTAAATATACTACAAACATAAGTACATCATTTTTCCAAATTTCCATCCCATATATCAAATCATGTGACAAGTGCTGATGCAGATATTTAAAACACGAGTAAAGTCCACTAGATTTTATCATTGTAAACAACTATTTGCATAGCTTAGTGGCTTCTAGGTTCTAACCATAGTGATATTTGGCCATATTTCTCTTGGATTAATCAAAAGGATTAATAATTCAATTTCACTAAACAAAAATTTCTAAAAATGTGATTTTTTTGGTGAAAAAATGGAGATATTTATAGCTTAGTAGTCACTAGCTAAATTGGTAATACATCAACATGACCATGGTAAATTTTAGAGCTTAGCGGTCGCTAGGTAACTTTGGCTAGACCATGGTGAATTTTAAGATACAAGCAAATTCCATTAGATTTTGTCATTGTAAACAACTCTTTGCATAGCTTAGCGGCCGCTACCCTACAACCATAGTGATATTTAGTAATGTTATATATATGAAGGTGAATTTTACAAATTTTAATTTCTCACTAATGGCAATTTGAATTAAAAATTTGGTTATTGGCGTAAACGTTGGGTGAACTGACCCCTAAAAGTAACTTGAACCTTTAAAATTTAGGCGAATTAGTCATATCCATATACCTAAAATTTCACAAAATTTTAAAAACCAGAATATTCGTGAATTAATGAAGATTCGCCACTAAAATTTTCCCTAAGTGAAACCCACAACCTATGAGATGGAAATAGTGGACAATATCAATTAACCATGAAGGCTCGAAGTATAAATTATGTAAGCCAATGATCATATCAATGTCGAGTCAGAGGATCACTACATTGGAACCTATTGGCTTGAGCTTAATATGAATCAAAGGGATGTTCTTCTCGTTTAACATGCACATTAAGCAAAGTGAGTTTGAAAAGATAGTGGAAGGTGCATAATAATGGCATTCATAGAGGTGGCATATAGAAAATCAAATCTGAGTTTGAGTTAATAGTTATGGATAGTTTGCTTTTGTTTTTGTTGTCTAAATGCTCGAGCATCTAGAGGTGCATTAACACACCCTAATACATTTAGACCCGTATAATTGATCTTACTCATTACTTGTGTGGTTAATGTTGTAAGAAACAAACTATTAAGCAACTTTTCAAAGTAAATGAGTTAATTAATAGATGACTTGTTTTAGGTTGAGTTTTAAAATAACGTTATAATAAAATAGACCCTATGTAGGGGGTATAGATATTGTTCTTAGATGTGATTGATGTAAAATATTATATTCAACACCTAATTAATGTTCTTAGTTTTTATAAAACATTCATTTAAAAAAAATGAATCTCTCGATTAAAAAATGTTCTTAGTTTTAATAAACATTCATTTAAAAAAATATCTCAATTAAAAAATGTTCTTTATTTTTGTGACGTGGTTACTTAATCTACTCTTGTCATGCGAAGTGCGAAATATTTATACTACTTTTCATCATCGAAGGGTTGGTCCAATATTTACCCTTCACAGTGAAATTCAGACCAGCCCTTCAAATTTGATCACTTAATGGATATTCAATCATATAAACTCTCCTTTGTCAACGTATTTGTGCGAGTGGCAAAATAAGAACCTTCTATATCTTTCACTTTGCAATACTAAAGGTTATATTTTAGCTTTCACATCCTCGTGTGCGCAAGAAATAGTTACTTCTATTGCGCCACACCCCTTCGGTGACATTGCTAGTCTATAATACTAATAATATAATCCGAAATAGCATACTAATAAAATGTTTTATGCGCGTAAGGGAAACAGGGAAGAAGCTGCCCGACATCTCCCGTCCCGTGGGTAAGTAGCTTCCACACCAAATTATAATAATCTTTTCTTAGGTCGGTTTGCTTTGTCATTTGAATTTCTCATCTCAAGCAAAACCAGATCGGCATTTACGAAGGGCTCCTTACTCTTCCCGCATCGGAAAACCCAGATCGCCGAAACCCTCACAACGCTCTGTTATCAAATAGACTAAAATCCTGCACGTCGCGGGTTCGAGTCCAGAAAATGATGGACAAGGAGCCAGAGGAGATACAGTTCCTGGGGGCGTGGGGTATTTTGAGAGAGGCTTTCAATGTCCTCCGCTCAAGCCTTAAAAACAATTTGTGGCCATCACGTTGACACTTATTCTCCCACTCTCCTTCGTGATCTTAGGCCACACCCTTATTTCCGACCCGCTTATGAGGAAAAAATCCAGACAAATGAGGACAAATTCGAGAAACAAGTGGACGGACCTGACGCGGATCGAACCATGAACGCTATATCTTCGGAATGGACAAAACTGCTGCTTTTCCAGGCAGGTTATTTTGTGTTTCTGTTCGCCTTTTCCTTGCTTTCCACGGCGGCTGTGGTATACACAGTGGCCTGCATATACACAGGAAAACAAACGAGCTATACAAAAGTGATGAGCGTGGTTCCGAAGGTCTGGAAGCGCCTCATGTTGACTTTCATGTGGTATTTTTTAATCATGGTAGTTTACAACGCTGCGGTCGTGATCGCCCTGGTTATTATTATACTGGCTGTGGGGACTACTGGCAATAATTTGGTTTTTGGGTCTGTATTGCTGTTGTGGCGGCGGTGTTTTTGGTGGTTCATGTATATATCACTGCTCTGTGGCATCTGGGCAGCGTCATCTCTGTGTTGGAGGACGTTTATGGGGCGGCTGCCATTCAAAAGAGCAGGGATCTGATGAAGGGGAAGAGGCTCATTGCCTTTCTCATGGTGTTTGTTTATTTTGGGCTCTGCACAGCTATTAATGAGCTCTTTGCTAACAGGGTTGTTCGTTTTCATGGCGGATTCCTGTGGAGGGGGATTTGGGGAGTTTCTCTTGTGGGGTTGTTGGTGTGTGTAAATTTGATGGGTTTGCTGGTGCAGAGCGTGTTTTATTACGTCTGCAAATCCTATCATCATCACACCATTGACAAGTCGGCGCTGTCTGAACATCTGGAGGAGTATCTTGGGGAGTATGTGCCACTCAAGAGCAGTATTCAGATGGAGAATTTGGATATTTAATTTGAATCAAGAATTCAATTTGGTTGCAGCGTGGTTACAACAAAATTGAATTGTAGATATACAAATAATCAATCTTTGTAAGGTCTCTATTTTGCCAAATTGTGTTGAGACTGAATCAAACTTGATTTTTTTGGTCTCTCAAAATTTGTACCATTGTTAACGGTGTTACTGTTATCTTCTATTACCATCTTTATCAATTGGATTACAACTCTTTGCATTCCCAAAAAAATAGTAATTTTGTCTCTCAAAATTAAATTTGTACCAGGTTAACCCTGTTACATTTAATCATCATTTCTATCAATTGGATTACAGCTCTTTGTAGTATATAAAATTCTCAAAAATTGTATTTTATGGATTTTTTTATCATGTAGAATATTTTATTACGAAAATTTAGAAATGGAATTATGAACAATATTAAAATTTTCTTTGAAAAATTGCTTTCTTATTAATCATGTAATATATTAGCAATTGTATATGAATTGCAAATTACGCGGAGAGGATAACAATGTTAAGTTTGTTGGAGTTGTAATTTTTAGTGAAATGTATGCTATTTTAAATTGTTTTAAGTTTTTTGTGATGGGTAGGAGAGACCAATGTAGTACAACTACAACATTTGACAAAAACTACCTCCCATTTTACCTTGAGGGATGTCCATACCCTGCTCCAAAACTCTTATCTTGCCACCGCCTAGAGATAAAGTAGAGTAGACTAAGACATCAAGTCATAAAATATTTTATGACTAAAATCACAAAAAACATCTAAACTACTGTCAAATATATGATGCAATAAAAAGAGAACTACTCGTAGAAGCAACACCACGTTAAAAGTATCCAATGTCAATAAAGGAGAAAATAACACCGACCCTACCGTGTGGGCTCGATCAATCGTACAAGGAAAAGTTGTAAAAAAATTATAACGAGCATCATGGACACGGGAGTGATTGCTTTTATTGTTGAGATGGGACCTTTTATGCATGTCGCCTCCCACAATTTTCACTTCAATGTTATCTCCCTCAACTATGACTATAGAAACATCAAAAGTACCTCCACCAAGGTCAAAAACCGGATATTTCTTCGGTCTTCATTGCTTCCACAAAAGTTATAAGTAATTGCGGTAGTTGTGGGCTCATTGATGATGTGCATGACATTAAGCCCTGCAATCTTACTCGCATCTTTGGTTGCCCTTTTCTGTGAATCATTAAAATAGGTAGGCATGGTAATCACAGCATTCTTTACATCATAGTTTAAATATTGTTCAACTATCATTCTCATTTTCATCAACACCATGGACGAGATTTCCTTCTCTACAAATTTCCTTTCTCACCTATTTAGACAATTTCAACCATAGGCTTGTCATTAATACCAGAGATGATAGTGAAAGGCTAGAGTTTTGAGTTACCCTGCACGCAAGGATTGTTGAATGACCTCCCAATAAGTCACCTGGAGTCAAACACTATGTTGGCAGGATTAGTAGAAACCTCGAACCTAGTGTCGTCTCTAACAATTATCTCATCGGATTTGAAAGAAACCATAAAGGGAGTGGTTATGTTACCTTGATCATTAACAATAATCTCAACCTTGTTGTGCTGCCACACTCCCACGCAGCTGTAAGTTGTTCCAAGGTCGATCCCACCAGACCTTCTCTTTACCCTTTTCGTTCATCTTAAAATCAATGTGTCTGTTAACAATAAAACCCTCCCCGAAAACTTGTCAAGCGATAACCATTAAGTAAAAGCAAGCTCAAGATGATGGACAATTACCATGACAAAGTGGTGAACATAGATTTGTCTAGACTCAAGAGGATTTGACTTTTTAAAAAGAACATGGCATTTCCGTAGGAGACCGCAACATATTCGGTAAAGAGAGTCGTTGGAATTTGACACATTCCAACAAGGGCATCTTCAAAGGTGGACGCCTCGCGAATAACATTTGAAAGGAATTAAATTTTTAAAACTTTATAACTATAGTTCTATTTCAAGATGCACGCTATATATTTAAATAAAGTGTTCGATGGCACTATAAAATGGTATAGATGCATTCCACATGCATTGGAGTGCATATAGGCCATTTGATCGAGTATACGGGTGAACATTTTCAAATGACTTTTTTGATATTAATTTTGTATTGGTATATTTCACAACATAATGTTAGACCATCTATACAAGCTACATATGTAAGTTGTACATCTATAGAGTCGCATCCATATCCGTAAAACCGCTAAGTGATGAGGTTATGCAATATCATGTGTCATCTGTAGTTACTTTAAGAACCAAGGGCACTACACATGGATATGTAAGACTTCCACGTTTCATTGTCCCTATTCACATAAGTAAATTATTATTAAAATTTTATGTATAACGAATAATAAATATATCCAAATATGTATAAAAATGAATGCTTTGTGTGTCAAACCCCTTTGCATCCTTCACATATAGGTAGTACATATGTAGAATCACTGCATACATCTTTGCACCCTTCACATATAGGTGCGATGTTATAGGACTCTACCTAACATCATATGTCATTTGTGATTACTTCAACATCTTAAGACACTATGTAACTATATGTAGGATTTCTTTGCTTCACCATAATAATTCACACTATGATTTAATTATATATATTTTGATGTAGAAATAATAATAAATTAATCTTAATATGTTTACAAGTAATAGATTCATAGTTGAATTCTTTCATTTGTTGTTTGTATAATTGATGAAAGATGTTATGGTACTCCAGCTTAATTTGCATCATGTTGTTAATGCAACTATGAGCATTGTAGCTCCATACACATAGGTATGTTTTCTATTGATGTTGATATTGTTGTGGATTAATGTCTTGCTTGGCTATCTTAGAATTGCTCTTATTTTTTTTTTATCTTGGAATGTCTTTTACTTGTCTAAATCCAATAGACCATGATCCGTATACCTCTATGTTGGATTAAGTTAAGTAGATGACAACATATAAACCCAATAAACCATGATCCTTATGCCAATTGGGTGACCTTCCCCTTTCATCATAGATGTGGCCTTATAATCCAAAAGAAAAGCCCAATGGTTATTGTTATCGTGGTCATGAGCGCAGTAGTAATGTCGCTTTAGGTGGCATTGTTTTTGGTTGTTCATGTTTGTATTATCGCTCTATGGCATTTAGGAAGCATGATCTTTGTGTTAGGGATGTGTATGGGGCGAATATTAAAGAGGTTCATTGTCTTTCTCATGGTATTTAGTGTATTTTGGTCTTATGTAAACCATTAATGCACGTTTGGCAACAATTTAGTTAATTTTCTTGGTGAACTTTTGTGGATGGGGATTTGGGAGATTTTTATGAGGGCTTATTGTTGTGTTAATTTGATGGATATGCTGGTATAGGGTGTGTTTTATTATATCCGCAAGTCTTAACATCATCAAGGTTGTCTAATCATCTAGAGGAGTAGCTTGGGGAACATGTCCCCTTGAGTAGTATTTAGATATGGAGTTTAGATGTTTAAATTGAATCAATAATTCAATTTTGTTGTAATGTTGCTTGCACTTTGAATTTTATTGTAATGTTACACTTTTGTACCCTTGCATTATTATCATGTGCCAATTTCCTTTGATTATGCATATAGACACCAAAATTGGGTCACACTCCCTCGGTCCTTTGTCGAATAGCCAACTCAAACATGTTCACCTAACCATGACCCTTTTACCCAAAATTAATAAAAGTTTAATTATTTATAATAAAAATAATATCCATGCTCCCAATATTCATTATTTAATTACTTGAATTAAAACTAATTTCCACCTCACCTGCACACCTCACCCCACCACCTCACCTAAACACCTCATCACAAACCTATCCTTAACATGTTTCCCTTTTACTAGGACTCAATATTCACTCACCATAACTAACTAAGAATTAGTCATATCTACCTTAATGAACTAAGACATAGTGCAACCCTAAAATCATATTCCTATTCTCTCTCTAACGAAATTCCCACTCATTAAAACGTAACATTCCGTTTTTATCCGCGAGATAGACTAAGATGGCCCAAAAGATTGCCCAGATTTGATATTTTTACTAAACCTAGGATTTCCTACCTTAACCGATTTGTCACCCTAAACTGTCATTGGTTACCTTATATTCATTTTGGTAACCTTGTTTGAGAGGTTGGCCACATTCTTGAGTTTTGGAACGAAGGAGATCTGCATGCAAGCAAGAACCAAAGCCCTTTCGCATGTCCAGACAGCCATAGCCAACACCAAGACTAGTCAAAAGACCTTTACATCCATGGTAGCATTCTGGGAAGCACTGTTGTAGCACTGAGCACCATTCCACATATCAACCATCACCAACATCTTCAACCACCTCTCCACCACTACAGGCATTCAAAACCCATCTGAACTCCAAGTAAGTTGGTTTCTCCTCTGTCACTTGCAGTTGTATTCTCTATTTGCCTTCATCCAATTATTGTCCTTAGATCTATCCCTCAACTTTCTCTCTATTAACCACCCCCTCACACCCCACTTAAAATTCACAAAACCTATCCCAAAACCGCCTCCCTCATGTAGACCTTACAAACACCCTCTAAACTCTTTGTGTAGTCAAATAGCGGACCCAAAACCCATTTTGCATCATCTTCCGCTTCCTCAGCCATACCGACACCGGTTAACCCTAACCGTGGTCGGTCCATCTTATACCAACATCGGTCTCGCTTAATTGATATCGATCATTATGACTGTCAACCCAACCTAACAACTCAACCCTTAGCCTACCCCAAACCTCACTCAAAACCTTACCACACCTATTTTGGACCTGTCACCTCACCATCCCCCACAAAGACCTTTCCAACTCTATGTTCCAAGACAGAGGAGAGCCCAAACACCCTCTACCCGGCTCCTTGCCACTTTCCATAGTAACCGGTATTGGTCATACTTAAACCAACATCGGTCACTTCCGATCAAGGCGTCGGTCTCTGTGTCTGATAATATTGTTCTAGACCAACAACCTAATTACCTCACCCAAATAACCCAAAATCTCACCCAACCTTACCAAGACTTTGTCTGTGACCTGCAGACCACCTGCGCTACCCGCAACCCAACCCAAAACCTTTACCTGCATAGCATTTTAGTATTTAATCGGATCGATGCTGATAGTAATCTGAGGCACCCAAATCAGAACGCTAGCACTAGATTCTTTTATTTACATGTTTAAGTTATTTTATATTGATTTATAAACAGTGGATTGACGACCTTCTAGGAAGTATCACACTTCCCGGATCTAGCATACACTAGGCAGTCCATTGTCATATACTATTTAACTCTCTTTTGTGGTCTTGTTTTTATTTAAGGTAGTTCTTCCAAGCCAAAAAGAAGCTCTCACAATCAGCATCGGATCAAGAAGTCAAAACGTGCAACAACCTCCAACCGACCATCACAATAGGTATTCCTCCTTGGCCCATACCCTTATCTATTTCGTCTAAATCCTTAAAGAAAATGGTGAAACATTTTGGCATGCTTGGTGGGACCCATCGGGGTTCCTTGCATTTTATTCATTCCTAGGTGAAAGTTGTGTGTTTGTTTCCCTCCGAAAGGCTCACACATTAATTTTCTTCTCTGGAATCTTCTCCTCTTTCTATTGTCTAAAATCAATTGTGTTTTTTGTTTATTAAAAGAATACTTATTTTCTTTCATTAGTATTGCATTAGTGAAAGAGCATCCTCTTCCTATTCATTACTTGCTACATCGAATATCACACTTTGATTTGGGATTAAAACAATTGCATAACATTATGATTTGTTGCATTATAGCTCACATTAAAAATGAGGGAAACCTATAGGCTGGAAGTCATGCCCAGCTAATGGTGAACACAATTGAAATGTAGAAAGTAATTTCTTCTCTCTCTCTCTCTCTCTTTGCCCAAACTACACAAATTTGAAATTTATACATCTTCTTAAACAACATCCCACCTGAAAGAAGTTTTCACCTATCACACGATCATAGGATTGACAATGGGCACCCAACTAGTTATCTCTCGTCCAAAGACCCCATCGAGGATGGCCCGCCCCACCATAACATAACCTAAAACCTCAACTTTAGAATTTCCTTCTTCGTGGGAATCCTTTCCAACCAAAAACTCTACTCTAAATTCACAAGTCAGTATTTTTTAAATAGCATAAGATAAACACACTAAATTCACTTGTTGGATTACGTATTTTTCTTAGCTTTGTGCTTGACTTGCATTTTGAGGTGTGAGGATACGATTATTCATTTTTTTTTTTTCCTTTCACACTCCACCATCACAATTGGAGTATTCTGAATTTCTCATAGTGTGTCAGGACCTCATCTTATCATCCCCAAAATTTTGGGTTGATTATTCATCTCATCTAAATTCACAAAAATCTATTTTTCTTCATTCTTCAGATTTCATAGTAACCAACATCAGCCAATGACCATCGTCGGTTTACATATGACCGTCATTGGTTTACCTAACCGGTGTCGGTTCCTTGTTCTTTTGGTTAGTTTACCCAAAAGACACTTATCTCATATTCTCTTCTATTTAGAGTTTTTGTGTATCATTGTATTCTCTGTACTCTAGTAATAGTCATCAAATACAACTTTCTGTCGAGTCATCAATTTCGCCTCATTTGTCTTTGAAATTTATTGTTTTCTCACAATAACTAGTATCGGTTCCTGTAACCATCATCGTTACCCCTTAACCATCATCGGTTAGTTTGACCGGCATCGGTCACTCTATTTTGATTTTAATCAAAATCTTTACCAAATTTCTCTCTCAGAATCTGCTTTGTCCCATCTCTGTTGTCCCTTATGTCATTTATAGAGTACAGTTCACTGATATACATGATTCGCATGGTGTTGACTTCATGCAGACAAACTAATGCCCTTTTATTTCATGACAGACCATCGCCACTCCCACCTAGTCCATCACCACCATCCATCCTATCACCTATGGATCTAACTCAACTTATCCCCATCGCTATCGACGATGAGGACTTTGCAAGACTCCTTGACCAAAATCCCACCGCCCTCCAGTACTACCTTACTCATTCTTCCACCCAGATTCCTTAGGATAGTTAATATACGACATGCCCGTATCTATCCCTCCTACTCTAGCCCCACTTCTGCATTAGCTAGCACCAGCTTGGCGCTACCGTCGTCCACTTTACCACCTGTGGTGTCTTAGCTAGATCCCACAACCACTATAACTATAGCGTCTACGTCATCTATTGCACCCACAACATCAATTGTCCCTCTAATAGCCACTTTAAGTATAGCCCCATCTGCACCCACTACCTCACATATACCTATTACATCACAACCACCTCCGATGTTAACAACTTACACCCCTTTCCAGAACCTCATCCTTTCTATCCCACAGTCCTTACCCCCAATCACCACTAGAGTTGTTACAAATACCCCACCCACTTACACATACTACCAACAACCCTTGACCTCATCTATCGCTTATTCTGGCTATGTGCCACCTACATCTATTCCTCCTGCATAGTTCTCATACTCGCCGCTACCACCATACACTAGCATACCACCTACTTCATACATTTCGCACCAACCCCTTCTTCGTAGGGGCACCCATTCATCACAACCTACTAACGACCTCATTAGAATGATGATGGAAAATATGCAAACCTTAGAAGCATCTGTGTTTCTGGATCCCGTAATTCTTTAACCTATGATGAAATTTGTAATGAGCCTATCCATCCATCTATTCCCATTTTCCCTACCTTGTGCATTGGGAAATGCCTAAATTCAATCGCTTCAACAGTAAAGAAGACCCACAACAACACTTACGGTCATTCAAACATGGGTGCTACCTAATCGCCCATGATGACACTTTTCTCCTACGAACTTTCCCAATGTCCTTGATAGGACCAGCATTGGATTGGTATAGTGGACTACCTCGACATTCCATTTATTCCTTTAATCAAGTAGCCCAAGCTTTCTTAGACCATTTTTCAATCAATGTTACTAAGAAAGTTACCATGACTGATCTCTATTCAACCCGATAGTATGAAGACGAGTCTATCACATATTTCATTTCTCGCTAGTAGATTCTTATCAACCAATTGACGTTCTAGTTACCTTTGATGTAGCGGTCACCATAGCACGAAAACTAGAAATTCATGCCATTGAAGAAAAGAAGATCCAATTACGAAACAAGAACACCCATTCAAATCAAACGATTATTCTTCATATTCAAAACCTCAAAATAACTATTTAAATCCCAAAGGATTTGCCAACACGGTAGTCCTCAAGATAGGTCCACCTCATCCTTCTAATCAGGCCCAACCTTCTTCCAATCTTTCTCCCCGTGGCCTTTCACTTCGGCAGGGAACAACAAAAGTACACTTTGATTGGAGAGCCCTATTCTTCAGTCTTGGAAAAGCTTCTTAAAGCTAGAGCCATTACACTTCCTCCCATAAAACCTCATATAGGTTTCGATCCTGCCCGTCCTATGCCTGCATGGTATAAAGAACATGACTACTGTAATTACAATCGCATTAAAGGCCATAGCGATGGTAACTACATAACTTTTAAGAACATTGTCCAAGAGATGATAGATAATGGAGACCTTGTCATGGACAACCCGAATGCGCCAACAAATCAAAATTTTCACATCTTTAAAAAACCATTCCCTAATCATAAACCATCATCTAATAAAAATAGTGAACCTTCATCCAATGACAATAATGTCCGTGAAGTCCACGTGGTTTTTGATATCATACTAGTCATTCCTCAAAACCTACCTACTTCATCTGTTGAGAAAATTATGACACGAGCACCTCTACTTGCAAAGGAGCATACCTATTCTACGCCACCCATAGAGGATTCCCCCTCATCCCCGCTGGTCTAATGGAGGAACCCACACCTTATACCGATGCCATTTCATCATCTACCTCACAACCTACCAAACGGTCAACACTTTTAATCCTCTCATCCATAAAAGAATCATCATCGAATTCTCCTCCACCAAGGGAGAAGTCTACCTCACCCCACCTGTTATCTCTCCTACCCATGGGAGATTCTTCAAACATGCCACTACCTATTGGGGATAATTCTCCCCAAAGATCCTAGACCCCATTGATGTGATCTCAGCTCTATTACCTACAGAGTTCGAAGCTATCCAATTCCCTATCTCATAGACATATTTCATAGGGATTGCCATCCCACCCATTCCATCCTCTTCTTCTCGTAGTCCCATTTTCATGATCGGCTGACCGCCTAGATTACGTTGATCATATCATGCTATGGGGACGTCTTCGGCTCCCCTTTTCGACTCAAATGCAAATTTTTCCTGAAGATACTTCCACAATCTACCGAAAGATATTTTCAACAACCAAATCAACATTGACTGTGCCTATTGAAACAACTTACCCTTCATCATCTCTACCTACATCTAAACCTGTACCCACAACTAAAACCATTCCCAAACCTTAAAACCTACCCATACCTATCTCCTCACCCATATCTAGACCCATTACTACCTTGGGTGTCATGCTAACATCAAGCCTTACTCACCCACCTATCAAATTGGACTTGGAAACACCATCTCAAACCCGCACCAACATTATCCCTCCGCCTAAAAGGAAAACCCAACCCTCTAGGCTACATAAACTATTCTTTCCTACCATATCTTTGTCACTTTCCCCCTTCCATCCATCCTAGGGCCTCATCCATTAACCTTGACCGGTCTCATACCCGAGGCCCAAAAAGCTAAACAACCTCTTTTCTACATCACGAGCCTTTGTTACCCTCATTCACCCAAAACCTAAACTTCCTCCCCCTCACCTATACACTTCTTTCCACCTATACCTCCGCCAGTTTCTATAACCCCAACCTTTCCTATACGACTTCAACCAACGTTGTTTACCCAACCTCTACCAACCACCTCCATTGCAACTCGGTTTCCCCATGGGTAACCCGTCCTCTTCCACTATTTTCTTTCCCTTCTACATCCCGTACTCCCGTGTCACCTTTACCCAAGAAGGTGAAACCCAAAGATAAGAATCCACTACCCTCCAATAAGGTAGTCAAACTAACAAAACCTTCCATCGCCACTCTTCTACCCCACCTTTACCCAAGCAGATGCCATCAAAACATAAGACCATACCACTCATCAAATCAGTAGACTAACCCATTCCCCATCCTATAAATCCTCTTCCCTCACAATCATCCACACCTGTACCCAAACCCACACTCACTTCCCATTGTGATCCATTAGCGGGGTCCTACGCCAAAATTTTAACCAATCTCTTAGAGACTTTTGTCATCACATTACCGCCGCTTCGACCTTACAATCCTCTCAAACCTAAACCAAAAGGGTTTGATGAAACCAATATTTGTGCCTATCATCATGTTCTAGGACATGATGTATACAATTGTAAGGCTCTAAAAACCATACTTCTTCAAAATTGTCCTCCTGAATAAAATTTCGAAGATGATGACCTTCTTGATGAGGACCATGTTCCACCTTCACCTATCACCACACATCATCATCCTTTACCTATTCAAAATCAATATCTCCACCCCCAAAAATATTTTTCCCACCTCTAAAATTTGAGATCAACATGATCTCGTATTAGGGAGTTGGCCAAATCACTACCCAAATGTCATTGCACCTACTCATTTCACAAAGCTCTTATCCACCACTAGGATTTTTCCCCTCATGCCGTTATACCTTTCATGACACACCCTCTCCATCCCCCTCCCCTCAGATTAACATGATTCATGTTGTTACCCGTGCTTAGAAAGAAAAAGGCAAAGAAAAGGCAACTAGCCCATCAACCAACCCTGTACCCAATAAACCATCTCGCACCCAAACCCAAAATCACCATTAGCGGGATTACATACCCTGTCTTTGATGGGGTCACCCATCGCGCAATGATAAAACAATTACATCAGTCTCCTCTAAAGATGTCTTTGTATGATCTCATCCAAACTTCCAAATCTCACAAACAAGCCCTTATTGAGGTTTTATAATCCATTGAAGTTATACCCAATGGCTTCACACTAGTGGCCTCGATTATCACCCCTCACCACATAGCCTCACTAACCAAATCAGCTCCTTATTCCACCCCCATGACCACTCCCCAAGTCTCCACCCTCAGCTTCTCTAATGAGGAGATTATACCTCTCTAGTCAGATGACCCTAATCCTACCCTATTCATTTCCGTCTATATCAATAACATACACGTATGACGTATCATGATTGATGGTGGTGCTAGAATTAACATCATCTCCTCCCACACATACAATCAAATGTGTATCCCTTCTAACTATATGCATAATAACCCAATTATGTTGTGCTCCTTCAATGATGCCATCACCTCCACCCTTGGCACTATTATCCTTCATGTTCGCGTAGGCCCTCACACTAGTCCTGGAACTATTCTACATCTTAGAGGGGGAGTTCCAGTATAACCTATTACTTGGAAGACCCTAGATTCATGTCATGGGTTGTGTCCCTTCAACTTTACACCATTGTGTAAAATTTGAGCATGAAGGACATAACTACACCATCCCCACCGACCCACCATTCAAAACTTGTAACATGTTATACCGACCCAATGATGTACTTGTACTAGTCAAGGCATCTACCACTACCCCCACTTCTCCTTCACCCAGACCCCACCCACTAATGCTATCGCCACCTCTCCCACATCTAAGCCTGCTATTCCTACTGCCACAAGAGCCTCTACAACTGACTCATCTACTTCCCAATAATCTAGCGAGTCATCTATCCCTCGCTACCCACATATCGACTATTGATCCCTTAGAGGGTGTTTTTCAATGCCTCACTTTGGGGGAGTACCGCTTGTACAATATCGACACATTCCTCACTCCGCAAGAGTATGGAAACCTACACTAGCACCCTCATTATGACTACCACATAGGCAATGTTTTCCCTTATGGTCCTCCCTACCTTCGCACTAACCTAACATATGGGGGACTGGATACTGCCACTTACTCAACCGAACCTCCATCCCAAACACAACCGTTTTCATCTGAACTCTAATCCCTTACTAACCTGCCGCTTCACCCACAATTTCCTTCATCGTTGCACATGGAAAGGATTTGGTTTCATTTTTTTATGAACAAGGTAGCCATCTTTGTCATTTCATGTACCACCCGTAAACACAATGATCGTAGTGGCATTGGCTTTACCGCATCACCTTCCAAGAAGGCCCGCGTCGACCTCATTGAGGACAAAAACCTTCTCCACCCCATTCACCAACATCACCATCTTCACCCACGGAATCCATAGATCCCAAATCTATTCCTCCTAACTTTTTTTTTCGTAAACATGATTTCCCTAGGATCTCTGACTTATCAACGTGATGGTGAGGCTCCCTCTTCTGTTTCCTTCCTATATCCTAACATGATTGATGATGATACACCTTATATTAACATCGGTCAATGTCACGATGATGAGTCCATCCTCACCTACCTTGGTGTGGAAGATTCTTATATTCACCACTCGTTACCCTCCTCTCGAGACGCAAAACCATGTTAAATGAATCGACTATCGAAATCAACATTAATACTTAGGATGACCCGCACATTCTAAAGATAGGTCAATCTTTAGATGTTCTTTGAACATGAAGATTTTTCCCACAATATCATAACCATTCCGATGCCAAACCCATAAAACAAAAGTCAGGAAAATGCATCCTCACATTGCTCTTCTTGTCAAATAATAACTTTAGCGCCTTCTCTTGATTTCCTTCATCCCGCCCATTGACTATTCCCAATGGATTTCTAACATGGTTCTTGTCACAAAAACAATAGGGAACTCCGCATTTGCACGACTTCTGTGATCTCAACATAGCTTGTCCCAAAGATGATTTTCCCCTACCAAGCATTGTCCCAAATATTACTTGCTCCAGAAGATCAACACAAAAATACCTTCATCACTCCTTAGGGGACCTTCTGCTATCGAGTCATGCCTTTTGGCCTTAAAAACGTTGGAGCTATATATCAGCGAGCCATGACTTATATCTTCCATGACATCATGCATCGCATATTGGAAGATTATGTAGATGACCTTCTTGCTAAATCCAAACATCGAGCCAAACACCTGAAAGTCCTTAAGGTCATATTTGATCACCTCATCAAGTATTATGTTCACCTTCAACCTAAGAAGTGCATCTTTGTGGTAATTTTAGGGAAAATCCGTGGTTTCATCATTTCTTTACATAGCATAGAAGTTAATCCTGCTAGAGTGAAGGCTATTCTCGAGATGCCTCCACCTACTAATCTCTGGCAACTTCGAATTTTGCAAGTTGTAATCTATTTGTCATTTTATCTCGCACTTTCTCGACTGTTAGGAAATAAGAGATAAAATATGCGAAATAATCCCTTACATGTAATCACAACAGAGAAACTAATATGCAGAAAATATTACAGATCTCAAATAAAAGTGTAGAATAAATAACACAACACAGAGAGAGAAGATTTAACATGGTTCACCCAATTTGGGCTACGTCCACCAAGAATCACTTGCTCGATTTTATTACAAGCTCCACTCTCTCAATATAATACCTAGATCCATTTGGAGCTATGCTCAACAAACTCTACAGAATTCACACCCGAATTCAAAACACATCTGTAATGCATTTACTTGTCTATGTATCATATGCATAAGACCATATAAATAGACAATTGCTTAAGCAGTTTGATACAAAACCGTGGGTATCAAAACCATGGGCAAAAGCGTGGTATCAAAACCATGGGCCCAAAAACAGCCCATAATGGTTACCCATTACCCATGGGTTAATAAACCACCCATGAAAATTTGCTTCGGGGGCTTCACCCCAAACCCCTTGACCTGCTCACCAAAGTGAGAGGTACCGCTGTAAAAATACTTGAGTGTAACACATAGAAGGTGTACCACACTCTAACATGAAAATAGGCTCCACAAATATAACATGACCGCTGTCAACCATTTCATCATCTCCTTAAAAGGTACGTTTCATTCAAATGGGATGATGAATGTCATAAAGCCTCGACACCTTAAAAATACCTTCTTGAACCACCAAAGATCATTCCTCCTAAGGACGACCAACCCTTTTACCTATACATATCCACCACTAACCAATCTTTAGGTGTTATGCTCACTCATCACAACAAGCAACATAGAGAGCAAGTGGTTTATTACATAAGCCGTACCCTTTTGGACTACGAAACTAGATACACCCATACCAAAAAAATCTACTTAGCCTTAGTTTTCGTCGCCACCAAGCTTTGCCATTACCTACTTAACCAAAAAACCTTTGTTTTCACCAATACCAACCCCTTACATTACATGTATGCCAAAACTTATGAATATCAACGTGTCGTACATTGGCTCATGCTTCTCGTAGACCTTGACCTCGAATTCATTCATCAAAAATCCATCAAAGGCCAAACCATTGTTGAGCAACTAGAAAACACACCTATTTCTGGGAATCAACCCTCTAACTTTAATTTCCCAGATGAATCCATAGCTACCCTCTCCTTGGATGATACCACTTACCAAATGACACTCTTCTTTGACTCCAAGTGTTAGCATGGTGGTGGGGCTGGTGTTATCCTCATTCCACTTGATGGTGAACCTATACCTTTATCTTTCAAACTGGATTTTGATTATACAAACAATATTGCCGAATACGAAGCACTTGTATTGGGTCTATAGGCTGTTTATGCCTTAGATGTTAAGTCGATCAATATCTTTAGTGATTCTCTGCTGGTTGTAAACCAAGTCAATGGTATATATCAGTGTCATAATGAAATACTTCAAAAGTATAAACATCACGTAGACATACTTTTGACTACCTTTGACCATTACGAACTTCAAACCACCCCCGTTCTACCAATAAGTTTGCAGATACCATGGCCTTCTTGGCTTCTCAGATACCTGCTTCACTCACCGACTCTAAATTATTTCCCATAATACAAAGATTACAATCACCGTCTTATTTACCTTGTGAGGTTTACTCTGTCAAAACCATTGCACCTGACCCATGTGACCTTTGGTATAAGTAGTTTGTAGACTATCTTTCCCTTTCCATTCTACCTTTTGATCTCACTCGTAATGGACAATGTGCCTTTCTTAAAAGTGTCTCTTGCTATGTCATCATGGGTGGTCTCCTTTATAAGCGCGACTTCAATGGTATTCTCTTACGATGCCTTACAAGTTATGAAATTCCCTACACCATCAAGAAAGTTCACGACGGAATTTATGGAGGCCACTTTAGTGGTTTAGCTATCACTAAACACATTCTTCACCTTGGCTATTATTAGTAAACCCTAAACCATGACTGTTGTGACTATGTCAAACGTTGCGTGAAGTGCCAACAACATGCTTATCTTCATCACACACCTAGTCATGCCCTATAGGTCACACGAGACCTTTGGCCTTTATCTCAATGGGGCTTGGATCTTGTCGAAGATATCAATCCCCATTCTTCACAATGCCATCAATGGATTATAACCGCTACTGAATATTACACTAAATGGGTAGAATCCATCCCCCTCATTTCTACAAAATTTGAGAAAATATGTGAATTCATCGACCATCACATCATTTATCACTTTGGTGTTCCTCACCATCTCATCATTGATAACGGAAAACAATTCAAAAACAAAACCCTACATAAGTTGTGTGATGCTTTTGGCATCCAAATCAGTTTCTCATCACCTTATTACCTGCAAACCAATGGCCAAGAAGAATCAACCAATAAAACCTTGAAAAAATTTCTTATGAACGTAGTTGACGATACTAGAAAGGATTGACACTTGCACATTCGTTTCGCCTTATGGGATTTTTGCACTAGTATTCACACTTCGACTATTGCCACACCTTTTTCTATGGTCTACGGTATCGAGGCTGTCTTTCCTTTCAAAGTATAAATTCCATCTCTCTACATCTCACTCCAAGACATGCTCAATGATGATGAATTTCGTTAGGATCGTTTGGTGCAACTAGAGTTATTAGATGAATTCCATCTTAATGCTCTTGACTATCTCCAAATTTACCAAAAATGTATCAAGCGGGCCTATGACAAACGTGTCCATAAATGAACCTTTCAGGTCGGTGACCTCATCCTGAAGGAAAATCAACATGTAACCAAATAAGAGAAAAGTAAACGGGAAATTTTTCTCCTAATTGGCTTGGACCCTATATCATTACCCATGCCTATGGATCAGGTGCTTATCGTTTGTCTTCACTCAAAGGTAAACCCGAACTTGAGCCCCTCAATGCATTGCATCTTCAAACATTTTATTGTTGATATCAAGTCCTATATCACTTTTTGTTAATTGACCACTCATCCCTTGAGAGCTGTTCACCTTCCATATTAACCATTTTTGAGGATCAATGATTAAACCAGAATCATGTGATTACTGTCGCCTTTAAGATTATCTTTAATATGAGTACCATGACTCGATCATAACATGATTCTCATTGATACTTTTTGTATTTTTAAATATGGAATCCCATGGTCGTTCATCACTTGAAACCACCTCTTTCATAGTTAACATCTGTGTACTATGTTTTTTCTTCTAAACAAGAACCTAATCTTCCTCTATAGTCTTTTCCATGACTTAAACGTCCAAAAGCAAAATGGGATTCAAATCCTTGAGTCAAACTTCCAGCAAAAGATGACTCCCTCAAAAGGGACATCTCTTCTCTCTATTTCACCACTATAAATAGACTACTCCCTTGAAGGACAACTATATAAAGTCAGTTTTAAAAAAATTAAAAATCTAGAAGCTTCCCGCATCGATCAGCTTTGTGAAGACCTCAAGGAGACAATATACTCATCCCATATAGACTTCCCGCATTGATAAGTCTATTAAAAACAAACAAATAAAGAAAATGATAAAATTTTTGTCATGGACTTGCCTATTTTTGATCCTGGGTTTCTTGCTAGGTAAACATACTATCGTACACTAAGTTACGCTAAACCACCCACTTTCACCTCATTTCCTTTTCACCCTAATTTTCTCTTTGCTCAAGGGACTTTCTGTAACTATGACATTACGAGATCATGTGAATTTCTTCACCCTTCAAATAGTCCATTATGCAACGCCTTTCGGGTCTTACGTTTATAAGTCCATTTTTGGTATGGTAGACTCATTAGAGTTCTTATCAATTAAGTGAATCTTTTACCACCTCTTACCATTCACATTCATCATTACTTATTGCTTATCCTATATAGGACTAGACCATCGACACCTACATTTTAAAATATTTTCACTATCACCTAAGACTCAACCATGCCTATAACCTCACCTTAACCATGCCTATGACCTAGACTCAATCATACCTAAAATATACCAACCCATTCCTCTACCTCATCACATTCTTCCATAGCTTATGGGAGAACTACATCGGCCTGAGGGCCCTTTTCACCGGGGCTATATAGGTAGTACTCCTAGGGCATGGGGCCCTGGGAGGTTAGCTCGGCCACTCTTTATCCTAACCTATTTCCCCTGATCTTCCTATTCATATTCTATCTTAGTTTTCATTTTCTACAAAACTTGGAAATTAATAAAAACATACATATCTACCATGATTCACATCATAAAAAACAACCAATCAATCATTTCACATTTCCATAATATAAAAAAATTAGAAATCAAATTCATAACATACATATAACTCATCATTTATTTTCCATGTTACCAATAACTTGGACATTAAATCAAAATTAAAAACAAGACTCCATCATGCCTATACCTAACTCAAACATGCCTATGACTTGACTCCATCATGCCTATGACTTGACTCCATCATGCCTATGACCTAACTCCACCATGCCTAAAACACCTAGTTTCCATCCATATACAACTAACAATCAAATTTTCCCAACACAAGTACATCATCCACAATCATTAATCTCATCATAAAATTCTGTGTATCCATCCAATATACACTAATACAAAATAATATCAATCTCTCAAAAAAATTATATACAACCTCACCATCTTTGGCATGTAGGCTGGTATATGCTGAAAACTCTAAAAGATATCATATAAAGCCTCACCATTTTCGACATGCAGGCCAGTATATATCAAAAATAAACAAAAAGGGAAGTACACACAATTATCAATCACCTCCCCATTAGATACCCTACATGCCTATCTTACCCATCTCCTCTTCCTCCTCTGCTCCTGTACAACATCCAAATAACATATCACCACCCTTCATGGGCCTCAGCATGACCTTTGATGGCACCTCACCCAAAGACTAGTCTCCATAAATTAGTGGCCTTTACTTGACCATGTCTCTAGGCTCGCTTCCCCTTGTACTATCTACACTATGAGTGCGGGACTTGGTCCTCTCACTCGAGGCTTGCTTGTGGTCTATGCTTTGCATACGATGGGACATATATCCTGCAGCCATCGGTGATCCTCATAGTATCTTGTGCCTCACCTAGGGAATCCCTAAACTATGCCATTGATACTATCTATGGAGGCGCCATGGGCCTCACTGCCACCTATGTACTAAGACTGTTACTCCCGGCTTCCACCCCTATACTTGTAACTCCTGTCCCTAACCCTATGCGGGTACATGTACCACCACTTGTCCTTGGGTAGTAGCCAAATGCCCCTGTAATGTAGTCACCTGGCCTTGTAAGGTGGCTACATGTGCCTGTGATGCTACTAGTTAGCTCTGCAAACCTGTGACATATGCCTATAGAGTGGAAATCATGCCCATTCTGTTCATCAGCCCCTGTGCCTTTACATGTGCTAGTTTTCCTTGTAAAATAGTCACCTACCCCGTCAAGGTAACTACCTATGCCTGTGTAGTGCCAATTGCACTCCCAATGTTGTCACCTATCCCTATAGTGCATCTCTCTGCACTATCACTGTAGCCAAATTCATCTTCCCGACCGTGGAGGTTCCGCCTATAACTTTGCATCCCACCACTGTCTATACCCATTGGTCACCCCTGCATCATCAATCTAGCTATCCAATGACATCTCCACTCGACTGCTAGATCTCGTAGGGTGCGAGTGGTAAAGGTCTCTCCACATCCTCTCGGTGATATCGTATAATAGGCGGGGTCACATCCTAGACCTCTATCCATTGGAATCATCTCATGCTCACCGACACATCTACCTTGTATCCACTTTGCAATAATGGAGACCCCCACAGCTCCCGTCTCATACCCCTAAATGCGAGGTAGCCCACATATGGCCACCATATGATATCCATCACATAAAGCCACTCTAACCTCTGTCTCGAGTTCACGAAATCATAGGTCACCTCCTCGCCTCGTCGGCGATCCCCAACTACCACCCACCTCCTGTAACCTACTCTCTGTCCACCTCTATGCCAATATGCTACTTTGGAAATCCTCACAGCCACACTATCACAATGTGCTCATAAGCCCAACAATGTAACAAGAAGGTACAACATAAGCCGTAGTGGCACATCCTCTGGTAACCCCAGAGCTCTCTGTACAACTACACCAAATAGGTAGGTGCCCAAGCAAAGCAGACCTGATCCTCCACCATCTCCTGCAAAACCCCATCAAACCTTAGGGAAACTGGCCACCCTCTTGAATCAGGTAGAGCATAGCACCCTACCGCCACCATCATCAATACTGCCAAACGCGCTCTCCAAGTGTGCGCATACATCACCCCATAGACAAGGCTTGCGCTATGCTCGGTCCAACTCCATCGCCATCTCCTCGAACAAAATGATCATCTCCTTGAAGGCCACATCATCCGATCTTATTCACTAGCTCACCAACAATCAAAAATAGCAATATTTGGTAGACATCCTCTAACGTGATCATCATCTCACTAGTAGGTAAGTAGAAAGTGTTGGTCGTGGCATCCCATCTATCAATGAGTGTGACCATGAGGCTATGATCCCATCAGATCCACCTATATCATCTGATGCCAACTAGTCCAACAGCTCGAATGTGCCCCCACTCCTCTGCAATGATGCAAGGTTGTATCTCCCAACAAGTAGTGGTAATCTATTATTGGGACAACAATATTATCACACGTAACAAATAAATTGATATTGTATTCGACCCATGTTGAACTACAATCACAGGCTAATATATAGCCATATCAATAGGAAAACTGACTTCCTATAAAATAGGAAACTACAACACACCCGAATATATATTTGTTATAACAATATATATAAAACTAACATTTGTATTTAATGAATACATAAATAATGTAAACATTAATATTAGTTTCCTAACATTTCCCCCCTTAATGTTTACATGGTAACATTAGAACTTTCACATTCCTTTGTAGCTTGCCGCCTCTGCACGCTCATGATCTTGGCACACACTCGAACTGAAGGTAGAAGAAGGAACACATCAACTTCTTATCAACCAAGCACTTTCTTGGGAACACATCTGACCGACGAGGATGGGAACACGCTCATGAATCATCTGCTTATCAACTAGGCACTCTAGGGAACACATCTGACCTAGCAGTGTGGGAAAGCAGGAACACATCTGAACAACCTTCAATGGTTTTTAGGAGGCTAACCACAAACCTAGGTACGAATAGGAACACATCTGACTGTTCTACCTCATCAAGCCTCATGATGCTGCATTTCACTGTGTTATTTGTTCTGTACTATGTTTTTGCATTTGGGGAAATAGGAATATCCACATACTCAACTGAAAAACTGAAAATGGAACATTGGATCATGCTGATCATGTTCCCCCCTCAATGTGAACATTTCACTTATTTAACACAAAACAGAACTACTGCACACTTGTGCCACCAAATCATTCTCAGCGGCCTTCTGTGCGTTGGTGGTCGACGAGAGGTCATTGCCTAACCTCCACCTCCGATGCCTCCATCCTCCATTTGTCTACTACTAACTCAGCTGAATATTTCTTTGAAGCTCGTCAAGTTTCACATTGTACTTTATTTTGTCTCTCCTCCGCAATGTGAAAGAAATTATTTTTGGACGTCGGGTAACATCAAAATGCGTCCGTGACGATTTTATTTTTATTTTTATTTTTACAAACTTTGACAATGACTCTTTTGATGACTAATGGAATTTTAATTTCAAAATGACCATTTAATTATCTCTCACAAAACTAGACCATCAAAACTAAAGTAAAATGCATGAATAACAATAAACTATAGTTTTATAAATATCCTATTCACCTAGACGCATTTAGATGGACATTTAATAAAGACCACAAAACATAACGACTTACACAAATAGTGTTGCTCTGCACATGGAAGTCGACATCACAGCTTGTACAACACTGGTTGAAGTCGTGAATGGCAGTAGAGTGCAATACGATATCCAAGTTCCATATGTGGAATTCTTGCTATTATTGTCTCAGCTGATCAGTTTCACACATAATACGTAGAGATGCACACATGTCATGAGACAATGATGCCAGGTGTCGGGAAGGATACAGCTGAATCTAGACACACAACTGGAAGTAAGCTTTAGATCCCCACTCAACAGATTCTGCACATATGTGAGTCATTGTTCAAGCAATGATCAAGACAGACAACAACGATGACCAATTACACAGTTTGTTAGAAAAACCCCTTCAATGTAATCGACTCGGATGGCAGAAAGATTCATGAATCAATGCACAATTATCAATGTCTTGTGAACAAAAAATAGTGCACAGGAGTGTTGCAGCGTATAGGCATTTGACTTCAAATAACAAAGTTGATTTCAAACCTCAACTTTCACTCTTGACGGTGCTTTTCAGGGATGTATTGGATTTGGAAACCAAACATTTTGAATCGCAAATCCCGAAGAGCATAAAAAATACGTATTACCTTTGATGAAATAAAAGACCGCTGAATTGACCATGCAATACAAGACCTATTCGTTTTCACCTTGATTTATTTAGCACTCTTCATTGGATAGCTGTGGCAATATGTCTCAGGAGTTAAATGGAAAAACCTGTAATCTCCTACCATTATTTAGCAATTTTGAATCACCCAATGGCAGATCGGAATTCAATATAAAACTGTATTACATTAATCCAGTAATGCTAATAATGCATGTGCGATTGGGTCTAAACATTTGAATGCAAACCAAAGCAAAAAAATTATCTCCTGTTATTCATATGGCTTCAGAAACTCCAAATTTGTGTCCAGATTGCCGCGTGGAGATCATTTGATAAACAATGATATATTCTACACTATCAAAGCATAAAATAATGTGAATGATAGCCGTGGGCATGCAAAGAAACGCCCAGATCTGTCAGAATCGTTGGAGGTAGAAACCACGATCCATTATATGCGCAGGCACATGGATATACAAATTGCCTCCAGGACGTGAAGAATTCACCTTATTTCTATGCAGCAGGTCTGCAACCGATTGATGGACAACATTTTTCAATGAGAAATGACTCTCATTTGGACACAACCTCAGACCTCTGATCGCTCTGATACCAAATATTGGGACAACAATATTGTCACACAGAACAAATAAATTGATATTGTATTCGACCCATGTTGAACTACAATCACAGGCTAATATATAGCCATATCAATAGGAAAACTGACTTCCTATAAAATAGGAAACTACAACACACCCGAATATATATTGTTATATATTTGTTATAACAATATATATAAAACTAACATTTGTATTTAATGAATACATAAATAATGTAAACATTAATATTAGTTTCCTAACATCTATCCCACATCATCAGCTGATGCCGTGCTTACACCCATACAAATCAACCATGTCAAAAATGCCACACACCTATCTATTCCATACCTACTTCCCTAACCTATCATCTACCCTACGCCCACTTACCCCAACCCCATATTACCTTACCTAGGACATCACTTACCTAACCCCTTTCCTCCTATCTCTCTTTTGGTCCCTCTTACACCCCATTTCTACCCATTCCTATTTCCACCCACTCTTTACCCTCCTAATCTAGCCTCACCCCATTTATGCTTTGACCGATATCGGTCATTACTAACCACTATCGGTTGCATCTCGCGGACATCGGTCACCTCACCATGACTGATGTTAGATTATTTTGACCAACCCCGGCCACCCTTTACCAAATTCGGTCTTTGTTTCAGCTCCACAACCGAAACCCCACGCCCCCAACTTTTCTAAAATTTGAAAACAGGCCCTAAAACCTACCCCAACACCCAACCAACCCACCCAAAATTATTTTTATTACCTAAATCACCTATATGGCCTCTCCCCATACCCAAATCCATTTATTTTATCCACATTTTCAAATTTTTGAACCCCCCATTCTTTTCATTTTTACCTAAACAATTTAATTCAAAACTACAAATGGATCGAATCCTACCTCTACACACAGCGCCTCTTCTTCGAGATGTCTGGTCTCCCCACTATTGGATCTCCCAAACCTCCACCCACTACTATCATGTCTCCAATCTTCCTCCCGGAGCCTCCGATGAATCAAATCATTCCATCCGCCCTCATGGACCCGTCTACCTCACTCCACTAGCCAACCAACTACCACCACCTCAGCCACATCCACTCACTTCATCCACTTATCCATGTCAAAACCTTCACCCTCTTCACAAGTCCTTTTCTACCATGTCAAATGCACAAATGAATAATATTTCACTCAGATTTTTAATTTTTACACTTTCCCCGACCTGACTGACATCATTTTGACTTGACCGACATTGGTCGTGTGCCCTAGTCAATCACGGTCGATTTCACTGGACCGACATCAGTTTTCCATAACCGGTGTCGGTTATCCTTTTTTGACCCCATTTCCCCACATTACACCACATCTACTTTCCCGTAACCTTTTTCCACCTAACCCAATGTTGACCCTGACCTTACACCTCACCCTCATGACCTTATTACTTATCACCCTCCCTCACCCCCACCAATTACCCAAGCAACCTTATATTCTTTCCCTTGACCCTTGGGGCATCCTTTTCCCCTCCCATCCTCATATCTACCTCCGAATAACCCTAGCCCACCTACTAGCACCCTCTTGCACCTTCCGACGTTGTATACACACCACACTTTATGCCATTGTTACCCATTTTGGTGAACCCAACGACCTTTCCTTGCCTACCTATCAAGTGGTCTACCCAAACAACACCTTGACCTTTTGGATGTACTGGAACTACACCTACACATTCCTACATCTTACCTAATTTTGTGTCTAGATTGTATCCTCTACCATAGATACCGGACCTCACCAACCCTTGTTTGGCTAAGTGTACCAATTTGTTGATAATGTGGAGTATGCGAGCTCTCCCACCTAGCTACCTTACCACAATCTATGTGTGTGCGTCCATCTGATTACCTTGGAATTACCTCGTACTGTGGCCTATTTACTTGAACTTCACCTACTTGGTGTGACTATTGACATTGTGTACTCATTACACCTTGCGATGTCATTACCTATGTTGTTTTAGCCTACCAACCATACCTTGCCTATTTTTGTGCTGTTTATCCTGACAAAACCTTTGGTGTACCAGAACATACCTAAACGTTCCTGCACCTAACCTACGTTGTGTTTCTGGACCATATCCTATACCTTGGATACCTAAATCACTTCACCCTTATTTGGATAAACCTATTGACCTTGGACGATGTAGAGTTTGCAAGCTCTTCAACCTAGTACCATGTTGCAATCTATATGTGTGCATGCATTTGATTGTCATTACCCATGACCTGATTTTGACCCCAACCTACTACCTCTTACCCAAGTTAACCGTCACCCTTTCCCTCAATACTCAAACCCTTCCCCACCTATCTTCACCACCTACACATTTATCAAACCACTCACCGATTTTGTATTACACCTCATCAATGCCTGAGTTTGAGGGGGATCACCTTCACCCACACATGGGGCAATCACTTCCTATTTTTGTTAGCATCACTTACCAATACAAGCTACACAACAAAAAGGGGCAAAATGTAGACACCAAAATTGGGTCACACTCCCCTTGGTCCCTTGTCAAATAGCCAACTCAAACATATTCACCTAACCATGACCCTTTTACCCCACATTAATATTAGTTTAATTATTTATAATTAAAGTAATACCCATGCTCACAATATTCATTATTTAATTACCTTAATTAAAACTAATTTCCATCTCACCTAGACACCTCATCACAAACCTATTCTTAGCATGTTTCCCTTTTACTAGGACTCATAATTCACTCACCATAACTAACTAAGACTTATTCATACCTAATTTAATGAACTCGAGACTTAGTGAAACCCCAAACCATATGCCTATTCTCCCTCTAACCAAATTCTCACTCATTAAAACGTAACATTCCGTTTTGATCCACGAGATAGATTGAGCTGGCCCAAAAAGATTGCCAAGATCTGGCATTTTTAGTAAACCTAGGATTTCCCACCTTAACCGACACTGTCAACCCTAAATCGACGCAGTCACCCTAAACCATCCTTGGTTACCTTATATTCATTTTGATAATCTTTTTGAGAGGTTTTCCACATTATCAAGTTTTGAAACATAGGAGATCTACATGCAATAAAGAAACAAAGCCCTTTCACACGTCCAAACCACCATAGCCAGCACCAAGACTAATCGAAGACCTTTGCATCCATGGTAGCATTCCAGGAAGCACTGCCATAACACTGAGAACCATTCCAAAGATCAACCATCACCAACATATTCAACCACCTCTCCACCACTACAGGCATTCATAATCCATCTAAACTCTAAGTTACCTAGTTTCTTCTCTGTCACTTACAGTTGGATTCTCCATTTTCCTTCATCCAATTACTATCCTTACTTAGATCTATCCCTCATCTTTCTCTCTATTAACCACCCCCTCACACCCCACTTAAAATTCACAAAAACCTATCCCAAAACTCGCCTCCCTCACGTAGACCTTACAAACACCCTCCAAACTCTTTGTGCAGATCACAGAGAGGACCCAAAACCCATTCTACAACATCTTCTAGTTCCCATGATCCACCGACACCGATTAACCCTAACCATGGTCACCCATCTTATAATGACATCAGTATACTTAATTTATATCGGTCATTGTGATCACAACCCAACCTAACAACTCAACCCTTAGCCTACCCCAAACCTTAGCCTACCCCAAACCTCACTCAAACCTTACCACACCTATTTTTGACCTATCACCTCACCCTCCCCCATAGAGACCTTTCCAACTTTCTATTTTGAGACAAAGGAGATCCCAAATGCCCTCTACCTAGCTCCTTTCCAATTTCCATAGTAATCGGTATCGGTCATACCTAAATTGACATCGGTCACACTAACCAAAGGTGTCATGATTCGTGTCGATAATACTATTCTAGACCAGCAACCTAATTACCTCACCCAAAATAACCCAAAATCTCACCAAACCTTACCAAGACTTTGTCATGCGTGACTCCGCACCACCTGTGCCACCCGTATCCCAACCCAAAACCTTTACCTATATAATACTTTAGTATTTAATCAAATCGATACTGATAGTAACATGAGGCACCCAAATTAGAACGCTAGCACTAGATTAATTTATTTACATGTTTAAGATATTTTATATTGATTTATAAACAGTGGATTTATGACCTTCTAGGAAGTATCACACTTCTTGGATCTAGCATATGCTAGGCAGTCCACTATCATATACTATTTAACTCTCTTTTGTGGTCTTGTTTTATATTTCAGGTAGTTCCTCCTAGCCAAAAGGAAGCTCTCACAGTCAGCATTGGATCAAGAAGTCGAATGCGCAACAACCTCCAACCGATCATCACAACAGGTATTCCTCCTTGGCCCATACCCTTATCTGTTTTTTCTAAATCCTTAAAGAAAATGGTGAAACAATGTAATCTCTTGGTTTTCAACATGAATATAGGTGTTTTTTGCAAGTGTATAGGATTTTTTTAATGCGTAATAGGTAAGCCCAAGAGGCACATGGATTGTTTGAAAAACTTCCCGAAAGAAATGAGATCTCATAGAGCTTCTCCTATCCATGGAATCTTTGTTTTAATTTTTTTGTTAATGGTAATCAGTGTGGGGAGGGTTGAATTTTTCCCTAAGCGCGGACATAGATAATAGTCCATGAACTATTTTACAAAATGCTTGAAGGAGTGACATCCTTTTTGAACATAAATGGTTTCGAATATATGCATAGATTGGTTTTGTTGAAAAGGCTTTAAAAATTTCTTGTAATACAATTGACAAGTGCAAAACATGACTCCCAACTGCTTCCTAATCATTTTCCCCCATATGACCGTGTTCTTGGAGCAAAGTGAGATTGAGTTGACAAAGGGATGGCATTGGCATTATATGTTTTCTTACGTTATTTGAAATATGTGGGAGGTTGGACAAAGCATGTTTACTACCTTATTAAAATGCATTTACGAGGTACACACATACATCAAAGCACCAAGAATAGCTTACTTTTTCCATATGTTGTGGTTGTATTTAGTGTCCATTCATGTAGGAATGCAAATATGGAAGCATACTCAAGGCATGTATTCTCTTTGGAAAATGTTTGAAGAAATCACCTGCATGGACTGCAATGGAGTATAGAATATGTACAAAATAGGTTGTTTTAAACACTTAGGAGGCCCTTGGCTATATAAAGATAGAAAAGAACATGGATTTTTTAATAGAATGCCCAAAAGAAGTGTGGCCTCATGAAACAACAATGGTTACAAAATATGTGCATACAAGAGTTGTTTTTAAAAATGGTTTTACACTCTCAAACAAAATATAATTTGTAGGTGTAATGAAAAAATCCATAACCTTCGATTTGCTTAGTGGTATTTGATTTAGTGCTTAGTTTGGTGGCCAAATGTGGTGGGAGTTTTGTGAGTTATGTGCCTTGTAACATATGCTTCATCATTGGTTAGTTGGATTGAATGTTGTGTCTCACCCTTTTAGTTGTGCCTTGGTGACAAGAAAATGGTCTTAGTAATGAAATAAGAGCTTTATCCCTTCCAACTCAGATTTGATAACTTTATTTTCTTCATTTGACAAGATGAGTTGGCCCTTGGTGGAGATCGACAACCTTATTCACATCCATGTGGCTTGTATGCGTTCTAATTTCTTGAAGCCATATTATCCGATTCAATTCCCCAATCGGTATGGTTATATTCCTTCATCTTGCATGAATTCAAGATTTCTAGTTTTTCCATTCTCACAATTATTGAAAATAAAACCTTGGATGAATATGTTTCGTGATTTTTAATGAGATGTAACACCGTAAATTTAAATTTCCCCTTTGTAAACAACTTGAACGATATGTTTGAGTGTGACCCAATTTTTTGTTTTACCTTCTCAAATGTTTGGTTGGCATTAATAACAATGCTAGATAATAATAATAATAAAAAAATTTAAAACTTTAATTCTAGCTTAAAACTACCATTTTTTTAATGTTGGATAAAATTTCCTCTTTCTGCTTAGATTAGTGAACTAGTACTAAAGCAAACAAAGCAAATCGAAATATGAAGGGTTTATGGACCTTGAAATGGAATAATGATGTGAACGGGTGCAAATAATGGATCCTTCTCTATAGAAAGCTAAGAGATATTCAAATCAAGATAACTCGGAGAAAGATATTGGATTAGTAGAGAGGATGGGAGGGTTTCTGACAAATCCAAATCCAGAGAAGTAAGAAACTTCCAAGGATAGATGTTAATCCTCATATTCGATAAAAATAGATAAAATAAAAATATGATAAATTGTATTTAGCATCTATGTAGAATCTAAAGTAAAACAAAAATTGAAAGTTGGATCTACGATGATAAAAGAAGATCTGATCTAAATAAAAAAATAAATCAAACTCACAGCAGGGGTCAATGACAACCCGAGACTGCAGAGGGAAATTAGACGGTGACTAAAGTTGGCATAATAAGATAGAGATGTAAAATGTAGATCTACATGTTCGGATGGTATATTTGATGTTGATGCAACACTAAGGTGATGAACAAGAAACTTGTAGAATATAAAAACAAGGAGAAATAGAAAGGATGCAAGAAAATTAGAGATCTAAGGGTAATTCCTAAAAAGATGGACTAGGTTGATGATGACTAGGTTGGGTCGGCGACGATGGGGGGATGGAAAAATGGATCTGGGATGACAAAAGGACAAAATTACTGGATCTAGAGTTGGGTGGATGAAGATACAAAGAGAAAATGCAATGGATAATGGGTCGACAACGACTGGGATAAGTTAGACTTAGACGAAGATGAATGGGATGAAATTAAGACCTATAGACAAAGACAAATAACAGAGAATGATGAGGTTTGAGTCGTTGATGACAACTAAACTTGAACAAGATGTTAGTGTGTAATATAGATGATAATATGAAAATAATGAAGAAATGTATGCAAAGATGAAAGATATCTCCCTACAACTCCAAAATGGAAGCACAAGATCTCCAAGAGGATTCCAAGATGGTCGGGGGCAACAACAAAGAACTCAAGAATGAAGGCAAGATCACAAAAGAGATAAATATTTCAAAGTTGTATCCCTAAGAAAAGAGGGGGTAAGGGTGGCTTTATAGGGTTGACGGCGACCCGGATGGGTCACCGTCAATCGTGGGACCCACCCTTTTTGACGGTGAGTAGATGATTTTCTCAAGACAAAGAGCCCATAGGAAGTGGGATTAGGGTTTAGATGGATAGGGACGAGCTAGGGTTGCATAAGAAAGATAAATGGGTAGGTGGATGGTTGAAATGAGTAAATAAAGGCCATAGATGGGTAAAATCATTAAATGATGGCCTAGAAAGAGTAAAATTAAGGATTTAGGGAGGATAAATAAATTAAATGAGGATTAGGGATGATTAAGGGTGATTAGGAATGATTTAGGGAGAATAAAATAATGAGATGAGGATTAGAGATAATTAAGAATAATTAGCATAAATGGGATGGGATAATAAGATGGATAATATAAGATAAAAGGTGGGAAAATGGTGATTAATGGGATAAATTGAATTTAGGAGGGAAGATAAAATTTGAATGGGTGATCATGAGGAAAAGAGAGTGAACGAGGGTGGAGGGTAGTGATACCAAATTTTGGTGTCTACATTTTCCCCTTTTTGATGAGTGGTTTGCATTGGGCAAGCCACAAGAAAAACATAAGGGTGGAAAATATAATTGATTGGGTGTTCCCCCTCAAACTAGGGCTCAATGACAAAGAGGAAGTCGATCATGAGTTTGAAATAGATAGATGAAGAAAGGTGAAAAGGATGATAAAATAAGGTGAGGGGATAAGATATCCTAGAAAAGGATTGAACAAAAATAAAAAAAAAAATATGTTAGTGATTTCGGAGTCACTTTAGTAGGGAACAAAGTAAGGTCTTCAGGGAGACAACGATAATGTCCTATAGGCTTGTGAGTCAAAAAACTAAAGAAAAATGCAGGAAAACCAAGGGGAATCCGATCAAATGGATGCACAAGTTGTGCGACCAATGGGTCAAAGGAATACATCAAGTATGTACAAACAAATGTGAACAATGGTCGAGACAAGGGTCATGATAAAAGGGTAAGGGTGGGATTAGAAAATATGCATCCGGGGTGGGACGAAAAAAGTGATGTAAAATTATGGTGCCCTAAGAGGGAACATAAAGGTGAAAGGATGAAAATAAAGATGCAATATGTAAGGAAGTCAGGTGGGACATAAGAAGGATGTGAGATATTGTGAGAAGATTGTGACACACAAGATGTCACGATCACTAAGATACACATAGTATCTAGCTATACGGGAGTAGAAGTGAGTGGTATAACATTGTTTGGTAGTACCGAGAATGTGGTACAATGACTGTGAGATGAGATTTAGGATGCAACATAGGGATTGCTACGGGAACCTTCCCTAGGAGGCGCGGACTTGAGATTATTGGATGGACATTTTACGGACTTAGATGGTGTATCCGATTTGAGAAAGGACCCTTAGAGGCTTGCGACATATGATTGTATTTTGAACTCATGATATATATATATATATATACATATATGTATACATACATACATACATACATATATATATATATATATATATACATATATACATATACATACATATATATATATATATATATATATATATATATATATATATACATATCATACATACATATATATATATATATATATATATACATACTATCTACACACACACACACACACACACACACACACACACACACATATGAGTTTGGTTGTGATTCATGATGTGTTATGCATTTAATATATGGTTTTAATGATGATATGATGTTAGATGTGGATGGTTGATCATGATATTGACTTGTGTATATGATATGATGATTTTATGATGTTGATTTGGATGTGCATGTTTTACGTAGATAGATGGATTATGATCTTATTTTGGAAATTTAGACATGAATATGATGTGTTATGTGATAATGTAGATATGGATGACAAAGTGCTTATGTTGAGGATGGATAGTTGTTAGTCACGGATAATGGACAAAAATGATATAATGGATGTAAAATTAATATTTAAGTCCTGGATGATATGGATGTCGAGAACGTTGTACTCAAAAAATTAAACACACATACATGGGTAAAATGGTTAGATATGAATGAAATATGTGGTGTGAGAGAAAGGATATGACTTTGATAAAATGAGACTAAAACAAGATAAGTGACACGTGGTCATAGTAAGGAGTGCATGATGAAACAATGCTTCAACCGGATTAGAGGTAAAAAAAAAGGATCCGATCAAGGAAATGAACTTACAACCAATAATAAGTGTTAACACATAACCAATGATAGTTAGTTATTCCAAGGATCATGAGGAGAATATGGAAAGTGAACTTATGAACCTAATGTCAACACGACATAAGGGGTTTAGATGTAACTTGTACATGGGAATATAGGTTCTCCATAGGTGGGTTTTCCTAGGTCTATGCCCCAACTCTGGGTAATGGGACACAAACTGATCAATGTGGGAAGTTTTCTATGAATGAGAAAGATGATTGATGTGGGAAAATTTCTTAGGATTATTTTTTTAAATTTTTTTAGGATTTTCTTTATGAGATAGAAGGCTGATCAATGTGGGAAGCCTTCGCTACCATGATATAAAGGAGGTAGCCATATTTTGAGGGAGTGGTATACCTTTTGCTTTTATGATTTTGACTTTGGATTTTTTTTTTTTTATAGATGACAAGGAGAATATATGAATGAGAGCTGTCCGTCGAAGGATCAATCTATACTTTTTAATTTTTATGGTTTTATGAACTATCCTTCAAGGAATCGGTCTATTTTATTTTGAATTTTTATGGGAAATATTTGGGGATAGTTTGGTAGACCACTTAGGAGGGGATAATGAATGTACAAGTGACACCTGTGGACCCTTAGCATGGTTCCATTAGGTAAATAAAGGATAATGGATGTAATGATTACGAGTTATCACCAAGAAGGAAGAACCTATCCATAAGGAATATGCTATGAGAAGAGTCATGGTGCCCATATTCAAGGCTGCAAATAGGAAAGTGACAGACACCACATGACTCCAAAACATTGCGATGTGCGATGGAAGAAGCTAATGATGAATGGATGGCCACTAGGATGACTAAGTGCATGATGATAGATATGCTAACTGTAGAAAGGCCACAAGTGCAATGTGTTAAGAGGTCCCGTTTCAATTTACCATAAAGATATGATAGGTTCAAGATTCATACAAATGTATGATCTAATCCAATTGGGATAAAACTTTCCTCATTGAATCCTTTCTAGAGAAGTGCCATTTTTATTATCTTTAAGGGCAAGGTCACTGATGTTAAATTTGCACTTTTTTAAAGACAAGAGTGGATTGGAAAATATGATACTTTGTAGAAGATTAATAAGATTAATAATATTACGCACTATCTTTTGAATGGGGAGAAATATGCATCCACGGGAGATGAAAAATGGCCACAAAAAGGTGGGACTAGGATGAGGTATGGTGCCCACAGAGAGAGACACAACGATAGGCACAAAGGTGGACTTATACAAGATGCATGTAATATAAATGTGGATTGGATAAGATGAGATAAAAAATTAGTTTCAAAATAAGTAGATATAGATGAGATTAGATGAGATAAGATGAGACAAAATGTTGGGGATCAAGAGGAAGAGCACTAGCTTGGTAGCAAACTAGTCCTAAAATGATTATGGGGATTTAAAGAAGTCAGGGTAAAAATACATAGTGTCATTGATGTTCATGGGATGGTTGGATGAAGGAGGAGACGTGAGAGGAATAAGAGAGAGGAGTGGATTATTCCCCAGTGAGAGATGTTGCATCGCCTTAGGAAACTTTGATGTATATTCAAAGAATCTAGTAGATGTCAAGGGATATGGGGTAGGATATTTAAAAGGAGCAATAATGATGCCTCTAGGTTTTGATTGGATAAACGATTAAGGATCATGAAGATGAGGAGGGTTAATAATGTGGATAGAGTTAATGAAGAAAGGGAGCATCCCTTTAGGAGAAATAGAATTCAGAGGAGGGATTACGATAAATGATTTAAGTGAAGAACCTAACTTAGATTCCTTAGGAGGTGAGAATTTGATTAGAGGATTGGATTTGGACGTGGATGAGATGGAAGGAAAAAGGTGGTCTTCATGGATGAGAAGTTTGTTTTCTGCCATTAGATTATGGATGAGAGTTTGGAGATCCTTACAATGTTCGGTTTCATGGCCTAGGGTATGATGATAAGTACACATGACATTAGGATCAAACCAAGGAGGTCTTGGAGTGTGTGGATCAAAAGACTTAATAGGAGGAAGGGTGATTGTTGAGGTTTAGAGTAAGCATTGAAATATTTCAGTATAGGACCTAATGGGGTTGTCGAAGAAGAGGTCATAGATGAAGTGGATTTAGGAATGGTGGATGAAGGTAAAATAGATGGTCCACCTTGATGTGGCTTTATAAGAAACTTTGGTTCAAATTTAGAGTTGGAAGGAGAAGTGGGTATTTGTGATTTGGTTTTGATGATTTGGGACTTAGATGATTTTGAAGGGGGATTAGATCTAGAAGGAGGGTTAGATTTCTTGGATTTGGGTTGGTTGATGATGGGTGTCTTAGATGAAGGGCCTGGCCCTAAGATGGAGGGAGGTGCTCCTAAGAGTGATGATGTAACATTGGTTTGCTTAGGTTTGGTAGGAGTGTGCTTCAAATTTTTGTGTGGATACATGAGAGATTTATAGGTATGCCAAGGTTCTTAGAATTTGGTTGTAAGTATTTTCCTTTGGTAGGAATGATGAGGATTTCAAACCGGGGATCTGTAGAAGTAGTATCGAGATGATGTTGACTCTATTGTAGATGAGGATATGTAAGGTGGAAGTGGTTTTGGATGATACACTTGATGAGATTAAAAGGGGTTGTAGATTGTATAGGTCTCAGATTGATTGGTGTAGGGGTGATTGGTTTTATAGATGGGGCATGGATATCGTTTACGGTTGTCTTAAGTGGGGCTATTTGTTTCATAAATGTTTCAAGGGGTATCATATATATACATGTAGATTGAGATGTAGATGTAGGTATGGTTATGCTAGTAGATGTGATTGATGTGGAAGTGGGTATAGATGTAGGAATGGTAGATGTTGATGAAGAATTAGATATGATAGATTGGGATGTAGTGGTAGTGGGTATAGTTGAGATAGTTGTAGATATAGGTGGTGTAGATGCAATAATAGGTATATTGATATATATGTGGATGAAGGACTAGATATGATAGGTTGAGATGTGGTAGGTGTAGAGATAGGCGTGGATGTTGATGAGGTTATTGTTGTAGAAAGAAGTATCTAAAGTAAAGGTAGATGTGGTAGATAATGGGGTAGTGGATGTAGGCAATAATGTAGGCTCTTGATTAATGGTGTTAATTGTGTGAGAATTAGGTTCATAAGATGTGGGAGGTGGAACTTGATTTGTTGATGGACGATTGGGGAATGGTTGTTTAGAGACATCAAGGGGTTGATTAGGTGATGTGTTAGGATTGTCTACTTGAAGGTCCCCCTGATTTATAAGTTGTTGGATGAAATCTTTGAAGGAATGAAACTTCTCAATGTCATGACCTTAGAATTGATGATATTTACAATAATTCCCCATGATACCATATTGATTCGGTCGCGAGTCATCAAAATGTATGATGGGGGAAGTTGAATGAGGTGGAATGCCATCAACTTATCAAATACAAAACTATATGATTCCCCCGGTGGAGTAAAATCAAGAAGTGGTCCACGAGATATTTTTGGAGGCTCCATGTGAGAAGTGGATGTGGATGAAGTTTGAACCACAAGGGTAGTGGCTACATTCTTAGATTTGTCACCATGTGTGGAGGATTTTGTGAAATCTATTTTGGGTTTGTTTGATCGAAGCTTAAGGTGGCATTTCTCAAGGGCATGAAGTTCAAGTGTGTGAGCCATGGTAAATTCCTCTGTAAAGGTTTTAAAATATTGAATTTGAAGAGTCGAGGAAATGTGCCTCGTAAGAACATGAGAATAGTTAAATTAGTTTAGTCTGTGGAAGGTAAAATGATAGTTAATTAATAATTCTATGCAATCATGTGATGAAATATGTGATATATTCATCATAATATTGTCGAATAACATAAAGGTCCATGATGGTAATCTTACACACAATGTTGATTGAGAAATGTTCAAGAAATAATTGCACAAGTTGAGTGAAGGTGAGTAATGAGTGCTTGTGAGATATTATTTTACCAGTCCCAATGCGGACCGAGATAATGACATAGGGAATGTGTGAAGCATGATATATCAATTGTGGGTGATAAGATAACATGCATGTCTAAAAGCTTGAACATGATGTTGAGGATCCTCGTTATTAAATCGGGATAATTTTGGAAATTCCAAAAGAGGAGGATATGGTTTGATAGGAACAGATGGGTTGATGGGTTAGGTTTTTGATAAATTTGATAAGTTTGAGGATGTGTTGGTGTTGGTGGAAGCGGTTGATAAAGGGGAATATAATTAAGGGGTTGCGATTGGATGGGTTAGGATAAAGCTTGAAAATTTCTATAAGAGGACACACAACATAAGATAAGATATAATTTCAAAGAGAGGACACACAACATAAGTGTATATATATATCTATAAGAGCAAAACTCCATTACAACATTCTTGTTACATATGTAAAAGGACATACAGACGATGCTTCACAAAATGAGAGCTAAAACTTAGACTTAGATAGACTAGAAATATAAGACTTAGAGGAAATCTAGATTCAAAACTCTATGGTAGTGAGTGAATCCCTTGTCTCTATATATAGAGAAAAGAGAAGCTTTTCCATGAGTAGAACCGGAAGCAACCTAAAGAAAACCTAGAAGACTGGTAAAAGGTGGAGTACTGAGAACAAAGTGAACTGTCACAACATTGTCAGGCCAATACATTAAAGAGAAGGGTCCCTTAAAGTGTCATAATGGAACACATTATAGCCACCTGTAGTGCTTTTCTGCTAGTGGAAAGATTCGATGTTGTCCCATCGTCCTTAAAGAAAGACCAAAGAGAAGGAAAAGAGACAGGCCCACAATCTTTATACTCTTATGGCCAGATCAGAGTGGTGAACTTGTCGCAATCACCATACGGTAAAGACTAAATCTTTACACGCATCCTAAGTCCTTCCTTCGCAACTTTTCTGACACATAGAAAAGGTCTTCATTCATAGCTAGAGGATGAAGAATCTTCATCAGATGAGGAGTAAAAAACTAATCATCGAGTGTGACCACTGAGTTGCCTTTGGATACGATGCACGGAAAGAGATCTGCAGGATGAATAGCGTATCCTTTGAGATGGTGATGGGGGTAATAATTCTAGATGATGTTGCTTGTAGATTTTCATCCATAATTGTCCTTGAGGATGAGCTGGCTGGATAGAAGAGGAGTGAATAGTGAAATATGTGATTTTGACACTCCATGTCTTCTTTATCTGGATCAAAATATTCCTGGCAGTAGTAGGAGACATCTGTAAATGTGGATCATTGGATATCCTGGATGGCATATATTTTTCAAGAAATAATTTGAGGTATTTCAGAAAGCTAGGTGATTCCCAAAGATTAAATTAAAGGATGGTTTTCAGGCCATTCTAAATCAAAATAGATTTTCCATAGTGTATTTGGCCTACGTACCATCTGATCAAACTTAGTACATTCTACTAGATATCCTTCTGGTTCAATATCTCATGACCACCAATATGGCCAAGTTGAGAGTGTAGGAGCTTAGAAGATCACTTCACCTATGGTATGGGAGTGGACTATCAGGATCGGAGAATGTTTCAGAAACCATTATTGTAGGATAGTTGCAAACATTTTCAATAGTTTCTCGATCAAATAACCATTCGATAACTTCCTGACTCATTCTTCTATTATTCTCATCATACATATGGAAAAAAGGATTGAGATTATATAAATTCCAGAGAGGCATGAAAAATTGAGTACTTACTTCAACAAGGCTAATTTTGGCTATTGGTAATTCTCTTCTCACAAAGTCAGCAAGGCATTCTTTTTGCCAGAGATATGTTCGACATCAAATTCATAACCATCAAACCATTGTGCCCATCTCTGCAGATGACCATATGTAGTTTTGTTGGTTTGATCACCTTTATAGAGTCTTCCTTTGAAGTGCTACAAATCTGTACGAAGGAGAAATTTCTCATGTTGAAGAAAGAATAAGAAAGCTTGGATGAATTTCTTTGCAATGAGTATCTCTTTGTGGCTAGAGTGATATTTGAGCTCTGGTCCTTTGAAGGATCCTAAAGCATATCTGTAATTTTTTTCAACATTATCAACTAACCTTTCTTTGAGAACTACTCCCAATGTTCATCTGAAGCATCTGTCTCAACAATCTTAAGGCCGGTCCCTGGAAGAGACATAGGAGGAAGATTCTGACAACTTTTCTTAATTCTCTAGATGGCTTGAGTCATTTCTGGATTCCATGCTTTGGAGCATTGGATCTAAGCCTTTTGTTGAGAATTAATCTGTCAGCAGCTACATTCTTGTAAAATCCTGCAATATAGTTAATACATCCCAAAATCTCTGGAGTTGAGTCTTGTCTGGTATTTCATCAGGGAACAAGATGATTTTAGAGACAATATGATCTTGCATCATAATAGTACCATCTTTAGAGTGATACCCAAAAATGAATAGAGTCCTTGAATGTCTCCATTTTTTTTGGGCTGAGGCAGAGACCATTGTCATACACAACTTGATAGAATTGATTGAGATGCTCCATGTGATCTTTAGTATTTTGAGAGAAAATCAGAATATCATCTATATATACATAAAAACTTATCAAGATGACCAAAGATTTGATCCATTTTCTTTTGAAAAATGGAGGGTGCAGTTTTAAGACCAAAGGGCAAAACCTTCCATTCATATTGAGCACCTGGAATACTAAAGGCTGTTTTATATGTATCTTCTTTATTCAAGAAGATCTGCCAAAAACTAGACTTGAGATCAAACTTACTATAGATCTTACTGCCACTAATTTGAGTTAACAAATCATCTCTACTAGGAATAGGATGTTGTATGGGTAGAATATATTTGTTGAGTGGTTTATAATTAACCACTAACCTCTTTTTACCTCGGACTATTTCACTTCTCTTATTGACATAAAAAGTAGGACAAGTCCAGGGGACTTGGAAGGTTGGATAAATCCTCCTTTAAGCAGGTTATTGATTTCTGCTTGGCATTCAAATTTCTCTGAGGGAGGCATCCCAATGTGATGTGCTCTGAATTTTGGAGAAGTAGTAGTCTGAAATTCTAATTGACAGAAAATGCTTTTTTTCTGAATGAAGGCATGAGGATTGTCAGAGGTGCATTCTATTTTTATCTTATTGATGATTGCATCAATAGAGGAGGTATTGAGGGATATGGATTTATGAAGCCAGTCAAGATTGGAAGCTTTTTGAGGCTTTAATGTAGAAGGAATGATGGATTGATAGGTTTGAAGCCTTGGTATGGATCCTTGGGGAAAATGAATCTCCTTGGCTGATGGTATAGGGCATGCAGTTGTTAAGATTATCGATCCAAAAGCATGTCATCATAGTGCAGAAGATCAAATTGATGTACTTTAAATGTGGTCTGCATATGTCCTAATTTTACTAGTATGAGGGTAGAGCAAGAAGAAAACCTTTTTAGAATCAAAACTAATTTGTAGAGGTTCTATGTCCCAAACAATCTCTAGGAATAGCATTCATTTTGAGTAGGATGATTTCAGCGCCTATGTCTATCATAGCATCTAGAGAGTATGCTTAATGTTAGGGATGCAGAGTTGTATTTTACAAAAAGGATTGCAAGAAGTTTTAATAGTACTTACCTCTGCATTGTGTTCTGCCTCATATTGTTCGTAGGCTTTATCCATGATTAGCCTTTCAACTGCTTCTTCATCAATATCTGGATAGGGAGTAGATTCTTCTTCTTGAAGTAGAGCTTGAAATTATTCTATAGCCTTTTGGATTGCTCGTTCAAGAAGTGAGAGATGATGTTGTCTCCAGAATTTGCGTTCGGTGTGCCTAGCAGGAACAAGATTGGAAATCTTGAGTGTTGAGGTACTTTTTCTTCTATTTCTTCAGGAAATAGAAATGGAAAATGTCGGGAGCTTTGTCCTGGTGTACCATGACCAAAAGGACCATGACCATGGTCACGAATAATTATGATCATGACCACGTCCTCTACTCGGGGAAGAGAAAAATGATATGGATCTTCATGAGGGGTCTGTTGGGCGCGTTGGGCTTGGGGCAAGTCCTTGACATTTTCAAGTTGGATCTTGGCTTGAAGTTTGAGCTAAAGATCCTGAATTTGAGACTACGATGAGAAATGTGATGAACAAGATGAGGAGGACAATCTACAAGTGCGAGCTTGACACGATCCAACTTTTGCTTGAGAACAATAGAACTAGGGGTATGAATGGATGTTCATATGAGCTCCGATTCATGTTGCATTGAAATGAGGGCAGTGAATCATAACCATAATTAATCAATAAAATTCTTCGAGAGGATGAATCGATCTATTGGTTAGGCTACAATGACATTAATTCTTGATATTCAATATCTAAAAGGCAACTTTCACTATCAGATATTAAAACATAATCATCTTCAACAAGATGATTATCATGAACAAAATTTACTTTAGCCTTGGCCTTGGCTTCTATCCTTTCTGAGGAAATTTCGCTATAGTGATTTCCTTTGCAGATAAAACATTCAATGGGTTTATTTTTAGGAAATATTTCTTTCTCCTAAAAAACTTTCTTTTAGACCTAGCAGGAGGTCGAGACATACAATCAACACATTTATTTTTGTCTTTGAACTTTTCTTGAACTTCTTGTGCTTGGGGTGTTTTGGCAAAGAACAACCAAACTGATTTTGTATTTGGAGATTACAAAACTTAACACCTAAAGCTTTTTTAGCTTTCAAAGCTTCTTCTTATGTTTACGTTTCAAGACAAAGATGTTTATTGGTTTCATTGATGATCTGATTGATGCGGCCAAAGGTTATATCTGCTTCAGATAGCCCATGCATTGATTTTTTATATTCATCTGCAAAATACTGAGGATAGGATTCTACATACCTGAGTTTCATTGTAGAATCAAAGGGCATACCAATATTATAAAATAATTTCTGCATGTAACATTGATATTCAGATACCTTTGTCATATCACACAATTGAGCCCTTAAAAATTTAGTTATGTTGAGCCTCTTTTCATCATTAATTGTGCCAATGAATTCTGGTGATGATGGCAGTAGTTAAACTAGTAGTTCCACCGCCAACACGATCAGCTCCTTGTCCTTCACCATTAATGATGGTGTCTTTGTTGGATCAGGAATAACATCCCACCATTCTTTAAGAATTCCTACAAAACCATTTGTAATAATACTAGCAACATCTTTATCATGTTTGTTAAACTATAGGACTTGGGTATTAGCCCAACCTATCATACCATGTATCATTTCCTTTATCTCTTCTAGAGATTTACATTCAATCTTGTAGTAGTTAGGCTGGAAATTCTGAGTACGCATAGTAGTATGAAGAGGTGGTGCATAGAGAGTTCATGCATTCCTTCATCATATAATTCGCTTTCTTTCTTTTAGCTTGTAAGCCTTGCCATTCCAATTTTCTTCTCCTTACTGAGAGGAGATTTCATAGCAGCAACTTGTGCCCAAGTGATTGCCTTAGACCAATTTGGATTAGAACTTTGAGAACTAGAAGAAATACTACTTTTGTCAGACTGTGAGACCTTCCTAAATTATGAACAACACTTGTTAGAGTAGGAAAGTTTTGCTCTAGCTCGAGACTAAGAAACAAAGATTATTAACCTTATCATTGACATTCTGGATACTATCAATGAATTTTTTTTCTTTTCCTTCAGAGGCAGCATGCACAGATTGTTGAATATGTGATTGAAGGCTATTGCTTGACTTGATCAGGAACTTTTTGTAAGGTAGTATGCATATGTCTGAACATTTGTGGATAAAGTATCTACCTTTTTAGTTAATAGGAGGACAATAGAATGGATGTCACCTCTCTGATGGAGCTCAATAGCTTTCAAGTATCTTGCATTCTTTTGAGATTTTCATTATTAGAGGTGATATGGTCATCTATGGCCTTAGTGGCTTTGTTGTTCCAATTCATCATGCGGCCACTTCAGACTATTCTATCTTGGAATCTAGTTGTCATTGATACCAGTATTGTCGATGTTGTTGTCGATCTTTAGTATAGACTTCAAAATATTTAACAGGAGGGAAGTCTATAGTGTCAACTTCTGAGGATGAGGCATCCTTAGAATCCATAGAAATCTAGGCTTTCCTAAGCAAAGCTTGAGCACGACTGAGAGTTTGATAAGAACTAGACATAGGGAACAACTATTTGTATTTATACGTGGACCATTTTTTGGAATATATTTCTGTTGGACAAGAACTTGATAGTGGTCACACTAGAGACAGTCAGTATTTGGATCATGTACCAAAGAAGGATGGCTACACTAGAGGAAGATCTTCTTCATGGCTCTTTTCTTTGTCAGATAGAAAATATTGAGTGGAAGAGGAAGTGGATAAGCGAGGCTTAATGGAACCAGATCTTCTAAAAGAAATAGTAGCTTTCCCTTTTGCTTCAATAACCTTAGATGCAGATTGGATAGAGAGGTAGTGTCAGAGACACATTTGGTATGAAATAGTCCATTCTTTGGGTACTTTAATTTTATCCCAAGTGACAACTTCGGGTTCTATTTTTTGGGCAGTCAAACTAGCATGCATAACAATATTGCTTCCTTTAGAGGGACCATGTTTGATTGCAGGATGTGTTGTGTTGGTTAATCGGAAAATGATCCGATAAAATATGGCCAAAGGGGATGACCCTGGTTTCATGTTCAGACCCGTAGTTTGAAGATGGAGCTTTAAGACTTGATCTAGGAGATTGTCAGTTTGAATGGACACTGGATAATTTGGGAAAACATTAAAATGAATAGGTCCATTACTAAGACTAGTCTAAGAGCATCCAATAGACAAATATTTAAAACTTTCATGACTGGGTATCAAGAAGACAACATAACACAGATGCATTCAAACCTTGCCTAAACAGAGGAGTAATACCAATCTGACACAACCAATATGGAAAATTTATAAACAGACTATTTTTTGAGATACTGTAAATCACTAGGAGATATTAACGGATATCATATTCAGATTTTTCAGAAGTTTTAACTTGTATACAAGATTCTCTAGATCTAATAGAAGTACTAGCTATCAAATGAAAAGCTTTAGATCTTTGATAAACTTCATTATAAGGAAGTTTGGAAGTTTCCAACCTGGTAATGGATTATCTTCTTCCATGATATGCATTTCATCATTGACAGGAATCAAATCTGAAAGATTGACAAAAGCATCATCATGATCATCTGCTTGCATTCCGTAGTAGATTTAACCCATTCTTCCCTCCATTCATTTCACCAAAATTTGTCTATCCTTCATCGCATCTTTACAGAGTTTAATGGCCACACCCTCACTAGGGTGAGGCAAAAAAATACCGACACTCAAATTCGTGTCTTACAAGTCATGCGAAATGAAGGGATGCAAATGGAGTGAAGAATAAGATGATTTACATGCTAGAAACAAGAATAACAACCAACTCTGATACCAAATTTCTAAGAGAGGACACACAACATAAGTGTAAATCACAACATATATATTATATAATTTCAAAGAGAGGACACACAAATCATAAGTATATATATATATATATATATATATATATATATATTGTAAGAGCAAAACTCCATTACAATATTCTTGTACATATCATAAGGACATACCGAAAGATGCTTCACAAAATGAACTAAAACTTAGACTTATAAGACTAGAACATAAGACTTAGAAGAAATCCCGATCTAAAACTCTATGGTAGTGAGTGAATCCCTTGTCTCTATATATAGAGAAAAGAGAAGCTTTTCCATGAGTAAAACCGGAAGCAACCTAAAGAAAACCTAGAAGACCGGTAAAAGGCAGAGTACTGAGAATAGTGAACTGTCACAACATTGTCGGCCAATACATTAAAGAGAAGGGTCCCTTAAAGTGTCATAATGGAACGCATTATAGCCACTGTAGTGCTTTTCTGCCAGTGGAAAGATTCCACTATTGTCCCATCATCCTTAAAGAAAGACCAAAGAGAGAAAAAAACAAGCCCACAATAATACTCTTATACTCTCGAGTGGTGAACTTGTCACAATCACCATATGGTAAAGAAAATCTTTACACACGTCCTAATTCCTTCCTTCACAACTTTTCTGACACATAGAAAAGGTCTTCATTCATAGCTGGAGGATGAAGAATCTTCATCGATGAGAGGAGTAAACAACTCGTCGAGTGTGACCACTGAGTTGCCTTTGGATATGATGTATGGGAAAGAGATCTGCAGGATGAATACGTATCCTTTGAGATGGTGATGGGGGTAATAATTCCAAATGATGTTTTTGTATATTTTCATCCATAATTGTCCTAGGATGAGTGGCTGGATAGAAGAGGAGCGAATAGTGAAATATTTGATTTTGACACTCCATGTCTTCTTTGTTTGGATCAAAATGTTCCTGGCAGTAGTAGGAGACATCTGTAAATGTGGATCATTGGATATCCTGGATGGCATATAGTTTTCAAGAAATACTTTGAGATATTTCAGAAAAAGCTAGGTGAATCCCAAAGATTGAATTCTAAGGGATGATTTTAGGCCATTCTAAATCAAAATAGATTTTCCATAGTGTATTGGGCCTGCGTACCATCTGATCAAACTTAGTACATTCTACTAGATATCCTTCTGGTTCAGTATCACGTGACCACCAATATGGCCAGTTGAGTGTGCAGGAGCTTAGTGGATCACTCCGTCTATGGTATGGGAGTGGACTATCAGGATCAGAGAATGTTTTAGAAACCATTGTTGTAGGATAGTTGTGAACATTATCAATAGTTTCTCGATCAGATAACCATTCAATAGCTTCCTAACTCATTATTTTTATTCTCATCATACGTCTAGAAAAAAGGATTGAGATTATGTAAGTTCCAGAGAGGCATGACAAACTGAGTACTTACTTCAACAAGGCTGATTTTGGCTATTGGTAATTCTTGGCTTGCAAAGTCAACGGGAATTCTTTTTGCCAGAGATATGTTTGACATCAAATTCATAACCATCGAACCATTGTGCCCATCTCTGCAGATGACCATATGTAGTTTTGTTGGTCGGATCACCTTTGTAGAGTCTTCCTTTGAAGTGTTGTAAATCAATACGTAGGAGAAATTTCTCATGTTGAAGAAAGAATAAGAAAGCTTGGATGGCTTTCTTTGCAGTGAGTATCTCTTTGTGGCTAGAGTGGTATTTGAGCTCTGGTCCTTTGAAGGAGCCTGAAGCATATCTATAAATTTTTTCAACATTGTCTGCTAACCTTTCCTTGAGAAATACTCCCAATGTTCATCTAAAGCATCTGTCTCAACAATTTTAAGGCCTGTCCCTGGAAGAGACATAGGAGGAAGATTCTGACAAGTTTTTTAATTCTTTGGATGGCTTGAGTCATTTCTAGATTCCATGCTTGGAGCATTTTTCTAAGCCTTTTGTTGAGAATTAATCTATCAGCAGCTACATTCTTGTAAAACCCTGCAATATAATTAATACAACCCAAAAATCTCTAGAGTTGAGTCTTGTCTAGTATTTCATCAAGGAACAAGATGATTTTAGAGACAATATGATCTTGCATCATAATAGTACCATCTTTAAGAGTGATGCCCAGAACTGAATAGAATCCTTGAATGTCTCCATTTTTGTTGGGCTAAGGCAGAGACCATTGTCATACACAACTTGATAGAATTGATTGAGATGCTCCATGTGATCTTTAGTATTTTGAGAGAAAATTAGAATATCATCTATATATACAATCAGAAACTTATCAAGATGACCAAAGATTTGATCCATTTTCTTTTGAAAAATGGAGGGTGCGATTTAAGACCAAAGGGCAAAACCTTCCATTCATATTGAGCACCTAGAATAATGAATGCTGTTTTATATGTATCTTCTTTATTCAAGAAGATATGCTAAAAACCATACTTGAGATCAAACTTACTATAGATCTTACTGCCACTAATCTAATTCGAGTTAGCAAATCATCTCTACTGGGAATAGGATGTTGTATGGGTAGAATATATTTGTTGAGTGGTTTATAATTAACCACTAACCTCTTTTTGCCTTGGACTATTTCACTTCTTTATTGACATAAAAAGTAGGACAAGTCCAAGGGGACTTGGAAGGTTGGATAAATCCTCCTTTAAGAAGGTTATTGATTTTTGCTTGGCATTTAATTTTTTGAGGGAGGCATCCCTATGTGATGTGCTCTAAATTTTGGAGAAGTAGTAATATGAAATTATAATTGACAGAAATGCTTTTTCCTATGAATGAAGGCATGAGGATTATCAGATGTGCATTTTGTTTTAATCTTATTGATGATTACATCAATAGAGGAGGTATCGAGGGAAATAGACTTGTGGAGCCAGTTGAGATTGGAAGCTTTTTGAGGCTTTGGTGTAGAAGGAATGATGGATTGATAGGTTTGAAGCCTTGGTATGGATCCTTGGGGAAAATGAATCTCATCTTGGCTGATGGTATAGGGCATGTAGTTGTTAAGATTATCAGACCCGAGCAACATGTCATAATGCAAAAGATCAAACTGATGTACTTTAAATGTGGTCTGCATATGTCCTAATTTTACTGGTATGAGGGAAGAGTAGGGAGAGAAAACCTTTTTAGAATCAAAACTGATTTGTAGAGGTTTTGTGTCCCAACAATCTCTAGGAATAGCATTGGTTTTGAGCAGGCTAATTTCAACGCCTGTGTCTATCATAGCATCTAGAGAATATGGCTTAATGTTGGGATGTAAAGTTGTATTTTACAAAAAGGATTGCAAGAAGTTTTAACAGTACTTACCTCTGCATTGTGTTCTACCTCATACTGTTTGTAGGCTTTATCCATGATTATCCTTTCAACTACTTCCTCATCATATCTGGACTGGGAGTAGATTCTTCTTCTTGAAGTAGAGCTTGAAATTATCTGTAGCCTTTTGGATTTCACGTTCAAGAAGTGAGAGATGATGTTGTCTCCAAAATTTGTGTTCCGTGTGCTAGAGTAGGAATAAGATTGATACTTGTCTGAGGTACTTTGTCTTCTATTTCTTCTAGAAATAGAAATGGAAAATGTCGGGAGCTTTGTCTTGGTGTACCATGACCATAAGGACCATGACCATGACTAGAATGACTATGTTCATTGATCATGGCACATCCTTTACCCAGGGAAGAGAAAAATGATAGGGATATTCATGCGAGGTTGCACATTGAGCACATTGGGCTTGGGTGCAAGTCTTCGATGTTTTCAAGCTGGATCTTGGCTTGAAGTTTGAGCTGGAGATCCTGAATCTGAGAGAGAGAAATGTCGATGAACAAGATGAGGAGGACAATCTGCAAGTTCAAGCTTGACACGATCCAAATTTTACTTAAGAACAATAGAACTAGGAGGTATGAATGGATGTTCATACGAGCTCCGATTCATGTTGCATTGAAATGAGGGCAATGAATCATAACTAGAATCAGAATCTGAATAAAATTCTTCAGAAGATGAATCAGTCTATTGGTTAGCTGCAACATTTAACTCTTGATATTCAATATCGAAAGGAAACTTTCACTATCGATACTTAGGACATATCATCTTCAACAAGATGATTATCATGGAAAAAAATTTACTTTAGCCTTAGCCTTGGCTTTCTATCCTTTCTGAGGACAGTTTCGGCTATAGTGATTTCCTTTGCAGATAAAACATTTAATGGGTTTATTTTTAGGAAATATTTCTTTCTCCTAAAAAAATTTCTTCTAGACCTAGTAGGAGGTCGAGACATATAATCAACACATTTATTTTTGTGTTTTGAACTTTTTCTTGAACTTCTTGTGCTTGGGGTGTTTTGGAAAAGAACAACCAAACTGATTTTGTATTTGGAGATTACAAAACTTAACACCTAAAGATTTTTCAGCTTTCAAAGCTTCCTTCTTATGTTTTCGTTCAAGAAAAATACGTTTGTTGGTTTCATAGATAATCTGATTAATGCGGCCAAAGGTTATATTGGCTTTAGATAGCCCATGCATTGATTTTTTATATTCATCTGCAAAATACTGGGGATAGGATTCTACATACCTAAGTTTCATTGTAGAATCGAAGGGCATACCAGTATTATAAATAATTTCTGCATATAACATTGGTATTCAGGTACCTTTGACATATCACACAATTGATCCCTTAAAAATTCAGTTATGTTGAGCCTCTTTTCATCATTAATTGTACCAATGAATTCGGTGATGATGGCAGCAGTTAAACTAGCAGTTCCACCGCCAATATGATCAGCTCCTTGTCCTTCACCATTAATGATGGTGTCTTTCTGTGGATAAGGAATAAAATCCTACCATTCTTTTAGAATTCCTACAAAACCATTTGTGATAATACTAGCAACATATTTATCATGTTTGTTAAATTATGGGACTTTGGTATTAGCCCAACTTATCATACCATGTATCATTTCCTTGATCTCTTCTAGAGATTTACATTCAATCTTGTAGTAGTTAGGCTGGAAATTATGAGTACGCATAGTAGTATGAAGAGGTGGTGCATTGCTGTCATGCATTCCTTCATCCATAACACTTTCAACTTCTTCAGCTGTAAGCCTTGCCATTCCAATTTTCTTCTCCTTACTGAGAGGAGATTTCATAGCAGCAACTTGTGCCCAAGTGATTACCTTAGACCAATCTGGATTGGAACTTTGGGAACTAGAAGAAATACTAATTTTTTCAGACTGTGAGCTTCCTAAATTATGAACAACACTTGTTAGAGTAGGAAAGTTTTGCTCGATCTCAGAGACTGAGAAAAAAAGATTATTAACCTTATTATTGACATTCTGGATAATATCATAGACTTTTTTCTCTCTATTCCTTCGAGGAAACATGCACAAATTGTTGAATATGTGATTGAAGGCTATTGCTGACTTGATCAGGAACTTTCTATAAGGTGGAGTGCATATGCTGAACATTTTGGATAAAGTATCTACCTTTTTAGTTAATAGGAGGACAATAAAATGAATGTCACCTCATTGATGGAGCTCAATAGATTTCAGAGTATCTTGCATTCATTTGAGATTTTCATTATTAGAGGTGATATGGTCATCTATGGCTTTGGTGGCTTTGTTGTTCCAATTCAACATGTGGGCAGCCTCGGACTATTCTATCTTGGAATCTAATTATCGTTATACGAGTATTGTCGACGTTCTTTATCGATCTTCGATATAGACTTCAAAATATTGAATAGGAGTGAAGTCTACAGTGTTAATTTACGAGGATGAAGCATCGTTGGAATCCATGAAATCTAGAATTTCCTTAAGCAAAGCTTTAGCATGGTGAGAGTTTGATAAGAACTAGACATGAAACAACTATTTGTATTTATACATGGACCATTTTTTGGAATATATTTCTGTTGGACAAGAACTTGACAGTGATCACACCAGAGACAATCTATACTTGGATCATGTACCAAAGATAGATGCTACACTGAGGAAGATCTTCTTCATGGCTCTTTTCCTTTTCAGATAGAAAATATTGAGTGGAAGAGGAAGTGGATAAGCAGGGCTTAATGGAACCAGATCTTCTGAAAGAAATAGTAGCTTTCCCTTTTACTTTGATAAATTTTGATGCAGACTCGACAGAAGAGGTAGTGTCGAGACACATTTAGTTGAGATGGTCCATTCCTAGGTACTCTAATTTTATCCCAAGTGAAAAATTCAGGTTCTATTTTTGGGCGATCAAACTAACATGCATAACAATACTGCTTCCCTTAGAGGGACCATGCTTGATTGCAGGATGTGCTTTGTATTGGTTAATCGGAAAATGATTCAATAAAATATGGCCAAAGGGGATGAACCTGGTTTCATGTTCAGACCCGTAGTTTGAAGATGGAGCTTTAAGACTTGATCTAAGAGATTGTCAGTTTGAATGGACACTGGATAATTCGGGAAACATTAAAATCAATAGGTCCATTACTAAGACTAGTCTGAAGAGTGGCTAGCAGAGAATTTTTAAAACTTTCATGGCAGGTATCAAGAAGACAACATAATACGATGCATTCAAACCTTGTCTAAACAGAGGAGTAATACCAATATGGACAAATTTATAAACAAACTATTTTTTTAGCTACTCAAATCACTCTGGGAGATATTAGCGACATATCATATTCAGATTTTTCAGAAGTTTTAACTTAGATACACGATTTTGTAGATCTAATAGAAGTACTAGCTATCAAATGAAAAGCTTTAGATCTTTGATAAACTTCATTATAAGGAAGTTTGGGAAGTTTCCAACCTGGTAACTTATTATGATATGTGTTTGATTGTTAACAAGAATCAAATCTGAAAGATTGACAAAAGCATCATCATGATCATCTGCTTGCATTCCAGAAGTAGATGCAACCCATTCTTCAGTATCCATTTCACCAAAATTTGTCTTTCCTTCACCATGTCTTACATGATTTTAATGGCCACCACCCTCACTCGGGAAAAAAACGCTGACACTCAAATTGTGTGTCTTACGCGAGTGAAATGAAGGGATGCAAATGGAGCAAAGAATAAGATGATTCTATGCTAGAAACAAGAATAACAACCAGCTCTGATACCAAATTTCTATGATTAGATTAGTTATATTGAGTTGGTTTATTGTGAAATAAGAAAATTTAATTTATTTGTTATGGGGTTGGCTGGGATGTAAGTGATAGGTGGTTAAGATGATTGAATAGGTTGGTTATGAGTGCATAGTTAAAGGTTCCTCAAGGAGGATATTTATGGGTTTGTATTGATTCAAATGGATGAGGTGAGAGGTGATTACATTAGCATGAACATGTGAAGTAGAGATAAGAGGTAGAGTTGTGTTATGTTGTATGGATGTAGGAGGAAGAAAGTGTGATAGTTGAGATGGTTGAATAAGCATACTAGTGACAATAGTAGATGAAGTGGGGATAGTGTTGATATGAGGTGATTTGGGTGGAATGGGATCCACTAATTGAGTAGATTGATGGGATTGAGGTATTGTGGAGGAATTACAAAATAGGTAGTCATAAAGGGCAATAGGATTAGAATCGGGAGTTCTTGAAACTTTTCATATCCATGAGGGATAATAGGTGGTCCAAGAGTCCATAAATGATTATGAGTTAGAGGAGAAGTTGGTCTAGAAGAAATGGACTGAGGAAAAGTTGGTCTAGAAGGATTGGTTTCAATATGAGGATCATTTTGGATGACATGGTATTCATGAAGCGAGACCATAAAAAAATAGGATGAGAGATTACAGGTGTAGCCTCAAATTCAAAAGCTTGTGAGGAAAGATCATTAGAAGAAGGGATGTCATTAGATGAGGTGGATTTTTGCATTTTCTTGGCCTGAGAAGGAGTGATAACAGGCATGAAGTAGATAAACATTTGTTTATGTATTTTATTAACAAACAAATTAAGCAACACATTTTTCATCATCATGATCATTAGAAGAGTGTGAGAAAATAAAATAAAAGGATCAAAGGGGAACCTAAGAAAATAGCCAATCGAAGGTTGGTTTCAGTAATTTTGGCTTTAGAGTCCTCGATATACCCGAAGGTATGTGAGGCCCGAATTTGTGATAAATTTCTAACATGGCCAGAACATCGTGGTGGATTTATTATTGGGTGATGAAATCCCAATATTTCCACCTAGTAAGGAATGTTTAGATGTGTGAATTGGTTTGTTTGTTTGTTTGGTTGTGTGTGATGAAGTGAATGCAATGTGTTAAACCCCCTAGTTAAACTAGATTTCCAAGAAATAATGATAAGGGTTCTTTTTAGATCCAAAAAAATATGGAGATTTGATGAGGACAACAAACAAGTGATGCAATGTGATAAAGAAAAGGATGGGGAATAAAAACAAGGAATACCTAGTATATGATTTTCCTTTTTATCGATCTTTAAAGTAAGTTAGTGAGAAAAAGAAAATCCAAGCAATCCACAATCCAATGCAAGAAAGCACGATCCAATGTACATTCCTTCCTAAGAGGTGAGTAAAAAGTGGAAGAAAGAAGATGAAAATGAAATAAAATAAGAAGAATCACTTATAAAGGGTTTGTCCCACTTTAGGCGTGCTAAAATGTTGGACAAAATTTTCTCTTTCCGCTCGAGATAAATGAACTAGTACTAAATAAAATAAAGCAACTCAAAATATGAAGGGTTTATGTACCTTGAGATGGAATAATGATGTGGACAAGTGCAAATGATGGATCCTTCTCCGTAACAAGCTAAGTGACCTACAAATCAAGATAAATCAACAGAAAAATATTGGATTAGTAGATAGGATGGGGGTTTCTTGACAAAGTCACCCTAAGAAGTAAGAACTTCCTAGGATGGATGTTAACCCCATGATTTGATAAAGATAGATAAAATAAATATTTGATAAATTGGATGTAGCATCTATACAAAATTTTAAGTAAAATTGAAATTGAAAGTTGGATCTAAGATGATAAAAGTAGATCTGATCTAAATATGAAAAAATAAATCATACCTAGTAGGGGTCACCGGTGACCCTAGACACTATGAGAGGAAAGTCAATGAAAAATAAAGTTGGTAGAATGAGATAGTGATGTAAAATGTAGATCTACAGTGCTCACGATTGTTATGTTGTAGAGCATGTTTTCATGTGTAGAAGTTTTGAATACTTTGTACACTAAAATTACTATATAATATCCACAGCTTTTGGCCTAAAAAATTTGCCCGATATATCAGAAACATGCTCTTCTCATATGGGTGGGATTTTTAACCCATAGGTTTATGGGATGGTTTTGGCCCATGGTTTTGGTACCCATGGTATTGTAAAACTACTTAAGTAGTTTCCTATTTATGTGGTTTTGTGCATATGGTAGGGTTGATGTAACATTGTAGATGTGTGTGAGTTCAAGTGTGAATTATGTAGAGTTTGTTGAGCATAGCTCCAAACATATCTGGGTATTATATTGAGAGAAAATGTGGCTTGTAATAAAATTTGAGCAAGTGATTCTTGGTGGATGTAGCCCAAATTAGGTGAACCACATTAAATATTGTCTCTTTGTGTCGTGTTTTTTTGTTCTGCACTTTTATTTTTAGATGTGTAATATTTTCTTCATATTAGTTTCTACTATTCCGATTCTGTGTGGGATAGTTATGTGTATTTTATCCCTTATTTCCTAACAATTGGCATCAGATCTTGGTTTGGTTTTCTGAAGTTTTGAATCGCATGGAAAGTTTTATCTTGAGTGGGAGCTATGGTAGATGATGGAAGATCAAGGGTTGATAAATTCAACGGGAAAATTTTTAGTCTTTGGAAGATGCAGATGGAAGATTACCTTTATCGAAGGATCTTTATATTCCACTTTCTATGAAAGGAACCAAACCCTCGAGCATGACATATGCGGGATGGTATTTGATGGATAGGAAAGCACTTGGGATAAACTAGCTATGTCTTGCATCTTCAATATTATTTAATGTTTCAAAGGAAAAGACTATAAAAGAACTTATGGATGCATTAGGGAAGTTGTATGAAAAACCCTCTACCTCTAACAAGATATTTTTAATGCAAAATTTGTTTAATATGAATATTTATGAGAATTGTTTAGTAGCGAGATCATTTAAATGATTTTAATATGGTTATAAATATGTTATCTCTAGTTACAATAGAATTTGATGAAGAAGTTATGGATTTATTAATTTTGTGCTCCTTACTTGAGAGTTGGAATAGCCTAGTAATGGCGGTAAGAAATTCTATTCCGATAACTCAAAGTTGAAGTTTAATGATGTTGTAGGGGTGATTCTAAGTGAGGAAATGTGAAAAAAATCTCCGTGAATCTTCTACTTCAGGGAATGCTTTGACAATGGAAACTAGAGGGAGACAAGAGAATAGAGAAAGCCATGGAAAATCGAAAGATCGCGTAAGGCCAAAATCCAAAAGCAAGATGGTATGCTTTGGCATTGTGTAAAATCTAGGAATGCAAAGAAGGAATATTGGGAGCTTTGGGATAAGAAGAAACAACAGAAGAAAATAAGGAGGAAAATGTGGCAAAGGATAATTTATGTCGGGATGATTTGATTTTTATTTACACAATATTATTGAATCTTGGGTTTTAGATTCGGGGCTTCTTTCCATGCTACTCCACATAGGCATTATTTTTTGATTATGTTCAAGGGATTTTGGGCATGTTTTTCTTGGTGATGATTAGACTTACAACAGAGTTGGAAATAGTTCTGCTTAGGTTAAGATGCGAATGAGAATACATGGTTATTGAAGGATATCGGACATGTGCCTACATTAAGACAAAAATTTATATCGGTGGGGAAGTTGGGAAGTAATGGTTGCATTGTGATATTTACAATAGAATCTTAGAAGGTTAACAAGGCTGCTCATGTGGTGGAAAGAGGTAAGAAGGTTGGAACCTTGTATTTAACCAATGATAGCACTAATGTTTGTAATATTGTGAATTTAGAAGTCGATACAACATTGTGGCACTATAGGCTCAGTCATATGAGCCATAAGGGAATAAAGATCATAAAGAAGGATTTTCCTAGTTATACGAAATAAGTTTTGAGTTATGCGAGAACTACGTACATAAAGAAACCAAAGCGTGTAAGGTTTCTCAAGGTTGGACCTATGAAGAAAGAGAGTAAGTTGGAGTTGGTACATTATGATGTGTGGGGAAAATCTCAAGTATCATTTCTTGGGGTTCAAATTATTATGTTACTTTTATTGACGATGCAACAATGGAAGTTTGGGTTTATTATATTAGAAATAAATATGATGTATTTGACACTTTTTTTAAATAGAAAGCCTTGGTAGAGAATGTAAGCGGTCTTAAGCTAAAATGTCTTAGGTTAGATAATGGAGGGGAGTATTGCAACAATGAGTTTGATGATTATTTTTTAAGAATGGAATCCATAAGAAAAATATGGTTTCAAGAACTCTGCAAAAAAATGGGGTGTCGAAAGGATGAACAAAACAATAATGGAACATGCTAGGGAGCATGAGGTTACATGCAGGGATCGCCTCTTTATTTTTGGGTAGAAGCGGTAAGCACAATTATGTACTTGATAAATAGAGGACCCTTAATTGCCTTGGATGGAGGTTTAGACACCAAAAATTCACATCCCCCATTGTCCAAACCAAAAATGACACATTTACGACACCTCACTATATCACCCCTTTTTAATTAATTAATATGGTTACGATATATCACATCTCTAAAAACTAAAATGATTAATTAAAATAATAAATTAGTTATTATCACCTAACACCTCACCCTCACACCTCATCATGTTAGCTAGAACACCTCGTCAACCACTTAACCACTTTCTAAAATCACTAATTTATCTCTAACTAGTTAACTTTCTAAGAATCATTAAACTCCTCTAACTAAACTTCTAAAAAAGAAAATCCTCTTATTCTAACAAACCTAGTTCGTGCTTTTTCAACCATCCCCATCTTAACCACTTCAAAATCTGTCATTTTGAACTCAAAATGGAAGGAAATCATTTGGGTTTATAAAAAAGCTAGATATCCCCAAAATCGGCGGCGATTTGCTCGATTCTGGGAGATCTATAAATGCTTGTTTACTGAGACCTCATTTGGGGACACAAATCCACAATTTCGTAGGTACACTCGATTCATTTCGAGTTCATAAAAATCCCACACTTCACCAACATAATCTAACACCATACTTCTTGAAAAATGTCAAATTCATCGTAAAATCGCTCATTCTTTCCCTTCAATCATCCATTTCCGTTCATCAGTCCATACCAACATTCTGCAAGGTAAAATCTTTCATTATGCTGATTTTAAGCACTATAGTCGGGTATGTTCTTGCTTATAGTTATTTTACATGCTAGTAATACTATGTTTTTGGTAAAATTGAAATCTATATAATTGATTTTGCCTCTATTTGAAAACTAATCAAATTTTATAGTAATCGCTAGTGATTACCCCAATCACATGTGATTTCCACTGAATTGCAAGAGATTCCTACTTCTTTTGTTTTTACATATTTTTTCTAAATATGATCAAAATGAACACATGTTTCTAGTTATCTACTAATTTTTTTTTGATTTTCATGATCTCAGATGGCATTAGGAGGTCCTAGTTTTCCTACAACTGATTCATTCCCTCACATCTGCTATCCTTTCTATTGGGAACAATATGAGTTGATCAATGATTTAGAACTGTGTGCCATTTAGTTTTCCCCACTTGATCATCTTAAAGCCATATTCACTTCCACACAAAACATACGTGAAACCACCGATGCCTTCGGAATGCCTATGACGAGACACGAGGCTACGAGAAGAGCTCACCAAACTTGAACATCGCTACGAAACCAATCTTGAGCATTTGGAAGAGGATTATCATACTGCTTTGGAATCCAATTCCATCAGTCACATCAACATATCCATCTCAAAATCCACCTTTTTCCGCCAATACGATACTCGGAAGAAAAATCATACTTCTTCTCCAAGGATTACATTTCCATCCTTGACTCATACCTAACTAAAGAAGAGGAGGAAAATATTAATTCTACCAATTCCCTTTCCTCTAAGAACCTCTATACTGATTGAGAATATGAATTGTGGATTTAATCATGCTCAATATCAATCATATATGTACTTAAATAAGTGATAAGCACATGTTTTTTTAATATGTATTTTATTACCATATATATGTATCAAATAAAGATCAAAGTATTGTTTGTAATTAATAATTCCATCTTGATATAATCTTGCAATTGTGGTCACATGAGTATTGTTTATAGGAGAGATTTCATCCATTGTTTTGAAACAGTGCACAAAAACATAATCAACATCCACGGGTATCCTAGAAACCCCACCATAATGAGGTTGATCTCGGTGATTACCCATTGAATCCATCAAGAAAACTAAGGTAAAAACCATGTGTGACATTACGGCATGCCGGTGGGACCTAGGTCCTTGTTTAATTTCATCATTTTTATCATTATTTTGATTGTTGTTTTTCACTAACTTCCAATTTCTAGAAATTGAATAAATCACTCGTGATTCCCATAAATCTCTAGTGATTTACTTGTATTTATTTTTTTGACATATTATTACCAAACTGCAATTTCTTGTTTTCTATTTCTACTTCTTATAATCATTTTGTAGGCTCTTTTTCTCTGGAAGTCGTACTTTTTGGATTTTCTAGAGAAAACATTTTATTAATTGCCAAAGATTTAAAAAAATTTCACAAGGAGAGTTTCTCGCAGTAAGGTCTAAAGCCATCTCTTTAAATTTCTATTTTGCGTTCTTGCATGTTCGTCCTCATTGAAATCAAATTTTTTATTTTGGGATCTTAAAACAAATCATTACATAATTCTTGATTATCTAGCTTTAATTAGGAAGGTAAATCATGCATTCACTTATTTTCCTCCCTCACACACAACCAAACCACTCTAAATAAAAATGCATTCAAACAACTCCCACCTAGGTGAAACTGATTGGGATTTCATCACCCAATAGGAAACCGACTCCGTGTTACGGTGAGTATAATATCCTGCTTGTTGGTATATTTTGGATCAACACCCAATTCCCTTATTGCGGTGGGACCGTAAAGTTGGGGATAGGCCCTAATATACATGCCTATACTAACAATAGTACATAGTTGTGCCTCACATACCTTCGGTATATCGAGGAATCCACCCTTAAACATACCTCAAACCATCTTTAGATAACCATTTCCTAGGACCCTCGTTAAATATTTTACACATTTCACTTTTTTAATTAATTAAGATTGATATAAAAGAACACTTTGATTTCTTCTGCTTACTATTTTTAATCAACCCACATATTCATTAATCATTTATTATTTAAGCCGTGTGTGTGTGTTTATTATGTTTCTCATCAGACAACAAACACGTAACAAATCTTTTGAGATCATGTTTATCCCATCATTTACATTCCAACAACAAGCTCGGTCAATTCTCAAAACATTTTCCTCACCAATGTGACCCCAAGAATTACTTTATCACACAAACACATCCAATCCCTTTTCTGATACACAAACTTGGAATGAATTAGGGACCGGTTATGATAATGAAACAAGACAACAATATTTTCATTCTCCATAGCAGTATCATGAACATGTTCTCTATACACTAGAGTCATAATATTCATCTTCCCCCACAACAACTGAGCTCCCATTCTACAACGGGGGTGATCCTATTTTTGAAGAAATTCTAGACTTGAATCCTATTGCTCTCAATGCCTACTTGGCGAGTCAAAAATTTCCGGATGCAATCATTCACACATGAACCCATTGCACATGCCTACAACCCCTCACCTACCATTGCACAACTTATTAATCAAAATCAGGATCCTGTTGTTCAACAGTTATATCCTTATACTTCAAATCAACCCAAAATATCAAACAACAGTCAAACTCATAAAGCTTTTGTAAATTCCATAAATCCTTTTGAAACATTGAATGAGAAACCTATTAGTAGTCAAATAAAAATAGCCGAGGTCTCCTCAGCACCTATCTCGATCTTCACATGATCTCATCACAAAACGTATCCACTCAACAACTCACATCTTCACCAAGTCCTTCCACAAGATCCACACCTCCCCCAAATAGTACCATTGCCTCCACGATGACTCTTTTAGTCTCCTCACAGATACCCACACCTCCTTCAAGTTCTATCACCTCTTCTACAATTACACCTTCCCAACAGGTTACTACTCCCATTCAAAATATTACCATGTCTATTCCCACAACAACACCAATGATTAATACTAGTGCTATTGCTAGTACACATCCTATTTCACAATACATACCCCAACCCTCACAACCATTGATGTCTGTGCCATAGTCTCTACCTTTACAAAACATTCCACAACAAAATACCCCACAACAAGGACCATCCTTTGTTACTTCTTCTACACCATTCCAATAGATACCCACCTATTCACACCCTTTCACACAAATGTCAATGTCATCACAATATCGGTACATTGAGATGCCATAGTATTCCACATTATAATAGGGTTTCACCAATAAAATATTCCACATCAAAAACAGGTTCACCAAAAAATAATCCCTTGATAAAAAATTCTGTAATACTATGCCTTGCAACAAAACACTCTACAACAGAATAATCCACACCAACATAATCTCTCCTATCAATAAAACATTCCTCAGTAAAACATTTCTTACCAAAAAAATTCCACAATAACATCAAACATAGTCACACCAGTCCTTATATCGACCTAGCTCATCCTCTAACCAACAAGCTCAAGCTGACCCCCTCAAGGAGCTCTTAAACTATATATCTAGTTTAGAAGCCACCTCATCGTCTTTCAAAAATGTACTTTCATATAAACAAATTTACAATGAGCCCATTCATCCCTCTATATCATATAAGCCATATCCCCACACTAGGAACTCCCTAAGTTCATTAAGTTTTATAGTAAAGAATAACTCCAACAACATATTCACACTTTCCACCATGCGTGCTACTTGATATCCCACGACCAATACTTACTGCTGATGACATTCTCCATGTCCCTTTCTCGGTCCCGCTTTAGACCGATATAATAATATTTCACAACACTCTATATTTTCCTTTGCACAACTCATGCAACTCTTCTTAGACCATTTATCCATAAACATAGCCCACAAAATCACTATCAATGATCTATATGCCATTAGATGATTTAACGATGAAATTGTAGCTGATTTCATCGCCTGCTTAGAGGGGTGTTACTAATCAATTATCCTTCACATTTCCACTACTATGCCCTTAACCTATTGTTTATATTAGGATATGAGTATCTAAATTGTGGCTTACCATATAATTTTATTATATCATTTATAATTTCTCATGCTTAGTAGGTTGGCCTTGGTGATGACCATAACATATGAATAGTATATATAGGGGATTATAGGTAGTATTTCATCATCATTGGAGCATTTGAGTCTTATTTTATGGTTTGGAGGTTTCCCCCTCAAAGTGGTGAAGCTATTATAATTTCATATTGAGATCATTATTATGAAATATTGTGTTATTTGGTGTTTTATTGCTGCTCATAATCTGAATTATACAAGTAATTTCATTACAAGTGGTATCATAGCTGCAATCTGGCCAAAATAAGGAAATAACCGTAATTTTTTTTTTTTGTTTTTGCTCTATCTTGCGAACCACATTGAATTTGAGGGATATATTTTCACCAATGCTTGTGAATCATTTCAAGTAACAATATCTAAAAATTTCAAACCCTTTTGATTTATTTTACAAAGGTTATTACAAATTTAGGTTTTTTGATAAAAACACTCCCTAGAACAAAATTTGTGGAATGTTTCAAATTTATTTACATTTTTGGAAAGCTCTCACAAAATAGTATTAGTATCTTCTTTTTGGTTTTTCTTGTTTAGCCAAATTTTTATCGAAACCCTAAACCCTAAGGTTTGACATCATGACAGGGCCTTCCACAAGAGCCAAAAAGAATCTAGTCACTCTGGGTAAAACCCTAGATAAATATGGGGTAGTGATTGAAGAGTTGGAGTTAGAAGGGGTAAATACAAATTCCTCAGCACTAGGGTTTACCTTAGTTGATCATAAGGTGAGCCAACTCGAGTATGAGCTATGAAATGTACAATCTAAGATGGCCTCTAAAGGAGACATAGACCAAATCAATCAGTGGTTGGATGATATCATGCAACATATAAAGGGTAAATAGTATGGCCCAAATCAGCCCCATATCAACCAAGGAGGATCTTTAGTTCAAAATAATGGAAAAAATAACCATGTTGGATCACTTTTCTAGCCTAATTAGAATCCAACTTATTTACAACCACGAAACATGATGCCGAAAGTGGATATGCACAAATTTGATGGGAAGGATCCAATGAATTGGATAAATCAAATGGAGAACTTATTTGAGTTACATAAAACACCATCAAGACAAAATGTGGCCTTGGCATACATGTATCTTGAACCAGACTAATTCATTTGGTATCGATGGTTATGTTCTTAGAGGAATAAGAATGGTCTCGAGTGTCATTTGGACAATTTTTACCGAGGATTTGCAATTTCACTATAGTTCCAGTGTTTCAGAGAACTACTTTATTCAATTGGAAAAGTTACGAAAAACAGAATCACTCAAAGATTATGTGCATGAATTCAAGAACCTATCCTTAAGGGTGGAGAATACTCTTGAAGGGAATATGAATGACCTATTTCTTGGGGGTCTTAAAGACCACATCGAGCATGAGGTATGTATGTTTAATTAACTCAAGATTTCTAATTCTATTATCATGACAACCATTCACTAACACCAGAGACCATAGTATCTCTTCCCCTTCATTCTCTCCACCAATTAGACTGACTCCTCAAAAATGGAAGAAATGAGAGCAAAGAGATTATGTTTTAACTGTGACACCAAATATGGACTAGGACACAAATGTGCCGAGAAGAATTTCTTCTATATTGAAGGAGGAAATGTGGATGATGAGGAAGCTAAAATTATAGGAGAGGCCGAGGAACCAATATAAGATGAAGTATAGGATCACCAACCTACAATTTCTTTCCATGCGTTGCTGTATTAGTACTCCTCAAACACTCAAGGCTATTGGCTATCTCAAAAAATAGAAGGTGATGGTGTTGATTGACTCGGGAGTAATCATAAATTCATAAATAGTAAGTTAGCTACCGCCTCAATTGTTTTATTTACCCAATTCCAAAATGCAAGTTATGATTACAAATGGTGGGGCATGTCAAGTGCATAGGAAAGTTCCATAGTATCAAGATTTCCATGGGAGACTAAATTTTATACTACTATGTTTTCTATTTATTAGGGAGGGGAACATATTATTTTGGGTGTCCAATGGCTCATAACCTTGGGTACTATAGAGATGAATTTCAAGAATTGTTCATGTAATTTCATTTAGATGTAAGGAAAATACAATTGAAAGGAATGGTAGCTAAGTTTCAACAGATTATTAGCTCTCATTAGATGTAGGAGGTTCTCAGAAAAGGAGTAGATGGATTTATAGCAAAGTTATTTTCCATAGAAGTAAAAAATACAGAGTCTTTAATGCCACCCAATCTTCAGAAGATTATTGATGCTCACTCATCTATTTTTGATGCAATTCTAAAGGGAATACCACCATTTAGGGATCATGATCATGCCATTCAGTTGATTCTAGGGAGCCAAACACCTAACATCAGACCATATAGATACCCATATTCCCAGAAAAGTGAGATCGAGAAAATGGTACATGAAATGTTGAAGGCAGGTATCATCAGGCATATCCAAAGTGCATATTTTTCACCAATGGTCATGGTACATAAGAAGGATGAAACATGGAGGATGTGTCTAGATTACTGAGAACTCAAAAAGTACACAATAAAGATAAGTTTCCTATTCCAGTAATTGATGATTTACTTGACAAATTGCATGGTGTTATTTATTTCACAAAATTAGATCTTCATTCGGGTACCATCAAATTAGAATAAGAGAGGAAGATATTCGAAAATGACTTTCAAGACTCATGAGGGCCAGTATGAGTTTATGTTAATGCCTTTTGTCTTACAAATGCTCCCTCAACCTTTCAAAGCTTGATGAACACTATTGTTAGGCCATTTTAAAGGAAATTTGTATTACTTTTCTTTGATGACATATTGATTTATAGTAAGACATGGGAAGAACACTTGCAACATGTAAATAAAGTGCTTTGAAAGGTTTGGAGAAACATAATCTATATGAAAAACCATCAAAATGTTCTTTTAGTGTACAAGAGGTAGAGTACTTGGGTCATATCATATCCCATGAAGGTGTCAAAGTTGATCCTCAGAAGATCAAAGCTATGGTGGAATGACCAAGGCCCAAAACTCTCAAAAATATTTGTGGGTTCCTAGGACTAACATGGTACTACAAAAGATTTGTGAGGGGATATGGTAGAATAAAAAATCCACTCACTACATTACTAAAGAAGTATGCCTTCCACTAGATAGACGTAGCTACTAAATCCTTTGAGTATTTAAAGGAAGCCATGTGCAACACCCAGTTTGGCTACTCCCAACTTCTCAAAAACCTTCATCGTTGATTGTGACACTTCAGGATCAATATTGGGAGCAATTCTAATGTGGGAAGGAAGACCAATTACATTTGAGAATCACCAATTCAAAGGAAAAGATCTTCTCAAACACATCATGAGAAAGAAATGATGGCTATTCTTCATGCGGTCAAGCAATGGAGGCCCTATCTCATGGGTCAACACTTGAGGTAAAAACTGATGATGATAGTCTTAAATACTTTTTGGAGAAAAGGTTATCATCGAGGAACAACAAAAATGGGTAACAAAAATCTTGGCTTATGATTTATAAATTATATAAAAAGGGGTAAATAAAATGTAGGAGTTGATGCATTGTCCAAAAGGGATACATCCATAGATGCCTTACTATGTGGAATGTCCATGATGAAGGCTGATTGGGTGGATGAAGCAATATTAGAATGGGATCAAGAAAAGGATACACAATATCTAATATATAATATCAAGCAAGGATATATAACGACACGGGTAGCTATGCCAACATTGCGGTGTTTTCCCCAGGCTCGTATAGGGTAGGGTGGGGTCCCACTTTATGGGCACAAATCTAGCTCGGGTCTAGGATATAAAAGCACGGTGGGATGTTATGATCCTCATGTGTGGATGTTACTAAAACCTTTAGGTTTTGGTGTAATGGTTTGTTACATTTGGTATCGAATGACCACCCAAGTTGGAGTCCTAACATGGGTAGCTACACCAGACATTGCGGTGTTTTCCGGGGCTCATATAGGGTAGGGTGGGGTCCCACTATACAGGCCCAAATATAGCCTAGGTGCAGGCTACGGAAGCATGGTGAGATGTTATTATCCTCATGTGTGGATTTAACTAATGCCTCAAGGTTTTGGTGTAATGGTTATATCGACCTAGCTCATCCTCTAACCAATAAGCACAAGCCGACCCTCTCTAGGAGCTCTTAAAATGTATATCTAGTTTAGAAGCCACCTCATCCTCATCCAAAATGTACTTTCATATGATTTTTTTCAATGAGCCCATTCATCCATCTATACCATATAAGCCGTATCCCCCACATTGGGAACTCCCTAAGTTCATTAAGTTTTATAGTAAAGAAGACCCCTAACAACATATTCACACTTTTTACCATACGTATGCTACCTGATATCCCACGACCAAGACTTAATGCTGAGAACATTCCCCATGTCCCTCACCAGTCTTGCTTTAGACTGGTATAATAGCATTCCACAACACTCTATATTTTCCTTCACACAACTCACGCATCTCTTCTTAGATCATTTCTCCATAAACATAGCTCATAAAATCACTATCAATGATCTATATGCCATTAGACAATTTGAAGATGAATTTATAGCTAATTTCTTCTCCCTTTAGAGGGTGTTACCAATCAATTATCCTTCACATTTCCACCAACAGAATTGATTGAAATTTTCTATCATTCTTGTGCAAAACATATTTCATCCACCCTACAAATCCAATCATTCCACACTTTTGATGAGGCTTTTACCATGGCCCACAAACTGGAATTACGTGCTCTAGAAGATGGTCGGGTGAAGCTTCACCCCAAGAAATCAAAATGGAATTCCCATCTAAATCAACATCTAGTCTAGATAAATCCAAAACAGCCGCAAATGCCATCATAATCAAATCTAGTCATAAAGAATCCCGTTATAGAACGCACATGTCAACAAAGTAACTACACACCTATAGTGTAGTCTTTGACAAACTACTTGCTTCTAACGTTATAACACTTCCACCCATTCGACCTATCGATGTATCGGTGTCAAAGCCCATTTGGTACCATGATAATGACTATTGTAAGTTCCATAGGGTCAATGGACACAATATAGAAAGATGTCACACATTTCGCAATGTCCTTTAGGACTTGATTGATAAATGCAACCTTCAATTAGATAATCCGAATGCTCCTCCTAACCAAATCTTGACATATTCAAACAACCTTTCCTGAATCACCCCTCATCTTCTGAATCACCACAAGAAAACATTGTACACACCATCAACACGATAACAAAAGTTGACCCCACTCCCCAATCCATTTCATCACAAGCAACAAGTGAATCAACATCAGAAACTAATAAGCCAGGAATGGTGATTATAGAGTCTCCTCTTATCAAGACAAATATCCAAAACACTCCTACACCCTTGTCATCCAATAACCCAACACCTACAAAACCAATACCAGAACTTGAAAAACCTACAATTATTGAACCACCACTTACCTTGCTAAGCCCATTTCCACACCCACATCAGATGATGCTTCTAAATCCATACTCAAATCTACCAGTACAATCACACCTAATTAAATCCAAATTCACAAACATAACTATGGTACCACTCAAAACATTCTTAGCTCAACCTTCTCCACCTAAATCACCTAAGAATCAAGGACATCCTCAATCTATAAAAATGAATAACCCAAATCACGTGGACCATATCAATCACAATCTTGATACACCCCTTCCTTCATTAGCATCAACTTCAAAAAATATGCCTAGCTCATCCAAGAATTTAAAAGTACCATACAAACATGGCATCGTCTAGGTCTTTAAAATTCCTTTTTATGATCAAACATATTGATTCCGAGGGCCCCCACCTTTTTATCCTCCCTTACATTTGAGGGACATGCATCCATTTGGAGAACCCCATGTTATATCCAGACTAAGACCTATAAAGTCTCCCAAACAAAACACCATCCAAAACCCTAATAAAAATCCATTGTGTGATCCTCCTCCTCTTATACTTGTTGATCATCCAATCATCACTAGGGAAAAAACCATTCATCACATTCCAATAGTAAGTCCTTACTCTACATCACTATAATTAACTACCCACACAAAATTTACATCCCCTAGCTCCTATGATGGTAAGAAAACCTCCACGACCAATAAATAAGAAATCTCTTGTTAAAGAAGTTGTTTATCCACCATGTCCTGATAATGAAAACCTCTCATCCTTGACACTAGTATTTGGACCTAAAGGATGCTACATGACCATCTTGGATGATCTCCTTTAGAGATCCGTTATCACATTACCACCTCCCAAACTATCAGATTATCATGGGTGGAAGCCTATCTGGTATGATTTCAATACCTCTTGTGAGTACCATAGAACTCAAGGTCATTCTATAGAAGATTGCAAATATTTTCATTAAATAATTCAGAAGATTGGTAGTTCACCTTTCCTTCCCACCTAATCAAACACAACGTCAACATCAACACATAAATTACCCGACTAACCCATCATGGAAGAATTGATATGACAATTAGATGATGTCCATGTCACCACTCGTGCACATGATTATGATAAAACATCATCTAAACCACGAAGGAAAAAACTACCATTACCATATCTCTACCTTCTGAATCATCGATCCTACATAAAAACCGGGATCTCCATCTCTTAAGCCCTTGAAGGGACCAAAAAGCATCAATACTGAAAGCTAAGATTTCTATACCATTATTCAAACCACCTTCCATGATAATACAAAAAGTTATCATAAAATAATTACACCAAGCCTCAGTCCACATGTTACTCTTTGATCTGTTCCAAACATCACCTAGTCACAAACAAGCTATGATAGAAGCTCTTCAATCCATCACCATACCTACTAATGACACAACATCATTCACAAATTTTGTAGGTTCCCTTAAAACATCTACTTCTATATCATTTGAGCCATCCAAAATACCCTCTCTTAAACCTAAAGATCATGATTTACCACTTTTTATCACTGCTCAGATCAATGATATTTACATCAAAAGGGTTATGATTGATAGTGGCACTGCCATTAATATTATATCTTCTCTTTCTTTTGAACAACTTAAACTCCCTAATACCGTCATCTCCCAAACACCAGTCCTGCTATGTTCCTTCAATGACACAATCACACCCACATTAGGTACCATCATCCTACCACTCAAAGTTGGTGTTAAAACCCTACCTGAAATCTTCTACATCATAGAAGGGAATTCTAATATAATATGTTATTAGGACAACCTTGGATACATACCATGCATTGTGTCCCTTCAACTCTTCATTGCTACCTTAAATATGAACATGAAGGATATGCCCATATTGTCCCAAGTAGATCCTAATCCATTTACTTGATTGTTACATGATGTACCACCCAAATGATGTATTGGTACTAAAATCCACATCTGAATCATTAGATCAAGTGTCCACTAGTACCTTGATACCTTCCTCTAAACTGCCAGATGATTCCTCTATCACTGAGGCTATAAAACGTATCTCTTGAATAATATCACCTTCTCATGCTCAATTCCATCCCATCACCAAAAACATATGGTCACTGCAATAAAAACCCATGTATGCGACCCTAATGTAAGAGATGTCATCTCCTATGGATCGACATACCTTAAAAAATCTCATTTATGGTGGATTCGATAATCCATCATCTCATTTAACTCATTCACATCATGCCACACCATTTAAATTGGATTTTAAATCCCTTGATAATCCTAAATTATCCTGTATGTACCTCCACCATTGCGGATGGAAAGGATTTTGCCTTAGGCGTTACGAGCAAGGAAGACATGACCAACCAATCTTACGCACCCTCAAACCATACGAGAAAAATGTCCTAGGTTATAGAAAATTCACCCCAGAGACTACTAAAACCATTTCATTTGAGAAAGAAACCCCTGTATCCATTTTTGAATTAGAATCATCATCACCCACCAAGACTAAGGATTCCACAGATACAAATGACACTGTACCTATCCCACCTAACTTTTTTTTAGTCAATACCATATCCTTAGGACCACTCACCTATCAATCAAATCACTCTACCAAATCATTGCCACTCATTTTTCTAGAAATGATCAAAGAAGACTCACCAACTATGGATATCCTACAATGTCAAGATGATCAGGATATCCTATCTCATATGGGAGCTGAAGATCGTTGTCTTGAGAAATCTCTACCAGCCGAAACATCCACCCTTCTCAATGAATCCACACTTGATATTAACTTAGGAACACCTTAGGATCCCTACATAGTTAAGGTCGGTCACTCCCTCGACCCACAAGAATTACATGATTTCACCTCTTTTTTAACAAAATATCATCAAGCCTTTTCTTGGTCATATAGTGATATGCCTCGGGATTGATCCCAACATTGTCACATCTCCCAACATCAAACCAATAAAACAAAAGCTTCGTAAAATGCACCCTTGTATAACTCTCCTTGACTATCCATGATGGGTCTTTAACATTGTCCTAGTAACTAAAGCTTTAGGAAAAATTTGCATCTGCATTGATTTTAGGGATCTTAATCTTGCTTGTCCCAAAGATGAATTCCCTTTTCCAAATATAGATCAACTTGTGGATTTGACATCCGACTATGAGATAATTTGCCTTATGGATGGATTTTATGACTATAACCAAATTCTTATTTCCCTTGAAGACCAGCACAAAACTTCTTTTATTACCCTTGGGGAACCTTTTGCTACCGCATTCATCTTTATTCGGTCTCAAAAAATTGGAGCAACATATCAATGTGGTATGACATACATCTTTCTCGATCTTATTCACAAAATTGTTGAGGAATATGTTGAAAACATCCTTGGAAAGTCTAGATCAAGGAAGGATCATCTTGATGTTCTTGAATCAATCTTCACTGTCTCATCCAATTCTATCTCCACTTGAATCCGGAAAAGTGTGTCTTCGGTGTCCTCACCAGAATATTTTTAGGATTCATCATATCTCTTCATGGAATTGAAGTTGATCTTGAAAAATTCGAGTAATCATCGATATGCCTCCACCCACTAATCTAAAACAAATACACATATTATAAGGAAAGTTATAGTCCATACGACATTTCATATCACAAATCTCTAACCGTTGTCAACCATTTCACCATTTACTCCACAAAGACACAAGTGTTTCATTAGGATTTTGACTTCCAGAAGGCCTTTGATGAAATCAAACAATATATATTATCACCACATATAGTTACACAACATTTTGAAGGAGAACCATTTTATCTCTACCTCTGAGCATGCCTTAGGGGCCATGCTCACTCACCGTGATAATCAAGGCCGCAAACATGCCATGTATTTCATTAGTCACATGCTCCATGAATGTGAAACATGCTACTCTGAAGACAAAAATTTGTGTTGTGCATTGTATTTTTCCACTTCCAAATTACGACATTATCTTCTTAATCATAAAACATACATCATCACTAGTTTTAACCCGCTTAAAGCCATGCATGTCAAACCTTATCATAATGACTACATAACCTGATGGCTCATGTTAATGACTAAATTTGATCTCAAAATCATACCACAAAAATCCATTAAAGGTCAAGCCATTGTTGATCAACTCACTAAATTCCCTCTTCTAGATAATCAACCACCTCATGAATGCTTCCCTGATGAGTCCATTAACAACATCATTGAATCCAATGATTGTGAATCAGATTTCATCCCCATTAAAATGATATTTTCTTCGGCAGCACTAAATGTCAAGAAGGAGGAGGAGCCGATGTGGTTATAATACCACCCCGGAACATTCCCATCCTAAATCAATTTTGAGTGTACCAACAATATGGCAGAATATGAGGCCTTAATCATGGGTTTAACTATTGCTATTCTCTTAGGTGTCCATGATCTAGAAATCTATGGAGATTCTCAACTCATCATCAGTCAAGTCAAAGGAGAGTATCAATGTAAAAATGAGGTCCTTCAAAAGTATAAAGTCGTTGTTGAATTCCTCCTTGGCGTATTTGATCATTACACCATTCAAGCTATTCCACGATCTTCCAATAGGTTCATAGACACTATGGCTTCCCTAGGATCTCTTGTGCCCTTTGAAATAGAGAAATCAAAGGATAAAACTAAAATTTCTATAGTCATTCAATGATTAGACCATCCTTCACATAAAAATGAGCTACCTTCCATAAAAATTATTGATGAAAATCCATTAGATTTATGGTACACCCAAATGTTTGATTATCTTACTGAATCTAAATTTCCACCAGACTTATCACAAGGCACTAAACGATCCTTCCTTCAATGTGTCACTCGTTGTGTGGTCATAGGGGGAATCCTTAACAAACATAGTTTTGAATCAGATAGTACATTATGTCAAGTGATATGAATTAACTAACACAATCAAAGAATTCCATGATGGCATTTGTGGAGGTCATTTTAGTGGCAATGCCATCGCTAAGCGTATCATATGGCTAGGTTATTATTGGCCCACTATTACCAAATACTATTGCACATACATGAAAAAGTGCGTTAAATGTCAACTTCATTCTGATCTCATCCATATCCCTAGTCAAGAATTTCAACCAACTTAGGACTTATGGCCTTTCTCTCAATGGGGGTTAGATCTCATTGGTGAGATTAATCCTAAGTCATCTCAACAACATCATTCAATCATCACTACAACTGAATATTTTACTAAATGGGTTGAAGCTATTCCCTTGACCTCAAAAAAGTCTGGCACCTATCATCAACTTCATATATCAGAACATCATATGTTGTTTTGGCATTCCACACAAGCTTATCACAAACAATGGGAAATCCTTCAAGAATAAGGAGGTTAAAAATATTTGTGATAATTTCAATATTAAACTAAGCTTCTCATCACCATATTATCCTCGGAAAATGGACAAGTGGAGGCTTCCAATAAAACACTTAACAAAATCCTCATGAAAATCATAAATGATGTAGGAAGGAATTGACACATTCAAATCTTGTTCACCCTTTGGGATTATCAAACTAGTATCCATACACCTACTGTGCTACACCTTATTCACTCATCTATGGCTCTAAAGCCATCATACCCCTAGAAATTCAAATCCCATCACTTCGTGTATCTTTAAAGGATTTCATCCCTATGAAGAATATTGCCAAAATCATCTTGCACAACTAGAATTGCTGGATGAAAAGCATTTAACAACCCTTGAACATCACCAATTTTATCAACACATTAATAGAGCATTTAAAAACTTGTCAAATAACTTGAATTTAAAATCGGCAACCTAGTACTTAAGGAAAATCAAAATGTGACTAAATTAAAATGAAGTAAACATGGGAAGTTCCCCTAATTGGATTGGTCCCTACGTTATTACTCACAAATATGGGTCAGGAGCGTATTGTCTCACTTCTCTTGACAGGGAACTTGAACAAGAGCCTCTAAATGCTTTGCACTTGTGGCCTTTCTACTATTAAATGATTTATTATCATGACGATAGTTTTGGTCAAACCTTATCATTCCATCATAAACAAAAACATCATTTTAAAAGAATATCCTCTAGAACCTCTGTATTTATAAATGGGGCATATGGATATGTGTCAATTATACATCTATCCCCTCCTTAAAGGATGATTTATCGGGTCTTGCTCTCAACTCAAAATAAAGCCAAAATATACATATGGATGCTTCTTGCTAAAATAAAAAATAAATAGACTGATCCACTGAAGGAAAACTATTTGAATATCATATTGTCAAAAGAAAAGTAGACTGATCCCTTGAAGGATAACTACCATTTTAAATTCATGGACTGATCCCTTAAAGGACGACCATTCAAATAAAAATATAAAATGTAGACCATACCCTCGAAGGATGGCTACCCATGAAAAAGGATTCTGTTTTGATCAACCTCTGCAAATATATCAAAATCTAAGAGCATCCTGGAAAGCTTCCCACATCAATCAACTTTCCCATAAGCAAGCTTCCCACATTGATCAGTTTGATTCTTAAAATTTCTTATCATAAAGAGCTAGGGCATTGATTCCCTTTAATTTTTTCAAAAGGAAAACCCTTTTCCTTGTAAAAACATATATACATATCATCCTTTCGACCATTTCATCTAAGTCCACCATAATCGGTATATACTTGTTGATCTACATTTCCAGGTTCCTTTTTAGGTAAGTGTATGAGTAATCAAGAAACACAAAACCATGTTGAGTATACAAGGGCTTAGTACCTTGGAGATGATGATAGATGCTACGGGCACAAAGTTGATATCAGAGTCCTCGATGTGATTCTGGTAAACCTGCAACTTACATATACTAGGAAAATAATGATTAGAAATTTAATGTGGGGGATTCCTGACAAAGAAGATCTGGGAAGCATTAACTTCCTTGGTGGTCATCAACCCCATGTGATAAAAATAATAGTACAATAGCATCCAAAACAAATGACATACAAATTGATATATAAAGAAACTGGATGGTACCGGTATGCGGATAACATTACTGATATAACGTGTGCAAAATGAACCTTATCGCATGAACCCAAATCATGAGGAGAACGTCATGAAAATCCCATGTGTTATCACCCAGATAGAATAATAATGATATTATAAAATGATTAAAATCTCACAACATTCACCTAAATTTTTGCCTCCTTATTTGAGGGGAGAAGACTCATATTTATAATTTGAATTTGGATTAAAATAGAGGATTAATGAATAACCATAATTTGCAAAAGAAATTTTGATTAAGAGAACATAATGAAGAGTGGATTTGATGGTGGGGTTCATGATGTGAGAAAAGGAAAAGATGTGATGTGGAGTGGGGACACGATTAGGTGTAATAGTGAAGTCATGTGCTCACTTTACACTATTGATTTTTGGATTTATTGTCGGAGAGGAGATTTTTGAATTATTGATTTATGGGTGGGGTTCATATTTTAATAATTTGAAGAGATTGAATTTTTAGGTGGGAATTGATTTTTAGGTGGGAACTTGATTTTGACTTAAGTGGGGAACATGTGGGGCTGGGTAGGTGGGATGATAGATTCTACCTTTTGAATTTAGGAAAAGAGTGTTGGATGTGTATATCAATATTCATGAATTAATAATTTATAGAAGATGAAAATAATATCAAAAATTTGAATAATCAAATGGGTCTACATTGAGCCCATTCAATAATTAATTAAGAAAATTGATAGAATTTCATGTAATTTAAGAGAAAGATATGCGAGAGTAGAAGTAACGTGAATATAAGATGTCGGAGGGGTGTTATAACAAAAAAGGTGTCTACATTTTCCCCTTTTTTTGAGTGGTTTGCAATAGCAAACCACGAGACAAAAAAGGGTGAAATGAAAGATGTGTCCAAAGATGGATGAAGACATGACCAAAGGCAAGATGTCCCAGTGCAAAAAAAGGATCGCAAATAAAAAAAAAGTATGGTGGTGACTCCAATATCACATCGGTAGAGGAAAATTGTTGTCTCAATGGAGATAGACAACAATGTTATACTGATCAGGTGAGTGGGTGAAAACCCGTAGTATGGACGTAAACCGTGATGACCAATGGGTCATGGGAAAACATAGTATGAAGGCACGTAGGTGCACAAGGTCCCAGTTATGGAATGGTGTGTAAGGAAAAAGCACACAAGAGAAGGAATTAAGGAAGCACGTAGCATGGGCGATGCACGAAAGGATCGAGAATTAGTTATTTTGGACATCCGGAGTAGAACACGTGAAAAGCATGACCCAATTATGCTGGATAAGATGTCATCCTGGTGACAGGTTGGCCCAGAAGGAGCATGCTTGCGATGGAATCTTCTAGAAGAACATCATGGAATGAAGTGGAGAGCTCAAGCTTGAGAAGCATGCTCATATGGAGGACCACATTCGGACACTTGGCACTAGATCTGAGGGCGCTGGAGGGTGAGTTGGTAGTCCAGGAAAGCTATAAATACAAGCACCTACAGAGACAGAGAGAGAGAGACACATGGAGATATACATACAAATATCCATATAGACACCTAGAGAGTGAGCGGAGCTCTGCAGAAATGCTGCGAGGACTCGTTAGTAGTGAATAGTTGTATTCGGGAGAGAATGCACTAGGCCTAGGGGTTGTAAATTTTCTTTTGGGTAGCTTAGTTACATTAAGTCTAGTGTAATGCATGACTGTGGTCTGCTTCTCTGTGACCCTCTGTAATGGTTCCATGGATGTAATAAGGTTACCTGTTATAATATATACATGAATATCAATGGTTCTGATGCATATTTCTCTCTTATGAGTTCTCTTTCCTTTCATGCTAAGTATGAATGCTTGTATGTTTCTTTCTATCACAATACATGTTATGGATTCTATTAAGCACTCATCTGAAATGACTGCAAGGATCTAGAGGCCGTTCTGAGCCCTATGGTTCTTGCATGTCTTAACTTCCCTTTTGAAATCTCTTACACTAATCATAGATGATGTATCCCACTAAACTCACATAAAAGAGAGACTCGGTACCCACATGTGCCTCGGGTGAGTGCTCAACTTTCACTGGGTGATAGGCCGCACGCATGGGGTTCCTTTCTTTTGTGATAGGAGTAAAAATGACTACATCTTGGTTCCATTTCTAGGACCTCTTTTTAAAGTTGTAGTGGGATTTTAGCATACATCATGATCTATGTAATGAGTAATGATAGAATGGTTAACATTGGAGAGTGTTGAATCATGGTTCAAAAGCATGGAGGATGAATTTTCTCAGAGATTCAACACTGGACCTGAGTTTAATGCACATATATGGGTAGAAGAAAATCTCTACCACGATCTGTATGAAACTTTTTTTTGTTTCCCTATGGAACTATATGAATGGCTCTCAGCCTACGCATCTAGATCAAGTTGGCATTATAGATCACATGTGTGGACCCAAGAAGAGTACCAAAGGCTATAGGATGCAGATCTAACATGGACCCATGTTGTGGATCATTGGTGGAAAGGAGTATTGGCTAGCTACACTGGAGTACGCCATTTCCACATATTCTTGTCCGAGAGGTGGCTGAGTTTGAGTTTCTGAGGGAGCCCAGAGGATCATTTCTACATGTTGTCCCTCTAGCTCAAAGATCTTGATGATTACCATGAGTTTAGAGGCTTTCCCAATGGCCGGCTAAACCATTCTAAGTGTTGGGCAGGAAGCTAGGGTGGAGGAAGATGGCAGATGTTGCGGTGAAAAAAGAAAGGGAGGAGAGACGACTCAAGTATGGTGAAGCACGTGAAAGGGAGATTTCTAGATGACGCGAGGTTACAGGTGTGATGGATGTATGGTGGCAGACATTACAGGAAGGATTTGAGGTTCACGCTGAGGATGTGGAGCTTGAGCAGTCTATGTGACCCCATCTTGGAAAACATGTGAGAGAAACCCCTTCAGCTTCTAATGAGAGTTCATCACATGGAGAAAGAAGAACCATTGGCATGCATCTGAGCCCACCTAGTGACCAAACCCTGAGCACTTGGTTTTCCAGATCGGGGGATAATATTGCTAATCTAGTTGATTACATTGAGGTGATCATTCTACGCCTAGGAGGTATAATTTCTCGTTTGGTACTTCTATGGCTATGCAAACACCAGCCCAGTGTTAGGAATTTTTGGGAAAGGTATAGGCACACAAGCGTTTGGTCTCATGTCTAGAAGTGGCATGGGGTATACTATTAGTAGTGGGGCATTGTCACAGACCATAGGCATACACAACTTAGTGGAACTATGGGAACCCTTGGCATGACCACTTCAGGACCTGGTGGGCCTAGTGGATCTAGTGGTTCGGGGAGTAGGAGCTGTGGGTCTGGTGGATTTGGTGGTTCAGGACCTGTGGGCCTAGTGGATCTAGTGGTTCAGACCTAGTGGACTTGGTGGATCAGGTGGTGGAGGAAACACATGCAGAAACCAAGGATCTAGGGCGAGGAGGATTTGGACCCCAACCACCCCCACAAGTTTTCTTTGAAATGTCTCTACATTTACCCGATTATAGAGGTATTGAGGATGTTACGGTGGAACATGTTCACAAGTGTGAACTATTATGGCGTGTGAAGGGTGTCACAACCCCAACAAGGGCTAGTCAGTTTGTAACCACGTTGCAAGGGCGCGTGCATAGTTGGTATAGGAAGTATGACCCTCATCAGATAGTAGTGGATTATACTACCTTAAAGAATGCATTCTTGGTAGAGTTCCACATTCCTGAGTTTGAGTAGAAGAGCATCAACTTTGAAGGAGATTCAACAAGGAATGGCAGAGAGTGTGTGGGAGTATGATGCATGCTTTAAAACTCTCTTGTCTAAATTATCATATGATATTCACCCTTCACAACATGCTCAATGGTTTGTTGGAGGATTGATCACCCCTTTTAGAAGGGCCTTATCTCATAAAACTTTTAACCCACGTGAGGCATTGAAGCTGCCCTACGTGTGAGGTTGTTGGTAGTGTTGATACTAGCATTAGCCCATTCTTAGAGGCTCGATTGTTGCTATATGGTCAAAGCAGTTGGAAAAATTATCTCGAACTCAGCCCATGAGACTCACAGTGGTTTGTGGTGCACAGATTGTGAAATAGAGGGGCACGTTAAGGATAATTTCCTCGAGGACAATACGCACTATGGCGGTAGAGTGTGAAATTTTTCATGGGGACCATGATGCAAGTAGATGTCCCTTGCTACAGTGCAATCAGGAAAATGTATCTTGTTATTACAAGATTTTCACTTCTACAACCCATGATACTAAGGACTATAGGCTCATTGATCAAATCCATGAGGCCATTGATCATGGGGTGCACCAAACCAACATTTCTAGTAGTTCCAAGGGTGATGATCACCATTATGAGGAGCACACAGATGGAGGCACGCATGGAAGAGGTTTTCAGGAGGATTCCATGGTCATGGTAACTACAGAGAGGAGGAAGGAGTGAGTTCCCATGTGGAACATGTTTCAACTGTGGATCTACGAACATTACAAATGGGAATGCCTCAGACTTATTACAGTAGTGCTGCTCATGGTGTGGAAAAAGAAGCATAAGTATGAGGAGTGCCTAGAATTGTTTGAGCATATGAATCAAAAGCAACACTAGAAGGACAAGGGCACTGCAATGGTCAATATCAAGAAGGAAGACATACAAAGATGCCTTGGTAACATGGGATGTAGGTTTGGAGCCTATCTTGGTAACAAGGGCAAGAAGCCACACGTGCAAGAGAGGTACCAAGACAAAAGAACCTAGTTTCAAGGGAGGAGGTCATTCATGGAAAGTATCCAGACCCCACATCGAAGGAGATATATCAGGACACCATGGATGTCATTCAAGCTTACAAGGGGAAATCTAGTGTCTAAAGGAGAAATCTAGGAGGGAGGAACAAGGAAGGAGAGTCGAGGTGCAAAAGGATGACCTGGATGAGGTCAAGGAGGTGTGTAAAATGCTAAGGTAGGAGAATATCATTCCCTTGCTAGGATCATGGTTGAGAGAGAAGGTACCACGCCGGAGGAGAGCATGAGAGATAGGTATTGCACATGAACCTTCCCCTCACAACCTCGATTATGACAAGGAGATTACATTGAATGTAATTGTAGATGGATGGCTCCTCAACAATATCCTCATTGACACAGGCGTGGAGGTTAATGTTCTAACTTTGGATGCATGGCATCAGATGGGAAGACCTGCATTACATACCATCTTCGAATGTGTTGTATATGGAAAACAAGACTAAGGCAATGCCCATCGGTGTCTTAAAGGATGCAACTATTACTATCCAGGGAGCCAAGTTTACTGGGGACTTTGAAGTCTTGGCACTCACCGAGGTGGAAAATTTCCCAGCACTACTTGGGTGCCCTTGGTGTTACAAGAACAATGCAGACCTTCGGTTCAACAAAGGGTACATCAACTTCAGAACAAGGAGGAACAGGTCATTATACCCCTGGCTGATGGGAAGTCGACACCATATATTGAACCATTGGGGGAAGAAGTTCTGATAGGATATATGTGCACTCAATCAGAGACCCTGAGATGATACACCCTACTAACGGGTTATCCAGTTTGAAGATGCTCAGTCAGTGAGTGATACCACCAGCCTGGCATGTGACAATTGGGTGCATGGGACTTATGAATTGATGGGATGGTAGTTGAGAGGGTCAGTGACCAAGGTAACAAAGGCACACATGGTTCAGGCACTTAGAGGAAAAGAACTACCCAAGTATTCAGGAGGAGCCTTCCTTGAGATCTTTCTACAGGAGGTGGAAGCTCAGTGGAAGGATGAGAAGGAATGAGGGGGATGTTAAGTTATGTCTTTCTCGACACAAGCAGTGGTGGTGGTGGGCTACACATCAGAGAGCCTTTTAGAGTGGTGTGAGGTAAGAATTTCTCTCTCTCATATTTTCTAGGAGCAATGTACCCACCATCATCAAGGAGTACCATGGGAAGGATCCCACCTCTTTCCATATCCAGGAGTGTGAACAGGTCTAGAGAGAAGGCATGAAGCTTTTCCACCATCCCTCTAGGTGCACAAGTTGTATTCTACACTTGCAGGGTTATGCGCGTGCATGGTATATTCATTCGGAGACACGCCACGCCAGACAAGGAATTGGCAAGAGCTCATGTGGCTGACCTTATTCAAACCTTTGAGTATCGGAGTACCAAACCATCGGTTGATAAGGCCTTGTAGGGTATCAAGTGCCTTACCATGGGGGATAGTGCCAGATGGAAGATAGGCTATTGGAATTACTAGGTGAACCAAGGTTGGGGGCGTGCTTTGAAGAAGAAGTAGAGGAAATAGAAGAGCTACAACTTGAGCACACGTGTTTGGAAAAAGAAAAAGGAAAGTTGGTATATGTGATTGATGGAGAGGAATCAAAAACTTAGATGTTAGCCATTTTGTAGGGATGTGCAAGAGGTAGTAGATAGTGCAGATACTCACGCATGCACCTACCATGAGCCCTTAAAATGAAGAAAGTTAACATCGGTTTAGGAGAAGAACCTAAGGAAGCTATTATAGGAGATTACTAGTCGAGAAGGAAGTATCTAAGATCATTGATCTGCTACATGAAATTTGAGGATTTATTCTCACATGGGTACCATGAGCTTAAAGGCATTCACCATTCCTTGGGGAGATGAAGATAAAATTGAAGGATGGTGCACACCTCGGTTAGGAAAAGACCCTACCGATGAATCCCAATTTATGCGTGAAGGTTAAGGAGGAGATAGACAAAATGATAGCTTCTGGGATCATTGAGGCAGTGGAAGAATCGAGTGGATAAGTCTTGATGGTAATCAACATCAAGAAGGATGGGTGATTAGGATCTATGTGGATTATAGGGAATTGAATGCAGTTTGTGTCATTGATCCCTTTCCACCCCCTTCACTGAAGAAATTTTGGAAGGAGTCACTGGGCATGAAATCTATTCCTTTACGGATGGATTTTCAGGGTACCACCAAGTCTGATTGCAAAGGAGGACTAGGAGAAGACAAATTTTTCCACCGAGTGGGGAAGTTTCACATATACGGTCATGCCCTTTGGGTTGAAGAATGCACCTACTTTTTTTCACGCATAGTGGTGCAAGCATTCCAGGACTTCATCCATAAGTTTCTTTAGGTCTATTTGGATGATTGGATAGTGTATGGTCTAGTTAAAGACCATTGTGACAATTTAAGGTTAATGTTTGAGAGGTGTAGGTAGTTGAGGATATCCCTCAACATCAAGAAATGTGTGTTTGCTACACCCTTTGGGACTTTATTGGGGCATATCATATGTAAGGAGGGCTTTCTGGTAGATCCCGCTAAGGTTGCAGTTATTGGGGTTAGGGGAGCCTACTAGCTAGAGCGCAGTGCATGGATTCCTTGGGCATACGGGCTATTACAGAAATTTATTAAGGGATATGCCAAGATCACCACGCCTTTAGAGGAGCTACTTAGACATAAAAGTGCCTTCCATTGGGGAGAGGCGCAACAGAGGGCATTTGATACATTAAAAGATAGGCTTATCACCGCACCTATATTACGTTTTCCCTCTTGGGACAAGCCCTTTCATGTCCATGTAGATGCCTTAGGGACCACCATTGAGCAGTGCTTACACAGCCAAGTGAGGGGATTGTTGATCATCCTCTATGTTTTGCAAGTAGAAGTTGACACCAGCAGAGAAGAATTATACCACAACTGAGCACGAGGCATTGTCAATGATCTACGCACTTTTCAAGTTTAGATAATATCTGCTAGCAACACCCTTTGTGTTTTACACCACCACATGGCATTAAAATATTTGGTGAACAAGCCCATCCTACAAGGGCATATATGTCGGTGGGTGTTGTTGTTTCAAGAATTTGAATTCACCATTGTAGTGAAGCCTAGAAAAAGCAATTGTGGGCTGATCATCTATCAAGAATTGATTCAGGGGAGGACATGCAGAGTATTGAGGAAACAATGCCAGATGCACAACTATTTAGATTGTGGTGCACATGCCCTCGGATTTGGAAGAGATTGCAATATTTTTAAAGGAAGGTGTGGCACCGAAGGAATGAAGACTTTAGAGAAAAAGTAGTTGGCCATATACGCCCGCCCTACATGTTAATCAGTGGAGACTTATACAAGTTGGGACGTGATGAAGTTTTGCATAGGTGTGTATTAGAGCATGAGCACCTAGCCATCATGGAGGAGGCACACAGAGGAAGTGTGGGTGGGCATTATGCAGGTGATGCCACCACGTGTAAGATATTAATGGTAGGTTTGTGGTGGGAAACCCTATACAAGGATTATAGAGACTATTGTAAAGCGTGTGACCATTGTCAGCACCTTGGCAAACCAGAAGGAGAGATGAAATGCCTTTACACCCTATCCCTAGCACGAAGCCTTTTGAAAAGTGGGCAATAGACTTTGTAGGACCTATTGCACAGGGTGCATAGGATTGGGTCACGTTATGTCATCACTTGCATGGATTACCTAACAAGGTGGGCAGAGGCAGCTCCAACTAAAGATTACAAACAACAAAATGGCAAGGTTCTTGTGGGAGAACATTATCACGAGGTATGGATGCCCATTGAGTTTGACCAGCAATAGGGGTACACATTTCTTGAATGAGACCATGAGGATCCTGTTATCAGAGTTCATGGTAGCTCATCACAAGACTACGCCCTATCACCCACAAGCAAATGGAACCGTGAAGCATTCAACAAAATACTGAGTCATACCTTGACCAAAATTTGTGATGTCGGAAGACAAGATTGGGATGACAAAGTATCGGCAGTATTGTGGGCTTACAGACAACGTATAAAAGGCTGAACAAAGCCACACCTTTTCAGTTGGTGTTTGGTGTGGAAGCTATTTTTCTAGTTGAATTTATGTTGCCTTCTCTGCGAATAGCACACACAGGAGGGTTAGCCATGAACAAGCCTGAAGAAAGAATTGATGAGTTAATGAAGTTGGATGAAAGACGATCACTCACTAGGTGGAGCCAAACAATAGAAAAATCAAAGTAAAAGGCTTGGCATGATCACCACATTAGAAATAAGAAGTTTGAGGTTGGGAAGTTGGTGTTACTATATGATTCTAAGTTTCTACGCCATCCTGGGAAATTGAAAGTCCATTGGTTGGGTCCTTACACAATCTCATACATCCTTGATTCGGGCATGCCAGTTATAAGCACTGGATGGGACAAAGTTTCCTGACACTTCAATGGGAGTAGGCTAAAGCCCTACTATAAATAAGTCTTCTTGGTGTTTGTAAATAAGGTAGTTTTTCCAGTTAGTTTAGAAGTTTCCTTTATGCATTTCCCTTTCTTGTGTTTCCCTTTCACGTTGTTGTTTTGTTTTGTGCACCTTGGGCGCCGGTAACCTTATTGCTATTTTGGAGAATTTGTGAGTGCGCAGAGGACTACACATCATTTTAAGTGTGGGGTGGAGAAATGTGAAGGAGCACATGATTAGAGTGCCAAGGAAGTTGTGTTGAAAATCCCTGTTGAATGGCCCAGTTGAAAGAGGTATATGAAGAGAAAATATGGAAGAAGAATGGTTGGTGCTAGGATAAAGCTACTTGTAGATCCCACATACTAAGGAGGAAAAAGCACATTTAAGCAACATGAGGTAGGTGAGAGAAGAATCAAGATAGAAGAAGTGCCTTCGGCATGGGTTACGTGCGCGCAAGAGTCTCCTGTCATGTTGGATTGGTTATGCACCAAAAGGTTGGAGGAGTTTTCACGCAGTTGGGGTGCATGAGTGAGTGAAAGCATTGAAGATGGGATTTGTTTGAACAAGCCACATTAAATGAAAAAAGTATGGTGGTAGGTGAAGTAGCATTTAATGTTCAAAAAGAGAAAACTATAAGTAAAGGGTCGAGGCACTTTCATTTTCACTTTGCAAAATAGAGAAAGAAGTGAGTTTTATAAATTAGGGTTTCTAGATTTGATCGAGCGAAGAAAGATCTATGAGATTGAAGCATGAGCAGCCAATTTGAGTTTGCAAACCAGAAGGAAGGGGTTACATGGGCATGAAAAAAATTTGTGAGGCACTGTCTTGTGGAAATTTTATCCCAGTTAGGGTTCGACAAACTAGGGCACAAGTCCAAGAGATTTTATATCATAGATTTGAGATCGGAGATTGGAAGAAGTAGTAGGACAGAGTAACAAGGAGGGAGTGGAGTGATAAGAAGACCTCAAAATGGCACCCAAGAAAGGAAAGGGCAAGGGCAAGGCCAAACAACAAGAACCCGACGTGAACACAAATGAAGAATGGTATGCGAGATGCAATACCCAGATGGGGTGATGATGGGTAAGGAGTGGGAATCCCACCTAAGAAATGTGCCTGTAAGTGATTATAACCACCAAAAAACATGATCGAGAAGGAAATGGCACTAGAGTTAGTGCACCCCACGAGTAAACGAACACCAGAGGGCTTGCCAATCTACGATGATGATGACGTAAAGGTCAAAATGGAGAAGGTAGGGTTGTTGTAACTCTATGAGTTTCCCTATTTTGGGAAACCAGAGCACTGTATCAATGGCTAATGTCATGGGTACATGAAGATTACTTCCACTTTGTAGGGCACAAGATGCACATTACTCCCCAGCTTATCTCTCAGTTCACAGGCCTTATATGTGAAGGAAACAACTTGGAGGATGACTTGAGTGACAAGGAGGAAATTCAGGAGACCATAAATGAATATGCCTAAAAAGGGGTCGAGGTACTATGACATTTCAGACATCAAGGACCCCATGATGAAAATGGCCACACATCTGGTAACAAAGCTGAATGGCCAGAGAGATGGACCCAGTCAATAAGCCTTGGTTACATGTTTGTAGAAAAATTACAAAAGGCACCATATACAACTTGTCTGCTTACATTATGGAGGAGATTGTCAGTTGTCATGAAGGAGGGGGATAGAATCCTCTTCGGCAACATCCTCCTGACCATCATATTTTTGGAGATTGGAGTTCCTGACACACTGCAAAGTTTGTATGGGAGTACCCCACCGAGGATCCTTCACCCACAAAGAGATTCGAGAAGTATGCCTGTGACACAATGACAACACCCCACAAGGCACGACTGAGAGAAATGGTATACACACCTAAGGAACGCATTCGGGTAGAGTGGAGAATCCCTGAACAACTCCCAACAGCCACTGAAGGGGAAGCTAATTCACTATATATCAACATTTCTACCTAGGCAGGTTCAGGCTGATAGATGAATCATGGAGCCCTTGGTGCAAACTTCCCTTCGTTTCACTACTCAATACTTCCAAGCGGGAGTAAATAGATTTAAGGAATCAAAGAAGTTAAAACTAGAACTAGGTAGTCTGGACCGGGAGCATAGAGAGATGTGGAAAAGATTGAACTACCCTAGTGGCAAGCACGCACGTACATGGAAAGGTACATGTCACATGAGGTCCAGATGATAAGGCCGATGACACTACCCATTACAGGAGGATCCACAGCACATGTGTACCTCTCGTATAAGGCCAAAGTTTGAAAAGGGCACATACCTAGAGAATGAAGTCTCCATACCTGAGGATCCCATGGGTAGGAAGAAGCCCATGCCCAAGAAGAGGGGAAGAGAAGATGAAGAAGCACCAAGTGTGTAGACTACTTGCTCAGACAGTGAGCATGCCAACAACAAGTGCCAAGCCCAATACTTACACATGGAGAAAGAAGTCCTTGTGAAGGAGAAGACACCAAAAGTGGAGGCACCTAGGCAACCACTCACCAAGGAAAAGTCACCTGAGGAAGAGGAAGAGGCCAATCCCCTATCAAGGAGCCACCTCTTAGGAAAAAGTAGAGGGTGGAAGAGGAAGCTGACTCGGAGGAGACCGACAACTTGGAGAAGTATATGGGTAAAAGAGAAGGTGAGAGTGAAGAAGACGACAACAAGGAAGATGAGCCTGAGAAGGACTAGGAGCCACATGTGTTCAATGTGTATGACTCAGAGAAGGGAGTGAAGATGAGAAGGAGTTCATATTCACATGGTGCAAGGGCACCTAGGATGAAGAATGCACCCGGACATGGAAAGGAATGAAGAGGTTGGCATGGAAAAGTAGGAAGCTATAAGCTTCACAAAGGAGCAGATCACTGAGGTGGTAGAGAGAGAAGCAAAGAGAATGCTCGAGGCCCTGGTAGACCAAGAGTTAGAGCAAACACTGACATAGTGCTAGAGGAAGGAGAGGAAAACACTGATAAGGAGCATGGCAGCATGGGAGGAGGTCCCACTCTAATAGTGAGTTTTCCCAAAGGCACATGCTTGGGAAGGAGGGCCCTCGATACAGAACAAAGACAAGTGATGGGCTACATTAATGACTCGAGAAAGGTACTACATGCATGGTTCCAGAGCATGGTACCCACAGAAAGGATTTTAGCCATGGGGTCATTTGAGAAGGAGGGCGCGTACCCCAGAATGAAGAAGATGCTCTCTTGGGCATGTTTGAGTCCCACATTGATGAGCCAAACTTTGAAGTCTACCAAGGAGTGATCATCACAGTACTAGAGTCTAAGGGAGCCAATCCCTTGGTAAATGCCCAGGAACTCTTAGATGAGCAAGTCTGTAACGCGCTCAACAAGGTCATGGTCGAGACAGAGGCTAGGCTCTTCACGCGTGCAATGAAAAATAAGAGTATTGGAGGAGAAACTAGGGAAGAAAGAAGAGGAGCTGGTGGAGAAGGCCAAGAGTTTGAAGCAAGAAGAACTGATCAACACACAACTAAGGCGTGAGTTAAAGGAAGAAAAGACAAAGGTGCAGGAAGTGTACAAGAAGATGGAATCTATCAAGAGTGCCATCCTTTTAAAGCACCCAGACTTAGCACCACCCACACAGAAAAGTACTCATCCCTTCTGAATGTTTAGAAGATCTAACGTACATCCTCACTATGGAGAGATGACCTTTGGCCCTAGAGTCTATAGAAGAAGTGGCCACACACTTAAAGGAGGAGGATAGGTTGAAGGTGGTAGTGCTCATTATGGAGTATAGCTAGGTGCTCACAGAAGTTAAAGTCATTGCCCAATCTGAGGCCACATATGATACCTACGTAGATAGGGATAAGGTAGCAAGCTCCTTGGTCACCACACTCGAAGCAGAGTTGAAGGAGTTCCAGAGAAGAACAAAGGAAATAGGGCAGAGGGACAAGGTTCTTGCCAAAGTGGAAAGAAAATATGAGGTGATTGAAGCATTAAGGAGTTCAATCAAGGCCCGAATGAAAGAACTATATCCTCAGATTACCAGGAGGATGGACACACTCGAAGACCTGGGAAAGGAGATGGAGAAGATCATTGACACCTTGGGCACCCAGGGAATTGGCCTGAGTTTTGATGAGGTGAGCATCCTGATCGGTGACCTCTGTCAAAAGGCACAGAGTGAGGTCAACATTTGGAACAAGCTGGAGGTAGACTTACGAAAGGATTTTCCCAACTTGCTTGAGTTTGATGCCCCCCATTCTTCATTCTTCCCCTATTCTTTCATTCCTTTATTCTTTTACAAAATGTAAGATTACACCTTGAGGCAGCCTACATCTTGGTTAAGTAGAGTGTTTCCACATGATGGAGAATAGGCGTAGTGTGGGGTGATGTTGGACCCCTAGAATATTGACCAAGTATGAAGGCACGTAGGCACGCAAGGTCCCAGTTATGGAATGGTGCACAAGGAAAAAGTGCATGAAGAGAAGGAATTAAGGAAGCACGTAGCACGTGACGATGCGCGAAAGGATCGGGACTTAGTCATTTTGGATGTCCAGAGTAGAACACATGAAAAGCATGACCTAGTTGCGCATGGATAAGATGCCAGCCTGGCGATAGGTTGGCCTAGGAAGGAGCATGCTTGCGATGGAATATTCTAGAAGAACATCATGGAATGAAGTGGAGAGCTCAGGCCTGAGAAGCATGCTCGCATGGAGGACCACATTCAGACACTTGGCACTGATCTAAGGGCACTTGGAGGGCAAGTTTGGTAGTCCAGAAAGCTATAAATACAAGTGCCTGCAGAGACAGAGAGATAGAGACACATGGAGATATACATAAATATATCCATATAGACACCTAGAGAGTGAGCGGAGCTCTGTAGAAATGCTATGAGGACTCTATCAGTGAATAGTTGTATTCGGGAGAGAATGCACTAGGCCTAGGGGTTGTAAATTTTCTTTTGGGTAGCTTAGTTACATTAAGTCTAGTGCAATGCATGACTGCGGTCTACTTCTCTGCGACCCTCTATAATGGTTCCATGGATGTAATAAGGTTACCTATTATAATATATACATGAATATCAATGGTTCTAATGCATATTTCTCTCTTATGAGTTCTCTTTCCTTTCATGCTAAGTATGAATGCTTGTATGTTTCTTTCTGTCACAATACATGTTGTGGATTCTGTTAAGCACTCGATCTGAAATGACTGCAAGGATCTAGAGGCCATTCTGAGCCCTATGGTTCTTACATGTCTTAACTTCCCTTCTAAATATCTTACACTAATCATAGATGATGTATCCCACTAAAATCACATAAAAGAGAGACTCGGTACCCATGCGTGCCTCGGGTGAGCACTCAGCTTTCGTTGGGTGATAGGCCGGTGCGCATGGGGTTCCTTGGATGATAGATGATAGAGATAAGAGAAATTGACATGGTTGAAGTAGAAAGGACATGGTGGAGGAGAGAGATCTAGTAGAGAAGGATGATAAGAGAGGTGAGAAGATAGACAAAAGCAAAAAAAGAGAGAATAATATTCGGTAAGAGGGTGGTGGAAAAGATAAGGGGGAAATAAATAGGTAAGGTATGAGGGACCTAGAGAAAAGGAAATAGAGACAAAGTGAGCGGGAGGAGAAGAGAGGGAGGAAGTTTAAACAAGAAGAAGATGAGATGAGGGGAAAAAGAGATTAGAAGGAAAGTTGAGTGTATAGAGATATATCGTAGTAAAGAAGCGTGCAGAGATAATCAAGAGGAGAAATGGTGGTAGAAAGAAATGATGAAGGCCAAAGAAGAAGACACGAAAATGACAGAAAAATGGATGAAAGGAGATGGAGATCAAAATAGAGGGAGAGAAAGAATGGATCATGAAAGAGATGAAAAAAATGAGAAAGAAAAGTTAGCACTGAAGAATATGAGAGAAGGAAAATTAGAGAGATGAATATATATAGTTGGATGGAAAGATGAAGGAGATGATGAAGTTAAAGAAGATGGGGAGGAGGTAGAATGGAAAAAAGAAAGAAAGGCACCATACAAAGCTAAGAATATAGGGGTGGTAGAGAAATAAGCTCGGTAATGGGGAAATGAAAATAAGAGGGAAAGAAGGGATGATAGAGCCAAAACAGGTGATGGGTGTTGTTATTCCCTTCATTTAATCAACTTCTTGTTGATGTCATATCAAACCAGGTTTGTCCAAATCTATATGCAACAAGAGTACTTTAAGCCGATCTAGTAGTTATTGACTCAGTAACTATTTTTATATTTTCTTGGGTGATCTCTTTAATGTATTAAGGACTTCTTGGTAAAACCTTATTCAAATCAAACTATGAAAACTTGCTGAAAGTGAAACACACCGTGTAGAAAGGAAACACACTTGCTTTTGAAAGTAAACACTCGATTAAAATACTTGAAAAAAACAATTGCAAGAAATAAAAAGATTGATCTAAACACATGCGGAAAAAGTATGCAACAAAATTTAATTGAAAGAACTAAAGCAATATAAAATTAACAGATCTAAGCTATTTGCTAAAGAAATATAAATACCAAATAAACGAATATCCTGGTCCTTGGGGGAGTGGGCCCTTGCTCCTCCTTGAATCAAGATTTTAACAACTTAGAATTCTCTCAAATCAGAATGGATATTTTATTAATGAAAACATTCAATATTACAAAACGTACTGGATCTAGATACTTAATCTATTTCTTTCTTTTTTCTATATCTCTAATAATTATTATTTATCTAATGCAGGTATGATTTTATATACATTTTACAATCCCAGCTATCTCAATGATTATGATGAAATCAAATCATGCCTAGAATAGATGTTGAGTCGGATGGCGGTTGATCAGATAGCTGTAGGATAACTCTTCTTAGATCTACATTTAGAAATATTCTCATCCTTCATGATTGTAGATGCAAAATTTCTGGATGTGGTTTAAAATAGATAACTCCCATTGGTTTTGGAACTTTGGAGAAGTTCCAGAACCATAGGAAATTATTAAGAACCAAAACCTATGAGAGTTCCGGAGCTGTCACCAGGAGTTTCAGAACTAAGTCCAAAATTCCGAACTAAATTCTGGAGTTCCGAACTAAGTCTGAAAGTTCCGGAACTAAATGATGACTGTGTGATGGAGTTCTAGAACTAGCTTGGAAGTTCTGGAACTAAGCTGTGTAGGATTAGACACTATCAAAAACATATTGAATGCCACCTGCTTCATTTCCTCAATTGATTAGACCTGCTTTATTACAAAACTGAATTTAAACACACACTATGTTAGGAATTTTAGAGTTTTTAACATTAGGATCACAATCAATCAAAAGACATACAGTTACATCCTAACTCATATCAAATCAACTAAAATTCACACAATGCAATCAAACTTAATCAAAAGGAGAGTATGATGAGATCATATATTATACATTATGTTTAATTTTCCTCTCCCACTTTTCAAATTCAATAGGGTCTTGAGGTTCTCTGTTCTACCAAGGAGACATGGGGGTGAGAAGTAGAGGTGGCCTTGTTCGCATTCCCATCCATATTTGGCTGTAGGTTTCATTGACTTGGGGAATTATTGTGCATAATGCTTTGGCCCTCTCTAAACTCCATATCATATTTGTAGGGGAAATTACTTCCCTTCTTTTCAAAGCAATAGTAAGGAGTTCCCACCTTTTTGAGCATCCTTCATAAATATCTTCAAATTTTTCCTCCTCATAGGAGGTGAAGGCATCAATACTCTTTTTCGAATAGCAGGGTAATGTGTCTTGAATCTCTTATCAAAGGCATGAGTTCTGAAATGTGTGAGGAAGGTAGAAGGTTTACCATAATGAGCTCTCATGCAGAGGCCTGTTGAGCTGGCTTTCAATAAAAATTCAGATTCTCTTTCCTTCCATGCAATTTGGTTTTGCAAAAGAGAGACAAATGCATTGAGATGGCTCTCCCCTACATATAAGTTAATCATAAATCTTGTGTTTTTCTGTAGCATATAATTATAAAGATAAAATTCACACAGGAGATTTTTCTATTTAGGAATTTGGATAGAGAGTAAGCTGCCATGAATTTAGATTCATCTTGTAATTCATGTGGAAGCCCACATGCAATTCTTGACAACTACCAGTGAATGAACTGCTCTTCCAAAAACACACTATATGCAGGAGAAGGTCTCCTGCAGAAAGAAATTTCTCACTCATAATACAGACCATATGAATTTTGGCAAGACATTTATATTTATTTCCTTCCTCCTTATAAAAGTTTTCTTCCCATTCCTTTCTTGCCTTCATCTCTTCCTCCATCTTGGTCTTTAATTCCTCATTTGATGTTTTGGCTTCTCTGAGATCTTTGCAAATATCATCCCATTGCTGTTTCAGTGGCAAATAGGTCAACTCAGTTTGTGTAGAGGCTGTGGACACAACACTCTGTTTTCTGGAAGTCTAGAACTCTTCCTCTTTTTCTATCAGCTACTTCTTGGTTGTTGATAATTCCTCAGTTTTGGCTACAAGCTGAGTTGTGAGCTCATCAATGAGTGTTTCCCTTTGTTCCAATTTAAGTTTGAGGAAGTCCAATTCCTCATCTTTTTCTCTTATAATAAGCTCTGCTCTGAGACAAGAACAAAGCATGTTTAACTTGCTATCTTTCCTCTTCCTCTGAAATTATTTGAGGAGTTTGGCATTCTTCCTCTATTAAAGGAAATTTTCCTTTTCTTATCCTAGATGCCAACTCTTCTTCTTCATGTGGCACTGTTGAAGGTTCAGCCAACTCCTAAAAATCTTGATCATCAAATCTCTCTTCTCCTCTGTCCATTTCAACATGACTTGGCTCAGGTGGAGTCATGGCCATGCTGCCCAAAATGTCAGCAACTTCCTCTTCCATCCTTTCCTGCTCACTCCTTACTTCTAGAGTTCCCCTTGACCTCTTATGAATTTTTCTTATCTGGGAAGTTCAATATGCCCAGTAGTGAATTTCCCTCTAGAACTTCTTACTGTTCTTTCTGGTTCTTGTGTGGGTGAGCTATCACCATCAGAGACAGATATTGGTTCTTCTGAAGTTGTTGTGGAAGATGGAATTTCCTTCATAGGTATAGAAGGCTCTATTGTTTTTATCTTCCTCACCAACCTTATTTTCCTTGGTATGTTTTCTCTTTCCATTTCCCTCTATCCTTCTACAGGGGCATCAATTTCTAGATTAGCTGAAGGAGAGAATGGGGCTGGAATTTTCTGATAATATTAGGGTTTTTCTTGAACTTGCCAAGAAACTTGTCCCAAATTTCTTCTCCATTATTTTTTGACAGGAAATGGTGTTGGCATATTAAGTGAATTAGACCATGATGTCTAATTGTTCCAACACCCCGGAATATCTCTGAGCCATGGTCTGAATGGAATAAAAAAGAAACCCTGGGAGGTTTATTATGTATTCAAGCTTAGTGGCTCCATACTTTAGATATATGAGAATTTTTAAGACTTCTTTTCCCACAGACCCAAACTGACCGTCACAAGTTAAATATTTTACTATCCAGAATGCTACCCTGTCAAAGGGTTTGGGAAAACTGGCCCTTCTAACCCCTTTTATGATTTTCTTTGTATTATAGATATATTGGGGTTCAGCTTCTTCTTCTTACAACAAGACTTCTACCAGTTCTTTCAAAGTCCCCTTTATAGGTTGTGGGACATGAACAATGGGTACTCCAGACACATTACTTATAGTATTTACAGAAAAAGGAATAAAGACATTTCTTACTTTTGTTCTAGACTGTTCTAGATTTATGATGAATTCTCTTACCAATTCGTCATTATGCCTTGAAAATTTCTTCAGGAATTCAAGCCATCCTGCATGCTCAAAGATGGATGCTACTTCTTCATCTGCGAGTAGCTAGGAATCATCCTCTGGTTCTGATTTCTTCTTAATCCCCATATCGGCTTGAGTTTTGTCTCCCTTGATTTCATGTGAATTGGTTGTAGGCCTTCTCCTTAGCTGTGGAACTAATGGCTTGGCTGCGGAACCTTTGTTTTTAGCTATGTGAACTTAGTTTTTAGCTACGAAACGTTTGAATTCTTTGTTCTTTGCTACGGAATACAAACTCAATTCGCTGCTCCTTCCTCAAGATACTTCTGTAATCTTTATCTCACTTGATGTTTGCAATAATGATTACTAATGATAACCATGCCACCACTTATTCCATCCAAATCAATATCATGATTACACACTTGTAATCATAATGTATAAATAGATGACTCATCATACCTACTTTTTAAATTAATTCACATCACACATGTAAACATTTAATCAATCCTAAATAAGTTACGGAAATAATTACCATCCTTGATGATGTAAGCCTTTTATTATGATGACTCGTCATTCCTACAAGTGGAACAAAACATGATTAGATAAGAAAGATGGAATTCAAAAGAATTCCTTTATTTGAACTAGCCAAAAAGAGGTCAACCGCCATTTTCTGGTTTTCAATTGACCTTGAGAGAATTTTTATTTTATATATATATATATATATATATATATATATAGGAAGAAGACGCCATTTGCTGGTTTTCATCTTCTTCCCTTTATTCTGGATCTATCATCTGATTATTTGATCATTTTGGAAGAACTGAGTTCTTCCATATGATCAAATTCTTTGTCTGCTTCAATCTTCCTCAAAAATTCATTCTTAGTGGGAGGCTTCCTATAGAGTTTCAGCCTATGTCCATTGACCAAGAGTGTTCTGCTGCTGCCATCAATGGGAAGTAACTGAATAGAACCATTGTCAAAAATCTGATCAATCTGATAAGGTCCCAACCATCTGGTTCTCAATTTTCCCTTGAACTGTTGGTACTTAGAGTCAAACAATAATGCCTAGTCTCCTACTTTGAATTTCCTTTTCTTGATATGTATGTCATGTCATTGCTTCCTTTGCTCTTGAATCATCTCTGTCTGTTGAAGTGCTTCCAACCTTAATTCATCCAACTCATTGAGTTGAAGGATTCTTTCTTTTTGAGCTGCATTCAATTCAATTCCCACCTTCACTGCTGTCCTCAATGTCTAAAGTTCAAATTCTATAGGCAACAAGGGATTTTTCCCATAGACTAATTCATATGGTGAAAACCCTGTTATAGTTTTCCAAGTTGTATTATATGCTCAAAAGCTTCAGGTAGTCTCTTTACCCAATCTTTTCTCCCAGCTTCAACTATTTTGGTAAGGATGTTCTCCAATTATCTATTTGTTACCTCAGCTTGTCCATTTGACAATGGATGGTAAGGATATGTCTTCCTATGATTGATTTGGTAATACCTTGTGAAATATTGGATCATATTAGACATGAATTGTGGTCCCTAATCTGAAACTATGCTCCTTGGTGCTCCAAACTTGATCATAATTTTGTTCCAAAGGAAATCAACAACTGCTTCCTCAGTGGCATTTGTCAATGCCTGCACTTCTGCCCATTTTTTCACATAGTCAGTACATACAAGAATATATTCCTTCCCTTATGAAGGAGGATTAAAGGGACCAACAAAATCCAATCCCATCTCTCAAATGGTTCAACCACAACTTGATGCTGAAGAGGAATTTCATTGGTGAAAGTTGGTTGTCTCATCCTTTGACAAGGATCACACCTCTTGATATATCTTTGCACATCCTTGTACAGAGATGGCCAATAATAACCAGTGCCAAGTATCTTATGAGCTGTTCTTTTTACTGAATAGTGTCCTCCATTTGGTTCATCATGACATACTCTAAGGATGTCAAAGATTTCATCCTCTCTCACACACCCGTGTAAGACAAAATCAGGACCACACTTAAATAGGATTCCATTTAATCACTTAAATTATGCACTAGTTTTAATTAAATTCTTTATTTATTTCTTAGTGAAAGGAGGAAATTCCTGTTACAAGATAATTTTCCATGTCAGCAAACCATGGTGTACTTGTTGAGATTGCAAACAATTGTTCATCTAGAAAGTTATCCTTGACTGGATCTTGTTCCCCTGTGGTGGTTAGTCTTGACAAAAATCAGCTACCACATTAGATTTACCTAGATTGTCCACAATGGTAATATCAAATTCTTGCAAAAGTAATAACCATCTAATGACTCTTCCTCCAACCACTAGTTTGTTCATTAAATACTTAATTGTTGAATGATCTGTGTGTACAAATATCTTGTACCCTGTAATATAATGTCTGAATTTATTGATTGCATAAATTACAGCAAGAAATTCCTTTTCAGTGGTGGTGTAATTCTTTTCAGTGGGAGTAAGATTCTTGCTAAGATAGTAAATGGCATACATATTTCCTTCTTCATCTTTTTGTCCCAATACTGCACCAATGGAATAATTTGAGGCATCTGTTTGGATATGAAATGGATTTTCCCAATTAGGACCTCTCAATATTGGGGCACTGATTAATTTGTTTTTAATTTCTTCAAAAGCATGCTGGCACTTTTCATCCCAAAGAAATTCACAGTCCTTGGTTAGCAAATTAAACATGGGGAAGCTATTTTACTGAAATATTTTATAAAGCATCTATAGTACCCAACATGTCCTAGAAATGATTTGATATCTATGGGAGTCTGAGGGATAGGTAAATCTGAAATGATCCTAATTTTGTTTTGATCCACCTGAATTCCTTTTTGTGAAATATGGTGTCCTAATACAATTCCCTCATCCACCATCATCAAACATTTTTCATCACTAAGAGATAGGTTGTGTTGTTCACATCTTGTTAACACTCATCAAGATTTCTCAAAGTATATTCAAATGTATCTCCATGTATAGTGAAGTCATCCATATATACTTCAACACAATCATTTGTTAGATCAACAAATATTACAAGTACAACTCTCTAGAAAGTTACAGGAGCATTGCATAAACCAAATGGTAACACTCTATAGGCAAAGGTTCCCCATGGACATGTAAATGTAGTTTTGTCCTAATCCTCAACAACAAATCTGATCTGATTGTACCCACTAAAGCCATCTAAGAAAGAAAATTACTGTTTACCTAAAAGGTTATCTAGGACTTGATCTATGAATGGTAAGGGAAAATAATCTCTCATTGTGGCTTTGTTTAGTTCCCTATAGTTAACACATATTCTCCATTTTATGTTCTTTTTGGGAACAATTACAAGAGGAGATACCCATTGGCTATTTGAGATAGGGTAGATGAAACCTACTTGTAATAGTTTTTCAATTTCTTGTTTGACTATATCCCTTAAAGATGGGTTAATCCTTCTTTGAGGCTGCCTAACTAGTTTAGTATTTTTAGTATAGATGTGATGAGTGAAGATACTTGGATGAATCCCCTTCATATTTTTGTAATTTGAAGAAAAAGCTTTAGTATGATTCTTTAGAACATTAAACAATTTAGCTTCTTCATCCTCTTTCAACTAGCTATTGATGTTTAAATTTTTACCTAGTTGAATTTCAACATGTTTGGTTCCAATATGTGATGAACTCGATTCATGAAAAGGGTTTCATTAAAGTATTTAATGGACATGCATGTGGAAACAACATATGGTATGTAGAAACATCTCCAAAAATTCCTTGAGATAGAATACTAGAAAAATGACAGTAATGAGAATTATGATACTTATCTCTTTGCATGCCAAATTCCTCGTCACTACTACTTTACATAAATTCTTCACCACTTCCTGATGTACTTAAAACTGAAGCTACTGATTCATCCTCTCCCCATGAGAAATCTCATTCCTCTGGAGGGAAATCCTTTTAAATCAAAGATAACTACATGTTGTCGTGGTTCGGAACTAAATGTAGTGGTTTCGGAGCTATAGTCGTATGTTCCTAACTAAGTCCATGGGTTCCTAACTAAGTTCACGTGAGTTTTGAAACTATGTTCATAGATTCCATAACTAAGTTCATGGTTACTCGAACAATTTTTTGATTACACTAAAGACAACAGGTTCTCCTCTAATGGTGGATTAATCATCTCTCCTACTTCTCTTACATGATCCTGCAATGTGATCATAGCCAAAGAAGACAATTTTTTCTTATTAGTTTCAAGAGAATTAACCCACAATTGTTCATGACTATCAGTAAAATGTTGTGCAGTAGGATATAAGGAATTGTTTTTAGAGTTCTTACCATTCGAGATTGTCATATCACCTGACCTGCAATCTATCAAAGCAAAAACTGTAGCTAACCATGGTCTACCCAAAATAATGGGATAACCCAATGTTTTACCTTTTGGCTGCAATATAAGAAAGTCAACTGGATATTCCCATGACTCTACCATAACTGCCACGTCTTCAATAATTCCTTCTGGTTTTTCTATAGACTGATCTTCCATCTGTAATATGGTATTAGTAGGTTGTATACCCGTTAATGGTAATGTTTTCAGAGTATCCACTATCATTACATTGATAGTAGCTCCCAAATCTATCAAAACATTATGTACATCCTTATTTCCTATAGAGACATAAATAACAGGACTTCTAGGATCTCCGTATTTGGGAAGTAATAGTTTTCCTGCTAATAAATCAACAAGTTTCCCATCTACTTTGATAGTCTTGGGATACTGTCTCTTTCTTCCAGGATTTTTCATGCATAACATTTTGATCAATTTGTTCAATTCTGGAATATCTTTAATTGCTTGTAATAATGGTATTTCAATATTCAATTTCCTTAATTCCTGAACCAATTCAAACTCCTTGATTTCTATATCTTCTTTGAATCTCTCAGGAAATGGAGTCTCAGTAGTGTTGCTATCTGGCTCCTTTTCTTTTCTTTCTATATCCTCTTTTGGAACAACAATACTAGGGTTCTCATTTTCTTCTGTCATTTCAGTGATTATAAGGGGTGGACTATTAATGATTTTCCCAGATCTAGTTTGAATATCCTTACAATCCATAGCATGTAAATCAACTAATTTTTTAGGTTTTGTTCCATAAACAAGAGTTGTTTGTTTGTTTTTGGGGTTTACTACGCTATGCTGACATTTGTGTTTGGGATACATTCTCAGTTTGTGAATTATATGCAGGGGATCCCATGATGGCCTGTTGATTCTGATTTGGATATGTGATGCGGGAACATAACTTGTAGAGACCATAAATTTTGATCCGACGGTTGGATCGTCCTAAAATTTTACAGGTCGTAGATATACATTATTACTATTCTAGGGTCAACTTTGTTTGCAAGGTTGTTCCCATTTTGGCACGTTTTCGTGCTTGGATTCCTTTATCTAGTGGCTAAAATTGGCTCCAATGTTTTTTCCGCTTTTGGCTAGGTATTAGAACTTTAATAAATTTTGTTATGCTTGTCGAAATAAGTCCAAATTTTGTGTGAGCCCTAATTAATAAATGCATATTTGGCACGCAAATTTGGGGTCAATCTGAGTTGTTTTGCATTTTAGGGTTTTTTTGGCATTTTAGGGTTTGTTGGCATTTTAGGGTTTTAGAGTAGTCTTGAAATAAAAGGAGGATTGTAATGATGTAATAGATCAGTGTGAATTCCAGAATGAGAAGTAAGCTATTTTGAAACTCCTGGTTTTATTTGCAAAGTTGTTTATGTGTGTTTTTAAGGTATTTCAACCTCTTGCAGCTGGATTCACATCAATTGGTATTAGAGCAGGATTTTGATCTTGCAAAAATAGTTAAGGTAATATATTACATTTTTGTGTAGTTTTTACCTCTATTTTATATAACCATGGCTAGACGTGGGAGGGGAGGTTATGCCCAAATGAATAGGCATATGCAAAAGCTACAAAGAAAATTTGTTGAGCTCATGGGAGAAGTTACCTACCTTAGAAGGAGACATGCAAATGGGGATGCAAACCCAGATAGTGATATTGAAGAAGAGCCTCCATTAATGAATTAAGGAGGAGATGAAGAAGAAAATGAGAGAGATGAAGAAACCTTGAATGAGAGATCATTTGAGGAGAGGTTGATCAAGGCTTTAGAGGGAAAGAATGACGACATCAAGATTAATGTTCCTGATTATGGTGGAGGGTTACGACCAGAGGAGTTGATTGACTGGTTAAATCGCATGGAAAAATTCTTTGAGTGGAAAACCCTTTCAGAGGAGAATAAGGTTAAGTTTTCATGCACTAAGTTGGCTGGACATGCATTGATTTAGTGGGATCACCTACAAAATGAAAGACAAAGGAATGGAAAGGGCAAGATCCGAAACTGGAATAAAATGGTAAAGAAGATGAAAGAAAAGTTTCTTCCTGTAGATTATGCTCAGACACTCTTTCAAAGATTCCAAAACCTAAGATAGAAGGATCTCAGCATTGAGGAGTATACTAATGAATTTTATAAGTTATCAATCAGGGTGGAACAGGGAGAGTCTGAAGAACAAAAGGCTACACGGTACATAAATGGGTTGAGTTACACCATACAAGATGAGATGAGTATGCTCTGGATCCATAGCCTAGATGATGCTTATCAACTTGCATTAAAGGCAGAGGAAAAGAACAAGAGGAATAATTTTAGAAGAGGTGTGAAGAGAGGTCCATCATCATCTCCAATGAGGAACAGGGGTAGATTTTAATCTATAAAAGGTGAATCCTCTAATACAGAAGAGCATGAAGATTCTGGTCAAAGCCATGGTAACTACCAAAGAGGTAGGGGGTTTCAAAGGGGAAGAGGTTATAATGGAGGATGGGGCTGGAATATCCCCAAAGGCAATATACATGTTACAAATGTGGTGAAGAGGGGGCACAGAGATTTTGAGTGTCTGCACTATCCTACACAAGATAGATGGCAAGGAGAAAGACCATGAGTGAATCTAGTTAAGGCTGAAGAGGAAGAAGAAATGTAGGTTTCTGTAGACTTGGGTCAAACCCTCATGATAAGGAAGACGATGATTGCCCCAAGGAAGGAGAAAGAACATGATGTTGTTGGAGCTGATTCGTGGCTTCGAAAAATATATTTCGAACAAGATGCACCTCTAGAGGAAAGGTATGTAAAATTATTATTGATGGTGGTAGTTGTGAAAATATGGTTTCAACTGTGATGGTTGATAAACTCAATCTGAAATGTGAGAAGCACCCATATCCCTATCATATATCATGGTTCAAGAAAGGAAATGAAGTAACCATAGATAAAAGATGGCTTATAAAGTTTTCAATTGGGAGTACCTACAAGGATGAGGTATGGTGTGATGTTATCCCAATGGATGTATGTCATATATTACTGGGTAGGCCTTGGCAATACGATAGAAAGGTTACACATGATGGAGGGAAAAATACATATACCTTTTGGAAGGATGGTGTAAAGGTGGTCTTATTACCCTTCAAGGAAGAAGAGAAGAGTGAGGGCTTATTGGCTACAAAAGAGTTTGTTACAGAAATGGAAGAAGTTGGATGTTGTTATGCACTAATGTCAAAGAAGCTGGAGAAAGAAGACTTTAATATACCTGTTGTGGTAGAAAAGATACTAAAAGAATACAAAGATGTCATACCAGATGAGCTACCAGATGGGTTACCTCCAAAGTGAGATATTCAACACCATATTGATTTGATCCCAGGATCAGCCCTTCCAAACTAGGCAGCCTATCGGATGAGTCCACACACGAGTGAAGAGTTGAATAGACAAGTGAGATCTAATACAAAAAGGGTTAGTGAGAGAAAGCATGAGTCCATGTGCAACTCCAACGTTATTGACTACCAAAAAGATGGAGACTGGAGAATGTGTGTAGACAGTAGAGCCATAAATAAGATCACAATTAAGTATCAGTTCCCAATTCCGCGATTGGATGATATGATGGATGTGTTAGTGGGAGCCTGATATTTTAGCAAGATTGACCTATGGAGTGGTTACTACCAGATCTGAATCCGTGAAGGGGATGAATGGAAAACTACTTTCAAAACAAAAGATGGATTATACGAGTGGATGGTGATGCCATTTGGGCTATCTAATGCACCTAGTACATTCATGAGGTTGATGAACAAAGTACTCTGAGAATACAATGGTAAGTTTGTTGTTGTCTATTTTGATGATATTTTGATATTCAGTAAGACAGTGGAAGAACACTTGTTACATCTAAAATTGGTGCTAGACTTGTTACGTAAAGAGAGTCTATATGTAAACTTAAAGAAGTGTAGATTCCTTCAGAAGAGTCTTGTTTTTTTGGGATTTGTCATATTAGAGGATGGAGTGAGGATGGATGAGGAAAAACTAAAGGCAATTTTGGAATGGCCTATTCCAAGGAATGTAGTTTTCACGGATTGGAAATTTTTATAGGAAGTTCATCAGGAATTTCAGTAGCATTGCTGCACCCATAACAAAGTGTAAAAAAGGGAGGGATTTTGTATGGACCAAGACAACAATAGATAGTTTTGAATTGTTGAAGAAGAAAGTGTCAGAAGCACCTATTTTGGTATTGCCAGATTTTAGCAAGGTGTTCGAGGTTGACTGTGATGCCTCACATGTTGGGATTGGAGCTGTGTTGAGTCAAGAAGGATGACCTGTGGCATTATTCAGTGAAAAGATAAATGAAGTCAGGAGGAAATATTCTACTTATGATGTGGAATTTTACGCTATTGTTCAGGCATTAAGGAACTGGAGACATTACTTGGTAGCAAAGGAATTTGTACTCTTCACTAACCATGAAGCCTTGAGGTATGTAAACACATAGAAGAAACTAAATAGTAGGCATGCAAAATGGGTTTCATTTTTGCAAGAATATACTTTTGTTTTAAAGCATAAGTCTGGTAAGCAGAATCAAGTTGTTGATGCCTTGAGTAGGCATGTAGCCCTTTTGACAACAATGGAAAATAAAGTACTAGGGTTTGAGGTAGTTAAGGAATTGTATGAAGGTGATCCAAATTTTGGTGATGTTGTCAGAAAACTTAAGGAGCCTATAGTAGGTAGTGATTCTTTTGATTATTTGATACAGGATGGTTATTTATTTAGGGGAAACAATTGTGCATCCCTGTTGGTTCAATGAGAGAAAATATTATAAGAGAATTGCATAGTGGGGGGTTGGCTGGAAACTTTGGTATAAGTAAGACAATTTCTCTTGTTGTAGAAAAGTATTATTGGCCAAAGGTAAAGAGGGACATAAGTAGGGTTGTAGCAAGATGTAGAGTGTGTCAAATGGCTAAGGGCCATGCACAGAATACTAGGTTGTATATGCCATTGCCTATCCCTACAGGGCCGTGGGTTGATCTGAGTATGGATTTTGTGTTAGGGATTCCTAACACATAGTGAGGGAATGATTCTATCTTTTTGTGGTTGATAGATTCTCTAAGATGGCACATTTCATTTCTTGTAAAAAAACTAATGATGCTTCTAGAATTACATATTTGTTTTTTTCGAAGTGGTTAGATTGCATGGAATTCCAAGAACAATCACTTCAGATCGGGACACAAAGTTTTTGAGTCACTTTTGGAGGACTCTGTGGAAGAAATTGGGGACACAACTACACAGTTTCGATAAAGCATATCACCCCCAGAGGTGATGGGCGAGATGGAAGTAGTTAACGAAGCTTGGGAAATCTCCTACGTTGTATAGTTGGAGAAAAGCTACAACAATGGGACTTAGATTTACCTCAAGCTGAGTTTGCATATAATAGCTCGATGTGCAGTCAACAGGGAGGTCTCCTTTCTAGATTGTATATGGTAGGAATCCCAAGGGGGTCCTAGATCTAATTGTTCTACCAGGTGAAGATGAAACTAGTGATGATGCAGAAGCATTTGTAGAACACATTCTACATTGCAAGATGAAGTGAGGGAAAAGTTGAAAGTGAGTAATGCACAATATAAAATAGCTGCAAATGCTAGTAGGAGAGTAAGTGTATTTGAAGAAGGAGATATGGTGATGGTTCATCTTAGAAAAGAGAGGTTTCCAAAGGGGACATATAATAAACTCAAGTATAAGAAGATTGGGCCATGTAGGATTTTGAAGAAAATGAGTGATAATGCCTACAAGGTGGAGCTACTTGAAAACTTTTCTATCTCACCGTTTTTAATGTTTCTGACTTATATAAGTTTCTAGGTCATGATGAAAATTTTGAGGAGGAAGAAGAAATAAACTGGGAGCAATAGATGCCGAAGAAGAAAAAGGAGAGGGTAATGCATGTCTTGGACCAAAAGACAATCACTACTAGACATGGGAGCTACAACAGATATTTGGTACAGTGGGAATGTTTGTAGTAAGAATAAAATACTTTGATTCCTGAGTGGGAGTTGAAGAAAATTGACAAAGAAAAATTAGTGAGTTCCATCAACAAGATTCACAAAGCAATTGAATTCTTTTCAACCAGGGGAGAATGATGCGGGAGCATAACTTGTAGAGACCATAACTTTTGATCCGACCGTTGGATTGTCCTGAAATTTTACAAGGTGGTAGATATACATTAGTACTATGCCAAGATTAAGTTTTTTTGGCAATGTTGTGCCCATTTTGGCACATTTTCGAGCTCGGATTCCTTCATCTAGTGGCCTAAAATTGGCTCCGAATGTTTTTTCTCGCTTTTGACTAGGTCTTAGAACTTTAATAACTTTTGTTGTGCTTGTCAGAATAAGTCTAAATTTCGTGTGATCCCTAATTGATAAATGCATATTTGGAATGCAAATTTTGGGGTCAATCCGAGTTGTTTTGCATTTTAGAGTTTTTTGGCATTTTAGGGTTTGTTGGCATTTTAGAGTTTTAGAGTAGTCTTGAAATAAAAGGAGGATTGTAATGATGTAATAGATCGGTGTGAATTCCATAATGAGCCTCTTGTAGCTGAATTCACATCAATATGTTCTTCCATGGGAATAATTAGGTTCCATGTAGGTTGTGACCGAGCATAAGGATTTCCTTGACCAACCCATGGTTGTTGATGTCCATGAGCATACCAGGCTTGATTTGCCCAATCTTGAGGGTTCCAAGTTGGTTGAGGCACCCAACGTGGTACTGCCTCGGCAGCCCATGGCATTGTCCATGGATTAGGAGCTGATCTTGGCATAAAATTCCCTTGGTTAGGTTGTCTCTGAACAAAATTCAATTCTTCAGTTGTAGATGAGGCACTGGTTTGTTTAAGCTGATTTTTAATGACAGAAGTAAAGAACAAACATCAATATCATGTTCTTTAGATTCACATATAAGACACATTTCTATTTTATCCAAAGGAAAATCTCTTAATGCATGCTTCTTCCTACATCTAGGACAATACATAGCCAATGGTTCAGTTTTGGAATTTTCTTTAGCTTGTAATCCATCCATAGTAGAGGTTAATTACACTAAAATGTCTATTTTAAAGTTTGCTAACTCATCCATTAGTTTGTTCATATTTGGATTCATACTTTTTACTAATTTTCCTTTTCTAGGTCCACCTCTTATTCTGGAATAGCTTCTACAAATCTCTTTAATTCCATTCATTCTTATCTGATCAATGTCTCCCCCTCCTATCAAGTTAAGGGATTCTCTAGATTTGTCATCCAAACCTTTGAGAAAAATGGTTTTACTTAATTCCTCTGTAAGCACAAATCCACATCTTTTGCTAACAAAGAGGAATCTATCTAAATAGTCTTCTATGTTTTCATCCTCTTCCTGCTTGATTTTGAAGAATTCTTCCTTCCTATTTCTTCCTCTGTAATAATCCTGGTATTTATCTAGGAAGGAAGTCTCCATTTGTGCCCAAGTGCTAATAGAGTTGGATGTTAATCCCATGAACCACCTCATTGTTGCATCCTTCAAAGTGGATGGAAACAACTTGAGTTTTTGATTATCTATTTTATAATCATAGGTCTGACATAGCACCTTGAATTCAAATAGAAATTGGTCAGGATCTTCAAATGACATCCCTTTGAAGGTGGGTAAATGTGCAGGTGAGATATTTTTCATTGATGTGTCATCATCTCCCAATTGGATTGGATAGGTAAAGGTCCTATCAAGTACTCCCTCAGCTTCTCGTGCCATTTCAAAAATATTTTCTAAAGTTTCCTCCCAATCAATGTGGTAAGTTGTATGCTTTGGGGAAGGTGAAAAATTAGGAGTAGGAGGTTGACTACTCAATTGAGAATCAAAACTTACCCTCAATGGATCTTGGGTAATAAGCCTTCTCCTAAAATTTCTACTCCCTTCAGGTGACTGATCTAAGAATTCCAAAAATGGCAATTCTATTTCTTGTCTGACAGGGGATGGTGGTGCCTCCAATTCTTGATCAATTTCCTTACTTTGACTAGAGGATGTTATGAATTCTTGTGAAGATTTTTTTGGAAGGAATCTACCCTGTGAGTCTCTTGGTCTACTCATATATTTTGTGATATAGTAGGGAAGATTCTTCAACTACTAGATGTATGTTTTGTTGCTCTTGCTAACACTTAATTAGAAAATTCCAACTAGTGTTCCCCGGAAACAACACCAAAAATGATGGGTGTCATTATTCCCTTCATTTAATCAACTTCTTGTTGATGTCATATCAAACCAGGGGTGTGTCCAAAGCTATATGCAACAAGAGTACTTTAACTGATCTAGTAGTTGACTATAACTATTTTTATATTTTCTGGGGGATCTCTTTAATGTCTTAAGGACTTCTTGGTAAAACCTTATTCAAATCAAACTATGAAAACTTGCTGAAAGTGAAACACACCATGTAGAAAGGAAACACACTTGCTTTTGAAAGTAAACACTTAGATTAAAATGCTTGAAAACAATTGCAATAAATATAAATATTTATCTAAACACCTATAGGAACAAGTATGCAACATAATTTAATTGAAAGAACTAAAGCAATACAAAATTAATAGATCTAAGCTATTTACTAAAGAAATATAAATACCAAATAAATGAATATCCTGGTCCTTGGGGGAGTGGGCCCTTGCTCCTCCTTGAATTAGGATTTTAACAACTCAGATTTCTCTCAAATCAGAATGGCTATTTTATTGATGAAAACATTAAGTATTACAAAATGTACTAGATCTGGATACTTAATCTATTTCTTTCTTCTATTCTATATCTCTAATAATTATTATTTATTTAATGTAGGTCTACTTTTATAAACATTTTACAATCCTAGCTATCTCAATGATTCTGATGAAATCAAATCATGCCCAGAATAGATTCCAGTCGGATGGCAATTGATCGAGATAGTTGTAGGATAACTCTTCTCGGATCTACATTCAGAAATCTTCTTGTCCTTCATGATTATAGATGCAAAATTTCTAGATGTGGTTTAAAATAGATAACTCCCATTGGTTTCGGAACTTTGGAGAAGTTCCAGAACCATAGGAGATTGTTAAGAACCAAAACCTATGAGAGTTCGGAGCTATCACTAGGAGTTCTAAAACTAAGTCAAAAAATTCTAGAGTTCTGGAACTAAGTCTAAAAGTTCCGAAACTAAATGATGACTGTGTGATGGAGTTCTAGAACTAGCTTGGAAGTTCCAAAACTAAGTTGTGTAGGATTAGACGCTATCAAAAACATACTGAACACCACCTGCTTCATTTCCTCGTTGATTAGACCTACTTTATTACAAAATTGAATTTAAACACACACTATGTTAGGAATTTCATATTTTTTAACATTAGGATCACAATCAATCAAAAGACAGACAATTACATCCTAACTCATATCATATCAACTAAAAGTCACACAATGCAATCAAACTTAATCAAAAGGAGAGTATGATGAGATCATATATTATACATTAATCAGACATATACTAGCCTCATCAACAAGAAAGAAATTGAATATGAAACCAAACATATGGAAATGCATGTGGATGGTGAGATGGTTAAGAAGATGGGACAAGACTGGTGAGTCGGGTTATCAATGGAGGAGTAAGACAAAAGTGTGAGGAGAAGTGGAGATGAAGATGATACAAATGATATGAAAGAAAACCAGAGGTAGAAAGGAGGAGAGGATGACAAAGAAAATGATGCAAAGGAAGTATGTGATGAAGACAGTAGAAATATTGAAAAAGGAGAAAGGAAGATGAAAAGGTAATACTAGCGGAGGGATGTTAGGAGAAATCCCTCGATAATGATTAGAGGGTACAAAAGGAAAAAAATGGAGGAGGTAAAAAGAGTGAACCGGTATTAGTAGAACAGAAGAAATGTGAGTTTTAGGAGAAGTCCACCGGAAATTCTTAGCACGAGAATGGAAGATGACATAATGTTAGATGAACCATGATAATGATGAGTAAATATGGTGATGGATATGGGGAAGTATTCTATAAAATGGACCAGAAAGAGTAAAGAAAGAAAGAATAACAATATGTAAGAAGATAAAGGCGAGGAGAGAATGTAATGGATGAGGATGTGGATGAAGATGAAGGAACAAGTCATAGTAAGAGAGGGTATGAAGTAGTCAAGTAGGATTTTAAATGAGGGATGATGGAAATAATATTTGATGAAGTTTGAGAAATTTTGTGCGAGGAAAAAAGAGAAGGGAAGAGGATGCGTTTGTGGGAATGAAGAAAAATACGGATGATGGGAATACGAAGGAAAGAGAAAAGGAAAGGAGATAAATCATTCTTAAGAGAGACTCTTAAGTAAGATCACCATGCCGTAGGAATGATTAAGTAGGATCACCAAGCTGAAGAAGAAGAATGAGGAAAAGACTAAGCAATGTATAGCCGTAAGACACATGAAGTGGAAGGATGTAATAACAAGGAAACAAAGGAGTGTGAAATGATCGGATGGAGGAATATATGCAGTGTTAGATAAAGAGTATAAGGGTAATTCTTAATTAGGATGCCTATGTTGTATGAGTGATGATGTCAGAGTGTTAAGTAGAAGTTTTACGAGTAAATATGTTGAAGGGAATGAAAAACAATGAAGGAGTTTCTACAGTGGTAGGATCTTAAGAAAGAGATACATTGTGATCAAGAAACCTACGTGGAATGGATGATTAAGTAGGATAGTCAAGCTCAAAGAAGAATGAAATGGAAATGGAACGATAAAATAGATGGCGGTAAAAAGGATATTATGAGAAAAGCACAAAAATAATGGCTCAGTGGATGATGTATGAAGTATCAAACAAACAACGGAGAAGGACGAAGTGGGTGAGAAGAGCAATGGAGAATGAGATGAGGCAAATTTTAGGAGAAAATTGGGTTGATAAAGGGGACTAGGAGGAAGGAATTGTCAATAGACACAATCATGAATGAGACCTTTTCCTGAATGACAGGTCAACTTCGAGTAGGGTTTATGTGCTGCATGGGGAATTACGTAGATGTACCATGTTGGGGGTGAAATGTTTGAGATGGTGAAAAAGAGGATAATGAAAAATGGTGGGGGATGAGGATCTTCCAGATAATTAATGCTACCCGAGAGTTATCCTCAAGTAGAATTCACAAACTGCGATGGAGATCAAGTAGAATTCCCAAACCGAATAATCCATTAAAAAGATTGTTTGAAGATAATAATTGATTTCATGGATTTATGGATGATGTTGATAGGGGACATCTGTAAGAGTAAACATATCGATGTAGATTTTATGATATGAAATTTTATTTCTAAGGAGATAATTGTGATAAAATATGACTTTGATGAAATGAATGTCACATAGCCATAGTAAGGGTCAAGTAAGAAAGTTATAATTTTAACCTGATAAGAAGTAAACAAGAAATATACTACTCAAAACATTGCACTTGTAGCCAATAGAAGGTATTAGTACTTAACCAATGAGATTTGATTATATCACAAGAACAAGGAGAAGATATGGATGAAATATTCTCATAATCCTAATGTCTACATGACAAAGGAATTGGAGATGTATCTTGTACGTGGGAAGAAGGTTCTCCAAAGATGGTATTCCTTAAGTCTATGCCTAGCTCTGGGAAAGGGGAAGAATAGAATAAAAGAAATTTGATCAATACGAGAAGCTTTTTGGGAATGCTTGATAAAAGGAAGGCTGATTAATGTGGAAAACCTTCCAAATGCCATAATAAAAGAGTATCCATCCTTCTAGGGTATGGTCTAATTTATACATAATATGGATGGCAAGAATAATATATATGATAGCCATCTTTCAAGGGATCATTCTATTTCTTTTGATTTTGCTTTGATTTTGATTTGTATAATTTTTTTTTGTATGCACAACTATCCTTCGAGGGATCGGTCTATTTTAATAACCTTGATCTTTCCTTTTACATACATGAATTTTAGCTTCAGATGGGGAGAGTAGGGATAGCTAGGTATACCTCCTAGGAGGGGATAATGAATGTACAAGAGACACCCCTAGACCCTCTACATGAGTATAATAGAAAAAGGAGATGATGATGGATGTAACGATCATGGGGTTCTCACCAAATGCGTGAACTTATCCATAGTGAATATGCTACAAGCAAAGCCATGGTACTCATATTCAAGGTCATGGCTGGTACTTGTGATGGTAGACCACATGATTCAAAATCATTACGATGATAGATGGAAGGGGATACTGATGTAGGAATGGTCTAAAGATAAACCTATACTCATAAGTGTGTGTACTAATAATAGAATGGCTATAAGTGCGATGCATTAAGAGGTTCAATATCTAGTTTACCATCAAGAGAGGCTAAATGATAAGCCCCAGATCCATACTTATGTGTAATAATATATGGTTTGATCCAGTTAGGATCAAATTTTCCTGTTGAATTTTTTTCGAAGGTAGTGACATTTTGATTTTCTTTTAGAACCGAGGCCACCTATTTTAAAATCACGCTAATTGATGTGCTTATTATAAGCACGTTATATACAATATTGATAGACATGATGGTGCTCAAGAGTGAGAAGATGATGTTCATCTAATAACTCAAGTTACATTAGTCGTTCATGATGATAATCTTCATCAAAAATGAAATTGTGAAGAGACACACGTAAATATGGAATTTGGACTTCAATAGGAAGAATGGCCTTAAATCCGTATACTAGAGAAAATGGAGTAGCTCTTATGGAAGTACGAATGCTAGTATGATAGGCCCACAAAGCAAAGGGAATTTGGAGATGCCAATTTCATCCTGCTCGATCAATAGTTTTAGCCAAGATATTTTGAAGATTTTTATTAGTAGCCTCAGCTTATTTGTTAGCTTAAGGATAATATAGGAAGAAAAGCTAAGTTGGATTTTGAATACATCGCCAATATTTTTAAGGTCTATGTTTTTAAATGATTTTTCATTGTCCATAATAAGTTTATGAGGAATGCCAAAGTGGCAAATGATATGTTGATATATAAAATTGATGATCAAGCCATTTAGTAGAGGTGAGTGGGATTTCCTCCACCTATTTAGTGAAATACTCGATGCGAGTGATGATAGAATGATGTTTTTGTGAGAAATGAGGATTTATTAGACCAATAAGATCAAGGCCCCACTGTGAAAAGGACCATAAATCTTGGGCAGGATGTAAAGCCTAGCTAGGAATACAGATAAGGTTAGAGTGTTGTTGACATTTTAGACATTTCTTGACATATTCACAACAATCATGATTTAGAGAAGGCTAATAATAGCCAAGACGAAGAACATGTTTGGCCATAGATAATCCACTTTGAAAGTCCCACCAAAAATACTGTTGTGAATTTCTTGGATAGCTGTAGAGGATTCATGGGATTGAAGGCATCGAAGAAGGATACCATCAAACCACACTTGTAAAGAATATCGCTAAGGATTACATAACGAGTAGCATCTTTGGATAAAATATCTCTTAGCGTTTTAGAAAGATCAAGGGGGTAATGGATTTGGATAAATAATAAAAAAATTTGTGAATACTAGAGGTCCGATGAATTAGATTTGACCGGATGAATCGAGATATGTCATAGAATGGTTTTTATGATGATCTATAACAACTAAAAGTTGGGATTCTTTCATTTTCCATGGGATAAGGGCCATAAGGAGGCCATAATATTAACAAAACGATTGGTTAAATGTAGGACAAATGGAATAGTGTAAGAATAGAAGGATTTAAGAAGATGATGAGAAATATCGTGACATTGTTGTAAAATATCATTTTTACACTGATATTCACCAATGACTTGCTTTATTATTAGTTCAGAATCACCAAAAATGTCAAGGATATGAACACCTAGAAATATAGCAGTTTCTAGTCCTAGTATAAGGGCTTCGTATTTTGCCATATTGTTTGTACATTCAAAATCTAATTTGAAAGATAAGGGGATTGGGGAATCCCCAGGGGAATGAGAACAACTCTTGCTCCTCTTCCTTGCTGGCATTTAGAACCATCGAAGAAAAGAATCATTTTAAGGAGATCATGACAAAATTGATTAATTGATTCATCTGGGAAATGATTAGAGTCTGTGTATTGGAAAGAGGGGCCTCGGCTAATTGATCCACAATAGCTTGACCCTTGATTTCCTTTTGAGGAATGAATTCCAGTCAAGCTCAGCCATGAGAAGGAGCCATCGGTGATGTGATCATTGTGATATGGCTTAGAATGCATCACTTTGAGGGGTTGAAAGTTAGTAACAATATAGGTTTTATGATTAAGAAGATAGTGTCAAAGTTTTGATGCAACGAAGAAAATAGCGCAACAAAATTTTTTTGCTTCAGATTATTGTGTTTCACAATCATGGAGAGTATGACTGATATATAAATGGCCTGTTCACATATTTGATTATCACGGTGTGCTGACATAGCTCCTAGAGCATGATCAGTTATAAAAACATATAAATAGAAGGGATCTCCTTCGAGTGGAGGTGTGAGTACTGGTGGAGATAACAAATATCTCTTAAGATCTTCAAAAGCCTTTTGGTAGTTTTGATCCCAATTAAAGGTTATGCCTTTTTGAAGAAGGTGATGAAAGGGCTGAAAATGATCAGTAAGTTGCGATATGAAGTGATGAATAGATTGAAGTCGACCTTGAAGACTGCAAAGTTGTTTGAGATTGGAAGGAGGAGACATTTCAAGAATTTCTTTGATTTTTCAAGAATTTCATGGCTCGTTGATACTCAGCCCTAACATTCTTTAAACCAAAGGGCATGCCAAGGTACCCCATGGGGTGATAAAAGATGTCTTGTGCTGATCTTGAGTGCAATCAAAATCTGATTATAACCGAGAAAAACCATCCATTAAAGAGAGAATCTCATGCCCCACCGTAAGATCTACAAGTTGGTCAATAATTGGAAGAGGAAATCATCTTTAGGACATATGAGGTTAAGATCTCAAAAATCAGTACATATACGAAGCTTTTTAGATGTTTTTGTGATGGGTAAAATGTTAAAAACCCATTGGGGATAATGAAGTTGGCGAGATAGGAGACGTTGCAATTCTTCTTTCACAAGAAGAGCAACTTGAGGATGCATTCGACGAAGCTTCATCTCGAATGGTTTGGCATTAGGGATAATAACAATGTTGTGAATAGTGATGTAGGATCAAGACCTGCATGTCTGAATATGACCATGCAAATGCTTGACTATGTTTGGATAAAAATGAAGTGAAGGATTCAAGCTCTTAAGGTGTCAAAGACTAACCTATTTTGAGGATGTGGTGCTCTGAAGTGCTCCAATAGTAATGGTGATAGTGGATAATGGATTCATTCAAGATATTGGATTTTTCGCGAGATGGATTTTCTAATCTTAAGAACCTTCGGCCCTCATGTAAGAGAGAATGGAAGTGTCATCATCACATTTAAGAATGTCAATGATAGGGGAATATTCCTCTACCATTTCTAGATATCTAAGGGGAAAAGACCATGTTTCATTTTTGTCTTGATAAGTCACTAGTCTAAGAAAGATGGTTGAAATAAAAAAAAAAAGTTAGGAGGAATAGGAACTATATCACCTTGATCTGGATCTGTGAGATAATTGGATGGAGAAAAATCATTATCTGAGCTGGAAGGATAGTTGGAAGTAGATGAGATATTATTTGAATCTGTAGGATAATTGGAAGGAGAAGAAATCTGCATTACGAATCGGTAGTGTATTCGGATGGAGAAGAAATGGATGAATCAATATGAATGGGAGAGGAAGCATATGTTCCAAGAGGGTGGATGGTGGGATCGTCATATCCCAAACCAAATTTTTGACATGATTCTTGGGCTTGAGCAAATATATTACTATGAGGGCCCTATTCATAGTGTCCTAAACCAAACCCCTTCCATGGACAATGATAGAGGTATGTGTGAGTGAAAGATGGTTTACTAAGAAATCTGAAATCGCTTGTATATCATTTGGCATGAAAAAAATTTTTAGTGGGAGAATAAGGTTGGTCAAGGATGCCATATACTAAATTGGTTTTGAGGGAAGAAGGGCCAAATGAGACAATTTCCCCAACATTCGATTGATACATAGGGGCTTTATCAGGGTGGCCGAGGTGATTGGGAGAAAGAAGGGTATTGAGAGTGAGGAGTTGATATTCCCTAAAGAAAGAATTTACATTATAAGATCGAAAGAATTTTTCGAGGCGGGGTAGATGGAGGTATAGAAGAACTGGTGGATGCATCAGGAGAAAAATTGGTTTTAGGAACAAGGACATCTTTAGGTCTATAGATCATGCGACATGTCTTGTAAAGGGGATATCACCTTTGGTAGAGCATAAGTATTCCCTTCATGTTCATATTTGATACAACGATGAAGAGTAGATAGAACACAATGCATAGTGCAGATCCAAGGACGTCCCAGTAAAATATTATATTGGAATTCTCCTTCAATGATGTAGAAAAGTTCATGGAGGATTTTATGGCCGACACGAATAGGAAGAACAACCGTTCCTAATGGGGGAGTGATAGCATTGTTAAATCCGTGAGGAATGGTAGGAGATTTGGCAATAATGGTATTGGGAAATTTAAGCTGATAAAAGGTATGAGAAGAAATGATATTAATATTGGCACCATTGTCAACCACGGTTCGACAGACGTAGGTGTCATCGATATAGACTGTGATGAATACTAGTAGATCATGTTCTTCTTGTGGTATCCTAGGGAATTCTAAACTTTTAAATGATATGGTAGCGAGATGTTGCGAAGGCATGAGCTAAATCTGTGAAAGGTTGGTGCTCATCAGAGGATATTGGGATCTATTTCAAGACCCTTATAAGAGCTTGTTTATGATGTGGAGAGATTTGAATGAGCTCATAGAGTGACATTTTGATAGGGGCATGGTGGAGTTGTTTAATAATGGTATGTTCAATGGAGGAAGTATTCGGGGTGGCCAGAATAGATACCTTGGCTTTAGAAGAAGATGAAGGCGTTGTTACGAGGATGATGGGTAGGAGTAGCTATGACAACCTTTGGCTGTGATGGAGGTGTAGAGGTAGTGAGCTCCTTAGGAGGAGGGATAACGACATAAGTCTTAAGGTTAGACGGTGAGATAGAGTCAGAGTTATATGACTTTGAATGGGTGGTTATCCGAACAATGTTGATTACAAGAGGAGGATGATCCTGAGGATCATCCTCTTTTGGTAATATGTTGGTGGCATTGGTGGTTATATCTCTATTTGGTAGTGGAGTACTGATAGGATTTCTTAATGAGAAGGGTGGTCGAGATGGTTGAACCGACACATGTTGGGATGTGGAAGTTGATGGAGGAGATGATAGAATTGGTTTTTTATCGTTAATATTTTTACTGAAAAAATGATGTACGATGGATTGGAGAGCTTTGCAACATTCAGTGTCATGTCTAGGGGAATAGTGGAATGTGCAAACAAGATTGGAATTAAACTAAGAAGGTCTTGGTGCATTTGGATCAAAAAATTTAATTGGTGGTAAAGTGATGGTTGAGGCTTGGAGTAGTTGGTGAAACATAGTGGTATAATAACCTGGTGTTATTGGTGGAGAACTTTGGGAGGATTCATGGGAAGGTGGTGATGTAATAATGGCTTTGGACGTCGTTTTGGACTTGGAAAAGGTAGATGAATGTGCTTGATGTGGGATAAGAAAGGGAAGACACAGATGCCTTTGAATCATTTTAAGATATCGGTTGGAAAAGGGTGGTTGTATTGTTTTAGTGGTAGTATGTGTTGTTGGTGAAGGGAAGGTTCCTAAAATGGAAGAGGAGGATGAGGGGTATGGTCCTAAAATAGAAGGAGATGATGTGGTTATTGAAGAGCTTCTATCGGGAATAGTGAGGTCTACTTTTGGATGAGGATGTGAATGAGAATGCTTGGGAAATGGGGGTCTAGATATTTTATATAAGTGTGGATTGTTAGAGGGAATGACCAGAATCTCTACAGGAGGATCCAAAGATATTGAAGTGGATATTTGTGGGAACTGTGCCGATGTGTGAGTGTCTAATGGTATAGAATAAATGGGATGATAATTTGAAATTAAGGAATGCTAGAATGTTTGCCAAAAATTATTGAGTAATGACATGGCCATGGAAGAGGGAGATGAGATAGGTGATTGTAAAATAGTAGATGTTGTAGGTGTTGGTAGAAGTGTAGAAAGAGGGATTGGAAGAGATGCTAAGGATGAGATAATAGGTAGAGGTGGGATAATTTCTGACAAGGTGATTGGGTTTAATGGAGTAGATGTAAGGGGCCATGATACAAAAGTGATATTTACATCTGAGGAGAGGGTGGTAGGTGTTGAGAAAGATGTGAGTATAGGAAAGGGTATTGACATGGGTATGGATGTAGCCAAGGCTGATGCAGAGATGAATGTTGATGGGTTTGGGGATATAGATAATGTATCAAAGGGAACTGATATAATGGTTGATGAAGAAGGTAAACTTGTGGATGAAACTGGACTTTTATTGTCATCATGGATAGTGTTTATGGTGTGGGTACTAAGGGTTTGAGATATAAAAGTGGGAGTATTTTGGTTTATGGATGTTGGTGTATGATTTGGAAATGGTTGTTTAAAAATATCTAAAGGTTGATTGGATGAGGCATTTGGGTTATCCACTTGAATTTCTCCCGATCGATAAGCCTTTGGACAAAATCCTTGAACGTTCGACATTTTTCTATGTCATGTCCTCGACTTCATGATAATTACAATAGTGATCCTCTTGATACCACACAGGTCATGGCCTAGATTCGTTAACAGGTTGGATAGGTGGTAGTGTGATCAAGTTTGTTGTTATCAACTTGTCAAAGATGGTACTATATGGTTCTCCTAAGGGAGTATAATTGGGAATTGGCCATGTGAATTGTTGTTGAGTCACTGTAGATGTCGGGGTAGGAGATGATCTAACAACGATGGCATTGGAAGTTGTCTTTGATTTATCATTTGACATGGATGGTATGAAAAATTTGGTTTTGGCTTATTGGTATTCAATTTTAAATTCCCATGTTCCAAGGAAAATGTCTCAAGCTTATGGGCCATAGTAAAATCCTCTTGAAAGTGCAAAATGATTGGATTTGCAAGGCGGAGGAAATATGCTTGGTGCTTTAGAGAGTGCGAAGAGCTCAATGAGATCAGTTTGAGGTAGTGGAAAAGACAATTGATTTATCATATTACGCCATCATGTGAAAAAATCCGTGATGGATTCATCTTTGAATTGGCGGATAGTGTACAGGTCATTGATGGTTATTTTACATGTGATATTAATGGAAAAATGTTCAAGAAATAATTGTGTGAGTCTGGGAAAAAGAAAATATGGAGTACTGGGGAATATTATTATACCATTCCAAGGTGGGACCAGCCAAAGACATGGGGAAAGTATGAAGCATCAAGTCTTGGTCGTGTGCAATGAGATAACATGTATGCTTGAATGCTCTGAGATGTTGTTGGGGATCCTCCTTGCTGTTAAACTTGGTGAACTTTGGCAATTCCCAGTGTGGAGGATATGGTTTCATGGGCACAGATGGATGGATGGGTTCATTACATATTTGTTCATAAGACAATGTGAGCTTGGACCCTAACATAGCAGCCTCTAGGTTGGCTAACCGACCTATCAAGATTTGCATGGGGTCATTAGGAAGTGTCTATTGAGCAATGAAAGGTGGTGGTTGGATTTGAGTAGGTGTGGGGATCTGAGGAATTTGGTATGGGTGAGTGTAAGTTATGTGTGATAGTTGAGGTGGTTGCTGATAGAATGTGTGTTGGTGAGAAACAAGGGCATGGTGTGATTGTTGAGATTGTGGAAGTAACTGTTGAGTGGGGATGTGAGTATATGCGGGTTGATAGCCTAGAAATGACACTGTGTGTTGCAAAGGTATGGTTGGAGGAAGTTGGGAAGTGAGGGTATAGACTTGTGATGTAGTAGGAATTTTTTGTCCGGATAAGGGATTTGACACCTGGGATGGTTGAATGGAGGTACCAGTGACCATAGGAGCCATTGTAGTGGTAGGGATGGTAGTCACGATAGTTGTGTTGATGTGAGGAAGATTGGGTGGAATGGGCGTAACTACCTGGGTGGTCTGGTGTGCCAATGGGTTAGTGGAAGATGATGCAAAATCATGTAAGGCCATAGATTGAGGAATGTCAGAACCAACATTATAAGGATAGACTTGCTGAAGCGGTGGCCCATCCAAAGGGAGGTGTATGTATCTTCTTAAAAGATAGTCTTGGAGGGCCATATGGTTGGCATCAAGAATCTATCTGAATTCTGGGTCTCCAAGAGGGAAGACCGAATGGGATGGAATGTTGGTCTAATTTGTGAGAGGGAGGAGTGGCTGGCCTAGATGGGATGGAATGTTGGTCTAATGCCATAGTGTGGGTGAAGGGTATTGAATGAGGAATATTAGTGAGAGGATGGGTGCCTGTGAGTGAGATAGGAAGAAATATGGATGATGAAATTGTTGATGTAGTGATCAATTGGGATGAAGCACTGTGTGTGGCGAGGTTGTGTTCCATCTTTTTAGTAGTGGATCGAGTGATTACGGGCATAAAAAGGAAATCATTTTTATATTAACAAACAAGTCAGACAAATAGTTTTTTTTTGTTTTCTTTTTTAATCAAGAACGTGTGTAAAATAAAATAGCTGAAAGAGGACCTAGAAGAAGGTAAAATATGTTTGGTTTTAGGTAATTTATGGCTGGGAAATGTCTGAAAACGGTTCAGTTGGGTGATCAAATCCCAATCAATGAACTAGGTGCGATGAATGTTTCAATGTATTGATTATTTTGTGAATTTTCAGCAATGTGTGATGGTAAGTGTGATGAAAATAATTAAACCTCTAGTTACACTATGTGAGCAAGCAAAAATGCACAGTTCATTTTACTCCCAAAAATTGAAATATGAAGTTCGTTGCTGAAAATCAACCAGAATGGGAAATTACAATGCGAAAAGAGAAAATATAGAAAAATCGAAGAATAACTATAAATCACTTTTCCTTTTATCCGACAACAAGTCGAGCCAAGGAAGGAGTACACTTTGAAGAATCAGGTGACATGTTTTGAAAGCACCACTCAGTGATCTAGAATGCCTGGGGTACCCTAAAATGGCATCATTTATGATTGTTGGCGAAGTCGATAAAAATGTTTTACACGATGTGTTTGGTTTTGATATTGTTCTTTGACAACGTTACTTTTATGATCACAACGTTGTAGACGTTATCTTGGAAAAAAGAAAACAACTGTAAGAGGCCGAAAGTAATCTATTTAAACAATAAAATATGGTAGTTGGAAATGATTTGTGAGATAATTTTCAAATGATAAAAAAATAAAAAAATAAAATGATATTAAATCAAAACATTGAGGATGTAAAGCGAACTAATATACTATCAAATAATTTAAACAAAGTGAATAACCTCAGATAACATTTTTTTGCAAACTACTTTCAATAGAACTGAATTTGAAATTCACAAATTGACTACCATTTATTATTACAAATTGATGAAAATAAGTTGATAAAATAGGTTAAATACATCAAAATAAACCAAACAACGAATAACATTAATAAAGATATACTCAGGGAACAACCTAAGCGCCGAAAGCAAACAACAATTTAAATGTATTTAAAATCAAAATTACAAAAATGGATATAAAGTATTACTAAATATGAAATCTAATCCCATATGTATTTGAAATGAATACGGTGTTATCCATAGACTTGTAAACAAACTATTTTAAAGAGATTACATAGTTACTATCCATCCACGAGCTCTACACTGAGTCGAGACTGAGTTGGGAATAATGGAGCATGATTATGTGACAGTCTAACAAAGCTTACCTAGGTTTGAAACTGCGTTAGAAATAGTTAGAAACCTCTAAAAGTGAGATCTTGTGCATCACCGACAATGGAGTAAATAATATATGTGTGATAAATGATGATAAATAGATTAATTTAAAAGATTTTCCTTCACTATTACAAGGCTATGCGTAGGTCAAAAATAAATATGCATACTTTAATGTAAATATATTACAAGTTTGGATAAACAATGCATTGGGTGGGTGCTGGGAAATGGCACAAAGTGTGAGATATCTAGTCGTATGGAAAGGTGGTGGGGTGGAACACGATGTGTGATGATTTTGAGGTGGGATGGAGTTAGGGAGCATGAAGTATAATGGAAGGGAGCTCGAGCTCAAGACATGGTAGGTGGGGGTGATCGAGGAGCTAGGCATAAGGATGGCTAGAGATAGGGAAACGATGTTGAATGGGTAAGTAGGGAGCTAAATGGAGAGCGATTGGAGTTGAAGGGAGTCGGAGTAGAGGAGAAGGGTTGAGTGGGAGATGTGGCGATTTGGTAAAGAGTTGATGAGGGGTGCTAAGGATAAAGATCGGTGGGGAGAGACATGGGAGAATAGTGAGGTGGGAAGGAAGGTAGGCTCGGGAGGAGAGAAGGGAGATGAGTGGAAAGGAGGTAGCATGTGGCTCGGGGTAGAGAGAAGGTTGGCGAGGATGGCAAGGTGGAGCTTGGGGTAGGAGAAGGGAGATGGGTGGACAGGGGGGTAGCGTGTGGCTTGGGGCTGAGGAGAAGGTTGGCGGGGATGGCGAGGTGGAGAGGAGTTGAGTTCAAGACAACGAGGTGGCCAAGTTGTGTGGAACAGAGTGGAGGTGTGGTGGATGTTCGTAGAGAGGGAATAGCTCGAGTTCGGGATAAGGGAGTGGCTGAGCGGAGAGTTGGAGAGGTGAGAAAATAGTTAGGGGGATGGGTAGTTAGGCTATTAATTTTTTAATTTTGTTTTTAAATATTAAAAAAAAAATTAAAAAAATGAACTCTATACTATTCGTAGAACGAACTCTAAACTATGATATTTGTCATTTTTTTAGTAATTTTGTAAATATTATTATTATGATTAATAAAAAAATTAACTTGATGCTAATTTTTACTTACAAACCAAAAGCACTTACCACCAAAGGATGATGAAGAACCAGAAGTACTTACTGTCAAGATGTCCTAAACCACAGAACATAAAAGACGACACTCGGAGTAAAAACCCTCCGAGGTGACTTAAACGATGGATTGTACTAAACTGAGATCAACGAACATTAAGACCATGCAAACAAGCAGGTTAGACAAGATAAGTAAAATAACAAACAAAACAACCAGATCTAGGTCCGGTCCCACCGGCATGCGTAATGTTGATCTATGTTTCCGGTTCCTATCCGGGTAAGTGTATGAGTAATCAAGAAACACAAAACCACGTCAAGTATATAAGGGATTAGTACCTTGAGATGATGATAGATGCTACGAGTACAAATTTGATATCGAGTCCTCGGTGTGATTCCGCAAACCCGCACTCACATATACTAGGAAAATAATGATTAGAAATTTAATGCGGGGGCTTCCTGACAAAGCGCATCCAAGAAGCGTTAGCTTCCTCATTGATGTCAACCCCATGTGATAAAAATAATAGTACAATAGCATCTAAAAAAATGACATACAAATTGATAAATAAACGAACCTAGATGGTACTGGTATGTGGATAGGATTACCGAACTGATGCGTGCAAAATGAACCTTATTGCATGAACCCAAATTATGAGTAGAATGTCATGGAAATCCCACATGTTATCACCTAGATAGAATAATAATGATATTATAAAATGATTAAAATCTCACAATATTCACCAAAGTTTTTTCCTCCTCATTTGAGGGGGAGAAGACTCATATTTATAATTTGATATTGGATTAAAATAGAGGATTAATGAATAACCATAATTTGCGAAAGCAATTTTGATTAAGAGGACATAATGAAGAGTGGATTTGATGGTGGGGTTCATGATGTGAGAAAAGGAAAAGATGTGATGTGGAGTGGGGACATGGTTAGGTGTAATAGTGAAGTCATGTGCTCACTTTACACTATTGATTTTTTGGATTTGTTGTTGGAGAGGAGATTTTTGAATTATTGATTTCATGGGTGGGGTTCATATTTTAATAATTTGAAGAGATTGAATTTTTAGGTGGGAATTGATTTTTAGGTGGGAACTTGATTTTGACTTAAGTGGGGAACATGTGGGACTGGGTAGGTGGGATGATAGATTCTACCTTTTGAATTTAGGAAAAGAGTGTCGATGTGTATATCAATACTCATGAATTAATAATTTATAGAAGATGGAAATAATATCAAAAAGTTGAATTATCAAATGGGTCTACATGGAGCCCATTCAATAATTAATTAAGCAAATGGATAGGATTTCATGTAATTTAAGAGAAAGAGATGTGAGAGTAGAAGTAGCGTGAATATAAGATGTCATAGGGAACTATACCAAAAATAGGTGTCTACAGGACTATCCACCGATAATCTCATTTAACATTTTAAAACGAGTATAAGTGCAAGTATTATCAAAATCCATATGCACATATTATTCAATGGGAAATTTTACTTTCCACTTTTAATTCATTTTATTTAAATTACATTTTGAATTTGATTCACATTTTTCTAAGAAGATAATCACATAATCAAAACGTAAACATAAACATAAACATAAACACATTCAAAAATATTTCATACAACATATAGGATATCATAAACATAATAACAAATCACAAGAATCATAGTCATCATCATCACCACCATATAGAAAATCATAGAAAATGTATAACCACATCATCCATGTAATATCAAGAGTCTATCATAGAACTAAAAATCAACACCATCATATATATATCAAATTCCAAATGTCCACATAATCAATATAATGTCATACATAAGAAAAAGGGCTTCTATGAGCCTACAATCAAATGGTAAAATCCATCAAACTAGGATCAAGAGTGCCTCTCACTACAACACCACCGTCTCCTCCTACACCATCATCCCCTCATGACAGCCTCTCGAGGTGGGTGCTCCACACTCACCACACTATCATTTGGCCTAGTTGATGCTGCAGTGCCCCCTTGGGAAGCTATGTGATCAACATACAATGTAGCATTGGGGTAGTTCCTGATGATCATGTCTACATAATAATCCCACTCTTCCTTCACAACCTTGTAATGGGATACCGCAAGCATACTAGAAGATCATGAAGACACCCCTCTCTATTTAACCAATGTCGATAACTCCATGCCTAAAATTGAAGGCCTCAAAATCCCCAAGGCCTTCCTCAAAGTGTCTCTCTGACTCTTGTACCAGTATCTCTCAGAAACATGTACAAGTTGTGCTTAGAGTCCATCACGCTCTACAATCAAGCCATATCTCTCTCCAATGAGAGTGTCCAACACTCCTATCAAGTCATCTCTCTCTGTGAGTGACATTTCTCTTGCCACTACTACAAACTTCTCTTTCATGATGATAGTAACATCTATAACTTTAATCGCATCAGCTTAACCCTATCCTCATCAACCTCATCATCTTCCTCAAATCCTCCCTCTGCTTGAGCCCACACCCATCTAATTGACTAGACTAACCTCTTCACATTCCTCATCCTCTCAAAAATCCTCAATGAATGTGACCACCAAGTAGAAAAATATGGGGTGACCCCACATCATCAATCGACACCACATGGCCATCCTCATCTAGACACATCGCCCTAACTACTTAACAATAGGTACTAGCCATATCACAATTGCATGTGGGGTGTATGTATCCCCATCCTCATGTCTATATGGAAATGGAGCCTTGGGTATGTTCTAAACCAATCCAAACAACCTCATAACCCAACTAAAATATACCACCTCATCCTCACCAAATTTGCCCTGCGACCCTATACCCGGGTATCTGCTTTGTAAATAAAAAATCATCATAAGAAACTAACTAACCATGATAACCTACATATGGCTACCAAATCACATCCCCCACCTATAATCCTAAAATCAAGTCCCTATAATAGGTAGGCCCCTTGGCCTTCCTCACTCTGTTGAGACTCACACTCCATCTCATGAATCTGGGTGCCTCACATCTATAACACTAGGAAATCCAAATGGATGAGAAATGGCAATGTGCTCATGGGCCCAACACTGTAGTAAGAAACCAACATCAATCCCATAATGCTTATGGGCTTTCTAAGCCCATAACTCCCTATATGTCTGTGTTAATAAAGTAGGAGCCCACTCAAAAATAGTATGGTGTTCCATCATCTCCGTGACTACCCCATCATCATCCAAGGAATATCCCCCTCTTGAATCCGGGCAAAGCACAAACATGAGATGCCTAACATCATCATAGCCATCTGTGGGAACCCCTATCTCGAGACTCGAATAAAGACCGATAATCAAAAGTTCTCGGGGAGTATCTCACACCTTAACCTCATCTCCATACAAATGCTGCATAGTATCCCCTCTCTGCTTCACCCGATTCTTGGAATGTGATGAAATAGATAAGGGTAAAAGGGCTAACAGGAATACCTGTTGAAGCTGGTTGAAGGTTGTTGCATGAGTATGAATTCTTGATCCACATATGACCATGAGAGCTTCCTTTTGGTTAGGAGGAACTACCCGAAATAGAAAACAAGACCACTAAATGGAATTTAAATAGTATATGCATACGAAGTGGACTACCTAGCGTATGCCAGATCTGGGAAGTGCGATACTCCCTAGAAGGCTTTCAATCGACTATTGTAAACAAATAAATGTGAGAAATAAGGTAAATATTTTCCTACTATAGTTAATATGATTTAGGATCTCATATAAATATAATAAGAAAAATCTAATCTAACAAAGCTAGGTTAGGATCAAATTTGGGGATCGAGTAAATGGTTCTGGTTTCGCAGGTATAACAAAGTTCTAATAAGGTCACAGGTGATTATAGGTAACTTGGGAATAAGTAGGCAGGTTGTTGATCAATACTATGTTGACAGAAAAAGAGATTGATGTTGGTCTAGTCCCGACCGATGCTGGTTAGTTGTGACCGATGTTGGTCACTGAAGAAATGATAGGGGGTCAAGAATAGGGTTATGGGTTTGTTTTCCAAGTTAATGGGGAATTGAGTGAGGTGTCTAGGAGGTGTGAGTGGGGATGCAAGTTAGTGGGGTCTTGGTGAAGTAGAGAGGAGTTATGGGTTAATTTTGTGAAAGGTAGTAAAAGAGCAAGATCGGGTAGGTAAGCCATCGCGGTATAGGCTCAACCGATGATGGCTTACGGAGACCGATGCCAGTGACTATGGGAAAGTGGGAGATGTTGCAGAATGGAGTTTTGATCTTCTTTGTGATTGTAAAAAGGGTTGGGTAGGTCAAAATGGAGTGTTGGATTGCTAGGATAGGGTTTTGAGGGGTTTTGGAAGAGGTATAAGAGGATAGTAATTAGGGGGAAGTAATGAGTGGCTAATAAAGTAATAACACACAGAAGGATCTAAATACTGGAAGTATTCAAACAAAATTGGATTGAATAGAGTAGTATACTTACTTGGAATTTTCTACCATTCGACTGTGGATGAGGATAGGAGATGGTGGTGAGAGATATCTCCTGTGAAGGGCCACTAGTTGACAGGAGACTTTCTTGAGATTCCTAGGATTTTCTCCTTGCTTGGCTGAATCAACTCTTGGCTTGGATGGTTGTGGATGTCTAGGTGTGAAATGGATGCTCACTTTGATTGCATGCATATGTGATTACTCTCTCTACTCTCAAAAATGTGCCAATGTCGAATAAGGTTACCAAATGGAATAAAAGGTAACCGACGATGGTTCCAGGTTGATCGGCGTCCTTTTAGGGGTGACTAGCGTCGGTTAGGGAAGGATTTCCTAGGTTTACTAAAATGGGTAGATCTTCTTGATTTGTTGGATCCAGTTAGTTTCTTCTCCTAGATTAGAATGGAAGCTTCTTTTCTAACAGGTGAAATGTGGTTAGAGGAATGTAGGCTTTGATTTTGAGGATTTAGTTGGGTCTTTGTTAGTTATGGCAACATACTAAGAACAGTCTTAGGTTGAGGTGGCTAGGTGAGGTGGTGTGGAGTGGGAATTATCTTAATTAGGATGATTAAATAATAAATATTGTGAGGAAATGGATTAATTTAATTAAATTAATGTAATTAATATTAGTGTGGGGTGTAAGGGGACATGGTTAGGTGATTGTGTTTTAGATGGTTATTTGACAAGGGACCGAGGGGAGTGTGAACCAATTTTGTTGTCTACATTTTGCCCCTTTTGTTGCATCTTGTATTGGTAAGCGATGCTGAAAAAAATAAGATAGGGTTGCCCCATGTGTGGTTGAAGGTGATCCCCCTCAAACTAGGAACTAATGAGGCAGAAAATAGAATCGGTGAGTGGTTTGATAAGAGGTGAATGTGATGAAGAGGAAGGTGGACAACGAGGGTAAAGGGGTAAAGGTCCAATAGGTTAATCTAGCTAATGGGTCAAGGTCAAAGGTAGTAACATTCAAACGCATGCACATGTATAAATTGTAGCACGGTACCAGGTTGAAGAGCATGCAAACTCTACATTGTCTAAGGTCGATAGGTTTATCCAAACAAGGTTGAGGTGATTCCGGTATCCAAGGTATAGGATATGGTCAAGAAACACAATGAAGGTCAGGTATAGGAACATTTAGGTATGTTCCAATACACAAAAGTTTGGGTCAGGATAAATGGTCATGAAAAGAGGTAAGGTAAGGTCATTAGATCAAACAACACGGGTAATAGTGTCACAAGGTATAGTGAGCACATGAGGTCACAGGTCACTAGCAATGTTCCAGGTCCAAGTAGCTAGGTCATGGCATGGGTAGGGCCGAGGTATGGGTAAAATAACGAGTCCCCAAATGATGAAGAGGTTAGGTGGTAAATGATGAGGTTAGGAGGGTAAAGTGAAGTGTCCAAGTCAGGTGTGGGTAAGGTAGAAAGGATTCAAGCCAACAAATTAGGGGTAATGGGTAGTAATAAGACTGAGCAAGATAACTGACAATGGTCATAATTAACCGATGTCAGTCACCATGAACCAACCATGGTAGGCTAGGGCACAAGACCGATGTCATCAAGTGAAATCATCATTGGTTAAGTCTAGATGGTTATAAAAAGAAAAGGTTCCACATTTTTGAAAATCATTTATCATTTGCCACATAGGAGAAAATGACAAGAGAGAGAGAGAAAGAGGTGGAAAGCGACCAAGTGACATGAAAAGCTGAGTTAGCGAGCCCAGAGTGAGTGATTTTTGGTCGATAGGTGGGTCTACGAGCGCAGTGTGATCGATTTGATTGGGTGGAGAGCTAGCGGGTAATTGATTATGATAGAGGTAGGAGAGGGATTGGGTGGACCTGTATAATAGCTCGAGGTGCCACCACGTAGACGACATTATGATGAGGTAATAATCCATTCCTATTGTTGTTTTTTTAGTAGGTGGAGGAGAGAAATCGGCCGGAGGAAAGTGGGTTTTAGGGGGAAAATATTAAAATTTGAAGGTGGGGAATTTAATGAGAAAAGGGGAACAAGGGAGGGTAGATTTAGGTAAATGAGGGGTGGGAATAGGTATTGGGTAGGCATTGGTGGGGAAATGGGTAGAAAGGAGAAGTATGGGTAGAAAAAGGGTAGGGAGTCATGGGTTTGTCATCTGCGATGGTGACCGATGTCGGTCCATTCTTAGCCAAAGGTGTCGGTGGGTGAGGACCAGATTGGTCACGATGTGGTGATTGATGTCACTATTTGTAGACCATGGTCGATTGATGTTGGCTGATGCTTGTCATTATGCTAGAGAGGGAGGCCCACAAGTAACTAAAATAGACAAGTTCCGATGTAGATAGTAGGGGTAGGGAGAGTTAGGTAGTGGGAAGAGTTATGGGTATGGGTAGGTGGGTGAATAAGGAAGATCGGTGAGAGGGGAAAAATTAAAATAGGTGAGATTTCAAGGTGTGGGTAGATAGGTAAAATGAAAATAGGTGAGATTCTGAGGCATGGATAAATAGGTAAAATGAAAATAGGTGAGGGCCGAGGCATGGGTAGATAGGTAGTGTTGATTTAGGGCATAGATATAGGTGAAATGTTGATTTAGTTAGGGTAAGCGGTATAGTGGGAGTGGTAGTAGTTGCATGCGCAGTATGGTCAAGTGTTAATAATATGATTGGTTGTATATAGGCACAAGACCGAGATACGGATGAGGATATGGTACCTCCCTTGCTCATGGAGGTACTGCAGGGAGCATAAAACATGAGGAGTGGAGCCATGTTACGATGTGGGCCTGATTGAGTCGATGCTATCGACATGTAGTCCGAGAGGTGAGTTTGATGGTTGTCCTCATCAATAGATGGGATTCGGTGACCAATACATTCCATTTTCTGACAGGTGATATAACGATCACCCTAGAGGATGTGTACATGATCTTGTGATTACCTATAGTAGGTACACAGGTTTACTCGATCTCCTCATAGGCATCCAAGGAGTTACTGATACTAGTGTTTGGAGAGGGGCTGAAATTGTTAGGATTCCACAGTGCCTAGTATGAGCTACGGGGCGATGTACCGAGCCTACCTCAAGGAGATGAGGCTGGTAGTGATTCTGATGGAGGTAGTCTATTGTTTTACACCGCCGATGATGTAGAGGGTGGGAGACTCCCATGGTTATTGATGGGGGCCCTACATGACATGGTGGAGAGAAAGACACGGTTTGCATGGGCACCTACGTTCTTGGTACAACTATACAGGAGTCAGGGCTTATGGAAAACTATGGCGATTCAAATTGTGTTGCACATTCCTATTACATTGTTGGGACTATGAGCACATTGTGTGTGTGGCCCATTGGTATGCCCTAGGCCAATGCATTCAAGCCAGGTTTTTTTCGAGTGGGCTACAGGCGATGGGTGTCGGTTATTGGAGAGTGCCGAGTGGTGAGAGATACACATGATGTATCCTATTACAGGTGATTACTGGAGGGTTTTTCTGCATGGACATCATTTGGAGGCCATATGCGAGCTTCCCTTTATATAGGCGTGATGTCGGTGGCTGGATGGGTTACATATTTATAAGTGGATAGAGGGGCTACGGTAGGGGAGTATGAGATAATACCATAGACCGGTCTAACGACAAATCTGGTTACCACAGATATACTCCCACCCTTCCCATAGTATAGGATAGATGATGTGGATAGTCTTATGTCTCTACCATGACCTACAAGTCTTGACTAGGCGGGAGGAGTTGATCGATCAATAGATAGATGAAGTCAGGGTGACAGACAAGTATAGACAGTGGTGGGATGTATATAACTGTGAGAAGTACCACCGATGCCTAGCAACCTGGATTTAGCTACTATCACAGTATAGAGAGATGCCCTACGAGGCGGTGTGGCTACCCCTGGTTACCCAATCGAGCATAGTACATGGACATCTGATAGGGGCAAGGGCACAAGCTATGACTCTGCAGGCGTAGGTGGTTGCTTTTGATGCACAGGGAGTGCTGGGACCGGTACCCACACTAGGGGGAGAAGCAGAGGGTGGAGATGGAGATGGAGATGGGGTGTAGGTAGCCTCCCTATAGGTGCATGTGACAAGTTTGCAGGGCTAGTTGGCAACACAATAGGGATAGGTTACAATTTTGAAGGGCCAGTTGGTAGCTGCATAGGCAAAGATAACATCCCTTCAGGCCCAAATATAGCTGTAGGGTCCGGGGCTGATGACACCACCACAAGAGGGTAGGGGGACAAGTGTTAGAGGTTGATGGCACCACCGCAAATAGTAGCTACAGCTAGGTTGAGAGGCACCATGGGTGAGGTGAGATACTACCAAGATCACTTGATGGCCGTGGGGATATATGTCTTATCATATGTTGAGCACAGAGCACAACAGGCCTCAAGTGAGAGGAGTAGATCCCGCACACATAGTGTGGAGAGTACAGGGGGCCAACAAGCCCAGGGGCTAGGTCAGGGTGAGGCCACTAGTGCATGGAGGCTAGCTCCAGAGGCAGACCATTAGGAGCCAGACTAGGGCGATGTGGAGAGAGGTCAGCCAAATGCCGGGCTAGAGGAGCGGAGGAGGAGACAGATGAGATAGGATTGGACATCAGATGGGGAGATGATTGAGCTCCATGTATGATTAGTTTATTTTTGACATATATACTGGCCTATGTGCCGAAGATAGTGAGGATGTACATGAGATTTTTGAGATTTTTTTATATATACTGGCCTGCATGCCAAAGATATTTGAGAGTCATGTATATGGATACACATGTTTGGATGATTTATTTATAGAGATGATGGTGGTTTATGACATGATGCATAGATGGTTGTGTGTAACTTGCTATTATGATTTGTATATGTGATGGAAACTAAGTAGCATAGGCATGATAGAGTTGGGTCATAGGCATGGATCGAGTCAGGTTTTTGGTTTACGCATGGATGGAGTAAGGTTAGGCATGGATTGATTCAGGTTTTTGGTTTAGGCATGGATTGAGTCAGGTTTTAGTATAGATTACAAGTAGTTAGTGAGATAGATAACAAATGGTACTATAGATATACGTGATGATGTAGATTTCCAAATTTTTGTTGTATGTGGAAATATGAAATGATAAATTGATGAATGTTATGATGATGTTTGAAACATGGATGGTAAATATTTGTATTATTTATTGTGTGTTGAGATCATACTTCTAGTTGTCGATATACAATCGAAAAATTAGGTATAATGTGAATAGGAAAATAGGGGAAATTGGTAAGGGTAGAGAGTGGTGAGCTAACCTTCAAGGGCCCATGCCCTCAAAGTGCTACCTACATAGTCCCGGAAAAAGGGGACCTTAGGCCGATGTAGTTATCCCATAAGCTAGGGAAAAATGTGAGGAGGTATGAGAATGGGTTGGTAGGTTATAGGCATGATTGAGTCGAGGTCTTTTAGGTATGGTTGAATTGTGGGCAAATAGGTATGGGTGATTTTAAGTTGATTGTGGTGAAAGAGGAAAATTTCCCAGAGATAAGTGTTGAGGGTCTAGTCCTATATAGGATAATCAATATGTAATGAAGAAGTGAAAAGATAAGAGGAGGCAAGAGAGCCACCTGATTGGTGAGGATCATAACGGGTGGACCATACCTTAGATAGGTTGGTGAACGTAAGACCCTAAAGACATTGCATGATTGATTATTCTAAAGGTGAAGAATAGTCACATGATCACCAAATGTCACAGTTTTAGTAGGTCCCTTAAGGCGGTAGGAAATGATGGTGCAAATGGTGAGAAGGTGAAAAATGGTTAGGTTATATGGTAGGAGGTAGCATGCCTTTTGGCAAGAGATCCAAGATCATAATGAGCAAGTCCATGACGAAAAAGTTTTCTATTTGACTTGTATTTGAGATAGACTGATTGATGCGAGAAGTCTATATGGGATGAGGAAATTATCTCCTTGAGGTCTTCACGAAGCTGATCGATGCGGGAAGCTTCAGATTTTTTTTTTTGAAGCAGGCTTTACATAGCTTTCCTTCAAGGGAGAAGTCTATTTATAACAACGATGTAGAGAGAAAGATGTCATTTTTGAGGGATTCATATTTTTATTGGAAGTTTGACTCAAGGAGTTGGATCTCATGTGGAAATCACGTGAGGGATTTTAAGTCATGGATAAGACTAAGGCGAAGAATCAGATTCTTGTTTAGAAAGTAAGGTGAAACAAACGTGGGATATCATCTAAAAGAAGATGAAAAGTATCCATGAGAATCATGTAATGTGCAGATCCATGGTACACATATTTAAGATAGGGTAAAAGAGTGAAGGGTAAGCACATGATTCTTGTTTAATCATTGGGGATGACATAGTGAGAGGAGGGAAGTGAATGAAACTTAAAAGACGAGCATGAAAATAGGAAGAAGGTGACGTAGGACTAAAATTCAACATTAGAATTGTTGAAGATGCAAGGCATTAAGGGGCTTAGGTTTGGGTTTACCATCGAGTGATGATAAATGATAAGCACATGATCCATAAGAATGAGTCATGATGTATGGTCTAAGCCAATTAGGAACAAATTTTCCCCATTTAATTTTTTTTGCTTTGGTTACATGTTGATTTTCCTTCAGGACGAGATCACCAACTTGGAAGGTTCATTCATGAACATGTTTTTCATAGGCACATTTGATACATTTTTGGTAAACTTGGAGATGGTCAAGAGCATTAAGATGACGTTCATCTAATAACTCAAGTTGTGCTAAATAGTCCTGGAGAAATTCATCATCATTGAGCATGTCATGGAGAGAAATACGAAGAGATGGAATCTGGACTTTGAGAGGTAGAACAACCTCTATACCGTAGACCAGAGAAAAAGGAGTGGTAGTAGTGGAAGTGCGAATACTAGTATGGTATGCCCACAGGGTGAAAGGAATGTGCGTATGCCAGTCCTTCCTAGTATCATTAACCACTTTCATGAGAATTTTGTTCAGGGTTTTATTAGTGGATTCGGCTTGGCCATTGGTTTGTGGGTAATATGGTGACGAGAAACTTAGTGAATACCAAAGGTGTCACAAAGTTTTCACAAGGTTTTATTTTTGAATTGTTTTCCATTATCAGTAATAAGGTGATGTGGAATGCCAAAGTGAAAAATAATGTGATGATTTATGAACTCACATATTTTCTCAGATTTAGTAGAGATGAGATGTACAGATTCAACCCATTTGGTGTAATATTTGGTAGAGGTGATTATCCATTGATGTCTCTGGGAAGAATGGGGATTGATCTCTCTGACAAGATTCAAAGCCCATTGAGAAAAGGGCCAAAGGTCATGGGAAACCTATAAGGCATGACTGGGTGTATGATGAAGATTGGCATGTTGTTGGCATTTTACACAATGCTTAACATAGTCACAAAAGTCATGGTTAAGGGTCGGCCAGTAATAGCCTAGGCAAAGAATATGCTTAACAACCTTGAGACCACTAAAATGACCTCCACATATGCCATAATGAACTTTCTTAATGGTATAGGGAATTTTAGAACTTGTAAGGCACCGTAAGAGAATACCATCAAAGCCACACTTATAAAGGAGGCCACCCATGATGATGTAATGGGAGGCCTTTTTGAGAAAGGTGCATTGTCCATTACGAGTGAGGTTGGGAGGTAAGATGGAGAAGGAAAGATAGTCTAAGTATTGTTTATACCAAAGGTCACTCAGGTCAGGAGCAACGGTTCCGATAGAGTAAAATTCATGAGGTAAATAAGAGGGTGATTGGAGTCTTTGTATGGTGACAAATATTTTCAAGTCAGCAGGTGAAGCGAGTATCTGAGAATCCAAGCAGGCCATGGTATCTACAAATTTTTTGGTAGAATGTGGGATGGTTATAGGGTGTAACGGTTGAAGGTAGTTGAAAGTATGTCCACATGATGCTTATACTTTTGAAGTATCTCATTACGACATTGGTATATACCATTGACTTGGTTTATGACCAATTGAGAATCACCAAAGATGTTGATGGACTCAACATCTAAGGCATAAGCAACCTAGAGACCCAATATGAGTTCTTCGTATTCAAAAATATTATTTGTACAATAAAAATCGAGTTTGAAAGACAAAGGCATGGGTTCACCATCAAGCGAATGAGGATAACACCAACCCCACATCCACACCGACACTTGGAACCATCAAAGAAGAGTGTTATTTAGTAAGTGGGTTCGTCCAGGAAAGTGTAATGAAATTACTAGTATAATTCAGATTATGAGCAGAAATATAACACCAAATAACACAATATTTCAGAATAATGATCTCAATATGCAATTGTAATATCTTTTCCACTTTGAGGGGCAACCTCCAAACCATATAATAAGACTCAAATGCTCCAATGATAATGAACTACTACCTACAATCCTCTATATATACTATTCATATGTTATGGCCATCACCCAAGCTGACTTATTAAGCATGAGAAAGTATAAATGATATAATAAAATGATATACTAAGCCACAAGTCAGCTACTCATATCCTAATACAAGCAATAGGTTAAGGGTGTAGTAGAAAGGGTAATAATAGATTCATCTAGAAAGTCAAAGTTAGAGGGTTGATCCCGAAAATAGGTGCATCGGCCAATTGGTAGGCGATATCTTGGCCCTTGATGGAATTTTTATGGATGAATTCAAGGTCGAGGTCAACCACAAGCATGAGCCAACATGTAGCCCATTGGTTTTGATAAGGTTTGGTATACATGAAGTATAAAGGGTCGTGTTGGTCACAACATAGGTTTTTGGTTGAGTAGGTAATGGCATAGTTTAGTGGAAAAAAAAATAAGGCTAAGAAAAGTTTTTCGGCATGGGTGTATTGGTTTTCATAGTCTAGAAGAGTATAACTTATGTAATAAACAACCTACTCCCTATGTTGTTCATCGTAATGAATGAGCATGGCCCCTAAGGAGTGATTGGTATAAGAGATGTATAGGTAGAAGGGTTGATCATCTTTAGGTGGAATAAGTACTGGTGGTTGGAGAACGTATTTTTTTAAGGCCTCAAAAGCTTTGTGGTAGTCATCATCCCATTTAAAGGAGACATCCTTTTCTAGAAGATGATGAAATGGATGACATCGATTGAAAGTTATGAAATGAAACGGTGAATAGACTGCAACTTACCTTGTAGGCTATGGAGCTACCACAGATTAGTGGGTGGAGGCATTTCAAGAATGGCCTTGACTTTAGCAGGGTCAACCTCTATACCACGCAAGGAAATGATAAATCCTAGGAGATTTCCTGAGAGAACCACAAAGACACACTTCTTAGGCTGAAGGAGAACACAATACTTAATGAGGTGGTCAAATATGGTCTTTAGGATGACGAGGTGCTCGGAATGGAATTTAGATTTGGCAAGGAGTTTGTCTACGTCATCTTCCAATATATGGTGCATGATGTCATGGAAGATGTAAGTCATAACCCGCTGATATATGGCACCAAAATTTTTAAGGACAAAAGGCATTAATCGATTGTAGAAGGTCTCCCAAGGGGTGATGAATGCGGTTTTGTGTTGATCTTCTAGGAAAGAAAGATTTGGTTATAACCCAAGAAACCATCCATGAGTGATAGCATCTCTCATGGCCCGCATGGAAGGTTAATCACCGGTCAATACCGGGTAGAGGAAAGTCATCTTTTGGGCAAGCTAGGTTGAGGTCATAGAAATATGTGCAAATGCAAAGTCCCCCTATCACCTTAGTGATAGGGACAATGTTAGAAATCCATCGGGGATAATCAATGGGTAAGATGAAGGAAACAAAAAGAAGGCGTTGAAGTTCTTATTTGACCAGAAGAGCAATGTGAAGGTGCATTTTCCTCAGCTTTTGTTTTACAGGTTTGGCATCAGGAATAGTTATGATATTATGGAATACTATGGTGGGGTCAATACCAGGGCATGTTAGCATAAGACCAAGTGAAAGCATGGTTGTGATTTTTGAGAAAAGAAGTGATGGCTTCCTGTTCAATAGTATCTAAAGATTGGCTGATCTTTAGAATGTGCGGGTCGTCCTGAGTATGGATGTTGACTTTGATAGTCGATTCATTCAACATGGTTTACATCTCAGATGGTAACGATTGGTGAATATAAGAGTCTTCTGCACCAAGATAGGTGAGTATAGATTCATCATCCTAACATTGAATGACATTAATAGAAGGTGTATCATCATCGATCATTTCAAGATATAGGAAGGGAAGAGAAGAGGGAGCCTCACCCTCGCATTGATAAGTCAAAGGCCCTAAGGAAATGGTGTTTATGAAAAAAAAAAGTTAGGAGGAATGGATTCTAGATCCATCGACTCTATTAGTGAAGGTGGTGAAGAAGGTGGAGCAGGTGAAGAAGGTGGAGAAGGATCGATATATCCATAATGAGTTCAATGTGGGCCTTCTTGGTAGGTAGTTTAACAAAGCCGATACCACTATGGTCGTTATGTTTATAGGTAGTACATGGAATAACAATGTGATGGCCTTTCTCGTAAAATCCAAAACCAAAACCTTTCCACACACATCGGTGTAGGAAGGTGTGGGTGAAGCGCAATTGGTGAGTGACTAGAAGTTAGTAGAAAAGGGGTGGGTTTGTGATGGTGATTCAGGTGTATAAGTGGAAGTATTAAGTCCCCCATAGGTGAGATTGGTGCGAAGGTGGGGAGGACCATAAAGGAGACACTCTCCTATGTGGTGATCATAGTGAGGGTGTTGGTTAAGGCTTCCATACTCTTGTGGAGTGAGGAATGTGTTGACATTATATAGACGATACTCCCTAGAGTGAGGCATTGAAAAATGCATTCCAAGAGATTGGTGGTCAATATGTGGGTAGGCTGGGATAGACGATGTGCTGAGAGTTGGCTCGCAGGTGATCCAAATTGATTGGGAGGCCGATGGGTGGTTGTGGAGGTTGTGGCAATGGTAGGAATGGAGGATTTAGGTGCGGTTGAGGTAGCGGCAGCACTGGTGAGTGGAGGTGTGGGTGAAGAGGAAGTGGTCATGGAGGTAGATGCCTTAATGGGTACAAGCACGTCATTGGGTTGGTAAAGCATGTTGTAGGTTTTGAAAGGTGATGGGTCAGATGGAATGGTATAGGTGTGTCCTTCATGCTCAAATTTTACACAATGATGCAAAGTAGAAGGAACACAACCCATGACACAAATCTAGGGTCTACCAAGCAACATGTTATATTGAAACTCCCCTCCAAGATGTAAAATAACTCTAGAACAATACGGGGGCCCACACAAACATGGAGGATGATGGTGCCAAGTGTAGAAGTGATAGTGTCATTAAATGAACGTAACATGACGGGATGTTTATGCATGCAATTTTTGGGTATGTGCATTTGGTCGAATGCATGGGAAGAGATGATGTTAATGCTAGCACCCCCATTGATCATAACATATCATACACATATATTATCGATATGAATAGAGATGAAAAGGGCTGGATCAGGGTCATCGGTTTGATGTGGTGTGATCTCTTCATCTGAGAAGCTAAGGGTGGATACTTGGTGAGTAGGTGGAGGTGTAGAAGAAGGTGCTAATTTGGTGAGAGAGGCTACATGATGAGGTGTAATAATGGAGGCTATGGGTATAGGGTCATTGGGTAAAACCTCAATAGACTGAAGAACCTCCATGAGAGCTTAGCGATGGGATTCAGAGGTTTGGATGAGCTCATATAGGGAAATTTTGAGGGAGGATTGGTGTAATTTTTTGACCATTACGTGATGTGTGACCCCATTAGAAATAGGATATGTGGGACCATGGATAGTGACTTTAGGTGTGGGTGTAAATGGTATGTTGGGTATAGGGTTGGTTGGCGAGGTTGGTTTCCTTTTCCTTTCCTTTGTCCTTCTAGCGTGGGTAGCAACGTGGATCATGTTGATTTGAGGTGGGGAGGAAGATGAAGTAGGTGAACCATGAAATGTGTAACGACAAGAAGGGCAGAAGCCAAGAGGTGGGAAGGAACCTTGTGAAATGAGCTGGGCACATAGACATTTGGGTGGAGGTTTGGCAAGTTCTCTGATACGAACCATGTTAATTTTGAATCTTGGGGATGGATCTAAGAGTTTTGGGGTGGAGATTTTTGTCGCTGAGTAGGCAATGAGGGAAGAACTATGGAAATTGGTGCTGGAAAATGGGGTCCTCATCAAGAAGGTCATCTTCGTCAAAGTTTTCTTTAGGAGGACACAACCCGAATAAGTGCATCTTTCAAAGCCTTATAATTCTCTACATTGTGTCCTAGCACATGATGGTAGGCTTAAATTTTGGTTTGGGTTTGAGTGGTTCATAAGGTTTAAGAGGTGGTAATGTGATGACGAAGTTTCAAGGATATTGGTTAAGATTTTGGCATAGAATCCCTCTAGTGGATCATAATGGGATGTGAATGTGGGTTTGGAGTGCAGTGCGGCCCAATGTATAGGAAGAGTCTTTGCAAGAGGGGGAGAGGGTTGGGCTATTGTCTTAGGTGTTGGTCATGTCTCTTGGGTAGGGGCATGGTAGATGAACTGGAAATAGAGTGTGTGGTGGGTTTAAATAACTTATTGGAGGGTAGCGGATTTTTGCCTTTAGGTTGCACCTTGTTAGGTAAAGGTTATATGGGTGCATGAGATGTAGAGGGAAAAGAAAATGGTGGAAGAGGGCGGGTTACCCATGGGAGTAACCGAGGTGATGTGGAGGTAGATGGCATAGGTTGGGCAGGAGGTGTGAGGGAAAGGGAAGGAAGTGTCATGGGTAGTGAAGAAGTTATTGATGGTATTGGAGGTATGGGTGGTAAAAGGTTATAGGTGTGGGTAGAGGTTGTGTGGGGCACTTGGGTATATTAGAGGTCTATTATGGGGAAATGGGCTCGCATCCTTGGTTTACCAAAGGGATGGAGGTTTCTTAGCCAGAGTCGAGGGGTGAGGTCCTATGATGGATGGAAGGGGTGAAGGTGTGATTGGCGAGGTTGGGGTATGAGATCTAGGAGATTGGTTCTTCTATTTAGGGGCCGGGTTAAATTTGGTGTTAGTTTTGGAAGACGTAGCTAAATCTAATTTGATGGGTGGATGAGTAAGGCTAGCTGTTGGTATGACCCCTAAAGTAGTAATAGGTTTAGGCAAGGAAGATGATGTAGGTGTGGGTTTGGATGTAGATGCATGTTGGGTTATGGGTAGAGATGTGAGTTGAGCCATGAGTGGTGTCGTGGGAGAATTTGCGTCGATTCACGGTTGTGTTCGATTCAGTTAGGCTGAAACACTTTTGGATAGATAGTGGAGGTGTCAACGAGTGACATCTGCATTTGTGTTGAGACAAGAAGTAGAAGATGCCCCCAAAGTAAGGCTCTATCAACATAATCTAGGTGATTGACTAAGCATGAGAATGACACCGCTTAGAGGTGAGGTCGATGTGGATCCAATGGTGATTCCCATAAAATGTGTTTTAGAAACAGGGAAATTGCTAGCTTCAGCCTCTATGGGTAAGAGAGCCAAAATTAAGTCAGCAAGATCTTGGGTGGTTGATGGAGAATGGTCACCTAGAGGTAATGACATTTCTACTGGATCTTTGATAGGTGGAGGAGATGATGGGTGCTCCTCTGTGGGTGGAGGATATGAACAAGCATCTCCCATGGGTTGGAGAGGTACTACGGTTACGAATCTCTAGGTGGAGAAGCCAAAGGTGAAGTGGTTTCGATGTTAACAACCTTCACAGGTGAGGGAGGAGATGAAGGGTGTTCCTCTATTGGTGGAGGAATAGGTGAAGTGGGTTGACATGTAGGTAGAGGACTTCAGGCTAGGATTTCCTCTATGGAAGGAATATGAGGTAATTGGGAAGTAACTGGTGTGTCACCAAAAAATAGCATGGACCTCACAAGTATTGCTATCATTAGTTGAGGTCTCCCCAATTTGGTCAGAAGAAGGGCGTGATTAGGAAATGGTTTCTTGAAAATGTGTAGGTTTTGGTTGGCAGGTGCATTTAGATTATCCAAGACTAACTCACTATTCTCGAGCATTTCTTGGACAATGTTCTTGAAAGTGATGCAATTTCCGTCATTATGACCTTTTACCTAATGATAGTTGCAAAATTTGTGCTCTTTGTACCATGCGGTGTAGGAAAGTAGGATCAAAACCAAAGTGTGTGGTTTTATAGGAGGAAGGGTGATGGCCCTAGTTTTAATGATATTTTCTAAAAAAAAAGAATAAGGCTCCCCAATTGGGGTGCATTTCCATTGTTCTTATCTCGAATTGATAAGTTTAAACAGGGGAAAGATTAGATGAGGGCTTAGCTTGGTCCGATGGATGAGATGGGCCAGCCTTGAGTATCACTGCGTTAGCGATTCCTTGGCTTTTAAATAATTATTCGTGGTTTGAAGAAGAAGTATCACTTGACTTAAATTCCATGTTCTTATTTCGTAGTTAGATTTTCTTTTCTTCGATGGCTCGAATCTCTAGTTTTCATGCCGTGGTGAATTCCTCAAGTGACAAAATCCATGATAGACTTGTCATCATATTGATGCGTAGAGTAGAGGTCAGTCATGGTAACCTTCTTAACAACATTGATGGAGAAATGATCCAAGAAGGATTGGGTTACCTGATTAAATGAGTAGATAGAATGTCTAGGTAATCCACTCAACCAGCCTAATGTAGGTCCATCGTGAGACATGGGAAAGGTCCTCAGAATCAAAGCATAATCATGGGTGATTAGATAACACCCATGTTTGAAAGACCACAAATGTTGTTACGGGTCCTCTTTTCTATTGAAGCAGTTAAATTTAGGCATCTCCCAATGTATGGGATATGGATGAATAGGAATGGATGGGTGTATGGGCTCATTGCAAATTTCATTGTAGGTGAGAGAGTTACGTGAGCCAGAAACCAATGCCTCCAATGTCTGCATCTTGTCCATCATTAACTTGATGAGGTCATTGGTAGGTGGTGATGGATGGGTACCTCTGTAGCGTAAGAGGGTTGATGTTGGACATATGATGGAGGTGGAATTCCAATATATGGTGATGCTGAATAGGTAGGTTGAGAATGAGGGAGTGAAATAGGGGCACATACCCAGAATGAATGATAGATGAAACAAGAGGCTGCTGATAGTACGTATATGAAGGTGGAAGGGTTAAGGTGACTCTAGTAGCGATGGGGGCTAAGGACTATGGAATAGAAAGGAAAATGTTTTGAAATGGGGTAGGGGTCATCGACACCGGGGGTGGTTGTGTTGTTATGGGTATATGTGAGACAATAGGTGTGGATGAGGTTATGTTCTGGGTGGTTGATGAAGGTATAGTGGATCTGCGGGTGCAATAGATGTGGCAGATGTGGTCATCACAGTGGTATAGGGCCTAGCTATGAAATGACTAGGGGAAAGACAGTGCGGGTAGTGTAAAGCTAAAAGGGGCTAACACAAAAGTAGGAACGAGTGTCGAGGGATAGATATAGGCATGTTGTATATCAACTGACCCAAGGCATCTCAAGTGGATGAGTGTGAAATATATAATTGTAAGGAGACAAGGTTACGATCAAGAAGTCGTGCGAACTCCTTTTCACCTATGGTGATAGTGATAGGTTGGGTAGGATCCATGGGTGATAGAATGTAAGGTGGTGAAGGACTAGGTGGGAGTGGTTGATAACTAGCATGGAATATGAGGGTGTTTTTAGCTACGAGTCAGCACCATGTGAACAAGTGTTGATTTGGTAGGACTACTTTCTATAAATGACATAGAAATACAACAAAAAATGGAAAAGAAGGTAGCAGTGGTAGGTGGATTGGATAAAAATGTTAGCTAGAAAACTACATAGTCTAATTGATGCTTTGGTTAGGGTAAACTATTGTTAGTCGAGAGGTGACCACGGTCGGTCAATGTGGAAAAAGAAAAGTTTTCCAAAAAGATAAAATACGATAATCTACCGGTAGATAAGATGTAGGATGGATTTTATTAGGACAGAGTAGATATTGAGAGTTACTGAGACTCGAACAACAAAGAATATGAAGTAGGTTTCCTTAAGGGAAGGTTAAACAAAAGAATAGTAAACCAATGCCGGTTGGATAAAAGCGGTGATAGTCGGTGGGTAACTAATGATAGTCGCTAGACCGACACCGATCTTGTGAAATTGAAACAGAGATGAAGAAAAATGTGGTTGTGATTTAAAATCAAATGTTGAATCAAACCCAGAACTCTAAGAATGATAAAAATGGGGTCTAGGAACACTCAAATAAAAATTTAATCCACCAACTATGATGAGGAACATGCAAGGATAAATAAAAAGATGAAGAATGTGTCCTCTCACCTCAAAACACAAGCCAAGTAGAAACACTAAGAAAAATACGATCCTAAAAGTGCTTTTTCCTTTATGTTTGTTCAACTTACGCTATTAAGGACTGACTGTGTGTATTTAGAACATAATTTTTTTGTTGGGAAGGCATCCTATGAAGAAGGATATCTAAAAGGAGAGGTTTTAGGTATGTTATGGTGGGGATAGGATGTCTCCTGAGATAATGACTCGAAAGGAGTAATGAGATGGGGAGTACCTGCCAATCAGACCGTGTGATCACTGATAGATGTTCCCAGGTAAGATGTTGTTTAAGAAAGATGTGTTAATTTGAATTTTTTTAGTTTGGTAAGACTTGGAGAGAAAGAGAACGTGCTTTCTACGATTCTTTTGTCAACCATCAGTTGGGAATGACTTCCAACATATAGGTTGCCCTCATTTGATTCGTACTAATGTAACATACAAGAATGAAATGCCGTTAATTTTAAGCCCAAATCAAAATATTAAATTCGATGACACAAAATATGAACAGGAGAGAATATGATCTTTCACTAATACAATACAAATGAAAGAGAAGAAGATTTATTTTATAGCACCAAAACACGATTGCTTTGAGACAATAGAAAGAAGAGAAGATTCCAGGGAGAAATTTAATGTGAGAACCTTTTAGAAAGGAAACAAACATGCAACTTTTACCTAGGAATGAAGAAATGCAAGGAACCCCGAATGGGTCCCACTAGGTGTTCCAAAATGTTTCACTTGATTCTTGGAATGTGATGAAACATATAAGGGTAAAAGGGCTAGGAGGAATACCTGTTGAAGCTGGTTGAAGGTTTTTGCACGCGTATGACTTCTTGATCCACAACTGACCATGAGAGCTTCCTTTTGGATAGGAGGAACTACCTGAAATAGACAACAAGACCACCAAATGGAAGTTAAATAGTATATGCAGTGGATGACCTAGTGTATGCTAGATCTAAGAAGTGCGATACTCCCTACAAGGTTGTCAATCCACTGTTTTAAACAAATTAATGCGACAAATAAGGTAAATATTCTCGTACTATAGTCAATATGACTTAGGTATATCATTAAATACAATAAGTAAAATCTAATCTAACAGGATAGGTTAGGATCGAGATCTAGGATCTGCAAAATGGTTTTGGTTTCTACAAGTTTGTGAGTTTTGATGAAGGTCATAGGTGATTATAGGTAACTTGGGAGTAATTATGTGGGTTACTGATCTATACTATGTTAACAAACATAGAGACCGATGCCGGTCTAGTCTTGACCGATGCTGGTTAGTTGTGACCAATATCGGTCATTGAATAAATGATAGGGGGTCAAGAATAGGGTCTGGGTCTATTTTCCAAGTTAATGGGGAACTGAGTGAGGTGTCTAGGAGGTGTGAGTGGGGATGCAGGTTAGTGGGAAGATCTGGTGGGGTTTTGGTGAAGCTGGGAGGAGTTATGGGTTAAGTTGGTGAATGGTAGTAAAAGATCGAGATCGGGTAGGTAAACCGACACCGATATAGGCTCGACCAATAATGACTTAGGGAGACCGACACCAGTGACTATGGGAAAGTGGGAGATGTTGCAGAATGGATTTTGGATCTTCTTTGTGATTGCACAAAGGGTTGGGTAGGTAAAAATGGAGTGTTGGATTGCTAGGACAGGGTTTTGAGGGGTTTTGGAAGAGGTATAAGGGGATAGTAATTAGGGGAAGCAGTGAGTGGCTAGGAAAGCAATAACACACAGAAGGATCTAAATACTGAAAGTATTCAAACAAATATGGATTGAATAGAGTAATATACTTACTTAGATTTTTCTACCAGTCAAGTATGGATGCAGATAGAAGATGATGGTGAAAGATTTCTCCTGTGAAGGGCCACTCGTTGATAGGAGACTCTTGCTTGAGCTGCCTGGGATTTTCTCCTTGCTTGGTTGAATCAAATCTTGGCTTGGATGGTGTGGATGTTTGGGTGTGAAATGGTTATCGCTCGACGATGTATGCGAGATGTGATTACTCTTTCTTTCTCTTAGAAATGTGCCAACATTGAAATAAGGTTACTAAAGGGAATAAAAGGTAACCGACGATGGTTCCGGGTTGACCGGCATCGGTTTAGGGGTGACCGCCATCGGTTAGGGTGGGATTTCCTAGGTTCACAAAAATGAGTAGATCTACTTGATTTCTTTGATCCAGTTAGTTTCTTCTCACGGATTAGAACAAAAGATTCTTTTCTAATGGGCAGGAATGTGGTTAGAGGGAATGTAGGCTTTGATTTTTAGGATTTAGTTGGGTCTTAGTTAGTTATGGCAACATACTAAGAATAGTCTTAGGGTGAGGTGACTAGGTGAGGTGTATAGGTGAGGTAGTTGTGTGGGAATTATCTTAATTAGGCTAATTAAATAATAAATCTTGTGAGGACATGGATTAATTTAATTTAATTAATTAAATTAGTATTAGTGTGGGGTGTAAGGGGCCATGGTTATGTGAGTGTGTTTCGAACTGGTTATTTGGTAAGGGAGTGAGCGGAGTGTGACCCAATTTTGGTGTCTACACTCTCTACATACGAAATGTAGTAAATAGGCTCCCCCCTAATTTGAAATCTAGTGATACGATTAATATACTACAGGGTGATGCTCATATCCCCAGTAGGAAGATACAACGTGTTAATAGAAGGATTCCATCACTCTAACAATGTAATAATAAAGATGTGAGATCTATGGATCTGCCAAAAAATCTCATCCCACCAAAACCCACAGCCTCCAAATGAACCCAATCATCATCAAAAAAATCCTCTCTAATCTCATCCAACATAAGAGGGATGCGGTCTCGAGATAGTCAATTGAGCATCCACCTAAAAACACAAAACATGAAAGTAAACATTAATAACAATGAAAAAATCCTAAAAATAATCACTTGCAACCGTAAAATATCCTCATAAAACACAAACATGACTTAAACATATAATAAAGTTAAAAACATTGATAAAAACCACAATTTCTTACTCAAAACACAAAACATTTAATTTGTAGGTGAATTCCTTGTGATTCACCTCAATCACTAGTGATTCTTGTAAATTTTTGCTAGGGCATCCACACACCTCCATATGGCCGTAAATCCTCTAAAACCCAAAAATCCTTTAAAAACATAAAAATTAAACAAAAACATGATTAAATCTTACCTTGATAAGGACCGGCTTTCGTTTACGGCTAGAGGAGGCCATTTGATGATTATTTTCTTGAAAAATATGTTTTTACCATTAGGATAGTGTCGTTGTCATTGCATAGTGTGAAGTGAAAAATAAACAATCCATTAGGTATTTATACCCCAAATTTTCCATGACCTCAATCACTAGCGATTGATCTAATCATCGACGATTTCCCTGTTTTGGTCCTCTATGCCTACATGTCTTCAGAATATGTCATTATACCCTTTGCAAAAATGTTCCATACTTTTATGGGGGTATTTTCCCTTAGATCTTTCACAACAACATAGTCACAACATCGAGACTTACCATACATCTATGGGAGACGAGCCCTTTGCACCCATCACTTGGCTTTCCCACTTAATAACTTTACTTTGTTAGAATCATACATCCCTTGGCATTGAGCCCTTTGGCCACCCTGAAAATTGATTCACCAACATTTTTCTTTGTACCTTATTCGATTAGGAAAGCCTTTTGAAAAAAAAACATTGGTGCTTCTTGTATTATGCTATGATGGGTTCACCTATAACAATACAAACTTTTTCTTCATTATTTTTGTCTACCAATTTTCCAAAAATTTCCAGACAAAAAGGGGAAAATGTAGACACCAAAAATTTACATCCCCCATTGTCCAAATAGAAGAATGAAACATTTATGACACCTCACTATATCACCTTTTATTTTAATTAATTAATATGGTTAGGATCTATCGCATATCTAAAAACTAAAATGATTAATTAAAATAAAATAAAATAGTTATTATCACCTAATACCTCACCCTCACACCTCATCGTGTTAGCTATAAAACCTCATCAATCACTTAAACACTTTCTAAAATAACTAATTTATCTTTAACTAGTTAACTTTCTAAGAATAATTAAATGCCTCTAACTAAACTTCTAAGAAAACAAATCCTCTTATTAAAACAAACCTATTTTGTGGTTTTTAAACCATCCCCCATCTTAACCACTTGAAACCCATCATTTTGAAATCAAAATGGAAATAAAAAATTGAGGTTTCTAACAAAACTAGATTTCCCGAAATTGTTAGCAATTTTCCCAATCATTGACAATCTATAAATGCTTGTTTACATACCTCATTTGGGGACATGAATCCAAAATTTTTATAGGTACACTCTACTTCATTTTGAGTTTATCAAACATCCCAACCTTTTACACCATCATAATTCAACATCATGTTTCTTGGAGAACGTCGATTCGTCCTCAAATCTTTCATTCTCACCCTTCAACCACTTGTTTCCATTCATCATTCATACCAACATTCTGCAAGGTAAAATATTTCATTTTATTCATTTTAAGCACTTTAGTCGAACGCGTTCTTGATTATAGTTCTTTTATATGCTACTAATACTCTGTTTTGGTAAAATTGAAAGATATATCATTGATTTAGGCTTTGTTTAAAAACTAATCAAATTTTATAGCAATCGTTAGTGATTACCCCAATCACCTATGATTTACTTGAATCTCTAGCGATTCCCACTTCTTTTGTTTTTCACTGATTTTTGCTAAATCTGATCAAAATGAACACATGGTTTTTTATTATTGGTAAATAGTTTTTTGAAAGGGACTATACCCTTGTACACTAAGACTCAAAATCCAGATAAAACTATATCAACAAACTAGAAAGGGATCAAAATCCAGATGTGATCAAAAATCCCAATGGCAACAAACAACATGCCATGACAAAGGCCAACAACCAGCAAACCAACAGCTAAAAAGTAGCAAAATAACAACTTAACAACTATTGTTTTCAATTCAAGAAAACTTATTCTTGTTATGAACCATGATCCATTCATTCACAGATTTCTACAAATGATCTATTGAAAAATAAGATTGAGGATTCTCCTTATCCGCTACATATTTTTTTTTTTCATTTTTTCGATACTCGAGCCTACCCCCAAATGAATTTGTTTTGCATGGTTTATGAGCTTGTTCAAAGGGGTTTCTAGGAATGATCCCAACGTGTCTTCCTTCTCAGCCTCAGAAGCAGGGGTATTCTATGGTTCAAATCTCAGATGTTCTGGGAGGGCATATTTCCACCAGTTAGCATTCAATTTTTTGTGTTTTATCATCTCACAATTAACAACAGAATGTCCCAAATAGAAGTAATTACCACATCTAAAAGGCAGCCCCTCATAGTCTAGAGGTTGAGTCCAAATATGATTTTGAACCTTAAGCTCAATATGAACTAGAAGATCCTTTGAGGTATCAACCTCAACAAGAATTCTTGCATAGGTTGTATGTGTAAATTCAGAGGTTTGGGGATCAATGTTAATGGTGTTGCCCAATGTATTTCCTATGGCTATCAAACATTTTTGATCCCAAAATTTCGAGAGGTAGAAGGGGTAGTCCGATCTGGATCGGTTTGTGGGAGAAAGATTCTGTGAGAGGGTTGAATGATGGGAACCAAGGTTTTAATATTAGATATTTTTTCTAGCAGATCCAAAGCTGGTTAGCAATGATATCCTTATCAGCTAAGGATTCAAAAGCAGCAATGAAGATTCCTTTAGCACAAGGGTAGAGGTCTAACCTTCCTGTAAGAAGCGGGTCCAATGCTTGGAGATCCATTCGTGTAGGACAGGTAGAATAGGCCAAATTCCGAATCTACAAATTAAGGCATGGTCTTGATAGAAGGATTTTGATTCGAGGAATTCATATCCAAAGGTTATGCATGGGTTTTTCTTGAGCAGTCTTCATAGTAGTCTTTGCACTAGACACTAGCTATTTAGAAACAATATCAACAAAAGAGGGACCACTGGATCTCCCGATCACTGTATCACATCCATCGCCCTGGATCATCAGCTCAGGAAAGAGAAAACCAGACCCGCCGCTCTTCCAAATCTCTTTTTCTTCGTTGAGGGGAGAAAAAGGGGCATGTCATGGGCTAGATCCGGTTTTTACAAACTCTGACCTGTCCTTAGCTGTGAAGACTGCGCCGCCTTCCAATGGGTTTTCGTTCACTTCTCCCAGCGCAGAAATGTCTCTTCCAAACGCAAGATCAATCCATGAAAGGTTGTTTTCCCCATCGTTGCCTCCATTTTTAGGTTTTCGAGTTGCGACCAAGGAAGCGATTTAGGGTTTTTTTTACCATTTTATAGTGGCGAGCAATGACGGCATTAGAACTCCTAGTTTTCCTACAACCGATTCATTACCTTGTAGCTGCCATCCTTTCTATTGGGAACAATATGAGTTGATCAATGATTTGGAATTGTGTGTCATTTAGGCTCTCCCACTTGATCATCCTAAAGCCATATTCACTTCCACACAATTCATCTACGAGACCACCGACACCTTCTATAATTTTGATGACGAGACACTTGATTTGAACGCCGATACGAAACCAGTCTTGAGCATTTGGAAGAGGATTATCGTCTTCGCTTGAAATCTAATTCCATCTGTCACATCAACATCTCTAGTTTAGAATCCACATTTTCTAGCTAATATGATAATTAGGAAGAAGAATAATACTTCTTCACTGAGGATTACATTTCCATCCCCGACTGCACCTAATCAAGAAGATGAGGAAACTATTAATTCTACCGATTCGCTTGCCTCGAGAACCTCTCTACTTGATCGAGAATCTAGATTATGGATTTAATCATGTTCAATATCAATCATATATGTACTTAAATAAGTGATAAACGCATGTTTGTTTAACATTCTTGTATTCCCATATATATGTATCAAATAAAGATCAAAGTATTGTTCTTAATCAATAATGTCATCTTGATATAATCTTACGATGTGGTCACATGAGTCTTGTTTACAGGAGAGATTTCATATATTATTTTGAAATGGTGTACAAATAAAACATAATCAACATTCGTGGGTATCCTAGAAACCCTACCATACTAAGGTCGAGCTCGGTGATTATCCCTTGAATCCATAAAGACAACCAAGGTAAAAACGACACGAGACAAGAGGCATACCTAAGGAGGCTTGGTATGGTAAAAAGTCAATTACTCATTTCTTAGATTCTTTTGATTTGAGGTGTTTTTAATATTGAAAAGGATGATAGGACCAAGCTAGAGGCTAAATCAGAAATATGTACTTTCATTGGTTATGGTGGTGATGACTTTGGATTTAAATGTTGGAGTATTAAGGACAAGAAAATCATTTGATCTAGGGATGTGGTCTTTAATGAGAAAGTTATGTATAAGAAATAGTTGCATGAAAATAGGGAAGAATATAAGAAAGAATATGTAGTGGTAGAGGATATTTTTGATGGGAAAGTGACATGTGAATCAGTTCAGGAACCTACTCAACAAGAACCCCAAAATCATATATTGAGGAGGTCTTCTAGGGTAAGAAGAGAACTTGAACATTTTCTCCTTCTCTTTATTATTTATTACTCAGTGACAATGGATAACCAAAGATATTTGATGAAGTAATGTAGGTAGATGCCAGGATGAAGTGGGAGCAAGCCATGGATGAGGAGCATCAGGCTCTCATGGAGAACCAAACTTGGTATTTGGTGAAGCTACCTGAAGGAAAAAGAACATTGCGAATAAGTGGGTGTACAAAGTTAAAGAGGAAGGAGGAAAGAAAAGATACAAGGCCGGTGGGTGGTCAGGGTTTGCAGACCGAAAAAGTATAGATTTTTATGATATTTTTTCTCCTCTAGTAAAAATGAATTCTATTAGAATTGTTCTGGAATAGTGGCGAAGAAGACTTATACTTAGAACAACTAGATGTAAATACTACATTTCTCCATGGTGATTTGTAGGAGGATATATATATATATATATATATATACATATATATATGTATGTATATATATATGTATATATATATTATATCTATATATATACATATATATGTATGTATGTATGTATATACATATACATATATGTATATATATATACACACAACATCCAAAGGGATATGAAGTCAAAGGTAAAGAGGAGATGGTATGAAAGTGAAGGAGAGATTGTATGGCACAAACAAGCTCTACGTCAATGGTATAAGTAATTTTATAGATTCATGATGGATCAAGGTTATATTAGATGCCATTCTAACCATTGTAGGTATAATTTTTTTTTTTTTTGAAGATGGCATTGTATTATCTCGTGCTTGTATATGGATGACCTGTTAGTTGCACAAAAAAACATGGGGAAAATAAAGTACTCAAGAAATAGCTAAGTGACTCCTTTAATATGAAGGATTTAGGGGCATCCAAAAAAACCTTGGTATGAGGATATCTAGGGATAGGAAGGAAAAAATCGAACTTTATATTAGGAAGAGTACATTAAGAAGGTATTGGATAGGTTTAATATGTAGGATGTTGATTCGATTGGGACTCCTTTGTGAGGCCATTTAAAGTTATCAAAAGAGATGTGTCCCAAGACAGAGCAAAAAAAAGAATCCAGATGTCCAAGGTACCTTACTCATCGGCCGTTGTGATTTGATGTATGCCATGGTGTGCACTAGGCTTGATATTTCCCATGTAGTGGGATATGTGAGTAAATCTATGAGTGATCTTGGAAAAGATCACTACCAGACACTAAAGTGGATCCTTCGGTACTTAAGAGGGATCATGGGGTATTTTTGTGTTAAATTGGATTAGACACCATTTTGCATGGTTATGTAGATTCAAATATGGATGGAGATGTAGACAATAGGAGGAACATGATAGGTTGTATTTTCACCGTAGGTGGGACAACAATGAGCTATATTTCATGACTACGAAGCTTATGGTTTTATAAACCATAAAGGTTGAGTAAGTTGCTTTACAAAGGAAAGTGAAGAGATAATTTGGTTACAACAATTACTTGAGGAGTTAGGGCATAAGTAGGAGGAAGGAAGTTGCATACATGATAGTCGAGTGTTATAAACATGGATAAGAACTCTACTTTCCACTCTAGGACAAAGCATATACAAACTTAGGTACCATTTCATCGTGACAACTTTGGGGAAGAGAAGTTGAAGTCGGAAAAGATTCATACTAGTTTGAATCTCTACGACATGATGACCAAGGTGGTCATAAGAGAGAAATTAAAGTTGTATTTAGCTTTAGTTGGTTTTCATAGATGATAGTGAAAGGTTAAGAAGCTTGCTCGAGAGGAAAACTAGTCTCAAAGTGGGAGATTGTTATGTTGTGGGTCCTGTTTTCATATGTCGAAGTGTTAAAAATATACACTAAAAAATTTTGGTCTAGCAAAATGTGCTTGATATATCAAGAAATGTGATCTTCTCATATGGGTAGGTTTTATGATCCATAGGTTTATGGGATGGTTTTGGTACACACGGTATTTTAAAACTGCTTAAGTAGTTGCCTATTTATGTGGTTTTGTGCATATGGTAGGGTTGATGTAACATTGTAGATGTGTGTGAGTTCAAGTGTGAATTATGTAGAGTTTGTTAAGCATAGCTCCAAATAGATCTAGGTACTGTATTGAGAGAAGATGTGGCTTGTAATAAAATCTCGAGCAAGTGATTCTTGGTAGACATAGCCCAAATTGGGTGAACCACGTTAAATACATCTCTTGGTGTTGTGTTATTTTTTTATTCTGCACTTTTATTTTTATCTGTAATATTTTCGTATGTTAGTTTATACTATTGAAATTATGTATGGGATAGTTCCACGTATTTTATCCCTTATTTCCTAACATTGATGGCATATCCGATGCTTTGATGTACTATTTAGGTGATGAACAAGAAACATGTAGAAGATATGAAACATGGAGAAACAAAAAGGATATAAGAAATTTAGAGATTTAAGGGTAAATATTAAAAATATGGACTTGGTTGATGACAACTAGGTTGGGTCGGTAGGGAAAGGGGGTTGATAGAATGGATCTAGGATGAAAGAAGAAAATAATGACTGGATCTAAAACTAGGTGTATGCATAGATAGAGAATATATATAATAGAGAATGGGTTGATGGTGACCATAAAGGGTCGATATCGATTTGAGTTGAGTTAGAATTAGATGAAGATGGATGGATTGAAATGAAGACCTACATATAAATAAAAATGATAGAGAAGCTTGATGCTGAGTCCTTGATGACAACTAAACATCCACAAGATGTTAGTGGCTAATATAGATTATAATATGAAAACAATGAAGCACTTTGTATGTAAATATGAAAGATATATCCCTAAAAATCTAAAATGGAAGCATAAGATCTCCATGAGGATTCCAAGATGACCGTGGAAGTAACAAAGAAAGTCAAGAATGAAGGAAAAATCACAAGAGAGCTAAATATTTCAAAGTTGCATCCTTGAGAAAGGAGGGGGTAAAGGTGGCTTTATAGGGTCGACGACGACCTGGATGGGTCACCACCAACTATGGGGACCCATCCATTTGGACGGTGGGAAGATGATGAGCTCGAGACAAGAAGCCCATAGGAAGCGGGATAAGGGTTTAGATGGATAGGGACGAGCTAGGGTTGCATAGGGAAGATAAATGGGTAGGTGGATGGTTGAAATGAGTAAATAAAGACAATAGATGGGAAAAATCATTAAATGATGGCCTAGAAAGAGTAAAATTGAGGAATTAGGGAGGAAAAATAAATTAAACAAGGATTAGGGATGATTAAGGGTGATGAGTAATGATATAGGAGATTAAAATAATGAGATGAGGATTGGAGCTAATTAATAATAATTAGCAAAAATAGGATCTGATAATAAGATGGATAATATAAGATAAACAAAGTGGGAAAATGGTGATTAATGGGATACATTGAATTTAGGAGGGAAGATAAAATTTGAGTGGGTAATCATGAGTAAAAGAGGGAGAATGCGGGGTGGAGGGTAGTTATACCATTTTTAATGTTTACATTTACCTTGCAAAGTTAATAAAAAACATTTTTTGGTTACTCATAAAGCACCCCTCTGATCCCCGAAATGGGAAAGTTAAGTTTTGAATGTGCTCCATGTCATTAAGAGTGTTGGATCAAACCTTATAACTCCCTCAAATGACTATTCATGAATTTTTCATCACGCCTCTAGGAGCCATGTTGACCCTTTCTGCAATTTTGGGAAGCTATTGAAAAAGTCAAAAGTTGGGTTTAGTTTTGGCTTACCGTTTTAGCATTGGGAAAAGAAATGGATATCGACCTCCGTAAACATCTAGTATTTATCCATGAAAATTTCTTGCAACCCTTAGTTATGAGAAAAACCTCATCAGTTAGTTTTATGAGGGTTTTTGCAGAGCCTCCATCATTGGGTGACCAATTCAAACTAGTCCAATTATGACCGGTGGCTTTAGAAAAGCGCGTTGTCATTCATACCATGTTCATCGGTTCTAGATTCTATCAACTTTTATGAATTCTCTCTCTATATTAGAGCATATAGGATTTGCCTGCGTGGTGCGTCCTCCCATCAGGAATCAACTTTTGAGTGCACTTTCTTAGCTCTTGGGATAAATTTGGATGCTTTTGCAAACTTGTAGGAAAATGTGAAAAATGTCATGGGACCCTCTCTAAGTCAAATAAATGATGAGAAATTTATCAACACTTATAAATTACTATATGAAATTCTCTTTTGTGGCTTGTTTTGAGAAATTTGATTGTCGAGAAAATGTTTTTTCTCTCTCTCTCTCTCTCTTTCTCCTCTAGTTAGGAAATGAAATGAAATGAATGTATTTCTAACTCTCTTTGGTTGCATGCTAAGTATTATAATCATGTGAATGGAAAATTATGAAAACATGAATTATGCTAGATTTTGGGTAGATGTCATGCCAACAATTTGTGCTGACCATGTGTTGGTTGCAGGTACTAGGATAAGGACAAAGTGAAGTGTTGCTGGTGTTTGCATAATAACATGTGATTTTGAAAACATTGTATTTGTATATGATATATCGGTCTATTGCTTTATGATTATAATTTTCATTCTTTGTTTTCCATGATGAATATGGCATTGTTAGCCACTGAGAAAGTGTGTTATTTTTGTACTTAGTTGCTCTTTTATATGTTGACTAAATTCCTACTTGGTCATACTTTTATGTGTCAGGTTAGTGTGTTCGATGAAAGGTTTTGCAAAATCTATTGAAATGGAGTAAGACCCCAAAGCTTTGTGTAAAATACCCTCAATGGACCATATGATAAGAAATGAGAAAGGAATCCTATTTGCATGTGTTTAAAACTTGAAATAAGAAAGAAATATAACAAATAACATTAACCTCTATTTTTGAAAGCTTAATAAAATATGCCTACTAAAGACTTAAGCAATCAGTTTTGTTGTTTACTCCATGAGGGTGAATGAATCTCACTAAATGGATACATGGCCAAGTTTAGCTATTTCATTACTAACCTATCATGGGTGCAAGATGAAGCTATTTTAATGGAGGATAGCCAAGATCAAATGCCTTATTAGCTTGGCTAATGAAAATGAGCTCTTAAGCTTTCTTAGGCTTGTTTTGGCTTTAGCTTATGTAAAGTTGTGTTTTTGAAATGGTAGGCTTAGCCTTCTATTTATAGTTTTTGGTTTCAAAGAATTTGGAATTTGGGTGCGTGTGGTACTAAAGCTCAAAAATAACTTTTATATTAGATTAGGATAAACATGCTTTAGGCTTAGTTAAACTTGGTTTAGGCTAGTTAACTAGGGTTTAGGCTAGTTAAACTTGATTAACAAGTGATTAGAGACTCATTGAGAGTTGGGAGGGGTCTAGATAACCAATTATGACTAATAGATAGCCTACGAAGCCAATAAAAGTTGTCTAGAGAGAACTAGGGAGGTTCGAATGGTTGAAAGGAGGAATTCTTAGATAATAAGAGATATATTAGCCAAATAAGCTGATTATATGAGTAATACGACTAAGAAGGTATCGTAAATGGGCATTTGAGAATGGAGCAAATAATGGGAAATTAACGAAGTGTCATTAATTGGATGGATTGGAGGAAATGCTAAGTGTAAGCATGTTTTAGGTGTCTACATTTGCCCCTCTTTGAGGTGGTATAAGCAACGTCACTTCAAAGAAAGTAGACAAGCATAAACAAGTAGAAAATTTTGAAGGGATAGAAGAAAAATGAGTAGAATGGAGGATTCCCCCTCAATTGTTGATGGGGTGATAGAAGAACTCGATTGACGATCGAAAAGATGACAAGAAGAGAACAAAAGAAAGAATAGTGTGAAGAAGAAAGGGGATATAGAAGAAAAAGGAGTATGAGGAAGAGGGAATGAGCTAACATCCATCCAGTGCCTTTTAAACAACTTTATTTTTCATCATATTGCTAGTGATCTTCATCATCGATCCTTATTGAAAAGAATGAACAAAAGTGTAGTATGACATTGAAAGCCATATCTTTGGGTGCATGTGTTTTGCCTTAACCCACCGACATTCCGCATAATGAGTCACAAGATCAATAACATATTTTTTCATTCCTTTCTAGAAGTATTGCTATTTTAGATCAGCGAGCATTTTAGTAATACCTGGTGTCTGAAAAGGGCGAATTATGAAATTCAACTAACAATTTCTTTCTCAAATCGTTTAGCAAAGGTACATATACCTTGTTTTCATAACGTAGGATTCCTTCATTATCAAAATGAAAACCTTTATACCTTTCATCTTTTGGTTCTACAACAAGTGTTGCTTTTACTTCTTTGAAAGTATATATCGATTCTCGAGGAACTTTTACCTCATCTTTAAACTGAGTTCTTAACGTTATAAGAGTAGAAATGTGCTTCCTACGACTTAGAGCATCTGCTACTCTATTCTCTTTTCCTTTGATGTAACTAATATCAAAATCATATTGAGATAAAAAAATCTAACCACCTTCGCTGTCTTGCATTTAGGTTAAAATTTGAGTGAAAATTTATTTCAGCCGTAAATGATCAGTTTTCAACTCAAAAGGTTTCCCAAGTAAATAGTGTCTCCATACTTGAAGCACATGAACAATTGCAGCAAGCTCTAAATCATGAGGGGCATAATTCAGCTCATGTAACTTAAGTTTTCTACTTTCATATGCTATGACTTGATCATTTTGTAACAAAACATCTCCAAGGCCTTCCCTAGAAGCATCCGTTACAACAATAAAGTTTTCATTAGGGTCCGGTACAGCCAATATAGGTGCTGAAGTCAACTGGATTTTCAAAATTTTAAAAGCAGTTTCACACTTATCATTCCAAATAAATTTCCTATCCTTCTTCTGTAATGAAGTTATCGGTGCAGCCACTTTAGAAAAATTCTTTACAAATTTTCTATAATAACCAGCAAGGCCCATGAAGCTTCTTACTTCGTGTACATTCTTTGGTGCAGGCCACTTAGTTATTGCCACTATTTTTGAAGGATCCACAGAAATTCGTTCTTTTCTAATGACATGACCCAATTAGTGAACTTCAATTATCAAAGAAATAACATTTAGATAACTTACCGTAGAACTTTCTTTTTCTCAAAATTTCCAAAACTATCTTTAAATGCTCATTGTGCTCTTCGATATTTTTAGAATATATGAGAATATCGTCCAAGAATACAAGCACAAAATTGTCCAAATATTCTTGAAAGATATTATTCATTAAGTTCATAAAAGCTTCGGGTGCATTAGTTAATCCAAAGGGTAGAACCGTGAATTCATAATGTCCGTACCTGGTTCGAAAAGCTGTTTTATGAATATATTCTTCTTTAATCCTTAATTGATGATAACCAGATCGAAGATCTATCTTGGAATAAACCGCTACTCCACGCATCTGATCAAATATATCGTCAATTCTTGGAAGTGGGTATCTGTTCTTAATTGTTGCTTTGTTTAACATCCAATAATCAATACACAATCTAAGTGTTCCATCTTTCTTTTTTACAAATATTACTGGTGCTCCCCAAGGTGAAACACTTGGTCTAATCAAACCCTTAGACAAAAGTTCTTGCAATTGTGCCTTAAGCTCGACTAACTCTGTAGTAGTCATCCGATAAGGTGCCTTAGAAATAGGTTCCGTCCCTGGTTTGATTTCAATGGTGAAATCAAATTCCTTTTGGGTGTTAAACCCGTAATTCCTCCCAAAAATACATCCTTGAAACTTTGCAACAGTGGAAATCGTTGCATGGAATCACCATCTTCTTCTAAAAATTCAGATATCTTTACTGCATATAAGGTACATCCTTTGTTTTTAGCCTTTTTAAGTTGCATAGCTGACAGTTTCCTAACTAAAATTCCCGTTTCACACCTTGAATCTCTACTGCTTCCAAATGATCATTTAAACATCTTATATTCTTTTCAAAGTAGTCTACTTTTGATTTATGGTTAGCTAACCAATTGACACCGATGACAATGTCATAGGATCCCAAAGGTGTAACATAGAGGTCAACTTCTATGGAAAAGTTAGGTAAGTCAAGGACTGCCCCAAAAAGACACATACTCACTATATGAACAGAGTTATTACCATACTGTACAATCCAAGATTTATCCATTTTTCCAGCTTTTATTTTAAGTTTAGAAGCAAGTTTACTAGAAATAAAACATTCAGTAGCTCCTGTATCAAAAAGAATAGTGACAGGTATGCCAAATAACTTACTCGGAACTTCTATAGGTGTCACTTGCTTTTCAACTTGCTTGTTTGCTACTGCAGCATGTATCTTATGCTGCTGATTACGATCATCCTTATTCAAAGGGCATTGATTTGCGTAGTGGTCTTTACCACAATTATAGCAGCCTCCTATAGGTCTCTTTTTAGGCTCAAAATTACTTCCACCTTAAAATTATCACATTGTCCTCCATGGCTTCGCCCATTGTTATAATTTTTGGCAAAACTATCCCTTATATTTCAAAGAGGCTTATTCATTGTCGTTTTCTTATTATTATCCACCTGAAACTTACTTGCTTCCAAACTTTTTCCATGGCCCCTTCTTGGGTGCAAGTGAAGTTGAAGAAGGGTTTACAATCTTCTTCCGCACTTCCTCTTTATGAGCAGAAATAGCCTTTAATTTCTGTTCTTGCCTTTTGCTCTTTCAACAACCCCTTCCATAGTGGTTGGGGTCAATGTGAACATCAACCTCTCCTCCTATCACATGATTTAGACCCATGATGAATTTTCATATTCGAACTTCTCGTCGATTTGATCTTTGCAGTACATACTTGAGGAGTTTCGTAAACCGCTCCCAAGATTCGATTACTGTTAGCTTTCCTTGAGCTAAGTTCTAGAATTTTGTCATTTTCTCGATCAAAGAAAAGTTGTTGCAGCCAACATTGCCTAAAATAGCCTTTAAATTTATCCCAAGTGATATGGTCTCATCAATATTTAGCTCACTTTACTGGCTGTCCCACCACAAAGATGCTTTGTGGGAAAGGCGATAGGCTCCCAAAATAGCTTTGGTTTCCTCCAAGAAGTTTCTTATTGCAAAGTACTTCTCCATCTCACTGAGCAGCCTCGGCTCCATCTCCTAATGTGGTGCCATCATATTTAGGTGGACTTATCCTTTTATATCATTAGTGAGTTCTCGCCGCCAACCTAGCCTTTTTGTTTTCTTGTTGGACAGTACATTTCAGTGTTATTACCAACACCCATATCAAGCTTGTCCTCGTCAGGAGGTAGCTGATTGTTGTTACTAGATTCATCATCCTCCTCATTTCCCATTACTTGTTGTTCAAGTACAGCCAAATTATCTCTTGTGTCCTATAGGGCAAGCAAGGATCTCATCAAGTTTTGGGTTGTTGCCACCCCTCCCTCGGTGGAGCATTATTCGCAACGTTCCTCTTGTTAAACCATTTTCTCACATTTACAGAAAATTCAGGTTTTTATGAGATTATGGACACAATAGGTCCAAGAGCCGCAACCTTCACTCTAATACCAAGATGTAACATTCCCATTTTAGTACATTGAAAAAGAATTTTTTTTTTTGATAAGTGCTTTCTAGTTCTAAATACATAATTTAGAACTCATAGATCATAACAATCATTCTTATAACAGAAAACCATATGCAACTGTAATGAATCTCGGTGTACCACCAATCTATTCATTCCATGACTCAGTGATCTACCAATCTATTCATGAGTATCATAGAGTTGGCGTTCATATCTTAACACTTCACTCTTGCGGTTCTCTTCCCTAATATGGGAATTCAGAATGCTCCATCTAAGGAACCTATCCGAATAATTGTTACCATTATTCATCGGAATCATGTCCCTTAGACTAGGTGACATAGGACAACGGAATCAGCAACTTGCGATACTTTGGCCAAAGATTTGAAACATACTGTTCATGTCTCATATTCCTTGACGACATACTCATCAATCTAGAATATGTCCTTCACCCCACTCCGATGTTAAATAGAATGTCTTAAACTGACTTCTGTCAACCTCCCCTATCCCAAGTCATTCACTCAGGAACGGGTTAATAACATGACACACATTATAAGGATGCTCTTGAAGACTAGGGTAAGCTGACATACTGGGTCAACCACTGTTAACCCCGTGTGTCAAGGTACCCCGAGTCTCCAAGGGCAGCCTCATAACATGACCATGGTCCTAACCAGTCCCAGAGGAAAAACTTGTTTGAGTTTCAGGTGTAAATCTTAACGATCAATGCAAAGGGTGTCGCCATATGTCACCTGCATTGTTGTATCCTCGAGAAGATCCTAATCTTCTCGAAGGTACAACCCTACAGTTGACATGTGTCGACATCCTACAAAACTACCTCGGAAAGATTTACATAACTTCAAGGAGTTACTTAAGTTGAGTTGAAATTGAATTTAAGACTCTCCTAACTGGGTAGTCTTTTCCCAATCCCTGGGTTCCACACCTTTGAGTTGCCTTACGCAATTAAGTTCAATTTCACAGAGAGAAGTTTAATAAGATTTGAGATCTTGTCAAGGAGATCATTGGTTCCCAATAATCTTATTCCACATAATTGGGCAATAGCCCTAAGTCCTCTCATAAGGAAGCTAACTAAACCCATATGGGTTTATATCAACTCCCAAGACTGAAATATATCTTACTTATTGTTATTAAGATATAGTGATTTAAAACCATCAATTACGTTGTCTTGACTTAGATCATGGATAGGGAGTAATAGATTACTCTTCCCGTTTCAGCTACCTATTAGGGTGTAGTTTAACCTTAACTTCTCGAAAGGTAGTGGACTAATTTCCAATTTAGCCTTATTCATAACATAAAAGAATTACTATTCATTCACGAAGTATTCGGTCACATAATTTTTACAAGGCCTACTTAGAGAATCCAACTAACTCCCATGGTATACAATAATAAAAATGCACTTACATTCAATCAGACCTAAGAAGTTCAATCCAACAAATAAAAATGCAGCCACATAAGTAACAATCTCCCCATTTCATTCATTTCCAGACCATACATTTACAACTTATGCACTTCGGCACATTTGATACAATAATCAACATCAAAAGAATATCTTTCTTCCTATAGTACAATTTGAGAAATCAAGTTGGAATTCATCATAAAAACCAGATTAAACAATTTGAGCATCATATCAGATCTACGTGCCTTTACCACTTATGATGTCCATCTGCAAAAATTACTAGCACAGGTCAGTTCAGTGAACTGAGCATGATAAGCACTAATTCTTAAAACAATTGCATTCCACCAATTGTTCTCATTAAACAACCTGTTTAAATGAAATCATTTCTTCAAATCCTTAAACATGAATCAGGCTAATCATCTTTCTACAATTCTAATATGACTTTAACGCATGACTCATATTATAGCTTCCAGTTAAACCTAAATATTTTTCAGATGATTCATCATATATATTAGAGACTAAGAAGAACAAAATGAATCCAAAACATCCATCCATCTGAAAACCAAGGACAACAATAATCCAACAAAATTACTCCATTCAAGAATGAATTCCTATCAGTTCATGTATCCAACAGGTGTGTATTTAACAATTCAAGCAAAGACAGATTATAACATCCAGCAAGTTCAACTGACGGAATTCCTTTATATTCATAGCATTATTTCAATGACATTGATAAGTATACCAACTTCTACTACAATACTATTTTTATAAAAGTGGATAACCGAACAACTCAAACAGGATAATATAACCGTCAATAAAGAAGGAGACTCGGTCAAGAGTCAGTACTTACCAGTCTCTCCATATAAATTTAACAATCTATTCTTCTTATGCCCATACCGTAGAGTTCACATAAAGATACAAAAGAAGAGAGCACTCATAATTTCCAGACAAGGGAGAGAATATTTTCTTATTCCAAAAGTCATATATCAACATATACTTTATAGCTTAGGAGAAAGAAACAGAGGCATCCCGATTTCCATTCCCAACAGGTTCAGGACTGTACCAACTTCCCAGGAGTAATGCATATACATTCAATCTTGAATTCAATTAAAGAAGAAGAGAAAGCAAGAAAATCAACACCCAAGTTTACCATTAGCTCCAATCTGATAGAACTGTTTAAAAAGGTCACCCTAAGATTCCAAGGGTCTTACAATTGCACATTAACAAAAGACACAGATTGTTATAAACGGAAATACATATACGTTCAATATCAGTACACAATCATGGCCCAAATAAAACAGTCTTCCCTTCACCCAGGACTCGAATCATTTTAGACTACGAGTTAGGGTACCCACTATCATTACTTACTGATAGGTAACACTATCTATTTCCAGTCATTACAGTGGATAATTTGTAATTGTGTTTCAAGGATACCAAACAAATAGCACTTCCAGTATTACTAGATGATTTCTAATGTTAGATTTCAAGGTCACTACAGTGAAATCAACACAATCCCATCCCTTCCAAGTACAAAACCTGATTTCCATCCATGTAGATCTAGGATTACCCACACGTTATTAAGAATCAGAGTTCCTCAAAGCAAGATTTCTCTCGGTCAGGTTGTGTTCCCATTAACCAAGCAAAGTCATAAAGAAAACAATAACTACACTAATATTTCATCTCATACAGAACCCATAATCATTGACCATCCAGACCCTTTTCACAGAGGTGCAGGCTTAAATTTAACATATTTCTTACGCATGCGACTAAATCAGTCGAGCTCAAAAGAAGGAACTACAGTTTCATCACAATTCAATTATATATTCACCTGAAGCTATCAAGCAATAAAAGAGCTCTTGCGACCAAGCAATAATCAATAAACCAACCAAATTAGACACAACAATTCTTTCCATGTCATTCTTCAAACATGAAATCATCCAACGCAATCGTCTGACATGGTACAGTTAGGAACTCATTACCTCAGTCGAACAAGAGACTAGGAAACAACATATACAGAAGTCGAACCCTTATGTAAACACAACAAGGACTTCAACAGAAGTCGAATCAACATGAAAACACAGCAAGGACTTCAAAATTTTTTTAATTCAACATGCAAACACAGCAAGGACTTCAACAAAAGTTGAATTCATATGAAAACACTGCAAGGACTTCAACAGAAGTCGAATCAATAAAGTAATCACAGCAAGGACTTCAAGAAGTCGAATTCATACGAAAACACTGCAAGGACTTCAACAAAAGTCGAACCAACATGCAAACACAACAAGGACTTCAACAGGGTCTTCGTATAACCAGGGATTCCCAAAACAACAAGAGAAGAAGAAAACCAATACATTGCTTCCCGTCAAACCAACTGTACAAAAAAATCATCTGAACAGAGTTGTTCTAATGAAAGCATTTGAAGGAAAGCAAGATTTTTAAAAGTTAGGGCCTATCATGCCTGATAGTGTCGCTTAAAAATTCGAAGAAGACCTCTGAATGTGCTCGCACCTTCTCTTCTTCTTCCATGATAGATTAAATAACAATAAATTGTGTCCTTCATGCCTTATAAACTTTCCCCGATAGAGAAGGGAGCTAGAAATTCTCAAAGTTTCCATGCAACACAAAGTAGACGACTGGTTCAAAGAACCAGTGCTCAAGCAGAGTGAAAAAGCAGAATGCATGGAAAACCAAACAACCAAACAATATTCCATTTGCATGCCTTCCCAAGCAATCCGCGCTCGGGAACCAAAGTTCATTAATTGCATTAACTTCCATCCTCCCACCTATTCTCCATTGCCACCGACCGCCAAAATTGGTGATCGCCAAAAGAAAACAAACAAACACTCCCATACTTGGTGATACTGCCACGTCAGGTCACATTAGCCGTTTGTAACCTCCGCCAAACTCTGACAGCATCCCAAGTCCTTCAACCTTATCCCCCTCATAAATTCCATGGAAACCACCACCCATGACTCGCAACCCTTCATAGGTCCCCCTCCATTCTTATCATTAGTTAAGATAGGTTAGATCATAGGGTTAAGACATTAGTCTCCCTTCCATAGCGCTAGGTGTAGTTAACTCTTAGGAGCATTAAGCTTATAGTTTAGGGCTAGGTTGGATTAGCAATTATTTTAACCAATAGGTTATAGTTTAGGTTAAGGTTATTAACCTTAACGAATCAAATCTAGGTCTCCAAAATAGGACCACTCAAAGTTAGAGTCCATACAGGGTTAAACATTCCTGTAAAGGATTCTATTTGGCATCACTAAATTAAGCTTACGGTATACACAAGAACATCTTACCTGGCTTAAGGTCTAGGCCTTCCTGATGTTACGATATCTGTAACCAAAGTCCATTTATCATGATCAGCCTGAGTCAAACTCCGGGATTGATCATTCAACTCATTCAGACCTTGTAACTTTCGTAAGGTCAATAAATTTTGTTCATCCTGAATAAGCTTAAAACATTCCTTGGATCAATGCAACTGATCCAAGGCTGAGTCATAAAGATGGATAAATCCACAATTCATCCAGAAATCAAATTGAACTCAAGTGCGAAGAATGAAAGAAACAAAAGAGTCCAAGCATATTCTGGCTCAGTCAAAGATCTTCAAGAGAAAAGAAGATACAATCCATATCAAGCATGACTTCACAAACCGAAGGAACATGTCCTTATACAGAAGAAATCATATATCAACACTTGAATGCTCAGGAGAAAGTAACAACAATTCAGGTGTTACATGAGAACGAAAGAGAGACGTTTTGTAGGATGATTTACATTGTTTAAGTTTTTGAAACATATTTGAATGTTTTTGTGATTTTTCTAACATATTTGAATGTTTTTATTTTGAAAGTTTTCTGAAACTATGTACAGGAAGATGAGGAAGCATGGATGCCCCTAGCGATAGATGGGATATACAAGGGCATAAGGCCATGTGTGTACGAGAAAGGTGAAGATGCAAAAATTCCCAGCGATTAGGTAGGAGTATTCAAAGGCAAACTCTTCACATGTAGAAGTGGGACCTAAGGCAATTATGGATAGGTTCAACATGATGATGAATGCAAATCAATGAAGTGTTTGGGAAGAAGCAAGGATGCCCCCAACGATAAGTTGGCCTAAAAGCACATGATAGAAAGGAAGGAGAAGATTGTTTTTGTGAAAGGGGACAAAGGTGTCCAAAAACATGGCAAAAAGGTAATCTTATACACATGGATGTTCTGAATGAAGTAGAAGAATGATGTGAATGATATGAAAGTAGCTTAGAAGCCTTGTGATGAAGAAGTGATTAGCCAAAGGTACAAATCATGAGACGAGATATGGACTAGAGTAAGATTCTGAACAAGGTCCAAAAAGACACTTGGTAACATACTAATCCTACCTACTCATAGAGATCTAGTGTGTGCACGTGGAATTTAATTACCTCTTGAAGGGAAGGTTTAATAGACAACAAGTGAAGACACCTAGCCAATGTGTATGAGTGATTTATTTTAAAAGGTAATTTTGTGAATGGATGGTGAAAGGATAGCCGTACATTGCTCTGCTGCCATCCGGTGTCCATAGCCATGATGGAGATATATTTGATTCTAATCGCAACATTTCTTTCTCGCTACAGGTGTCCATTACCCGATAGAGATTATTGGAAATACCCCAAGAGAGAGTTATATATCAATATGCTTTTTGGTTTTAGCTTTTAGCTTTTGATTTTTTTGATTGATTTTGATTCTTTTGCTTTCTGAAAACTTATTTCAGCTCTCTTGTTTGACAAGGGGTTAAGAACCATTGATGGCTTGATGGAAGGATATGGAAGTGATTGTGATGACAACATTGGCTAGTGTCAACAAATATGTCCAAAATTTCTTCACAACAAGTTTATTAGATGTTGAATGTGATAGGATTTCTAAGAGGTCACCGCTATTTAATTTATCAAAGTGATAAAAGACCAAGTTCAAACAAATACCATAGAGATAAATGTCACAAAATTTGTGTAAAAAGGATAACCAAAATATCACCAAAGGGATGAAAATGGTAGGAAGACTTGCAGAGGAATGATAAGAAAGGGAAGAAAGAAACATCCATGTATACGCAATACCTGATTGCAATGTTTGTTCTTTGTACCTTTGATTTTTCTCTTATGTTTTCTCATGTTTTTGTATTTTTGCATTGTTTTTAAATTTTAGCTTTTTGATAGTTTTTGGAAAGTTGGGACCAACAAAGTCACTCTGCGTGATAAGATCCAACAATAATGTCTATGACTTCCTTGATAAGGGAGACTAGGCATGTTAGTTATCAAGCGTAATATTTTCTCTAATCTTGATGATCGTGGTGAGCTCATACTCAACAAATGACTGCAATTTATACTAAAAAAATGATTTCGTATGCGGGATATTGAGTTTCCTATCCAGAGGTTTATGCACTTTGTGCCATACTTGATGGTTACGTTGATGTACGTTCTTGAATCATGCTTGATTTGCAATTTTGAGATTTTTCAAGTTATTGGGGGCTTTCAAGATCATGGAATTTTTGAAATGAGCTTGATAATGAACCTGTTTGGGTTTCTTATAAGCTGATGTGTGACTTTTCGATCCCAAGAAGTGGGAGAGGAAAGTGATCATTGATGTTTAGAACTGATGTGAGAAACGATTGTGGGCTTGCCACAACCATTGATAGAAGAAAGATGTGATGGATGAAAAGGATATGGTCAAATAATTGAAGAGGATGGGCTACGACGAGGTGAGCTAGTGATAGAAGGTGACAAAGGGATGTTATAATATGACCCTAAGATGGAAGAAATTGGGTTATAAGGACAAGTCCAAGAATAGAAGATGATGAAAAAGGGCTGCTAGAGCGTGGCCCATGTATAGATGAGGATGGAATACTCGGAGGTATCCCATAGATAGAAGAGGATGAAGGGATACTAGGACGTGGCTCAAGAATAGAAGGTAATGGGCTACCAAGAGGTGACCCACAAGTAGAAAATGGAGGGCTACATGGGGGTGGCCCCAGGATAGAAGAAGAAAGTGGGATACTTAGTGATAACCCAAGGAGATATTTTGATTGAGGAATGATGATAGATAGTAAATGATTTGGTAATGAGAAGATAGGCCATGGATCTATGCTAGACCCCCGACATCTCATTGTGCTCGAAGAAGGTAAAAATGGAATAGAAGAAGAATCAAGTTCCCTGACCTTAGGCTTTTCCTCTATGTTTTGATAAAAGGAATCAAACTCTTTTTTTTTTTCCCAATACGCGAGCGTATCATGTTCTATAAATAATCCTTTTTACAATCCTCTATAGGGATATCATAGTGTAGTCTGATTGTTTCTTCATTTTGAGAGAAATCAATTAGTAGAGGTTATTGTTCTTTAGTCATAAAAGGTTGAATAGAAGAAATAGGTTTGATAAGGAGGGAAGATTGATTGACGAAGAAGATGACTCAAGAGAGGAAGTAGGATTGGAGGAAAGCATCTCATGAATGGATGATTTGGATTTGGACCTATGTCATTTTTCTAGAAGATGACATAATGTAGGTTGGAAAGTAGGATCACATAGCCATTCGTTAAGTTGCAACATAGGATTCGAATTGGATGATTGACTAGAGGGAATCCAAGTCATGGAACTCTTCGACGGAGGAAGAGGTCATCAAGACGATTGATGAAGGAGGTCCTACGAAGAAAGGGAGGACCGTGACTCAAGAACTAAATTAGATGTTTGATTGATGGAACTTAGAGTTACACGAGTCTTCAAAGGAGGAAGATGTCATTGAGGTGAGTTGGAATAAAGGTTGTGCAAAGGAAGGGAGGACCGTGATTTGAGATTTTATCTAGGGGTATCCGATTAATAGTTGGGATCTAAGTATTCGGAAGAAGAGTGGGAATCAATGGTACTTTGGATTTGAATCGGAAGAAGAAGAGTGGGGGGAACCTAAATAATAATTTGGATAAGAAGAATCCAAACCATACGGGAACAAGATACCCAAATGGGCTTTCTAACACGAAGAACCAAATGAGGCTTAGTCATAATGGGAATCTTTTGATTTGAATTGCCAAACATAGGTTTCGTATAGCTATAAATGTGAGAAACTGGGTGATAGTTAGTCATTTTTGGTGTCATTTTAGGAAAAAATGTCTAGACCTAGATAGTGGGATGGAACTCCTTCAAAGGGAAGGGAGTGATATGTTGATTCGAGTAGCATAATGACATCCAACTAGACATTTTGTAAGTATGGAGATGTGTGTGTGATTTTCTGAAGAATGTCTAAGGAAAATAGACATTGTGATGACACAATCTCGATGAGATCAAAAATGATTGTCCTAGAAAATAATTTTTCTTGATGAATAATCACAAGGAACAATCATACAAGTGTGAAACATAAATCCAATCAACAAGGAAATACACCCTATGCAAATGCATGTGCAAAGTGATAGTTCGATGTAAAGATGATCAACACAATGTCAATATTTACGTCAAGCTCGAAATGAACAAGGCGTAAATATTAACAAAGGGTAGATGTGACTCCCAATCAAAGGATAAAATGATGCGTTCAACAACCAACAAGGTCTAAATATTAGAGGGTGAGGATTAAAAATGTAAGCCACATAACCACACCAATTGGACACATTAATCAAGCTTAAAGAAGAAGTGAGATATTAGTGTCAAAGTGGTATCGAAATGATACAAACAGAGTAAGCGACACTCTTCAAGATTTTGGACCGTGTGTTTGAAGTAAAAAAAAGTCAAGTTATACTAAGGATGTGTTAAAATGTGTGCATCATAACACCACAATGTGGATACTTAGATCATGTTTATGAAAAACACGACATAAGTATCTTAATTGTGTCAAGACAATGCGAACAAGGTAACATGTCAAAGGGAGATCAAATGGTGAATCAATATGAACTATGATGATGATCTTGAAATCAAGATCAAATGGCCATCAAAGATATAAGGATGCATCCATAAAATTTATATGTTTAACAACTCAGCCGCAAACATGGATGAGCGTAAATGGACAAAAAGTGGTGAACACTATCTATGAAAACACTCCCAAAGATGCCTTCTCTTTCCCCAAATGGGCAACAAGAATGTAAAGGTGTAGATAAAAATATGAAAAATAAACTAAGTACCACTTGGGCAGAGCTTCGCCTCGTCTGAAGGTGAGAAAGAAGCTAAGCTAAGTGAAACATCATCTAATTTCCATGATGAAAGGCACTTAGATCCAACTTAAGTGGATTCTTTTCCTTGTTCGAAAAACAAGGTTTTGAATCCAAATAAGTTATCACTTTGTGATGGCCAAGACATGACAAAGGACTAGTAAAGTGGGCCTCAAGACAAAATGGCCTCCTTAATAAGATCTCTCAACTAGGTGTTACAAAGTCGTCTAAGAGTGGGCACGATTTACCCAAAAAGTCACACTGACTAATTTGGGAGTATCTCGACTTTTCCCCCTTCAAGTATAGTGGGCACTAATTACATCCATCGTGTACTCTTTCTAGGGTTGTGATACAGACAACTTTGTAACGCTAACTCACAAGGAAAACTAGTCAAGTGGGTAAGCGAGGTGCTTCCTATTTCATCCACGAGGTTACACAATGGTGGACTACTTTAGGGTTCTTAGTACCACCCCCATTGTTATAGCTTAAGGTGTTATGCCAAAGGGGTTATGTTCTAGTTAAGCAGATAGGGACGTACCCTTTTCCGAAACCTAATGTTTTTAATATGGTGTGTTTTTTATCTTGCTTAACTTAATGTGGTTTTAAGTGGCACACCATTTGGCAACCTGCAAGAACACATGTTTTAGAAGTTTTTGTTTTTTGTTTTTGGTTTTGATGTATTTCTTTGACAAGCAATTTTGGTCCTACATACCAAGGTTAGTAATTTTCCAAAATTTCATATAAAGGAGATAAGATGTTGTTTTTGATTTCCTAGATCGTCCTAAGACACAAGGAAAGAGCATACACAACAAGGCATCTCACTCAATTTTGCAATAAATAGAAAATTCCTAAGTACAATGTGAAAAGGAGTTCATTTTAACCAACTTTAAAAGCTAATTAAACCATTTTGTAAATATTCGAAAGTGGTGAAATGTTTCGATTCCCAAGATCACCTAGAAAGGAGCGAGGGAAGAGCATATGTGTTTCAAACTTTCTTAAATGAAGATGTAAATTTTTTTAAACAAGTTAGTATAAAATAACTTAATGTAAAGGAAACCTATAAACCACTGTTAGTACCTCGAAGAGTTAGAAAACTAAGAAAATCAAAAATTCCGTAAATCCAATTTTTGCACTTTTTTAACATTTTTTCGTAATTTGCATTTTTGGAGGTCTCTGGAGCACTTTGGGATTTTTGTGATAGAATTTAGTATACCAAATATATATAAATTTTGGAATCTCCATCACAAAGTACACTTTGTTATCTTTCTAACACCTATTCAAACTCTGAAAATGGGTTAACGAGTCAAAAGATATGATAAAAAAGAGTACTAAAAATAAAATGAATCAATCAAAACTACACAAAGACACCTGCGCGCCCAACCAATAGATACGTGCCCAAGTAAATAGGTACATGAGAAAGGAAAAAATTCAAAGTCAACAGAGTGGAACAGGATACCTACGCGCCTAGAGTGACGCATACGCGCCCCAACCAACGAGATACATACCCAAGCATAAAACAAACAATTTTCAAATTTTCACACAGTCAAGCCATTTACGTGTACGCAGACGGACGAGAGAGGCGGATACGCGAAACAGATGAAGGATACACGTGTGCATCCTTGTAGAGGAAATTTTTTCAAATGATAAGGACTATCGGACATGTACGCAAAATTGTTGTTCCGACAGGGACGCTAGGGTTTAAACGTGTATGCGCCCCTTGTTAACACCTATGCACACCTTGTGAAAAACCTGCAAAACTCATGGATTTTCAAACTTTCAAGAAAAATAGGTTATTTGTTAGTCAAAGTGTCCTATTTCTATATAAAACCCACAAAATTCATGTAAATGAAGGTCATTTATCTAGGTTAGAAACAAAAATGAGGAAATAACAAGTGATTTGACCCAAAAACTTGAAAATGAACTTTGAAAAACCTAAAAGACCTCCATTAATGGAGGATGGACATAAGTGTCCCATCGAGCGTGCCAAATGTGTTTAATGAAAGGTTTTGCAAAAGCTATTGAAATGGAGTAAGACCCCAAAGCTTTGTGCAAAGACCCTCAATGGACCATATGATAAGAAATGAGCAAGGAATCCTATTTGCATGTGTTTAAAACTTGAAATAAGTAAGAAATCTAACAAATATCATTAACCTCTATTCTTGAAAGCTTAATAAAATATGCCTACTAAAGACTTAAGCAATCAGTTTTGTTGTTTACTCCATGAGGGTGAATGAATCTCACTAAATGGCTACATGGCCAAGTTTAGCTATTTCATTACTAACCTATCATGGGTGCAAGATGAAGCTATTTTGATGGAGGATAGCCAAGATCAAATGTCTTATTATCTTGGCTAATGCAAATGAGCTCTTAAGCTTTCTTAGGATTGTTTTGGCTTTAGCTTATGTAAAGTTGTGTCTTTGAAAGGGTAGGCTTAGCCTTCTATTTATAGTTTTTGGTTTCAAAGAATTTGGAATTTGGGTGCGTGTGGTACTAAAGCTCAAAAATTACTTTTATATTAGATTAGGATAAACATGCTTTAGGCTTAGTTAAGCTTGGTTTAGGCTAGTTAACTAGGGTTTAGGCTAGTTAAACTTGATTAGCAAGTGATTAGAGACTCATTGAGAGTTGGGAGGGTCCGAATAACCAATTATGAATGATAGATAGCCTATGAAGCCAATAAAAGTGGTCGAGAGAGAACTAGGGAGGTTCTGAATGGTCAAAAGGAGGAATGTTTAGCTAATAAGAGAGATATTAGCCAAATAAGCTGATTATAGGAGGAATACGATTGAGAAGGTGTCGTAAATGGGCATCCGAGAATGGAGCAAAGAATGGGGAATTAACGAAGTGTCATTAATCAGATGGATTGGAGGAAATGCTAAGTGTAAGCATGTTTCAGGTGTTTATAGTTAGGTAAATTAAGTTTTTTGTACCTTGTTGCTATGAAAATTGAGGTAAAAAAAAACCTATCGATAGTATTTAAATATTTATTGAAGGGAAAATTCTAAAATCTTGTTATTTAAAGCTAACTATACTATGGTAATTTTAGACATTGATTATAATAGTAAATTGGATACTAATAAATTGGGAATGATGTATGTTATTTATTTGTTATTAATGTGTTGACCTAGGGAACTCTTTTAGTATCATGAGAAAAGTAACAACTTGTAGGTGCATATTTTCTTCTCGTGTAGGAAGTAAAAATCAACTTAGCTTTAAATATTAACCCTTTCCATAAGGAATGATTCCCTTGAATTACCCTATGCCTTATTCCCATAGAGGAGCCAAAATTAGTCACCTCTAACCATGTTATTTTGTTGTTTTATCAATATTAGGTCTTACCGTATTCCAATAAAATGGGTCTCATCTATGCATTCATGACTATCTTGGGGTAGGTTAACTTTACATCTTGTCAATCCTTCATGCATGGTCCATGAGAATACTCTTTATTTGCCATCATGGGACAAATCATTTCTTTCACAATTATTGAACCGAGATAATTTTTAATGGAGCCAAACCCACATTGTGAATGAACCCCGTTGTAACATACTTAAGCCTAATGGTTAAGACAAATGTTCCCTTAGTATGTAGTAATGAAATACCTTGGGATTTTATGAAGGTCCTCTAAGTAAAGGATATTGCACATTCTAGGTTTGACATGTAATATGGAGTAGAACCCTTAGGTGTAAAGGGAAACATACTAACCTTAGACCACTAAATAATTTTAATTATAGAAAAACCTGTATTTCACTTGTAGCTATTGATAATGGATTCTTAAGATGATGGATTAGGGATAAAGGGAAATTTGATACTTGTCCCTTTAACTTGATGAAAACCCTCTTGTATGTATCATGAACAAAGAAAATTAAGTAGTTATAATACATAGTTAGTTGTAATAACTTGAAAATGAAAAGAGTGTATCCTTAGTGTTTAAATGTTACTATGAATAAGAACATGGAATATATACATTCTTGACCTAATATAATTCCTTTTATTTCATGTGAATATCCTCATTGTTGCAACAGAGATAAATTACTAAACTGAGTAAACATGCTCTTGAGAAGAGAATCCTTAGTAAAATTATAGGTAGACTCATGTGTGTTTTAAAATTCATATTAACAATCATGCTATAGATTAATTTCCATAAGAGAAATGAATAAGACCAGATGGAACCATTATAGGTAGAATGGGAAATGAATTAAAGAAAGTGTAGTATAGTTTTAAGAATAATTAAGGTTTACATGTTAAGCGTTCCTAAATTAATTAAGGTCAAGTAATGAATTAGGATTGTAATAAATATGTAACCATGAAAAAATTTTGTCATGGAAAATGCCTATTTGTAAGTTTATATTGTAGTTACATTGTTGCTATGTAATTTTTGATTTGGGAAGATGTGGTTTTGATGTGCATCATGTTGTTATGTTTTCTTCTAGTAGGGGTGAGGTTTTGTCATTGATTATTAGAGGGATAAATTATAGCTATTAAAGGGAGGAATAAGGGGAAGTGTGTGTGTTTTTTTTTTGAGGAACCAAAGGAATTTATGGCTAGTCTTAGTGGATGCATAAGTGCATGTTATGATGGAGGGATAAGGGGCTTGTCAAAGTTGATGTGGTGTGTATGCTTAGGAGGAACCGAAGGATATGCAATATTCCTTCTTGGAGAGATAAGGGGTAGTTGCAATGATGACCTCTCCTATTTGTGGTTTTTATCTGTTCCTCATCATGTTATATATGTGGGTTCATGCTTGTGAAAAGGTATCATATGGTGTGAGTTATCTTAAGTGATCCCATGTGTTGTTGCGTATCAAGTAATATACGAAAAACTTTATTTCAGTATTTTTTATTGTTGTATTTGTGTGCCAATTTTTTAGGAATGACATAATTTTATTATAAAACTTAGTTACATTAGTAATTGATTTTTGCCCCATTAGAAAGTTAGATAGGAGTTCGATATCCATCATTTTGATTGGCAATATAGACTACTGCAAATGGACTCCATTTACATTGGGAACATTCGATTTGTTTGATGGTACATCCAAAATGTTGGATAAAGATCATCATTAAATGGCTTATGATATTAGTTTTGCATTATTTTATGTGTTTTACCCATATATATATATATATATATATATATATATATATATATATATAATTATATATATATATATATACACATGGGTATAGATATGGAAATTTCTTGTGTGCTAACAATTACACTACACTAATCGTAACACATTGCAATGTAAATCTAAAATATATAAATCAATAATTCAATTCAAACTTAATTACTCAAACAAGGTTGTGTTATCAAGGATCAATGTTTTTATCCTTCTTCTACCTAGAAAATTTTTAACTACATGTTCATGTAGATTCTCAAAATAAATTCCATTACAAAAGTGCCTCAAATGAATATTGGTTATATACTTTTCATTTTTCTATTTAGATCCTCTATGAATTCAACTTGTGAATGTGTTTGGTCCTTCGAATCAAGTTCTTATGCTCCTTTCTATAATGGGTGGATATAGAAAAATGACGGGAAAGAAATGTATTGATATGCTTCTTGAGAAGAGATGAGATCGAGTAAGTATCAATCTACATCATGAAATTTCTAATATTTTTACTACTTTTGAAATTCCTCAAAGAAATGAGTTTTTAAACCTTTTATAGTTAGTGTAAACAAAAATTTAAGTGTGCGAAGTTTCATAAACATCATTGAAAATTATGCTCTAGGGGTGTTAATTTATGTTTTGTTCTTTAACTCGAAGTTCATGTGATCTGATTAAGATAGAAGCAAATTTTTATGACTTCATCCATGTGCGTCATTTAAACCACACACGCAAACTAAGTACTTTATAGTACAAGAAAGTAGTGTCATGTTATTGAGTTGTTGTAGTTTGTTTACTACTAACAATTACACATGAAATGTGTGATGGAAACACCAAAGGGACTACATTTAATAAGTTTAACTAGAGGGAGGAAAACACCGGAGGAGGAAGATGAGTGAAGAAGAAGGGGTTTTGGGAGAAAAATTCCAAGGGAGGAGAAAATGGTGGGGAAGACTAATGTGAAACTCTTCTTTCATATGGAAAAGCACATGTGAACCACATACTATTTTTGTTAATCATGTAAAGGAGAAAGTGGGTGCAATTTGTATGACATTGAGGCAACACAATAAGAAATAATCTCCACACATTATAAATACGAGATGAAAAATATAAAAATACTAAATGTAAGAAATGTATTAATGTTGGTCATTTCCTTTTTCATGGTAGCCATTCTTCTCAAAAGAGGAAAGAAAGACATTGTGTACTTTCTACGGTTTACAAAGGGTTAGTTATTTCCAACATGGGTAGAACCATATCAGTTTTTAATATACTAACTTTGATAATTTGTTCTAGATTTATATTTCTTTAATTTTTGAGAGGTGAAAAATTAGGAAATATATTTTGACATATATTTATAAGGCCCAATTAAAACATTTTCCATATAGAAAAGAAAATAAGGAGAGAATATTTTTGGGGTGTTGTGTGACTATGGTGAAATACGTATTGAGTAATTGTTGTTACTTTAAAATGTGTTTTGTGAAGAGCGGTGTGGAATATCTCCTTTTAATTGACAAAATAGAAATAATCCAAGGTTGTTGGTGACATATATATTGTAGTGAGTATATATCTAGATGGTTGGTTCCCCTAGTGTAACACCTAAACTAGCTTCTACTCCAAAGTCTACTCTACTTTACTGAAACTACAAGGAAAATGGAGAGAGAAATGAGAGAAAAACTGAAAAATATGGTGATACACCAAATTTTTTGAGGATTTTTATACTTGTTTGAACCACACAGATGGACAATGAGAACCACACACACCATACACAACCTACAAAGAAATATGTCAATGTTAAAGTGTTTAATAGAAAGGTTTGAAAATTGTGGTAGAATAAAGATGGAGAACAAATGGCTTTGAGGGTAATTTGGCAAACTCCACAACAAAATCATGCATAAAACTAAGTTACACACAAACTATGACCTAACAATTGAAATTAAATTACATAAAAACATCGAGATTAAATTTTAAATCAAGGATACAATAAGTATCATGAGATAAAATCAGTTTAAAATAAGATTTTACATGATATACAGACTGTAGGAAGGTAAAACAACTCCTTTATTGATCTAAGAGGTGAAATAATTACAAAGAATCACTCATGACCCTTGATCTTAAACTCAAAAACCAAATAGATCCAAAATAATGAATATAAAACATAGAAATCCATTTTATGATAAATATTAGGAGTTTTATAGAAAATTGAGAGAGAGAAGAAGGAAAAAAATGTAGACATGCAAGTTTGGTTCTAAAAATAGATAAAACATGAATGGCATGCATGCAAAGTGATGATAAAACATAAATACGCACTCAGAATACCAAAACAACTCCAAAAATAGCCAAATTGCATTCCTAGAAAAAAAACACATTTTAAAAATAGACGCTCATTTGCATGTTATGTTTCCAAAATTATCAACTTGTGCATGCTCCAATTAAGTCCTCTTGCATGCTATGATATTATTTTAGCTTTTAGATGCTCCAAAATTATATTTTTGATTGAAAATAAAGATAAAAATAAATTCATGGTCATTCTCATACATCACAAATTTTATGTGTTTTTTTGCTTTGTACCATAGATTTCCCCATGGATTTGTATTCCTTTGTATCATGGATTTTTTCGTAGATTTTTCCACGAGTTTATTTTCCTTTGTATCGCAGATTTCCCCATGACTTTGTTTTCATTTGTATCACACATTTTTATGAAAATTTATTTTCATTTGTATCGTGGATTTTTCCGCAGCTTTCCTACAAATCTATTTTCCTTTATGTTGCATATTTTTCCTTAGTTTCTCCCATGAATTTATTTTCCTTTGTATCATGGATGTTGCCATGGATATCCCCACTTATCTCCGCGGTCCGACATGGATACTTTTCCATGCATGGATGCCTATGTTCTTTTCTCCCATACCATTTTTTAAATTTTGACAACTTTAAAAAATTCTATCATACTCTAAGTCCTGTGGATATTGAAATTTCTATTTTTTCAGTTTATTAGGTCTACCATACAAATTTTTCTAAATCTAAAACTTGAATAAGTTGTAAAAATAAGCATGGTGGCTTATTTGAATAACAATTTGGTGACTTCGGGAATATCTTCCGCTATATGTTGTTAGAATATAATGATTCAGTGGTTTGGCCAACCCTTAATGTATATGGGTCCATCACTAATATATAGATTAATATTTAATAATATGAAATATTTATATTTCTATTATTAAATATGCTAACCTAGGTATATACTTTAGGTTAAATATTTAATATCATGAAATGATTATATTTCTAATATTAAATATTATAAACCTAGGTGTATGTGTCAACCATTTTAAGTTGAAAAGGTGGGCGGAGACATACCCAATCAACTTATATGAAAAGGACTTTAGGTCCTCATTTTATATATTTGGGAAATATATCAAAGGTGTGAAAATTAAGTGATTTGGTTTTACCTTGGTAAATAGGGTTTTAAAGGAGGAGGTGATCTTACTAGATGTAAAATAAGTTCTTTGAAGTAAAAGGTTATTTTCAAAGTGGTTTTTACCCTATTGAGGTTTTTCACTATAAATATTGTGTCGCACTTTGTGTTATTTATTTTCGTAAGTATTTTTTTTTTTACTTATGTTATGGTGTAATCTTTATTTAAATATTTATTGTAAAATTATGTAATATGTAAGTTGATTAAATCTGTATTTATTATAATCCTCAAATTCTAACATGGTAATAGAGCGAGGTAAATTAAATAAATTAAGATCAAATGTTTTGTATTTTATTTATTTAATTTGTACGGGTTTTTTCAACCAACCCGAAAGGGTATTTAAAAGTATTTGGTCCCCTTATTTTTTTCCCAATTTATTTTGGCATTACATTTGTGCAATTAAACTCTCGGTAAATTTTTAGGGTTTTTCAATTTTAAATCCATAATTTTTTGGGGGGATATTTAATATGATATGATTCTTAATTTCATTTATATTTTGTAAATTATATGGAATTAATGTTTTTTGAGATTGATGTGTAAACAGATGAAATGGGCTTCAAATATTTACCTGCGTGAAAGTCACATACGTAAAAAGAAACTATTTATTACAACATGAAATAATTTTCATGTTTTCTATAATTTCAAATGTTTGCAGACTTAAATATTTCGAAAGGTAAATTCATACTGTGTTCTTTGGTCCTAAAATATTTTATTTGAACAATTATAGTTTATAATTAATCTATAACTATATCCTATATCATTTGAAAACTATATTATTATTTTTAAATAAAAATATATAATATAAAATAAGGTTTATATAATAATTTATATAAACATCATATTAAAATTTATATAGTTTTGAAAAAAAACTATATATTAAAAGCCTTAAACCATATTAAAATTACATGGGATTGAGGGAAGAGTCAACAGACCATATTCTAAGCCTAAGTTTAAATCATATTTAAACTTAACTTATAAATCTAGGCATATATAGTTTTTTTTTTTTAAGAAAAAACCTAAGTTTGAATCATATATATATGGTTATTTTAAACCGCTTAAAATATAAATTTTATTAGATTTGGTTTATATATGTTTAAAAAAAAATCAAAGTGCTTACTTTTTTTTAGTAAGGGGGCCCATGTTTATTTCTTGGCCATGAAGGGATTAATTTTTAAATCTTAATACTTATTAAATAAAACCTAACATGTGTCCCTAACCATTTATATTATCCCCGTAAGGGGAAACCCTATTCATTTAGATCTTATAGTTTATAAAAACTATATAAATAAACATATTTAAAGGTTTTCTTTTATATAAGAGTGAGAGTAGAGAATAAAGTATAAATGTGAAACTTTCAAGTATAAATGGATAATTAAAAAAGGGGTTAGTTTATTGGTGGCCCACATGAAGTGTGGTAAATATTTATTAAAATATTGGTAGCTATAGTTACATAAAAGTTTTAAAGTTTTTAGCTTGTAAGAATTATATAAAATATTTTGAAATATTTCAACACTTTTAAATGTGTGCGGGTAAAATTAAGAGTAAATGAAAGGAGAAGACAAGGTTCATGAAAATAGGGATTTCAATTTATTTTATTGGTCGGTGAAATTACTTGTCCCCTCTGTAAAATATGCAGGTTAATCTATACTCTCATAAATCTACTTGCACCTAGTAAAATTCTTTTAACCTGGTCTATGTCCTTTAAACCCCTTTAATAAGGGTTATGTGTTTTTAATATAAAAACAATATACTATAGTTTATAATTTTTATGAACTATATGTTGTTTTTTATTTTCATTCTATAAATTATATATATTTTTTTATAAAAAAATGTATATATTTTTACATTATAAATTATAATAGGTTATTATAATGTGTTAAAATATAACCTCCCTAATATTATACGAAGAATTTTTTTGGAATTTCACAACAAGTTTTGGCTTCATTAAATTTGGCGGTCAAATGATTTGTCATGGTAGACCAAACATAAGACAATATGCCGATCATTTAGACGTCAAATTTAAGTTCATAGGTTCCGAAAACTTTAATCGTGTTAAAATTGAAGGTCAAATGATCTGTCACGATAGATAAAAAAATAAGCCACTATGATGGTGATTTAGACGTCAAATTTAAGTTGCTTGATTTTTGTCTACATTAATTTTTTTTAGAAATTTGAAGTTATGCATTCTTAGGGGTCTCTTTTACATTTCTATATGGTCGCAAATATTTTTTATATAAATATGGGGTATAATGCAAAGCCCTTTATAATGCGGGTTATTATTTTGATCGTAGGAGGTTAATTAGTATGCATTGTAATGACATAATTAGTTATGATAAAATAGTTTCTTTAGATTTGTAAAATTTAGATCTGATTCTATTAAAAGTGTTGTTTTTATCGATATCTAACTCTGTGGTACATTGTATATTATAATAAGGTGTGTTTTATAGGTTTAAGAAAACAATAAGTTCAAACTATTTCTGTATTGATAAAACTTTGATTCTGAATGAAACCAACTACAACATTTGAGTCAAAATAGAATTTATGGCAAGGAAACTTTGGATGATTATTTCTGGATCTGAGGTTATTCCCACTGGTCATCAAGAAACTGTAGATAACATGAATACATTCTTGCAACGAATGTAAGATGCTTTTTCTATGCAATGTGAACGACGAGTACATTCTATACATTGGTAATATCGAACATCCAAAAGAGGTATGAACACAACTAGAATCCATGCATGAAGGATACTTGGTATATCAAGGATATTAATGAGAGTATAATAGTTGAAGGAATTCAAAAAAATGATCTATATATTTTTGATGATTTCTCTTCTACATCTTATTTTATATCTCAGAGTTTGAATAATTCAAAACTATGACATGAAAGGTTAGGACATGTTAATTATCAAAGCTTATATGAAATGTATAGATATAGTCTAGTGAAATGTTTACATGTGTTGTCTTCTTCTCTTGAAGTTACTTCATTAAATGCTTCTAAATGATGGTTTTGATTTTGATTTAATAAATGGTCATGATGATGTTATAGATGTTTCTGAAACTCTTATCTTCCTAGATAAGAAATTAAATTGGGCTCAATCTATGTTAGAAAACTCAAATCCTATTAACCTTAGGAAAATGACCAGAAGCCATCATATGTACCATGCATTAATTACCTTGTATGAACCTAATTTGTGGAGTATTATATGGTCTAGGTGGATATACAAAGTAAAATATAATGGTGATGGTAGTATTAAAAAATATAAAGCTAGACTTATTGCTAGAGGTTTCACTCAGAAACTTGGTATTGATTATGTTGAGACATTTCTTGTAGCTAAAATGAGTACTATTAGGGCCTTATTTGTAATTTCCGCTCAATTTGGGTGGGAAATCTACCAAATGGATAAGAAAAATATTTTTTTAAATTACGATTTAAAAGAATAACTTTACATGTTTCAACCTAAAGGATTTGAAGAAACTGGTAAAGAAAACTATGTTTGTAAGTTGAAAAATCCTTGTATGGTTTAAAACAAGCTCTTAGAGCTTGGTATGCGATTTTTCTTCTTCTTTAAACTGTTAGGTTTTGTTAATTGTTCTTCTAAAAATGATATATTCACTAAGCAATAAGGCTCGCATATTATCATTATATGTATATGTTGATGATTTGCTTATGTCTGGTGACAATTCTGATTTAATTCATAGGATTACAGAGAAATTGAAGCAAGATTTGAAATGAATGAGTTTGGTTTCTCACATCATGTTATTTGTATGATTGTATTTCATTCTATTGTTATTTTTCAAAACACAATATGCAACCATTGTATTGAAATTTTTCTTATGATTGATTGTAAACCATTTTCTACTTCAATGGAAGTTGGAATAAATATTGATCATAAATCTACATATGAAAAAGGTTGATCATATTTTATATACGTTGTTAGTTGATAGTTTGATTTATCTAACTATAACTAGATCAGATATTTCCTATACAAAAGGAATTACTTCAAGGTTTATGCAGGAACCTTTTTAGAGATCATTGGAATCTTGCAAAATAAATTTTTAGATATTTGAAAGGAACAATAAATTTTGGGTTGCATTATAATAAGAATGAAAATGCTATCTTATATGGATTTTTGATTCTAACCATATTAATGTTGTGTTATAAAATATAATGGATATGTGTTCAAGTTTTTTGGTGTAGGAACCATTACTTGGAACAAAAATACAATCAATAGTCTCCATTTTTCTACTGAGACAGAGAAGTACAATGGAAGAAGTAAATAAGCCATGTGGCTATAATGGTTGTTGGTAGAGATACACATGGAAGCTAAAGGAATTATTTATCTTCTATGTGGTGGTAAGAGTTGTATTACTCTTGATTAAGAATCCAGTTCAACATCAGAGGACAAAGAAAATTGAGATACATGTACACTTCACCCGTGAGAAGGTGCTAAGTGATGACATAAATCTCAAGTTCATATTGACTGAAGAGCATGTTGGTGACATCTTTACAACGTCCCCTGAGTGCTGCAAAGTTTTGTCACTTTCATGAAAAATTGGATTGTTAGAGTTTCCATTGAGGGGGAGTGTGCATGACAATGTCACCTCCTAATGGAACTTGGTTTTTGTAAAAATACCTTCGGGCATTTGTAAAAAACCTTCGGGAAAGTGTAAAAAGACCTTCAAGCATGTATACCTCCTCGAATTCTTTTTTAGAAAGAAGTGTAGAAAGATCTTAAAGGTGGTCTTCAGTAAAATCTTTAGTGCTATTGAGTTTATTGGTAAACATCCAGTATAAGCATATTGTTAAGGAGGTCCTTAGTTGTAAAAGGATCCTATATGCTTGGGTTCAATAAGCTTTTATGAGAACCTGTGAGAACATTTAAAACTCACAAATCATACTTAGCCACCGATAATGGGATTCCAAATGCTTTTGTACCAAAAGGTAAATTGAGTATGATGAAGGTGTTATAATTCCTTCAATCGATATGCTAGCTTAAAACCTTTATGGTTTAAGGATTGTAAATCTCGTAGTGTACCATGGGCAGGTAATCTATTGGCATATGTTATGTTATCCCACTTAACATTAATGGGAGTGTTGGAACATAATGATTAAGTGGTTTGGCCAACCCTTAATGTATATGGGTCCATCACTAATATATAGGTTAATATTTTATAATATGAAATATTTATATTTCTATTATTAAATATGTTAACCTAGGTATATATTTAGGTTAAATATTTAATATCATGAAATGATTATATTTCGAATATTAAATATTATAAACCTAGGTTGTGTCAACCATTTTAGGTTGAAAAGGTGGGTCAAGAGACATACCCGATCACCTTATATGAAAAGGACATCAGTTCTCATTTGATATATTCAGAAATATATCAAAGGTGTGAAAATCAAGTGATTTGGTTTTACCCTTGGTAAATAGGGTTTCAAAGGAGGAGGTGATCTTACAGGATGTAAAATAAGTTATCTCGAAGTAAAAGGTTATTTTCAAAGTGGTTTTTACCCTATTGGGGTTTTCCACTATAAATATTGTGTCACTTGTGTTATTTATTTATTTACTTATGTTATGATGTAATATTTATTGTAACATTATGTAATATGTAAGTTTATTAAACCCATATTTATTAGAATCCTCAAATTATAACAGATGTAAGAAATTAGTATTCTTGAAGTATCCATTGGGAATGGAGTCATATCATACTATTGCAACCTTAGGAAACAACTTAGGATTTCAAATATACCTTTGGAAACAAAAACAAATGTGCTAGAGCACTTATTAGAAATAAACACACCATGAAAGTGCACAAGGCACACAAGAAGTGAAACTAAAACAATTTACATGAAACACTTGGAAGAAAGTAAACACAACCTACTATGTATAATGGTAAAACATGACCTCAATAGTAGAGTTTGAGATACATCTCGTTAATTAGAATGGGAAGTTGATCACCATTAAGCTTGGAGAGATGAAAGGCATTGTGTTGTTTACATCATGTTATCGAGATATGGTCCACTCCAAAAGGAGTCAAACTTAATGTTTCTTCTTGGATTAGTTTTTTTCATCCCATTTGAGCACAATGATTCCTTCTCTTAATGTTGTTGCAATTGATTTCATATCAAATTATCTCCTCACATGAGCTTGATGAAGATCCATGAAAGCTATCACATTGTTTCTAACTTCCTCTACTTTCTTTAACTCTACAAATATGATTGACATTGAATCTTCCTCGATCATTTCCATTTATTATATGAGATCCAGAGCTGGTAATTCATAGAAAATAGGAAACCTTGATTCTATACAATAAAAAATAATGAAATAGAGTTTCCAATTGATCTCTTCGGAGTAATTCTCTCAACCCATAATTATGATTTCAGTTTTGTGTGTCATGATCTCTGATTTTCTGCCATAGTTCTTTTTATGATTATGAGAATTTTTCTTTAGTTGATTATAACAAGCCATTTCCTTGAGGATAATAATAATAATATGTTGCAAGATGAATTACAATATTGAATTCCCATGTGGTAACTCTTGTACTAAGGAAGGATAATGCATTGTATTAGATGTTGTAGTGAGAACACCAAACCTTGTGACAAGACTTTCATAAAAGTCCAAAACTAAAGTCTCATTTGCCTATTTAAAAGAAAATTCTTCTATCCACCTTGTGAAATAACCTATGGCTATGAGAATCCATTTTTGACCTATAATAGATGATAGATTAATCATTTTTATAAAATCCAAATCCCATTGCATGAAATACCGATTTACCCGAATGGTTCGAAGAGGAAGAGATGCCAACTTTTGAATTCCTATAAAAACACTTTGAACACTTCCTTACCCATACATGAGCATTTCTGAATAGATTTGGCCAATAATAGCATGCTCTCATGATCTTTAAGGCTATATCTCTTGGTGCAAAATGACCACCGAATATTCCTCCATGAAACTCTCCAAAACATGCTCAATCCAATCTGAATCAACACATTTGAAAATAACTTCATTTACATTTTTTCTAAAAAAAATATTATCAATGAGGACATATGGAATGGAATGCAGTATAAAATACCTTATTTTTATTTTATCCAAATCTTGTGGGCACTGTCTAGTATGAAGAAAATGGATCATGTCTTGATCCCAACTCGGAGGTAATGAAGGAGCAGTTGTGTCTTGATCATTTTGAAGCACTAAAACCTGATTTTTATCATCATGCAAATTTGAAGCTAGTTGCTCACACAACCCTCTTCCTCTTACTAATCTAGTAACCTTGATGTCAACATCATATTCCATGAATTTTGTAATCCAACCTACCCTTTTCTCATTTAAATCCTTTCTCAAAAGAAACTCTTTAACACTTGGATGAGAAACCATTGCATGAAATTTGTTATTAAAACCAAATGTCTAAATTTTTTGAGACTTCTAATAACTAAAAGAACCTATTTTTGACAAAAGAATACTTTACCTCATAATCTTCCAATCCTTGACTAAATAAAGTAATTGAATTCTTGAAATTTTTATTACTCTATTGTATTGACATGGCTGAGATTGTGTCAATTGTTGAAAAAACATATTAAATTAATTCCTTACTAAAATCTATATTGATAAGGTTTGGAGCTTATGAGATAACATGTTTGATTGATTCAAAAGCAATTTACCCTCTGTTTTCCAGCTGAAAAACCATGTTTTAATTAAGCATTGAGGTTAGTGGCTTCATTAGATTTGCAAAATATGGAATCAATCTTCGTAAAAATTAATTCTACCCAAAAAAATTTGCAATGTCTTCTTGTGATTTGGTAATAATAATGAAAAAATCACACTTACCCTATGTGGATCAATGACAAGAACCTTCTTAGACATGACATGACCCAAAAATTCACCTTCATGTATTGCAATTTTTTTTTTGGATCAAGTGAAATGCCATACCACCTACACCTTTCAAATGCGTGTTTGAGATGACTGATATGATTAGTAACATGCTTTAAAAAATGGATATGTCATCCAAATAAATAAGAACACAAATATTGATTAATACTTGAAACACCAAGTCTATTGCACATAAAAATGTTGCTCCTATGTTTGAAATTCCAAATAACATTTTTTTGTATGTGTATGTGCCCCATTTTGTGGTAAACACTATTTTAAATTGATCTCCCTCTTGTACAAATATTTGATTGTAACCTACATAGCCATAAAGAAGTGAAATTTTTTATGAACCACTTATTCTTTGAAAAATATTCTATATTAATGGTAGTGGATAGTGATATTTTAAGGACACTTTGATTACATCTATAAAATCTACCCAAAAGTGTATTTATCCATTTCTATTTCTCATGGGAACCAAATTAGCAACCCATGATGAGTGATTCATCGAGAAAATAATGTTAGATCTGATTAACTTATCCAATTCTTGTTTCATTGTTAGTTAAATTATAGGATTGATAGGTCTTTGTTTTTGTCTTATTGTCACCGACCTGAAAATGTGTGTATTTTCATAAAATTTTCAAAAACTTTAGGTAAGATATCTCTTTCAAGGTCTTTGTTTTCCTTTCGTGAAGTATGAAGGAAAGGAAACTATCCCCAATAGTTAGCCAATTTTCAAATTTTTGAGGTTGGGATTTTTTCTTTGTAGTGAAAGTATTTTGGGTTTTTTGTCTTGCATGTCCCATGTCCCTTCGGGCCCCTCATTCCTTGATTCTTCATCTTTCCCACAATTAAATGGTCTTCCTTTGTTGTGCGGGATTTTTCAGACTTTTTGTGAACCCGTGGTCCGTGTGCTCCCGGATCGTCAGCTTTTTCGCATCCATGTAGTAGCAAAATGCTTCTTTCATTTTTTTCTTCTAATTCCTTCTTGTTATGTGGGTGTTTTGGCTTGGCGAATAACTTGTGTCCCAGGTGTCCCAAAGGAATTTTGTGCATTTTTGGTCTGATTTACATGATTATTACTAGGTATTGATGTATTGGGGTTTTTGGCTTTCCCTATCCCTAGTGTCTCAAGTGCATCCCGACCCACAGTTCTCCGTAAACCCGCCTTTTCCACATTGAGATAGTTTTCCTTGTGTTGTGAAGATGTTGGCTCTTGGTGTCCAAAATGTCCCACGGGACTTTTGTGCTATTTTCTTCGCCATATCCACATTCTAAAGGCCAAAGCTAATGTCTTGTGTAACAAAGATTCATGTTTCCTTTAATAGATTAAATCCTTCATTTAATGCACCCCAGGTGAATATTTCCAAATGGGAATATCTATATATAGGGAAAGAGTGTCATTTCTATCATAAAAGGTTACGCTTTAATTTCTCGCACCCCTTTCCCAAGCCTTCTTAGTTGTTTCTAGTCGTAGGAAGACCATTTCCTAACCATTTTCAAAAATTCCATGTGCATCTTGCTCCTAAGAAGGACACCGTTCATTTGGTGATAAAGATTAGAGTTTTCGAAAATCCTTTTCTCGGGAATTAGAAGCAGCTTTTAACTTTTCCCTATTGCTTTCCTACTCTTGCAAGTTTATTTTTCCCCTGCGTTCTTTTTATTTGTTCCATTCACCATCATGAAAATTAATTTCAAGGGGCATGAGCATATCTCCTCTTTAGAGACTGCTATACCTGATATTGGAGACAACGACATGCAACATCTCGACCTCAATGATTTTTGGGCATGACTCAACTGTGAAAATCCTACTCCCATTACCCAATTGATCAAAGAATGTGGAATATATCACACCGGGTTTTTTCCAATCTCTCGCCTAGTGTGCCAACACTATTTTGGCTTGTGGCTCCTATTTTGATCCAAGTACAAAGGAAATCAAAGATCCCCAAGGTCGTAATTGCCCAATTGGATGTTAAATGCATCAACACTTCCTTTGGGATCCCTGTTGTAGAAGACTCAAATGTTCTCACCAAAGCCTAGGCTCAATCCTTGTTTGATCAAGAAAGTGAAAAATACAAGCACATGGTAGCCAAATATTGGTTTAAAACCCCAAAGAAAGGAGCCTCTAGGTTACCCAAAACTATGTACAAAATTGATTTCAAGGAGGAGATTTCAGATATCATTACTCTTCTTGCTAGAATAATGGGTCTTCCTTCAACCAATAAGTTCCATTTATGGATGTGCCCATATTTGAATATTATCTGTGAGGGAAAACACAATCTAAATTGGGGGGAAACCATTTGTGACATCCTCAAGAAACAACCAGCTTAATGTGCAAAGGCTCAAAACTTTTCACATGACTTCTTACTTCATGTATATCATTGCATAGATACAAATTATGGTTCGATATATTTCCCAATGAAGATAAAAAGGATCCTCCAACATATGAATACTATCCAAATTTAAATTTGAAGAGTAACAGTCATCATTTCATAAGATTCAATGATTCCTTCACTATATATATTGTTATATTGTTGGAAGGCAACACAACTGAGAGGTTCTCTGATGAGGCCAAACAACTAATTTTTGTTTATGGTAGCTACTTGATTCAGTTCAAGATGTTTTCATACATCGCGATAGAAGGTTTCGAGGATCACCTCTCAAAATCCACTATTTTATAGTGATAATATTTCCCTTGTTGAAATCTATAGACAACTTGACAACCTATATAGAACCCGTAGAGACAAGAAAATAATTGGCATTCAATTCCCAATCACTTTGGGTAATTATACATGTAGGACTACTCTTGATGCTCAAAATGTTGAGATAACTATTTCTATTTTCAATTTTCATTATTTCAAGAAAAGAACTTGTGTCAACCTCAAGGGCTTCATTTCCAACAATTTTAGGATGCCTTTCTATCATCTTCCGACTTAGAAGACTATTGGGTTGATTGCTCAAATAACTATGATGTTAGAAGAAGGTACTATGATAGGTTATCCCTGTAGAAAATCAAATATTTTGGAATTTACAAGGTACCAGATGAAATATAGGATGATGATAGAGATCTAAAGTCTCTTAAATTTGACAGGTCCATCAAACACACTCTTATTGACACCATTGATTAGTTCAAGAAGAAAAGAGATGATTTGCAAGAAATAATAAACCCTGTCTTGATTAGAACCAAATTTTGGTTTGATAGAAAAATGAAGACATATAGAGAAGGTAGATCAAGGTATTCTTCTCAAGAAGCATTCACTCCTCATAGAGAGACTCCTGCAATAGTACTTGAGGCACATACATAGTCATCCCCCTCTCCTCTTGAGTCTTCAAATTTGGTGTATATCAAGAAGGGGAAAGCTAAAAATGTTTAAAAGGTAGAAGAAGTAATCGAGGAAGAAAGTAAACAATTTCCCTCTCCAAAGAAATTAGAAGTAGTGTCAAAGATTGAGTAGATTGTTGATCTATGTGGTGATGATGAGGAAGAAACAAAAGATCATGAAGAAAGAAATATCAAGGGATCAAAAAAAAAGAAGAAGGTGATGAAAATAAAAATGATTTTACATTAGAAGTTAGGACAATGATTATTCTAGAGCCACTTGTCAAAGAAACTCTTAGCAAGGAAATGCCTGTTTCTAGTATAGGAACATCTATCATGGAATTTTGAGCTGCAAAACCTTGGGTTCAATGAGCACACTTGAATTAGGGACTCTTGTTCCTCCTCCCTATATTAATTTTTTTACTTGGGTCTAACCATTTATCAAAAGTTAGAAAATGAAGGCCTCATCTCACATTGTTACCCCAAACTTTGATGTTGTGGATGCTCTCCTAGGAACAACTTTTAATCCATCTGCTAATAAAGCTATACCTAATTGCATATCAATATTTGATTCTAAGGGCCAAATTTTTTTGGAGGTTTCTAAACCTAAAGTTAATAAAGATGAGAAATATTTCACTTTGCATGATTTGGAATTGACAAGGATACCATTGGATGAATACACTCCTGAAAGCGAAGTTCATAATTTGAAGGAAACTTTATCAAAGGTAATTCAAAGAGTGGAAAAAGGAAAGTAGGTCCTTGTTGACAAGTGAATTTTTTTTAGATCCATCTCCTCTCACTATAATGCCACCTCTTGTTGTCTTGACTAGTGAGGAATTGTAAAATATCAAAGAAATTCATAAGCATGCATCATTTGGAAAATAAATAAAATCTATGGTGGAGGAGATGTTTATTTCTAGCTTGAATTTCATGAAATAAGCATTCAAGGAATTTGATAATATTTTCTCAATGTAGAAAAGGTTCACCTAAACCATTGTAGGCCTTGAAAAAGATCTCAAATTATAGACATAGTGTATACAAGATCTTAGGAAAATGACTCATACTAATGAACAAGTTCTCATTGCAAACAAAGTCTTTGATGATTAAAATAATAACCTTTAAAAGAAATGGGTATATAGTGTGGATTAGAAGGTCAAGGTCCTATAAGAAGAAATTGATGAATTAAATAATATGTTTCACAAGGGTAAGTCTTCGAAACTTGTGTGTTAGATAAATTTTGAGATATTTAGTGTCATTTCTTCAAGGAAGATTACATAAGTAGGAACATAATGCAGGAGGTTAAAGTAGAATTAAAATTACTTATACAGGAGAAGTTGTTCAAACATGATATTATAGCCAAGGAGAAGTTGAAAGAAATATGTGCATTGCAAGTTGTTGTTGTTGAAGCTAACATATGCATTTTATAAAATGTGGACTTCTGGAAGGATATGCAAGATTGCTTGAAAAGTTGGGTAAATGCAACTACCAACACTACTATTCATCGAGGTATGGAGATTTCTAGAGCATTGGTAAAGTTTAGGAATCCAATTATCAAGATGAATAACCTAGTTTATTTTTCCTTAAGTGTTCCCTCGACTAATGCGTAGTTTTTAATTTTCTTCCTTATGTATTTTGAAGTTGGCATGGTGGTAATAATATAAATTGTAATTAGAGCCAACTTTAGGTTTGATACTTTTAATCTTGTATTAATATCTAAATTAAATGAAAGGAAACTGAAGAGACCTTGGTTGTAACTACCCAAGTGGCTATAAAAAGAACCTCTTTGCATTATGAGGGGTTGGATTTTGATGTTTGGGATGTAAAAAATACATAACTATTAAGAATCAATACAAAAGAATTTATTTCTCTCCTTTTTCCTATGTTTCCTCTATTATGTTCTTTACCTTGTGAATGTGGATTTTATATATTTGGATATGAAACTTTGTGTTCTTCTAGTTGATGTTATGCTTAGAACTTTGTGTCTACTACATATATGTCATGTATTCAGATATATATAGATTCATATGTTTATGGAAATCTCATGCATGCATAAGTAGGATTTTACTCTGCTATCTATTCATCTGAAAGTGCAGCCATCCTTGTTCTTGGAATCATTACTTCTTCTACATATTTTTTTTTTGTATTGAGAATAATCAAATATGGATACATTTGGAGGAAATTCCAACATTGAAATCCTCATCCAATATTGATAGTTTGTAAATTTGTAAATAAGTAGTTTTCTTTCTTGTGTGTGGAATAAGGGAACCTCTCCCACAAAGAGGAGGGATTGTTATCCCTTGAACTATTTCTTGTGATTAAAATTCAAATTTCTCAATCAAAATAATTTTAGCAGCCACCATGGGGCACATTTTGTGCATCTAATTGAAACGATATTCAAAATTAAACCATCAACAAAAATACACTTTGGTAGATAGAAGATATACACGAGGACATAAATCTCAATGTATTGATGATCCTAACTTTCAGTTTCTAGAACAATGGTTTTACCTTACTCTATAGAGAAGGGCTAGAGGAAAAAAATCTACAAGTACCCCTCCTACAAAGGATAAGACTTCTACATATTTATAAAACACTAATATTCAAAAGCAATTAAGTCCCAGTGCTTAGGATTTGGTACTAGCTAGAGTTATATTTCTTTTACAAATAGTTTTCCCTAGAATGGCTGCCACACCTTTGCACTGGGGCCAATGGGCTAGGCCTTTGGATATTCTTCCAACATTGCATGATATTCCAAAAGGAAATAGAAATAAATTTTCAAAGTTAAGAGGTGATGGAAAAGTGCATGCCGATGAGCACATCGATGCATTTATTGTTGCATGCAGTAGTGTTTGGAGTTGAGCAAAAAAATGTGAATGTTAGGATCTTCGTGAGAAACACTACGAGAACAATGTCAGCAGACTAGTTCTATTATCATCGGACTAGTTTTATAACTAGCTAGTATACTATGAGGACCCAATTTGAAAATCGGTTTAAACCTACTGAGGATGTACATGCTATTCTTTCTCAAATCTATTAGATAAAGAAAGAACCATATGAGACCATGCGAGATTTTGTGGCAAGATTCAGAAAATTGATGAATTAAATTCTAGTACCCACTCATCCTATGGATCATATTTAGAAATGTTTCTTCTGAATGCACAATTGCTAGAGGTAAGCTACACATTGAGAAGGGCTAATCTTGCTACTTTGGATGTTGATCAATATCTGGCCATAAGTGTTGAAGATGATTTGATAATGTCTAGTAAACTAAAGAAGGAGCCTCCCAAGACCAAGGCCTCAACTTTAGGTGCTAACTCTGATCAATTGGTCTGAAGTTAGCAAATGATATTATAGCTATTAAGAAACAACTTGCCCAAAATGTGCCTTATAAAGATATACCAAGGAGGAAATTTCAACCTTAAAACTATTTGCCTCCTACTCAACCTAAATTGACAATTGAATCTCCTCCTCTAAAATTTATAGTCAATAAAAACTATGGTGTACAAGAGTCTCAAGATGAAGTTGAAGCTGAATAGTTAGAGCACCTAAAGAAGAACTTGAAAAATTTTCAGAAGAGGTAGATGATTCTCAGGTTAATTTCCTTACCACATAAGGGGTCGATGATGATGATGATTATGATGAAGTGGTAGAAGACATGAATGAGTCATATGTTGTCATGACAAGAGAATAAATGAACAAGAAAATGAAAATGGTCCAGCCTACAAAGAGATCTAAAGAGATTCCAATTGTTGCAAGGAGAGGATCCCCTATCCCTACCACTGCCACTCAAAAGGTAAGTAACACTAACACCCTTCTACTTCATCTGCCTCACCTAAGGCCAATGTTCCTTCAACTCTTGTGTCTAAAATTTATTCATCTAAATGATAAGCCTAAGACCTCTATGTATTCAAGTCTAGATTCTCCTTCCACCTCAGGGTCCTTTGATATAATAGATCATATAAAAAAGACCAAAATCCAAATCTTCAAAGCTGAATTCTATCTAACTCACCCAAATGATTTTTACCAAGTTATCAATTTTATCGAGTCCAAACCTGGCCCATCATCCACCCCTTCTAAAGGTTTGTTACCCACTCCTACTTCTCCACCTCCAAAAATTTGATGGTGTCCACACCTTCTACAACTGAAAAAATAGATCCTTTTTATGTCATGTTTCTCATAGCTAGCCATAAGCGCAACAACTATGTTATTGCCTCAAGAGCATCAGTCAATGTGATACCTACTAAATTTTCTCATGCCCTTGGTCTCACATTGACACGAACATTTGGTTCATGTTATTCTATGGAGAACAAGGAGGTGCCTCTTATCGGAAGGATCATGGACACTTAAGTAGTTTTCATTGCCTTCTCGGGAAAAAGGATCAAAGATACAATTTTGGTTGTAGAAATTCCTCCATCATACGATATGTTGTTGAGTAGAAATTTTTATAGAGAAGTGGGTGGAGAAATTCGATGGATTGGTTGTATGCTCATTCCAGTTAATGGAAAAATGAAGAATTTTTATCCGAGAGATAGGTAGAATATACTTATGTCTTTGAAAACCAATGATCCTAAAGAAAAAATTATCTATGAGAAAATTTTCCATAGTAATTATATGATCATGTATGAAGATGAAGTAAAGGCTCCTAAGGGAGTGATTATTGATCCTAATGATGTATGGGTATTAGAATTTTATGGTAGCTATTCTTCGATGGCTCTAGAGCTGGAGTGGTTCTAAATTCTCCTGAAAGTAAATCTCATCCATTTTATTATAAGCTCTAGTATGAAAATACAAATAATATGGCTGAATATGAGGCCTTTATCCATGGCTTGACAATGACAAGAGAAATTTGAAATACAAATGTTTGTGTTCGAGGAGATGCTAAACTATTGTCAAGAAAGTTAGAGGTATATTCCAAGTAAAAATGGAAGACTTATGCATTATAGAAATTTGGTCTAGGATTCAATTGAATTGCTAGATGCCTTTTCTATCAAGTGTGCCTAGAGATAAAAATGCTAGAGCTAACACTTTAGCCGCATCTAGATCATTAGTAATTCCTCATCCGAATTTTTCTCAAGATAAGTTTACAATAGAGATGATACATAGACCAAGCATGCCATATAACGTGAGCCATTGGAAAGCATTTAATGATGATCAAAACTTGATTTATTTTCGTGAGCTCCAGGATAATTTTAGTCGAGTTGTATTTTGAAGGAAGTAAATTCATCCATCGTGAGTTTGTCTCATCTTAAGTGTCCGATAAAGATGGTTGCATAAGGTTGAAAGGTAATAAGATACCTAGGGGACTGGTAATACTAGAATATTTATTCGAAAACATGATAGATATATTAAATTCAAGGTATCACATGAGGCCCATCAATCAACTGAATATGAAAAAGTCAATAAAGGGAGTGAAGACAAGCCTAAATTGGTTAATATTGATAAATAATGTACTAAGGATAAAAATATAAGAATGATTAATTTTTTAAGAAAATCTATTGATGTGTTAGCTTATTCGTATGATGACATAAAATCTTTCAAACCAAGGGAGATGTAGCATTATATTCCTTTGAAACTAGGAATCAAGCCATTCTCGCCAAAAGCAAAGGCAATATAACCCAAAAATTGCAGATATAATTCACCAAGAGATTCAGAAGATGCTAAATGCCGAATAATCTTCCCTATTCATCATTCTCGCTTGGATAACCAATATTGTGCCCGTAAGGAAAAAGAGTGGAGAAATCTAGATTTGTGTAGATTTCAAAAATTTAAATCAAGCCTCCCTCAAGGATAATTATCCACTCCCTATGATGGATCAAATATTGCAATTTGTCACTGGTTTATAGATGTTGTCTATGCTTGATGGATTCTCAGGCTATAACCAGATTGAAGTGGATGTTCAAGATCAACACAAGACAACCTTCACAACTCCCTTGGGAAATTTTTACTATAAGAGGATATCATTTGGTTTGATCATTCACTGGTACAAATTTTAAGAGGGAAATGGATTTAGATTTTGGTAATTTCAATGGAAAGTGCTTTGTGATTTACCTCGATGATTTAACTGTATTTTCTAAAAAAGAGAGGATTATTTTTAGCATCTTGAAGCTGTCATTCAGAAATGTAGGGATCATGGAATTTCTTTGAATCCAAATAAATCCATTTTCGGTGTCATAGAAGGAAAATTGCTAGGGTATATTGTTTGGAAAGAAGGCATCAAAATTGACCCAAAAAGAGTCCAAGATATTCAGAAGATTCCCCTCCCAACAAGCAAGAAAGGAATGGACTCTATAGACACCAAAATTGGGTCACACTCCCCTTGGTCCCTCGTCAATAAACACCTTGAACACATTTACCTAACCATGCCCCCTTGACCCCATTCTAATATTAATTTAATTAATTTAATTAAATTAATTCATCATCCTCACAATATTAATTATTTTTATATCCTAATTTAGATAGTGCCCACATATCCACCTCACCCTAAGACCTATTCTTAGTAAGTTGCCATAACTAACTAAGACCTACACAAACCCTAAAAATCAAAGCCTATATTCCCTCTAACCACATTCCCATGCATTATAAGGAAGCTTCCATTCTATTCTGTAGAGAAAAAAAAGGGTGAGATCCAAGAAAATAAAAAAGGATTTGCCCATTTTAGAAAACCTAAGAAATCCCTCCCTAACCGATCTCGGTCACCCTAAACCACCGTTGGTCAACCCGAAACCATCGTCGGTTACCATTTAACCCCCAAAAAAACCTTATTTCAAGGTTGGCACATTGTTTAGAGGTGAACACATCTTTTGAGAACAAGTGATGAAACCAAAGCTACATGCAAGGTAACCAACATTTGTACATGCATCAAAGCACCCATAGCTAGCACCCTAAGAAACCACAGAGAAATTTTCCTTCACGGAGCATCCGAGGAAGTGCCAAAACTATATCAAGTCTATTCCATTTGATCACCCACCATTACCATTCGGAGGTCAAGCTTGTGCAAGAAGTAAGTGTTTTGTTGACCGGCATTTGTCCATTTATCATTGGGTAGATTCTTTTGCTATTGTTACTAGTTACTACCTTAATTTCATTCTACCACCATTTTACCTCCATGAAAACTTGACCATCCATTTTCCTATGCCCCTAACTACCCATATATAGATTTTTTAATCATTCATGTGCATACCCGAGACCTAAACGAACCCTTCAATTGGCCTTCCATTCCCATCTAGCCTCGGATCCGTGACCCCACCCTATTTTACTAAGTTTCCTGTACCACAACCATACCGACGCCGTTACCCACAACCATTTCTGGTTAACCTAAAATGATATTGGCCATACTAGAATGACGTCGGTCTCTGTGTCTTTACCAGAAAACAAGAATAGAGCTTCTAAACCTCCACCAAATACCCAAAACTACCCAGAATCTCACCCTGACCCATACTAGTACCCTGACCAAGACCTTGACCTCAGATTCAGTCATAGCTTAGCCTGTTATGAATGAATTTTCTTATTATAGATGAATGAGATACCTAAATCATTTTAACTATAGTAGAATTTTTTTTTGGTTAGAATTAAGTTGTTTTTAACAGTGGGTTGATAGCCATCTAGGAAGTATCACACTTCCTAGATCTAGTACACGCTAGGTAGTCCACTGCATATACTATTTAACTGTTATTTGGTGTTCTTGTTTTGCATTTAAGGTAGTTTCTCCAAGAAAAAAGGAAGCTCTCACGATCAACTTTGGTTTCATAATTCATAGGTGCACAATAACCTATAACCAACATCTTAACAGTATTCCTCCTAGCCCATTTACCCTTATCTATTTCATCAACATTCAAAGAAACATCTAGAATTAGGTGAAACATTTTGCACACTGGTGGGACCCATTATGGGTTCTTTGCATTCTTTATTTTTTCTAGGTGAAAAGGTTGTATGTTTCTTTCTTTTATAAAAAGTTCTTACATTAAATTTTCTCCCCTAGAACCTACTCTTCTTCTATTATCTAAAAGCAATCGTATTTTGGTGCTTTAAAAAGAACACTTCTTCCCTTTCATTAGTATCGCATTAGTGAAAGAGAATCCCTTCTCCTATTCATCTTTTTGTCATTGAATGCAACACTTCAATTTGGGTTTAAAACTCGTTTCATTTCATTTTGCTTCTCTGCATTAGCTCACAATAATTGAGGGAAACCTATACGCTGGAAGTCATGCGCAGCAATGATGGTTGACAAATGAATCATAGAAAAGCACTTCCTTTCTTTTTATCTCTCTGAGTCTTACCCAAACATAAAAATTTAAAATATATACACATTCTTAAACAACATCTCACCTAGAAGAAGTTGTAGGTGATCACATGATCATGGCATAGTGGGCACCCCTCTAGTTATCTCTGTCTAGTACCCCATCAGAGGATGGCCCGCCCCACCATAACATACTTGAAACCTCTCCTTGTAGATATCCTTCTTCGTAGGAAGCCATCCTCACCAAAAATTCTATTCTAAAGTTCATGAGTTAGTCTTTAAATACCATAAGCTGAAAAAACATAATAGAAAAAGAACTCTTAGGATCATATTTTTCTTAGTGTTTCTGCTTGGCTTGCGTTTTGAGGTGAGAGGTCACATTATTCATGTTTCTTATTTCCCCTTGCACAATCCTCATCACAGTTGGTGTATTCCAGCTTCATCTGAGTGTTCCTGGACCTTATTCTCATCATTCTCATAATTCTAGGTTTGACTCCACATTTAATTTTAACTCACAACCCCATTTTCTTCATCTCTGTTTCAATTTCACATGAGTGATTGATGTCGGTCCAATGACCGTCATAGGTTACCTTTTGACTCGCCATTAGTTTCACTCAACTAGTGTTGGTTCACTATTCTTTTAGTTAACCTACCCAAAAGGACAAATATTCACATTGTTTGACTGTTCATAATCTCTATCACTCTTATCATATTCACTGACCTGGTAATTCCATCAGTTTCTTGCATACTTGGAAAAGTATTGGCCTTTTCCCTTGTTTTGACAAATTGTCCAATCTCCACAGTGACCGACGGTGGTTAATCGTGGATCGATGTCGGTTACCCTAACCGCACCAACTACCCTAATTCACCCACCACGACCTATTTATCCCGTCTCTTCTATATGTTTGTGTTCTTTGCAGAAAGTAGTCTTACCTTGTCGGTGCTTGTTCACATGGTGTTGACCCGAAGCCAAGAAAATTCCCTCATATTCCACGCCAGTCATCAAGCAATCCCACCTAGTCCTTCAAGACCTTCTATTTTATCACCTATGGATCATATCCAACCTACCACTATCGTTATAGGAGATGAGGAGTTCACATGACTCCTTGACTAGAACCCTGCCACCTTGTAGTTTTATCTTTCCCATTCATCCACTCGAGATGCCTCATGTCAGTTGATATACGACATGTCCATATCTATCCCCTTGACACTTGCTCCTACTCCTACACTAGCCCCCTCTGGCTCCATGCTACCTGCATCTACCTTGCCCCGAGTCATTTCTCAGCTCGGCCCCATACCTGCTATGACCGTTACATCTACCACATCTGTTATACCCGCCACATCCACTACACCTTCACCAAACACCCAAAACATCACCTCATCCACACCTATTGTTTCATATATATCAGTAGCTACACAACCACCCCCGGTGTCGGTGACCCCTACCCCTTTTCAAAATGTTGTTCTTTCTATTCCACAATCCTTAGCCCCCATTGCCACCAGGGTCACCACGACCCTTCCACCTCCATATACGTACTATCAGCATCCTCCCATTTCATCTATCATTCATTTTGGGTACGTACCCCCTATTTCATTCCCTCCTTCTCAATCTACCTATATGACAGTAGCCATATACTAGAATGCCACCCTTGTCATATGCCCAACACCAACCCTCTTACACTACAAGAGTCACCCAACCATCACAACCTACCAATGACCTAATCAAGTTAATGATGGACAAGATGTAAATATTGGAAGCATCAATTTCTAGCTCCCGTAACTCTCTCAACTATGATGAGATTTGTAATGAGCCTATCCACCCATCCATTCCTATCCGCTCATATCCCATGCATTGGGAAATGCCTAAATTTAACCACTTCAATAGCAAATAAGACCTGTAACAACATTTACAGTCTTTCAAACATGGGTGTTATCTGATCGCCCATGATGATGCTTTGCTTCTGAGGACCTTTCCCATGTCTATGACTAGGCTTGCATTAGATTAGTATAGTGGGTTACCTAGACACTCTATCTTCTCATTTAATCAGGTAGATCAAGCCTTTTTGGATTACTTCTCCATTAACATTGTTAAGAAGGTTACCATGACTAGACCTCTACTCTACGCATTAGTATGACGATGAATCTATCACAGATTTTGTTGCTCGTTGGCATAGCCTAATCAATCAACTCACATTCCAACTACCACAAGCCAAACTCATAGAGCTCTTCACGTGGGCTTGTGCTAGACATATTTTTCCAACCTGCAGGTCTAGACTTTCTCGAACCTTTGATGAGGCATTCACCATGGCATGAAAGCTAGAGATTCAGGCCATCGAAGAGAAGAAAATCCAACTACGCAATAAGAATTTAGACTTCAAATCAAATGATGCCTCTTCTAGCTTCAAACCATAGAACAATTATTCAAAATCCAAGGGAACCACTAACATAGTGGTAATCAAGGCCGCCTATCTCATCCATCAAATCAGGCTAGTCCCTCATCTAATCTTTCTCTCTGTCTAGAATTTTCAATTTAGACAGGAACAATGGAAATATACCCCAATTGGGGAACCTTATTCTTCTGTCTTAGAAAATCTCATTAAATCTGGGGCCATCACCCTTCCTCCCATAAAACCACACACTAGTTTTGACCCTACTTGCCCCACACCCACATGGTATAAAGAGCACGGCTTCTGCAACTATCATCAATCAAGGGTGATAGTGACAAAATTACATCACTTTAAAAAATATTGTCTAAGAAATGCTCGAGAAAGGTGAGTTAACCTTGGATAATCCTAATGCACCTACCAATAAAAACCTACACATCTTCAAGAAACCCTTTCCTAATCATGTCCCTTCTTCCAATCAAACTGGAGAGTCCTCAACTCATGATAGCCATACCCGCGAGGTCCATGCTATTTTCAGCGATACATCCATTGCTACCCAATTACCTCATATTCCTTCCATAGAGGAAATTTTAGCCCGAAGTCCTCTACCTACACTTGAACCCACTTCACCTACTCCTCCACCCACAGAGGGACACCCTTTGTCTCCTCTCTCACCCATGAAGGAGACTCTGTTAACATCGAAACTACTTCACCTTTGACTTCTCCACCTAGAGAGCCATCACCTACAGTACTTCTCTAGTCCATGGAAAATACTTGTCAATATCCTCCACTCACAGAGGAGCACCCATAATCTCCTCCACCCACAGAGGGGCACCCATTTTATACTCCACCTATCAAGGATCTAGTAGAGATACCTTTGCTTCTAAGTGACCATTCTCCATTAGCTACACAAAATCCTATGGACTTACTTTCGACTCTCTTACCCATGGAAGCCAAAGCTAGAAAATTCCTCATCTCTAAGACACATTTTACGGGAATTTCCATTGGATCCTCATCAACCTCACCTTCATTAGTTCCATTTTCATGCCTAGCCGATCACCTATATTATGTGGATAGAGCCTTACTTTGGGGGCGTATTCTACTTCCTATCTCAACACAAATGTAGATGTCACTTGCTGAAACTTCCACTATCTACCCAAAAATATTTTGGCCAATCAAACCAAATACAACTACAACTATCACAAATTCATCCACGATACCCATCATGGCTCAACTCACACCCATCACCCAACATGCATGTAAACCCAAACCCACACCTACATCATATTCCTCACCTAAACCTATCACTACCTTTGGGGTCATCCCTACCACTAGCCTTACCAATCCACCCATCAAATTAGATTTAGCAACATCCTCCATAACCAACACAAAACCTACTCTAGCATCCAAATAGAAGAACCAATCCCATAGATCCCGTACCCCAACCTCACCTTCATCACCTTTACCCTTTTTATCATGTCTTAGAACCTCACCCTTCCAAAGTATGGTTAAAAAATCTCCACCTATCGGTAGAACCCAAAAATAGCAGCACATTCCTCCATCGCAAACCTCAAACATACCCAAGCACCCGCCATGACTTCCACCCACATCTACAACATCTTTACCATCCATACCTCTAATACCATTGATCACTCCTTCACTACCCACGACACTTCAGTCTCTTTCCCTCACACCTCTGGCATGACCTGCACCATCTACCTTCACAACACCTCTGTTATCCCCATGGGTAACGCTCCCTCTTCCACCATCTACCTTTCCCTCTAGAATTTGTGTGCCTCGTATCACCTTTACCCAAGAAGGTATAACCTAAGGATAAAAATCTGCTACCATCCGATAAGGTGGTCAAACCAACCACATACTCTCTTTCTAGTTCATCTACCATACCCCTACCCAAGCAAACAAGACCAACACCCAAGATAACACCAACACCTAAAACTATGGCTCAATCCACTTTACCTCGTGCAATTACGGTTCCTCTACAATTAGCCGTGCCTACACCCAAACCCACTTCCTCTTCCCATTGTGATCCACTAATAGGATCCTATCCCAAAATTTTAACCAACCTCATTAAAACTTCTATCATCACATTACCGATTCTCGGACCTTATGACCCTCTCGGACCCAAACCAAAGGGGTTTGATGACACCAAAATTTGTGCCTACCATCATGTACCGGACATGATGTGGATAACTATAAGGATTTAAAACCATTCTTATTCAATTGTGTCCTCCTGAAACAAACTTTGATGATGATTACCTTCTCTATGAAGAACCCATTTCACCATCACCCATTCCCACGCTTCTTCCCTCCTTGCCTACTCAACAACCCAGACCTCCACCTCCACAACTTTTAGATCCACCCCTAAGATTCAAAATTAACATGGTTCACATAAGTGAACTTTCCAACCTCTACCCAAATGTCAATGTGCTCAACTCATCTCACAAGGTTCTTTCCCACCTCTGGGCTTCTACCCTTCATGTCGCTATAGCTTTCATGGATCACCTACCTCGCCTACCTCCCCACCTCGATCAACATGATTCACATTTCTACCCATGCTCGGAAGGAAAACGGAGAGGAAAATGCAACCCGACCCACCAATCAATCCTATATCCAACATACCTTCTGTACCCACACCTAAAATCACTATCCGTGGCCCCACATATCCTATTTCCAATGGGGTTACACATCGCACCATGCTCAAACAATTACACCAATCTCCCCTCAAATTTTTTTGATATGAACTCATCCAAACCTTAGAATCCCATCGTCAAGCGCTCATAGAGGTCCTTCAATCTATTGAAGTTTTACCCAATAATCCTACACCCGTGGCCTCCATTATCACACCCCATCATGTAGCCTCTCTCACCAAATTACCCTCATTAGTTACACCTCCAACTACTCATCAAGTATCCTCTCTTAACTTCTCAGATGAAGAGATTACACCGCACCAAACTGATGACCCCGATCCAGCCCTCTTCATCTCTCGTCCACATTATAATATACGTGTACAATGTGTTATGATTGATGAGGGCACTAGCATTAATATCATCTCCTCCCATGCATTCGATAAAATGTGCATACCTGATAATTACATGCATAAACATCCCACCATGTTACGTTTATTCAATGACGCTATCACACTGTACACTTGCACCGTCATCCTCCATATTTGTGTGGGCCCCCTCATTGTTCCAAAATAATTTTACGTCTTGGAGGGAGAATTTCAATATAACATGTTACTTGGTAGACCCTGAATTCATGTCATGGGTTGTGTTCCTTCCACTTTGCATCGTTGTGTGAAATTTGAACATGAAGGACACACCTATACCATTCCATATGACTCATCACCTTTCAAAACATGTAACATGTTTTACCGACCCAATGACATGCTTATACCCATTAAAGCATCCGCCTCCACAACCATTACCTCTTCACCTCCACCTCTACTCACCAAGTCAACCGCTACCTCAACTACACACGCCTCCTCCATTCCTACCACCCCACAACCTCCACGGCTGAACCATTAGCCTCCCAATCCATCAGCTCCACCTTCGAGATGACCTCGACACATCGACTATTTTAGCTACCCACATACCAACCACCGATCCCTTGGAAGGAATTTTTCAACGCCTCACTCGAGGGAGTATCACCTATATAGTGTCAACATGTTCTTTACTCCACAAGATTACGAATTCTTCACCAACACCCTCGCTATGATCACCATATAGGAGAGTTCCTCCTTTATAGTCCTCCCCACCTTCATACTAGTCTCACTTATGGGGGATTTTACACTACCACTTACACACCCGAACAACCTTCACCAACTCACCCATTTTCCATTGACTTCTAATCACTCATCAATCACCATTTCACCCACACCTTCTTGCAATGATGTGTGTGGAAGGGTTTTTGTTTTGGCTTTTACGAGCAATGCCACCATACTATTATTCCATGTACTACCCACAAGCATAACGACCATAGTGGTATCTAATTTACTGAACCACCTACCAAGAAGGCCCACATTGAACTCATTGAGGACATCATCCCTTCTCCACCTTCTTCACCCACTCCACCTTCATCACAACCTTCACCGACGGAGTCGATGGATCCGAATCCATCCCTCCTAATTTTTTTTTTCATAAACACCATTTCCTTAGGGTCTCTGACATATCAATGTGAGGGTGAGGCTCCCTCTTCTCTTCCCTTCCTGTACCCTAAAATGATCGATGATGATACACCTTCAATTAACATCATTCAATGTTAGGATGATGAATCTATACTCACCTACCTTGGTGCTGAAGACTCATATATTCATCGGTCATTTTCATCTAAGACACAAAAATGTTGAGTGAATCAACTATTGAAATCAACATTCATACTCGGGATAACCCACACATCCTAAAGATTGGTCAATATTTATATGTTGCTGAAAAAGAAGCCATCACTTATTTTCTTAAAGATCATAACCATGCTTTTGCTTGCTCTTACACAGACATGCCTAGTATTGACCCCATCATAGTGGTCCATAATATCGTAACCATTCCCCATGCTAAACCCATCAAACAAAAGCTGAGGAAAATGCACCCTTGCATTGCCCTTCTTATCAAAGAAGAATTTCAGCACCTCTTTTTGGTTTCGTTCATCTTACCCATTGATTATCCTCCTTGGATTTCTAAAATTTTCCCTGTCACTAAGGTGACAGGGAACTCCGAATTTGCACAAATTTTCATGACCTCAACCTATCTTTCCCAAAAATGACTTTCCCATACCTGGTATTGATTAGTTGGTTGACCTTACCACTTGGTAATGAGATGTTATCACTCATGGATGGCTTCTCGTGTTATAACCAAATCTTACTTTCCCAGGAGGATCAACATAAACCCGCGTTCATCACCCCTTGGGGACCTTTTCTATCGAGTCATGCCTTTTCACCTTAAAAACGTTGGTGCCACATATCAATGTTGAGCTATAACTTACATCTTCCATGAAATCATGCATCATATATTGGAATATTACGTGGAAAATATCCTTGCCAAATCCAAACACCACTCAACACCTAGCCATCCTCAAAACCATTTTTGACTATCTCATTAAATATTATGTTCACCTTCAGCCAAGAAACGTGTCATCGTAGTTCTCTCAGAAACGATGAGCGAGCCATGGGTGTCATCGTTTCCTTGGGAGCCTTAGTTTTCATTGCCACCAAACTCCGCCATTACCTACTCAACCACAAAACCTATGTTGTGACCAACAACGACCCTTTACACTTCATGTATGCCAAACCTTACCAAAATTAATGCATCGCACGTTGGCTTATGCTTCGCTAACCTCGACCTTGAATTCATCCATCAAAATTCCATTAAGGGCCAAGCTATCGCTGACTAATTGGCCAACACACCCATTTTCGGTGAACAATCCTCTAACTTTGACTTCCCAGATGAGTTAGTTGCCACCCTTTCCTTGGACAAACCTGATTACCAAATGAAACTCTTCTTTGATGGTTCTAAGTGTCAACATGGGGGTGGGGCTGGTTTTATCCTCATTTTTCTTGATGGTGACCCCATGCCTTTGTCTTTCAAACTCTATTTATATTGTACAAATAATATTACCGAATATGAAGCTCTCATATTAGGCCTCTAGGCTATCTAAGCCTTGGATGTCAAATCCATTAACATCTTTGGTCATTCACAATTAGTTGTAAACCAATTCAATGGTATATACCAATGTCGTAATGAGACACTTCACAAGTATAAACATCATTTGGACATACTTTTGACCACCTTTGACCGTTATGACCTTCAAACTGTCCCTCGTTCAACCAAAAAAATTATAGATACCATGGCTTGTTTGGCCTCTCAAATACCCACTTCACTCGCTAATTCTAATATCCTCATCACCATATAATGAATCCTATCACCCTCTTATTTACCTCATGTAGTTTACTATATAAGAATCTCTACCCCCAACCCAGTGAACTTTGGCATAAATAATACTCTATCTTTCTCTCTCTGTCTTGCCTCCCGACCTCCCCCATTACGGATAACGTGCCTTTATTAAAAAGGTCTCTCGTTACGTCATCATGGGTGGGATCCTCTATAAGCACGAATTTGATGGTATTCTCTTACAATGCCTCACGAGTTTTGAGATTCCTTATACCATTAAGGAAGTTCATGATGACATATGTGGAGGTTACTTCAAGTGGCCTTGTTGTTGCTAAATGTATTCTTTACTTCAGCTTATTACTTGTGCCAACCCCCAACCATGATTTTGGAAACTATGTTAAGTGCTATGTAAAATGCCAACATGCCAACCTTCATCATACACCCATTCACGCTTTATAGGTCACCCGTGACCTTTGGCCCTTCTCTCAATGGGGTTTGGATCTTGTCAAGAGCTTAATCCCCATTCTTTCTAGTGTTATCCATGGATCATCACCGCCATCAATACTACACAAAATGGGTTGAAGCCATACCTCTCATCTCAACGAAATTTGAGAAAATATGTGAGTTCATCAATTATCACATCATTTATCACTTTATTACAGATAATGGAAAACAATTCAAAAATAAAACCCTGCGAAAAATTTGCGACGCCTTCAGCATTCAACTAAGTTTCTCATCACCTTATTACCCACAAACCAATGGCCAAGCCAAATCCACTAACAAAACCCTAAACAAAATTCTCATGAAAGTGCTTAACGATATTGGGAAGGACTGGCATACACACATTCCTTTCTCTTTGTGGACATACCACACTAGTATTCACACTTCCACTACTGCCACACATTTTTCTCTGGTCTAAGGTACAGAGGCTGTTCCACCTCTCGAAGTCCAGATTCCCTCACTCTGCATTTCTCTCCATGACATGCTTAATGATGAAGAATTTTGTTAGGACCATATAGTACAACTTGATTTATTAGATGAACGTCATCTTAACACTCTTGACCACCTTCAAGTTTACCAAAAATGTATCAAACATGCCTATGACAAACGTGTCCATGAACAAAACCTTCCAAGTCGGTGACCTTGTACTGAAATAAAATCAACAAGTAAATAAAGAAGAAAAACGTAAATGGGGAAAATTTTCTCCTAATTGGCTTGGACCATACATCGTGACTCATACTTATGGATCGGTGCTTATCATTTATCTTCACTCGATGGTAAACTCAACCTTAGCCCCTTAATGCCTTGCATTTCGACCATTCTACTATTGAATTTTAGTCTTACCTCACTTTCTCGCCTCTTTCCATGCTTGTCCCTAAAGTGCTATCCACTTCTTACACCTCACCAAAGATTAAAAAGAATCATGTGCGTACTCGTCACTTTTTATCTTCTCTTGAATATTTGTACCATGGCGCCGCACATAGCATGATTCTCAAGGATACTTTTGTCTACCTTTAGATGAGATCCCATGGTCGCTTTCACCCTAATTGCAACACAAGAATATTATTCTTCACCTTGGTCTTGTCTATGAATTAAAACCCCTCACATGGGATCCAAATCCTTGAGTCAAACTCGTAACATTCCCATTTTAAGACTTTAGAAACAAGGGAATTTCTTTTTTTTAAAATAGTGTTCACTGTTCTAAATAAAGCATTACTTAGAACAAACATTCCATGCCGATCAAATTCAATGGATAAACATATGCAACTCGTAATAACTCATTGATTCACCGATCTATTTATTCTATAACTTGGTAAGCTACTGATCTATTTATGTTATCTTATGTATTGAATACATAGTGTACACTTCGTATACTTTGTCTTCCTACCCTACACCGGGTACTGAGTGATCTATTTAAAGAACATATCTAAATATTTTCTACCAATATTCATCTCGATATCATGTTTTTTTAAACTTGGTGACATATGAAAACACAACCAAGAGTAGCTTATGATACTTTGGCCAAAGATTTATAACAGACTCAGACATGTCACTATTCCTAGATGACATACTCTTCTTATTGGAATACGTCCTTCACCTCACTCCTCATTTATAATGATTGGTCTTTACTGAATACCGTCAGTCCACTTGTTCCAGGTTTAACCTAGCCCTAGGTAGGAACATAACTTATTATAGGAAGATGCTCACAATGGCTTAGGGTAAATGGGCATACTTGGTTGACCTAAGTCAACCGGATGTGCCAACATACCCTGAGCCATTGGAAGCTAATTCATATCCTAAATATGCTCCTATCCAGACCTAGAGAGAAACTAAGTTCAAGTCTGAGTTCCTATTGTGTGTAGATCTAGATGATCAATGCGGAAGGGTGATGCCACATGTCAACTACAATGTTGTATTCTCAAGAAGACCCAAGCCTTCTCAAAAGTATAACCCTGTAGTTTGCGTGTGCCAACATCCTACAGAAAATGCCTCATCGAGATGTACATACCCCCGAGGGAATTGTTAATACATTATTAGTCTGAATTATTACTTAATTACAACAACCCTTCCAACCCTAATCTAATGCTCAATAAGTTCTTTCCTAAATTTTCTTCATTTAGTCCATGAAGAACTTTGTTATACTTACGGTTGTTTTTAATGTTAGATCTCTCAGTTACACTGCCAATTAACCTCAACCGAACAACGTTATCAAGTTTCATTTAAAAAGTACAATAACTTTTAGACAGGTTCAACGTCCGAATATATCCAATTTAAAGTAGACTTCATACAAAATGAAGTCTAATAAATTGTAATCATATTTCCATACCTTTTTGGTTTATATTCAAAATAGAAAGAGTCTTTATCTACATGTTTAAGTGTTAGGGTATATCCTACCCAATATCCATATTTCTTAATGTATGTTCAACACACATTACATTACTATATTATATAGTTTAGATAAAGAACATCATATTCTACAACTTAACAAGCTGCATCTTAATTAGGGAAATTGAACTAAATCCCTTTATCTAACTTATCAAAGGATAACCAATTAAGCATAAAAATAATATGAAGAATATCAACAAGATAGAAATCCATCTCTTTCATACAAGTACAAGATAATTTACACACCCAATACAAGTAAATTCTCAGCTTTCAATTCATCTTTATAACTTATACATTTACAAGCCTTATGCATTTTAGGCATACTACATAACAACCACCTTCATTCTAAAAGAATACTACTTTTTATTTTTCAATACAATCTCAAGAATGAATCAGAATTCTTCACAAGGAATCAAACTTAAATCAACCAATGCATCATATAAGTTTTTCCTTCTTTTATCACTTACGAAGTCCATATGCAAAAATTGCTAGCATGGGTCAGTTCAATGAACTGAGCATGATAAGCACTAAGCCTTAAAATGAAGTGCATTCCAATAATTGTTCCATTAAAACAACTCGATTTAATGAGACAATTAATACATCATAAATATCAGTATAAGTAATAGCAAATGGAAAAGAAGTACATTAACCAATCTGAATTCACTTCTAAGAGAAGAACAAAATATAATCCACAACATCTGCCTTACAAAATTAAAGTTTAATTGATCATAACAATTACCTTTAAACAACAAAGAAATGGTTTACAACATAGTTCTCATTAGGATTTTCATTTAGCTCCCAAGCAAGGAAGAAGGATATCCATTCCAAACTATGCTCAACACAAAAATATCAGAAAATAGATACAAGTTCATAATATGAATTTAGTTTTTTCGTTTAAAGGACAACTACCTTTAAATACAACATTTTAGATTTTAAATAGATCAGAATCCCATATCAATCTAAAAGGGAATATATAATTTTAATAGTCTGACAACAAGATTGTATTTTCTATTTCAACAAAATCGAAACATCAAATCTCTTCCTTCATCACTTTAACAAATGATATGAACAAGGAAGGCTAAACAGGTATAATAAATCTCCATTTTGTAAGAGAACTAATAACAGAAGGGTTCAATCAAATGAACTAATCCCTACAGTTAGAAAGGGAATCTTATCAGAATTTGACTCAATATTTAATTTATTCTCTAAACTTAACAACAAATTCCCGTCTCTAATCCAAACAATAAGCTCATACACTAGTTCCCAGAAGAGAAAAAAACCAAATCATTGCAAGAAATGTACTGGAAGTCCCCCTTACAATCCTTATCATTACAAGCATGATTTCCAATTTCAATTCAGAACAACACTTAATAAAGTTCTAAAACAACACCCTATCCCTAAGGGTTCCCAATTTCCTTCTTCTACTAAAAGACTCAAGAATTAACTTATTGATCCCAAAAAGATTAGAAAACCCGAAACCTTATACTAAACTAGTTCAGGAGTATCCTCAAACTTGAAACTGAAGTTCCTTTACATGCCTCCACAACATTGTACTTAAACGTAGGTGATTCATAATTCTTTTAGAACTATAAAACAAAATCAGACTAAACAGATTTAAGTATTCTGCCTCCACTACTATTTCTAAGCACAGATAAAAACTTGTTTTAAAAGAATTCCAAATCCTACTATCAAAAGAAAAATTTCTTGTTAAATCTCCAAGAGATACTCAAACATCTCAGTCATACTACTTACCCAGAATTACCTAGAGTAAGCGGTTTGCATTAAAGGAGTTATAAGCTTCCAACTAGAATACAATTTAAAACCAACTCACAAATACCAGAACAGAGCTAACACGTTGTTCAACTAAAAATTCAAACACTATGTATCAAATTACATGTATAGTTCCGAATCACAAAGTCTCAAACGTGAGCATAGATATATACAAATATTATGATACAAGTCAGAATATAACACAACAACCTTAACCAGTTTATAGTGTAAATAAGAAACCCTATTCCAACTCAAAATGAAACACAAGTTTCTCACAGAGGAGTTCAAAACTATTCAAGTAGATATTTGCAGGTTCAAGGAAACCACAATTCCCATTCTAGTTTGTATATCAAACAAGAAAGCTCATACTAGCTCGAAACACGAGCTCCTACCAGAGTTCAAAACTAATCAAATTAAATACTATTACTGTGTAAATTACGAACTTCCATTAACAGTCCAGAATAACACAAGAATAAACATGAGTACAGAGGTACATATGGACTTAAAACAATAGTCCAAGATTACTCGAGAATCCAAACACTGTTTAGAGTGACAAGAATCTCTAACCCAAATCCTTAACAAAACACTATCCCTAAATCAAGCTTAACTACTCACAAACTTGAATATAATATCAAATGAAACACCATCTCAACACAAGCTCAAGATAAAAAAAAACACGAGATCAACTGTAAGCTTTAGCTCAAATAAACATGAACCCAAATACAAGCTCTAGCTTAAACAAAAGGTGAGCTCAACTACAAGCTTTAGCTCAAACAAACACAAACCCAAATACAGGCTCTAGCTCAAATAAAAGATGAGCTCAACTACAAGCTTTAGCTCAAACAAAGATGCATCTAAATACAGGGCTCTAGCTCAAACAAAAGACGAGCTCAACTACAAGCTTTAGCTCAAACAAAGATGAGCTCCACAGAAAGATCAGACAGGATTCAAGTTCCCAAAACTCAGAACCAAATAAACAACGATGAAGGTTAGTTGAAAACACAACTTCTTCATATACTAGTTCAAGAAATGACAAGCAGAGTTACAGTAACAAGTTTCTCATGCATGTCTCGCTAATAACACATACCAAGAAATTTTTAAACACTTATCACCAATTTTCCATGGATTCATACCCAAATTTCCAAAGATTACAAAACCCAACAAGCAAATAACCAGATAAAACATGTAAGCCAAGAATCTCATAAGAGTAGAGTCATTTTAATGAAACATTTAGAAGAAAGAAAGAGATCTTAAAGATTAGAGCCTATCATTCCTAATAGCACTTCTGCTAAATCGAAGGAGACTTCCAGATGAGCTTCTAACTCCTTTTATCCTCCACAAAAGATCAACCAACCAACAACTTTCCTCAGAATGCCTCATATACCTTCCCATGATCAAAAGTAGACCAGGTGAGTTAAAAATAGCAATGAAGTGAAATTTGAACTACTATTTCAAAGAACCAGTTTGCTTCATGTAGAGAAAAATCCAAAAATCACGCAAAAACCAACAACCTCCCACAAACCCACCTTCCAATTTTCCTAGACAGTTTGTGAACAAAAACTGAGGCCAATTAATTTCATTAATTCTAATTTTCCCACTCAAATCTCCTTGTCACCGCCTTCCAAATCTGGTGAATGCCAATTCCCATTTAACATAGAATTTCATTTTTAGTGGAGCTTCCATAAGCCTTAGCCAAATCAACTAGCCCTTGCCAAAACTAGCAGTACTTAATGCATTTAAGAACCTTATCAACAATTAAATGCCATTGGAACCATCACCTTAGAGGTATGCAACCCATTTAGGTTCCCATTTAAATAGCTTAAGATAGATCCCTTAACACTTAGGTTAGTTTAGAAATAATTACCTTAGGCCTTAACACATTACCTTAGGTAATTCCAACATTAGGGTAGGTCATCTCATACCCTTATAACATTAGGTTTTAGGTTAATTTAGATAGCCTAGGAACCTTTCGATGTTCCCTTAGCACAAGGCTTAGGTTAGAAAATAAAAATTTAATTAAGTAACATAGCTAGGTAGTAAATATTCTTACCCAACTTAGGATTCTGAATCCTTCCTATGTCATGAACAGGTTGTATTTCATTTACTTCAGCAATAGTGTACTGCCAAGATCAATCTCTAAAGACCTAAGCACAACATACAACTGAACAGAAATACGTTCACACAAGATTAAATAACTTGTAATAAAAAATTTCAGTCCACCATGTACCTCAAGTATGGAATGAAAATTTACCATTCATTCAACTGAGAATGTTTAAAACATTCCTTGGATCACTGAAATTGATCCAGGGATGAGTCAGATAAAGAGGTAAGTCTGAGATTCTTAAACTAGATTGCAACTCACCTACAAGAAGTAAAAAATGGATTCAAGGAAGCCATTACATTCCAGTCTAATGATCTTAAGAATAGAATTTTTTTATCCATATCAAGCATGATCTCCAACAATCAAAAGAACACATCTTTAGAAGAAAATCACATGTCAACACTTGAAATGCAAGGAGGAATATAACAATTGTCGAGGGTGTTACATGCTTCCCTCCTAAAAAGAATCATCGTCTCGATGATTACCTCATTTTAACAATTTATATCAATGACAATCAATTCATTCACTTCTCTTACCATAAGTCAAATATATCAAAACTTATAGTTCCAGAAATCAGCATTAAATAGCTATTTATTCAATTCATATAAATATCTACCCAAAACTGGCATACTTATAGTCATATACAAAAGAAAAATCAATTTTTTTAACAATCTACAGAATCAATTCTGTTCAAATAGATATGGAAAAGAAGTTTTCATATCCTCTAGGTTTTCCCAAGTTGCACTATCTTCGTTAAACTGGTCCCACTAGACTTTACATTGACTTATTTCTTGATTTCTCAAATGCAACTAGCAAGTTTCAAGCACTCGTATGGGTTTAACCATGATTATTCCTAGGTCCTAGACCTGTAAGGAATTCCAATTTAACATGTGTGATAAATCTAAAACATATTTCTTAAGCAAAGAAATATGGAAAACATCATGCATTCGTGACAAAGCAGGAGGTAATGCTAAACGATAAGCTACAAGGTTGATTACTTCAACTATCTCAAAAGGTCCCACATAATGAGGTGATAACTTGGTAGCCTTGCCAAAATTTATAGAACTCTTTTTTGGTTTAACCCGAAGAAAGAATTTCTCACCAAGTTCAAATTTCCTATCAACCCTCTTTAAGTCAACGATAACTCTTTTGCCTATCTCATTTGCTTCTTTCAAGCATTCACAAATCAATTTAACTTGTTGTTCCATTTCAGTAAGAATTTTAGGTCTAATTACCTCTTTATCCTCTATGCTATCCCAACTAACAGGGGTTCTACATTTTCTTCCATATAATGCCTCAAAAGGTGCCATCTTAAGAGAAGCATGATATGTATTATTGTATGCAAATTCAACTAATGGAAGATACTCTTCCCACTTATACTGTTGATCCATGTAATACATTCGTAACATATCTTCCAAAACTTGATTTACTCTTTTAGTCTACCCATTTGTTTCCGGATGGTACGCAGAACTGAAATTTAGCTTAGTTCCTAGAGCTGCATTAAGCATTTGCCAAAATCTTGACATCATTCTAGGATCTCTATCCAAAATGATTAACTCAGGTACTCCATGTAATCTGAAAATTTCGTGTACAAATCTTCTTTCCAAAATAGGAGAATCATCCTTCAGATTTCCAGCAATAAAATGTGCTACCTTTGTTAGTTTATCCACAACTACTAATATAACATCATGCTTATTTCTCAACATAGGTAACCCTTGTACAAAATCCATGCTTATTACCTGCCATTTGTACTGTGGTATGCTATGAGGATACAACAACCCGACTGGGTGCATATGTTCCGCCTTCACATGTTGGCACTCAAGACAATGTGTCACAAAGTTTAGAACATCTTTTTCATTCCTTTCCAGAAATATTGTTGTTTTATATTAGCAAACATTTTTGTAATGCTAGGGTGTCCAGAAAAAGGTGAATTATGAAATTATTCTAACAATTTCTTTCTCAAATTATTTAGTGAAGGTACATAGACTCTGTTTTCAAATCGCAAAATTTCTTCTTTATCAAAGTGAAAACCTTTATACCTCGAATCATTCAAATCTGCAGCAAGTGCTACTTTTACTTGCTGAGAGTAAGAATCAGATTCCATAATGCTTTTTACTTCATCCTTAAATTGAGTTCTTAACGTTATAAGAGTAGAAATATGCTTCCTACAACTTAGAGCATCAACCACTCTATATTCTTTACCTATTATATAATTGATGTCAAAATCATATTGAGACAAAAACTCCAACCACCTTTGTTGTCTTGCATTAATATTTGGTTGAGTGAAGATATACTTCAGTCCAAGGTGATCGGTTTTCAATTCAAAAGGCTTACCAAGAAGGTAATGCCTCCAAACTTGTAGTGCATGAACAATGGAAGCAAGCTCTAAATCATGTGGAGTGTAATTCAACTCATGTAACTTAAGTTTCCTACTTTCATATGCTATAACATGACCACTTTGTAACAAAATACCTCCTAGACCTTCACCGGATGCATCAGTTACCACCATAAAATCTCCATTAGGATCTGGTACTGCAAGAATAGGTGCTGAAGTTAACTATTCCTTTAAGGTTTTAAATGCAATTTCACATTTCTCACTCCAAACAAAATTTTAATCTTTCTTCTGTAAGGAAGTTATTGGTGCAGCTATCTTAGAAAAATCTTTTACAAATTTCCTATAGTAGCCAAAAAGTCCCATGAAGATTCTAACTTCATGTACATTATTTGGTGTAGGCCATTCTGTTATAGCTATAATTTTTGAAGGATCTACAACAATCCCATCTTTACTTATAACATGACCCAAATAGTGGACTTCTGTGTCATAGAAAGAACATTTGGACAACTTACCAAACAACCGTCTCTTTCTTAGAATTTCCAAAACTATTTTCAAATGCTCATGATGCTCCTCAATGCTTTTAGAATATATGAGAATGTCGTCCAAGAATACGAGCAAATTTTTTTCCAAGTATTCTTGAAAGATATTATTCATTAAATTCATAAATGCCGTAGGTGCATTAGTTAATCCAAAAGGTAAAACCATAAAATCATAATGTCCATACCTTGTTCTGAAAGCTATTTTATGAATATCCTCATCCTTAATTCGTAATTGATGATATCCAGATCGAAGATCTATCTTAGAATATACCGATGCTCCATGCATCTGATCAAATAAATCATCAATCCTAGAAAGTTGATATCTATTATTGATTGTTGCCTTATTTAACATTCTATAATCAATGCATAATCTAAGAGTTCCATCTTTCTTTTTCACAAAAATTACGGTGCTCTGTAGGTGAAACACTTGGTCTAATTAAACCTTGAGACCAAATTTCATGCAACTGAGCCTTAAGCTCTACTAATTCTGTAGTAGTCATTCGATACGGTGCTTTAAAAATAGGTTTAGTTCTAGGCTTGATCTCAATTGTGAAATAAAATTCCCTTTTGGGTGGAAGATCTGGCAATTCTTCCGGAAATACATCACTGAAGTCTCGTAATAGCGAGATATCATTCCATAATATCGCTGCTCTCTTCTGTTGATTCAACAATTTTTACTACATATAAGGTACATCTTTTATTTTTGGCCTTTTTAAGTTACATAGCTGACATTTTTCTAACAAAAATCTCACATTTCACACCCTGAGTCTCTGTTGTTTTCTATAGGTTGTCTAAAAAACTAATGTGTTTTTCAAAACAATTCACTTTAGCCTTATGTTCTGCTAACCAATTAACACCTATGATTACATCATAAGACCCCAAGGGTGCAACATAAAGATCAACCTCAGTGGAAAAGTTAGGTAAGTCAAGGATTGCTCCAAAAAGACACATACTAACCATATGAACAACATTATTCCCATACTGTACATAGTCCATGTTTTATCCATGTTTCTAGATTTTCTTTTTAATTTTGATGCTAATTTACTAGAAATAAAACATTTAGTAGCTCTGGTATAAAAATAATAGTTATTGGTAAGCCAAATAACTTACCCAGAACTTCTATGGGTGTGGCTTGTTTCTCAGCTTGCTTGTCAGCGTGTATCTTGTGTTGCTGATTATGATCATCCTTCTTCAAAGGACATTGATTTGCATAATGATCTTTTCCACAGTTATAACAGCCTCCTATAGGTCCCTTCCTAGGCTCGGGTTTATTTCCAGCCTTAGAGTTATCATTCTGACCCCCATAGGACTTCTGTCCATTATTATTGTTCTTGGAAAAGTTGTTCCATGCATTACCAACAAACTTGTTTGTTGCTACTTTCTTATTTGTATTAGATGAAAACTTACTTTTCATTCTAAATTTCTTCCATGGTCCTTTCTTGGGTGCAAGAGATGATGAAGAGGAGTTGGGATTCTTCTTCCTTACTTCCTCCTTGTGAGTAGAAATTTCCTTTAATTTATGTTCCTGCCTTATGGATTTTTCAACAACCCCTTCCATCGTGGTTAGGCTGTGAAAATCAACCTCTCCTCCTATAATGGAATTCAATCCCATGAAGAATTTTCATATCTTGAACTTCTCATCGCTTTGGTACTAAGGTACATATTTAAGGATTTTTGTAAATTGCTCCCAATACTCGATTCTGGTTAGCTTTCCTTGAGCTAAGTTTTGAAATTCAGTCATTTTCTTATCATAGTAGAGTTGTGGTAGCCATTGTTGCCTAAAGTAACCTTTAAATTGGTTCCATGTGATATTAGATTCATCAATGTTCAACTCAGCCTTGTGGTTGTCCCACCACGAAGATGCTTCATGAGAAAGTTGATATACTCCCTATATCACCTTTATTTCTTCTGAGAAATTTCTTATTGCAAAGTATTTCTCCATTTCGCTGAGCCAATTCTCATCCCCATCTCCTAATGTGGTTCTGTCAAAATTGGGTGGGCTTATCCTTTTAATGTCATTAGTGAGTTTTGCTGCTAGCCTAGCCTTTTTATTCTCAAGCTGAACATGTATGTTAACATTGTTATCATCAAAACCCAAATTGGCATTGTCCCCTGGAGGTGGATGATTATTGTTATCAGCTTCTTCTTCCTCCTCATTACCCATTACTTGTTGTTAGAGCACCACCAAATGATATCTTGTGTCCAATAGGGCAGCAAGGATCTCATTGCATTTCTGGGTAGTTACTACTCCTTCCTTAGGCAGAGGGTTATTTGCAATGTTTCCTCTTATTCTCACTATTTTCTGTTACAAGAAAATTTAAGTTTCATCAGATTATGGACACAATAGGTCCAAGAGCTGCAACCTTTAGCTCTGATACCAAGATGTAACATTCCCATTTTAAGACTTTAGAAACAAGGAACGCGTTTTTATTTATTTTTTAAAATAGTGTTCGTTGTTCTAAATAAAGCATTATTTAGAACAAACATTCCATGCTAATCAAATTCAATGGATAAAAATATGCAGCTATAATGACTCGGTGATTCACCGATTTATTTATGTTATCTTATGTATTGAATACATATTGTATACTTCATATACTTTGTCTTCCTACCCTACACCAGGCTACTGAGTGATCTATTTAAAGAACATATCTCGAATATCTCGCTCCCAATATTCATCTAATATCACATTGCTTTAAACTTGGTGACATAGGACAACGCAACTAGTAGCTTGTGATACTTTGGCCAAAGATTTATAGCATCTATGTATGTCACTATTCCTAGACGACATACTCGGCTTATTGGAATATGCCCTTCACCTCACTCCTTATTTATCATGATTGGTCTTTACCTGAATACCGTCAATCCACTTGTTCCAGTGTTTAACCCTAGCCCTAGGTAGGAACATAACTTATTATAGGAAGACACTCACAATGGCTTAGGGTAAATGGGCATACTCGGTTGACCTAAGTCAACCGGATGTGCCAACGTACCCTGAGCCATTGGAAGCTAATTCATATCCTAAATATGCTCTTATCCAGATCTAGAGAGAAACTAAGTTCAAGTCTGAGTTCCTATTGTGTGTAGATCTAGATGATCAATGCGGAAGGGTGACACCATATATCAACTACAATGTTGTATTCTTGAGAAGACCTAAGCCTTCTTGAAAGTACATCCTTGCAGTTGGCATGTGCCAACATGCTAAAGAAACTACCTCATCGAGATGTACATAGCCCCGAGGAGATTGTTAATACATTATTAGTCTAAATTATTTCTTGATTACAACAACCCTACCAACCCTAATCCAACACTCAATAAGTTCTTTCCTAAATTTGCTTCATTTAGTCCATGAAGAACTTTGTTATACTTACGGTTGTTTTTAATGTTAGATCTCTCATTACCTTTGCCAATTAACCTCAACCAAACAAATAAGTTATCAAGTTTCGATTAAAAGTATAATAACTTTTAGAAAGGTTCAACGTCTGAATATATCCAATTTAAAGTAGACTTCATACAAAATGAAGTCTAATAAATTGTAATCATATTTCCATACCTTTTTGGTTTATATTCAAAATAGAAAGAGTCTTTATCTACATGTTTAAGTGTTAGGGTATATCCTACCCAATATCCATATTTCTTAATGTATGTTCAACACACATTACATTACTATATTATATAGTTTAAATAAAGAACATCATATTCTACAACTTAACAAGCTGCATCTTAATTAGGGAAATTGAACTAAATCCCTTTATCCAACTTATCAAAGGATAACCAATTAAGCATAAAAATAATATGAAGAATATCAACAAGATAGAAATCCATCTCTTTCATACAAGTACAAGATAATTTACACAACCAATACAAGTAAATTCTCAGCTTTCAATTCATCTTTATAACTTATACATTTACAAGCCTTATGCATTTTAGGCATACTACATAACAACCACCTTTCATTATAAAAGAATACTACTTTTCTTTTTCAATACAATCTCAAGAATGAATTAGAATTCTTCACAAGGAATTAAACTTAAATAAACCAATGCATCATATAAGTTTTGCCTTCTTTTATCACTTATGAAGTCCATATGCAAAAATTGCTAGCACGGGTCAGTTTAATGAACTGAGCATGATAAGCACTAAGCCTTAAAATGAAGTGCATTCTAATAATTGTTCCATTAAAACAACTCTGATTTAATGAGATAATTAATACATCATAAATATCACAGAGTAAGTGTTGGTTGGTTCTGTACTCTGGTCGATTAAGGTAATGGGGCCTCGTGTAGTTTTTGATTGTAATGGTGGCTTTGTTGTTCTCTCGAAATTTGTGTGGACTACAGTGGATGGTGATGCCCTATTGGTTCTAGGTCTCTTTTGTCCTTTTGGGTGTCTTGATCCTGCATTGTAAGAGTTAAGCCTGTTTAACTCAATTTTCTGGGACCCCTTTCCGGGTTTTACTTTTTGTTTTGTTTCTGGTAGTGTTCCTCTCTTTTGTACAGGCCCTGAACTGATCCCTTGTTTTTGCCTTATCTAACAAAAAAATACATCATAAATATCAATATAAGTAATAGCAAATGGAAAAGAAGTACATTAACCAATCTGAATTCACTTCTAAGAGAAGAACAAAATATAATCCACAACATCTGCCTTACAAAATTTAAAGTTTAATTGATCCTAACAATTACCTTTAAACAACAAAGAAAGGGTTTACAACATAGTTCTCATTGGAATGATTCATCTAGCTCCTAAGCAAGGAAGAAGGATATCCATTCCAAACTATGCTCAACACAAAAATATCAGAAAATAGATACAAGTTCATAACATGAATTTAACTGTTTCGTTTAAAGGAAAACTACCTTTAAATACAACATTTCATATTTTAAATAGAATAGAATCCCATATCAATCTAAAAAGGAATATAGAATTTTAACAATCTGACAACAAGATTGTATTTTCTGTTTCAACAAAACTGAAACATCAAATCTCTTCCTTCATCACTTTAACAAATGATATGAACAAGGAAGGCTAAACAGGTATAATAAATCTCCATTTTGCAAGAGAACTAATAACATAAGGGTTCAATCAAATGAACTAATCCCTATAGGTTAGAAAGGGAATCTTATCGAATTTGACTCAATCTATTCTCTAAACTTAACAACAAATTCCTATCTCTAATCCAAACAATAAGCTCATACACTAGTTCCCAAAAGAGAGAACAAAACCAACTCATTGCAAGAAACGTATTGCAAGTTCCCCTTACAATCCTTATCATTACAAGCATGAGTTCCAATTTCAGTTCAGAACAACACTCAGTAAAGTTCTAAAACAACACCATGTCCCTAAGGGTTCCCAATTTCCTTCTTCTTTTAAAAGACTCAAGCATTAACTTATTGATCCCAACAAGATTAGAAAACCCGAAACCTTAAACTAAACCAGTTCAGGAGTATCCTTGAACTCGAAACTGAAGTTCCTTTACATGCCTCCACAACATTGTATTTAAATGTAGGTGATTCATAATTCTTTTAGAACTATAAAACAAAATTAGGCTAAAAATTTAAGTATTCTACCTCCACTACTATTTCTAAGCACAGGTACAAACTCATTTTAAAAGAATTCCAAATCCTACTATCAAACAAAAACATTTCTAGTTAAATCTCCAAGAGATACTCAAACAACTCAGTCATACTACTTACCTAGAATTACCTGGAGTAAGTGGTTTGCATTAAAGGAGTTATAAGCTTCCAACTAGAATACAATTTAAAACCAACTCACAAATACCAGAACAGAGCTAACACGTCATTCAACTAAAAATTCAAACACTATGTATCAAATTACATGTACAGTGCCGAATCACAAAGTCTCAAATGTGAGCATAGATATATACAAATATTATGATACAAGTCAGAATATAACATGAAAACCTTAACAAATTTATATCATAAATAAGAAACCCTATTCCAACTCAAAATGAAACACAAGTTTCTCACAAAGGAGTTCAGAACTATTCAAGTAGATATTTGCAAGTTTAGGGTAACCACAATTCCCATTCCAGTTTGTATATCAAACAAGCAAGCTCCTACCAGAGTTTAGAACTAATAAAAATAATAATATTAATGTGTAAATTATGAACTTCCATTAACATTCCAGAATAACACAATAATAAACATGAGTACAGAGGTACATATGGACTTAAAACAACAGTCCAAGATTACTCGAGAATCCAAACATTGTTTGGGTGACAAGAATCTCTAATCCAAATCCTTAACAAAACACTATCCCCGAATCAAGCTTAACTACACACGAACTTGAATACAGGATCAAATGAAACACCATCTCAACACAAGCTCAAGCTCAAACAAAACACGAGCTCAACTACAAGCTTTAGCTCAAACAAACATGAACCCGAATATAGGATCTAGCTCAAACAAAATACGAGCTCAACTACAAGCTTTAGCTCAAACAAACATGAACCCAAATATAGGCTCTAGCTCAAACAAAATACGAGCTCAACTATAAGCTTTAGCTCAAACAAAGATGAACCCGAATACAAGCTCTAGCTTAAACAAAAGACGAACTCAACTACAAGCTTTAGCTCAAACAAAGATGAGATCCATAGAAAGATCAAATGGGATTCAAGTTCCCAAAACTTAGAACCAAATAAACAATGATGAAGGTCAGTTGAAAACACAACTTCTTCGTATATTGGTTCAAGAAATGACAAGCAGAGTTACAGTAACAAGTTTCTCATGCATGTCTCACTAATAGCACATACCAAGAAAGTTTCAAACACTTATCACCAATTTTCCATGGATTCATACCCAAATTTCCAAAGATTACAAAACCCAGCAAGAAAATAACCAGATAAAACATGCAAGCCAAGAATCTCATAAGAGCAGAGTCATTTTAATGAAACATTTAGAAGAAAGCAAGAGATCTTAATGGTTAGAGCCTATCATGCCTGATAGCACTTTTTCCAAATCGAAGGAGACTTCCAGACGAGCTTCCAACTCCTTTTCTCCTCCATGAAAGATCAACCAACCAACAACTTTCCTCAGCATGCCTCATATACCTTCCCATGATCAAAAATAGACCAGGTGAGTTAAAAATAGCAATGAAGTGCAAGTCAAACTGCTGGTTTGAAGAACCAGTTTGCTTCATGTAGAGAAAATCTGAAAAGCATGCAAAAACCAACAACCTCCCACAAACCCGCCTTCCAAGTTTCCTAGACGGTTTGTGAACAAAACCTGAGGCCAATTAATTTCATTAATTCTAATTTTCCCACTCAACTCTCCTTGCCACCACCTCCCAAATTTGGTGAATGCCAATTCCCATTTAACATGCAATTCCATTTTTAGTGGAGCTTCCACATAAGCCTCTACCAAATCAACTAGCCCCTACCAAAACTGGTAGTACTTAATGCCTTTAAGAACCTTATCAACAATTAAATGCCATTGGAACATGTCGCCTTAGAGGTATGCGACCCATTTAGGTTCCCATTTAATAGCTTAAGATAGATCCCTTAACACTTAGGTTAGTTTAGGAATAATTACCTTAGGCCTTAACACATTACCTTAGGTAATTCCAACATTAGGTTAGGTCATCTCATAACCTTATAACATTAGGTTTTAGGTTAATTTAGATAGCCTAGCAACCTTTCCATGTTCCCTTAGCACAAGGCTTAGGTTAGAAAAAAAAAATCAATTAAGTAACATAGCTAGGTAGTAAATATTCTTACCTAGCTTAGGATTCGAATCCTTCCTATGTCATGAATAGGTTGTATTTCATTTACATCAGCAATGTACTACCAAGATCAATCTCCAAGGACCTAAGCACAACATACAACTGAATATAAATACGTTCACACAAGATTAAATAACTTGTAATAAAAAATTTCAGTCCACCATGTCCCTCAATTATGGAATGTCAATTTACCATTCATTTAACTGAGAAGGTTTGAAACATTCCTTGGATCATTGCAATTGATCTAGCGATGAGTTAGATAAAGAGGTAAGTCTGCAACTCTTAAACTAGATTGCAACTCACCTACAAGAAGTGAAAAATGGATTCAAGGAATCCATTCCATTCCAGTCTAATGATCTTAAGAACAGAAATTTTTTATCCATATCAAGCATGATCTCCAACAATCAAAAGAACACAACTTTAGAAGAAAATCACATGTCAACACTTGAAATGCAAAGGACAAATATATCAATTATCGAGAGTGTTACACAAAATTCAAATAAAAATATGACTCCCTCAAAAGGACATCTTTCTCTCTACAATCTCTAATATAAATAGACTTCTCCCTCGAAGGACAACTATGTACAACTCTTAAAAAAAAAAGACAAGAATCAAGCTTCCCGCATTGATCGACCTCATGAAGAACCCAAGGAGTTATTTTCCTCATCCCATATAAACTTTCCACATCAATTAGTCTATCTCGAATATAAGTCAACTAAAAAAAAGTTCATCATGGACTTGCCCATTGTGACCTTAGATCTCTTGCCAAAAGGCATGATATCTACTGCCATATAAAAACCACTTTTCACCCTCTCACCATTCGCACTCTCATTTCCTATCACCTCAAGGGATCTCGTGGAACCATGAAATTTGGTGATCATGTGACTAATTTTAGAATAATCAATCATGCAAAGTCTTTAGGGTCTTCTGTTCATCAACCTATCTCAGGTATGAATTAATCATTATGATCCTAACCAATTAGGTGGCTTTCTTACCTCCTCTTATCTTTTAACCTTCCTTATTATGTATTGATTACCTTATACAGGACTTAGTCCTCGACACTTACCTTTGGGTAATATTCTTCTTTCACCACAATAAAAATCACCTATACCAATTTTCCCACAACTCACCCATGCCTAAAACAAAAACTCGACTCAATCCTTGCCTAGACCACAACCCGAATCAACCATGCCTAAACACCTAACTCGATCCATGCTTAGACCACAACCTGACTCAACCATGCCTACAACCTAACTCAATCCATACCTAAAACCTAACTTCATCCATGCCTAAAACACAACCTAAATCGATCCATGCCTATAACTTGACTCCATCCATACCTAACACACCTATCCTAAATCCATTTATGCATAATAATAAAATGTTATCAACACAAACACATAATTCCCATAATCATCATCATCTCTATAAATACAAATATCCAACATGTGTATCCATATACATAAATATCTTCAAAGACGTAGGCCAAAAAAATAAACAACTCTCTTAAAAATCTCATATACAGCCTCACCATCTTCACTCACTTTGTCTTCAAGAGGGACGATATATAAAAAAATAAATAAAAATGAGTACAATACATTAGAATATAGGGATGGGCATTAGGCATCATCTTGTTGGACATCCTCCATGTCAGTCTCTCCTATCTCCTCCTCGGCTCTTGTCGATATCGGGATCCTACTTGGTACATCACCTAGATCTAGTCTCCATAAACCGGTGGCCTCACCTTGATCTGTCTCTCAGTGATCGATGGCCCCGGTGCTCTCCATGTTGTGTGTTCGGGATCTAGTCCTATCACTCGAGGCCTGTCATTCCCTATACTCTCCATAGGATAAAAAATCTATCACGACCACCATCAACTGATCCTGATAGTATCTGGCCTCACCTAAGGCATCCCGTAACTTGGATAGGGATACTTTTATGGTGGCCCCATCAGCCTCAACCCCTGTACCTATCCTGTGGGACCCTATCCCGCCCCTTCCTGTAAACTAGGACCCTATCTCGGTACATGTGGAGGTGCTATCAGCCTCTGCCCCTGTGCCTATATCTAGGCCTGTAAGGTCTATATATGCACTTATGTAGTGGCTAGCTAGCCTTGTAACCCTATGACCTGCACATGTGTAGTGGCTAGCTGCCCCTATAACCCTATAACCTACACCTATAGGGTGGACACCTAACCATGATCGCCATGCCTGTCTCCATCTTGGGCCATCTAGACCTGGAGACTAGCCACCTGTGTATGTAACTCGGCCACCTCTACCTCTGAACTAGCTAACTACCCCTGCACCATCCCCAACTAGGTAATCAAGGTCACCACCTACCCTGAAGGGCATCTCTCTGCACCGTGATAGTGGCTAAATCCGGCTGCCCTGGTCTAGGTGGTATTACTCATAAATGAGCCACCCACCACTGTCTATATATCTATCACTCCGACATCATTGATCCACCAGTCTATCACCTACTCCTCCTTCCCTGTCGGCACTATCGGCTATGGTAGAGGCAATGGCCTCTCCACGTCATCTCTCCTGTATTGTGGGAAGGGTGGAGGTATATCCTATCGTAGCCTAAACTGCCGACCTTGTCAACAGGGGATCATCTCATGCTCTCCTACATGGTGCCCCTCTATCCATCTAAGTAGCTAAAGGCCAACTAACTCCTCAGCCATCTATCTATATGAGGGATAACCCACATACGGTCTCCATATAATATCTACCCCATAATCCCTCCAATAGCCACCGGTAATACACTACATCATGTGTAGCCCTATTTGATTGCCACTCTCCAAAACAAGAACCCATCATATGTACCCCACCCACAAAAACCTAGCTCAAATTCATTTTCTCAGGGCATACCCATTGGACGCACACAGACAATGTGCTCATAGGCCCAACAGTGTAGAATGAAAGTGCAGCATAGTCTGAACCTGCAGAGCCGCCCATATGCCCATAGCTCTCTATATAGCTATACCAGGAATGTTGGCACCCAGGAAAACTAGGTCCTCACCATCATCATGTCATGTAAGACTCCCATTAGTGATCGTGGGAATCTCCCACCCTCTGCATCCGGTAGTACAAAACAACAGACTACCTCCATCAGTAATAATACTACTAGCCTCATCTCCTATGTACAGGCTAGGTACATCTCTCCATAGCTAAGGCTGGAACTATGGAATGTCAGCTCCGCCATCCCCTCCCCAAACACTGTCAACATGAACTCCTCAGACACCTCTAAGAAGATCAAATATTCCTGCATTCCCAATATGGGTAACCGCAGGATCCTGAACATGTCCTCCAGAGTGACTGTCATCTCACCCGTCAGTAAGTGGAATGTGTTGGTCATGGTATCCCATCTATCGATGAGGGTGACCATCAGACTCAGCTTCTAGACTACATGCCGGTAGTGTCAGACCCCACTTAGGCCCACCTCCTCAACATGCCACAACTCCTCGGTTGTCACTACACCTCGCACTCTCATGAATAGGGCGGCACCCTATCTCGCATCCTCAGCTGATCTCTCACCTACATCCAACAAAACAATCACATCATTTAAACAAGACTATATCTACATTCACCCATACCCATTCCCATTACCCTACCTCTTTTACTTTGCTACTTACCCATTTATCCCCTGGCCTACCCTCCACCCCAACCCAACCATCACCAACCGACCCCAACCCAACCCTAACCAACTGACTTACCTACCCTACACCTACCCAACCCAATATCACCTTACCTATTTACACATACCCCGATCCCTCACTTACTTCCATTTTTGACCCACTCCCCGACCTTACCTATTTTCCCACACATCTATACTTTTTCCCCTAACAACTCCACCCTTACCTATTTTTACCCCTTAGTTATGTTATTATTTTCATCTAAAACACTTTCCTCACCCCTATCTACCTCACCCACCCAACCTTGGGAACCTTTTGGCTCCCTTTCTCTCCAAATCCAACCAAGATCGATTACCCCTAACCAACCCAACCCCCTTCAATCGACATCGGTCCACCTGCCGTGACCGATACTAGCACACTAGCACTAACGTCGGCTACCCTCCAATCGACGCTAGTCATGCATTGCGTGAAAAACATGCAATGCCCAACCCCATTTTTCCTTTTAATTCCCTTTTCCTCCCTTCTACCCACCCAATCCTACCCAAATCCCTCCTACACCCTTCCCTACCCCTTCTTCACCTAATCCTCTCCCTCCCCACTCCTATTTTACTAGATTTCCCTCCCATAATTCAAAATTTCTTTCCCCAAAAATAAAAAACCATTTTTACCCACCTAACCTTTAATTCAATCTAACAAATAAAAAAAATCGGGATTGAATCCTACCTCATCGTGCTTCCGTCTACATGGTGGCACCTCTGGCTGTTGCACTGGTGGTCCCCTTGATCCCTCTCCCGCCTCTGCCATCACCAAATGACCGCTCACTCTCCAATCACTCAATCCAATCAAATCGATCCAACCTAGCTCACGGATCCACCTATCAACCAACTCTCACCAGCCACGTGGCTTGCCAACTCAGTCCTTAACCTCACTCTTTCACTTTCCACTTTTTCTCTATCTCTCTTTTCGTTTTCCCAATTCACTAAAAGATAAATGATTTGAAAAATGCGGTAATTTTTCTTTTTATAACCTACCTGACTTGACCGCGACGGTTTCACCTTGACCAACATCGGTCATGTGCCCTAGCTTACTGTGGTCGGTCCATCTTGACCAGCATCGCCTTTCTACCGTCATCGGTTTACTTGCTTAGTCTTTTTCCTACCCTTTACCCCCAATTTTTGACCTGAATCCTTCTTTTTTACCTCACCCACACCTCACTTGGACACTTCACTTGATCTTCTTGACCTTATCATTTACCCCCTCACCTCGTCCTTATTCGAGGACTCGTTATTTTACCCATACCTTGACCCTACCCATGCCGTGACCTAGATACTTGAACCTGGAACATCACTAGTGACCTGTGACCTCATGTGTTTGCTATACCTTGCGGCACTGTTACCTATGTTGATGGACATACTGACCCTACCTTGCCTCTTGTCATGACCATTTATCTTGACCCAACCTTTGGTGTACCGGAACATACCTAAACATTCTTCCACTGACGACTCTGCCGTGTTTCCTTACCATAGCCTATACCTTGGATACCGAATCACTTCAACCTTGTTTGGATAAACCTATCGACTTTTAACAATGTAGATTTTTCCCTGCTCTTCAACTTGGTACCATGCTACAGTTTATACGTGTGCATGCATTTGACTATTACTACCTTTGACCCTGACCCATTACCTAGATTACTCGAGTGGACCTTTTTCCCTTTTTACCCATTACCCCACTTCTTCTTCATCACATTCACCTTTTATCAAACCACTCACCGATTCTTCCTTTTTCCTCCTCGCCTCTGGTTTGAGGAGATCACCTTCACCCACAAATGGGGCAACCACACCTTATTTTTTTGTTAATGCCACTTACCAATACAAGCTACATGACAAAAAGGGGTAAAATGTAGACACCAAAATAAGGTCACACTCCCTTGGTCCCTTACCAAATAAACACCTTGAACACATTTACCTAACCATGGCCCCTTCACCCCACTCTAATATTAATTTAATTAATTTAATTAAATTAATTCATTATCCTCACAATATTTATTATTTTTTATATCCTAATTGAGATAGTGCCCACATATCCACCTCACCTAGACACCTCATCTAGCCACCTCACCCTAAGAACTATTCTTAGTAAGTTGCCATAACTAACTAAGACCTACACAAACCCTAAAAATCAAATCCTATATTCCCTCTAACCACATTCCCATCCATTAGAAGGAAGCTTCCATTCTATTCCGTAGAGCAAAAATGGGTGAGATCCAAGAAAATAAAAAGGATCTGCCCATTTTAGAAAACCTAGGAAATCCCACCCTAACCGATGCCGGTCACCCTAAACCACCGCCGGTCAACCCAAAACCACCGTCGGTTACCATTTAACCCCCAAAACAACCTTATTTCAAGGTTGGCACATTGTTTAGAGGTGAACACATCTTTTGAGAACAAGTGATGAAACCAGAGCTGCATGCAAGTAGAACCAACATCTGTACATGCATCAGAGCACCCATAATAAAAATCAGTACACACATCAGAGCACCCATAGCCAACACTTGAAGCAACCACAGATCCATTTGGCTTCACATGAGCATCTGGGAAGCAGCAACACTACATCAAGTCTATTCCATTTGATCACCCACCATTACCAACCAAATGTCAAGCTCGTACAAGTGGTAAGTGCTTTGTTAACCAACATTTGTCCATTTATCATTTGGTAGATTCTTTTGTTGTTGTTACTAGTTTCTTCCCTCATTTCATTCCACCACCATTTTACCTCCATACAAACTTGACCATCCTTTTCCTATACCCTTGAACCGCCCATATCCAGATTTTAATCATTCTGTGCATACTTGAGACCCACACAAACCCTGTCATTGCCCTTCCATTCCCATATAGATTCATATCTATCACTTCACACTATTTTACTAAGTTTCACCTATTTACATGACCATACCGATGTCGGTTAACCACAACCATTCTTGGTTAACCTAAATTGACATCGGTCTATGTGTCTTTACCGGTGTAGTCATTTTTACTCCCATCACAAAAGGAAGGAACCGCATGCACATTGGCCTATCACCCAGCAAAAGTTGAGGGCTCACCTGAGGCACACGTGGGTACCGAGTATCTCTTTTATGTGATTTTAGTGGGAAGCATCATTTATGATTAGCGTAAGATTCTTGATGAGCGAGGTTGAAAAATACAAGGACCATAGGGCTTAGAACGGCCTCTAGATCCTTACAGTCACCTTAGATTAAGTATTTTAATAGAACCCAGAACATGCATTATGACAGAAAGAATTATACAAGCATTCATACACAACATGAAAGGAAAGAGAACTTATATGAGAGAAATGTGCATTAAAACCACTGATATCCATGTCTATATATAACGTAACCTTATTATATTCATTGATTAATTATAGAATGTCACGAGAAGCGAGACATCGTAGTCATGCATATCACTGGACGTATGTAACTAAGCTAATAGAAAAAGAAAAATTACAACCCCATGCTTAGTGAATTCTTTCCTGAATACAAATATCCACTCGCAGATAATTCTCTGCAGAGCTCGCTCACTCTATAACCCGCTATACATCGTACTTCTTAATATATGTTTTACTCTATAGTAACTTATATTTATAATTCTCCTACACTGAAAACTCACCTTCCAGCATCCTCAAATCTGGTGCCAAGTGTCAAATGTGGTCCATGCGAGCATGCTTCTTCAGGCTTGAGCTTTCCAATTTACCTCATGATGTTATTCTAGAAGATTCCATCTGGGCATGCTCTTTCCTGGGCCAGCCTATTGCCAAGCCGGATCTTATCCACATGTAACAGATCACGCTTTTCATGTGTTCTGCTCTGGGCACTCAAATTGACTAAGTCCCAAGCCTCCTTTCATGCATCATGTGTGCTATGTGCTTCCCTAAGCCTTTCTCTCGCATGCTTTTTCCTTGCATGCCTTTTCATAACTGGGACCACGCACGCCCGCGTGCCTTCATACTTGGTTAAGATTACAGGGGTCCAACATCACCCCACACTATGCCTATTCTTTGTCCTCGAAACATTTTACTTGACCAAGATGCATGCTATCCAGGGAACCAATGAATAGTCTTACACTTTACAAAAAGAATAAGGAATGAAAGAATTAGGGAAAAGAATGAAGAATGGAGCATCAATTCAAAAAGCTAGGAAAATCTTTCCGAGAGGTCTTCCTCTAGCTTATTCCATACTTCAACCTCACCCTATGCCTTCTAGCAGAGGTCTCCCACCAGGGTGCTCACTTCATCAAAACTCAGGCCAACTCCCTGTGTGCCCAAAATGTCCACAATATGCTCCATCTCTTTGCCCAGGTCCTCAAGTTTATCCATCCTTCTAGTGATCTGGGGGTATAATTCCTTTATCCGGGCCTTAATTGAGCTCCTTAAAGCCTCAATTACCTCTGATTTCTTCTCTACTTCGGCTAGAACCTTGTCTCTCTCCACCCTATTCCCCTTGTTCTTTTCTTGGAACTCTTTTAGCTCTACTTCAAGCATGGCGACCAAGGATCTCACCACCTTATCTTTGTCCATGCATGTATCATATGTGGCTTCTGCAGACTAGGTAATGACCTTAACCTCCATGAGTACTTGGCTATACTCTATAACAAGTGCTACCACCTTCAATCGGTCCTCCTCTTTCAAGCACATGGCCACTTCTTTAGTAGATTCCAGGGCCAAGGGTTGTCTCTCCATAGTGAGGACGTGTGTTAGATCTTCCATACACTCCAGGAGGGACGAGTACTTCTGTGCGGGTGGCACTAAGTCTGGGTGCTTCAGGAGGATGGCACCCTTGATAGACTCCATTTTCTTGTACACTTCCTGCACCTTTACTTTTTCTTCCTTTAACTCGCACCTTAACTATGCACTGATCAGTTCCTCCTATTTCAAGCTCTTGGCCTTCTCTGCCAATTCTTCCTCCTTCCCTAAATTTTCCTCCAACATTCTAATCCTATCATTGTGTGCAAATAATCTAGCCTCGTCTTGGCTATGACCTTGTTAAGAGCATTGTATACTTGCTCATCCAAGAGCTCCTGAGCATTCACTAAGGGATTGACCCCCTTAGACTCTAGCAATGTGATGAGCACTCCTTGCAGACTTTAAAGTTTGGCTCATCAACGTGGGACTCAAATGCCCAAGAGAGCATCTTCTTGGTTCTGGGGTACGCGTTATCCTTCTCAAAAGACCCCATGGCTATGATCCTTTCTATGGGTATGGTGCTCTAGAATCATGCGCGTAACACCTTCCTTATGTCATCAACATAGCCCATTACTGTCTCTATTTTGCATCCGATTTCTTCTACCCAAGTGTGTGCCTTTGGGAAGCTTACTGTTAGAGCGGGGCCTCCTAGGCTATCATGTTATTTTTCAATGTTCTCCTCCTTCCCCTCCTTTAGCACTATGTCCACATTGCGCTCCAACTCTTGGTCTACCAAGACCTCGAGCATTCTTTGTGCTTCTCTCTCTAGCCACCTCTCGTGATCTACTCTTTTGTAAAACTTATGGCTCCCTCCTTTTCCCTGGCAACCTCCTCATCCTATGTGCCCTTACGCTGCATGAATAAAAATTCTTGCTTCTCATCTCCACTCTCCTCTCCCGAGTCGTAGATGCTAAACACATGTGGATCTTGGTCTTTCTATCTCTTCTTCCTTGCCGCCATCTTCTTCACTTTCATCCCCTCTTCCACCCATGTATTTCTCCAAGTTGTCGGTTGCCTCCGAGTCAGCTTCTTCATCAACCCTCTACTTTTTCCTAAGAGGTGGCTCCTGATCAGGGGATTCAGCCTTATCTTCTTCCTCAAGTGATTCTTCCTTGGAGATGGGTTTCCTAGGTGCCTCTACCTCGACATCTTCTCCTTTACCAAAGACTTCTTTCTCTGCATGTAAGTGCTTGGCTGAGCACTCATGGATGGCATGCTCACTGTCTGAGTAGTCTAGCACAATTGGTGCTTCTTCTTCTCCTCTCCCTCTTTTCTTGACATTGGCTTCTTCTTCCCTAAGGGGTCTTTAGGTATGGATACTTCATTCTCTAGATACATACCCTTCTCAAATTTTTTCTTATGCATAAGTACACATGTGTGTCGTTGATCCTCCAGTAATGGGTAGTGTCATTGGCTTTGTCATTTGAATCTCATGCGACACATACTTTTCTAGGTACACACGCTTGCTGCTAGGGTAATTCAACTTCTTTCTCATCTCCCTGTGTTCTCGGTCCATCCTACCTAGTTCCATTCTTAGCTTCTTTGACTCTTTAAACCTGTTCACTCCCGCTTGGAAGTATTGGGCAGTAAATGCGAAGGGGAGCTTACACCAAGGGCTCCATGATTCATCTATCAACTTGAATCTACCTAGGTAATAGTGTTGGTAGACCGTGAATTCAGCTTCTCCCTTAGTGGCTACTGGGAGTTGTTCAAGGATTCTCCACTCTACCCCGAATGCATTCCTCAGGCACGTGTACCATTTTTCCAGCCGTGCCTTGTGGGGTGTTGTCATTGTATCACAGAATATTTTTCAAACCTCTTCGCGGGTGAAGGATCCTCGGTGGGGTACTCCCATAAAAATTTGTCTGGTGTGTTAGGCACCCCAATCTATGCGAATACAATGGTGAGCAAGATGTTGCTGAAGAGGATCATGTCCCCTTCCTTCACGCAACTGACAATTTCCTCTACAATGTACGCAGATAGGTTGTATATAGTTCCCTCTGCAATCTTCCTATAGACATGTAGCCAAGGTTTTTTGACCTGTGTCCATCTTTCCTAGCCATTCAGCTTAGTCACCAGATGTATGGCCATTTTCATTATGGGGTCCTTGATGTCTGAAATGTCATAGTACCACAACCCTTTCTTGTAGGCATACTCGGTGATGGTCTCTTGAATAGCTTCCTTGTTGCCAAGGTCATCTTCTAGGCTATCTCCCTCACATATGAGGCCTATAAATTGTGAAATCAGCTAGGGAGTCACGCATCTTGCACCCAACAAAGTGGAAGTAATATTCATGCACTCATGACATCAACCACTAGTACAGTGCACTCTGGCTTTCCAAAATAAGGCAACTCATAGAGTTGCAACAACCCTACCTTCTCCATTTTAACCTTAACGTCATCATCGTATATAGGCAAACCCTCAGGTGTTCATTTTTTGGTGGGGTGTACTAATTCCAAGTGCCATTTATTTTTCTATTGTGTTCATGCAGTGATTATAGTCACTAACAGGTACACTTCTCAAGTGGGATTCCCATTCCTTCCCCATCATCACCCCATCTGGGTATTGCATCTCTACATACCATTCTTCATTTGTGTCTACCACAGGTTTTGGTTGTTTAGCCTTGGCTTTCCCTTTCCTTTCTTGGGTGCCATGGTCGAGGTATTTTTATCACTCCTACCCTCTCCTTGTTATTTTGTCTTACTTCTTCCAATCCTCCGATCTCAGATTCGTGATACAACTCTTCTAACCCGTGCCCTAGTTTGTCGAACCCTAACTGGGATAAAATCTTCACAAGACAGTGTTTCTTCACTCTCTCCACACCCATGTAACCCCTTATAGTTCGCAAACTCAAACTAGCTACTTCAATCTCATAGATCTTCCTTCACTCGATCAAATCTGAAAGCCCTAGTTTATGGAACTCGCTTATATCTCAAACTCTTCTATTTCGCAAAGTAAAAATGAGAGTGCCCCGACCCTTTACTTATAGTTTTTCTCTTTTCTAAACATTAAATGCTACTTCACCTACCACCATACTTTGTTCATTTAATGTGGATTTTTCAAACAAATCCCATCTTTAACGCCTTCCTTACATGCCCAACCTACACGAAAACTCCTCCAACCTTCTGGTGCGCAACCAATCCAACCTGACAGAGAGACTCTTACATGCGTGTAACTTGCGCCAAAGGCACTTCTTCTGTCTTGATCCTTTCTCTCACCTACCTCATGTTGCTTTTAAATGTGCTTTCTCCTCCTTAGTATGTGGGATCTACAAGTAGCTTTACCCTGACACCAACCATTCTTCCATCTTCCTCTTTATATACCTCTTTCAACCCAGCTACTCAACAAGGCTTTTCAACACAACTTCCTTGGTACTTTGATCATGTGCTTCTTCACCTTTCTCCACCCCACACTTAAAGTGATGTGTGGTCCTCTGCACACTTACAAATTCTCCAAAAATAACAATAAGGTTATCGGCGCCCAAGGCGCAAAACAAAACAACAACGCGAAAGGGAAACACAAGAAAGGGAAAATGCATAAAAGAAACTTCTAAACTAACTGGAAAAAATACCTTATTTACAAACACCAAGAAGACTTATTTATAGTAGGGCTTCAACCTACTACCATTGAAGTGTCCAGAAACTTCATCCCATCTAGCGCTTGTAACAGGCACGCGCTTGAATCAAGGATGTATGAGATTGTGTAAGGACCCAACCAATGGACTTTCAACTTCCCAGGATTGCGTAAGAACTTAGAATCATATAATAACACCAACTGCCCAACCTCAAACTTCTTGTTTCTAATATGGTGATCATGCCAAGCCTTTTTCTTTGCCTTTCCCACTATTTGGATCCATCAGGAAAGTGATCATCACTCATCTATTTTCATTAGCTCATCAATTCTTTCTTCCAGTGCTTGTTCATCGGCTAACCCTCCTACACACGCTATTCATAGAGAAGGCAACATAAATTCAACTGAAAAACAACTTCCATGCCAAACACCAATTGAAAAGGTGTGGCTTTATTTAGTCTTTTATACGTTGTCTTGTAAGCCCATAGTACTAGCTGATACCTTGTCATCCCAATCAAGTCTTCCAACATCACAAATCTTGGTCAAGGTATGACTCAGTATCTTGTTGAATGCTTTCGTAGTTCCATTTTCTTGTGGGTGATAGGGCGTAGTCTTGTGATGAGCTATCATGAACTCTGATAACAAGATCCTGACGGTCTCATTCAAGAAATGCATACCTCTATCATTGGTCAAACTCAATGGACACCCATACCTTGTGATAATGTTTTCCCATAAGAACCTTGCCATTGTTGCTGCCATGTAATCTTTAGTTGGGGCTGCCTCTACCCACCTTGTGAGATAATTTGTATAAGTGATGACATAACGTGACCCGGTCCTACACGTTTTCGGTGCAATAGGTCCTACAAATTCTATCATCCACTTTCCAAAATGCTCCACGCTAGAAATAGGCGCAAAGGAATTTCATCTCTCCTTCCCCGGTTTGTCACAATGCATTGATAATGGTCACATGCTTTATAATAATCTTTGTAATCCTTGTACAAGGTTTCCCACCATAAACTTGCCATTAATATCTTGCGTGCAGTGGCATCACCTACATAATGCCCACCTGCACTTCCTCCATGTGTTTCCTCCATGATGGCTAGGCACTCATGCTCTAAGACACACCTGCGCAAAACTTCATCACGTCCCAATTCATATAAGTCTCCATTGATTAACATGTAGGGCGTAGTGTATATGGCCAATTGCTTCTTTTCCAATGTCTTCATTCCATCTCGGTGCCACACCTTCCTTTAAGAATACTGTAATCTCCTCTAAATCCGAGGGCATGCACCGCAACCTAAACAGTTGCACATCTGGCATTGCTTCCTCAATACTCTACACGTCCTCCCTTAATCAATTCTTGATAGATGATCAAGCCCATTGTTGCTTTTTCCAGGTTTTACTACAATGATGAATTCAAACTCTTGAAACAACAACACCCATCGACATATGCGTCCTTGTAGAATAGGCTTTTTCACTAAATACTTCAATGCCATGTGGTTGGTGTAGAACACAAAGGGTGTTGCCAACAGATACTACCTAAACTTGAAGAGCGCATAGATCATTAACAATGCCTTGCACTCGGTTGTGGTATAATTCTACTCTGCTAATGTTAGCATCCTATTTGCAAAACAGAGATGATGATCAACAATCCCTTCACCTGGTTGTGCAAGCACTGCTCCAATAGTCGTCCCTGAGGCATCTACATGAACATGAAAGGGCTTGTCCCAAGAGGAAAACCATAAAATAGGCACTATAATAAGCCTATCTTTTAATGTATCAAATGCCCTCTGTTGTGCCTCTCCCCAATGGAAGGAAATTTTATGTCTAAGCAAATCTTTTAACGGCACGACGATTTTGGAATATCCCTTAATGAATTTTTGTAATAGCCACATGCCCAAGGAATCTATGCACTATGCTCTCAATAGTAGGCTCCCTTAACCCCACAATAAATGTAACCTTAGCGGGATCTACCAAGAAGCCCTCCTTACATATGATATGCCCCAATAAATTCCTAAGGGGTGTAGCAAACAACACACATTTCTTAATGTATCCTCAACTACCTACACCTCTCAAACATCAACCTCAAATTGTCACAATGGTCTTTAACAAGACCATATATTGTCCACTCATCCAAATAGACCTGAATAAATTTATGGATGAACTCCTGGAATGCTTGCACCACTATATGTAAAAAGAAAGTTTGTGCATTCTTCAACCCAAAGGGCATGACCGTATATGTAAACTTCTCGGTGGAAAAATTTGTCTTCCATTGGTCTTCCTTTACAACTGGACTTGGTCGTACCCTAAAAACCCATCTGTAAAGGAATAGATTTCACACCCAGCAACTCCCGCTAAAATTTATTTAGTGAAGGGGGTGAGAAATGAATCAATGACACAAACTGTGTTTAATTCCCTATAATCCACACAAATTCTAATCCACCCATCCTTCTTGATGTTGATTACCATCAGACTTATCCACTCTAATTCTTCCACTACCTCAATGATCCCAGAAGCTATCATTTTGTCTATCTCCTCCTTGACCTTTACGCGCAAGTTGGGATTCATTTGGTAGGGCCTTTTCCTAACCGGGCATGCACTGTCCTTCAGCTTTATCTTCATCTCCCTAAGGAATGGTGAACACCTTTGAGCTCATGATACCCACGTGGAAATAAATCCTCACATTCATGCAACGATCAATGATTTTTGATACTTCCTTCTCTCGTCCAAAGAATCCCCAATAATATCTTCCTTAGGTTCTTCTTTTGAACTGATGTTAACTTTCTTCATCTTTAAAGTCTCATGGAAGGCATGCACACAAGCATCTGTAATGTCCACTACCCCAGGCATCCCTATAGAATGGCTAACATCTAAGCTTTTTGATTCCTCTCCATTAGTCACATATACCAACTTTCCTTCTCTTTTTCAAACACACACATTCAAGCTGTAACTCTTCTACTTCCTCTTCTTCTTCAAAACATGAATTCAATCCTGGTTCACCTAGTAATTCCATCAGCCCATCTTCCATCCTAGCACTATCCCCCATGGTAAGGTGCTTGATACCCTACAAGGCCTTATCAATCGATGGCTTGGTACTATGATATTCAAAGGTTTGAATAAGGTCAGCTGCACGAGTTCTTGCCAATTCCTTGTCTGGCGACGTGTCTCCGAATGAATGTACCATGTGCACGCATAACCCTACAATGTAGAATATAACTTATGCACCCAAAGGGATGGTGGAAAATCTTCCACGCCTTCTCTCCAAACCCATTCACACTCCTGGATATGGAAAGAGGTGGGATCCTTCCCATGGTACTCCTTGATGATGGTGGGTACATTACTCCTAGAAAATCTGACAGAGAGAGCAATTCTTACCTCGTGCCACTCTAAAAGGCTCTCTTGATGTGTGGCCCACCACTAAGCTACTGTGCCAAGAAAGAAATAACTTAACATCTCCCTCCATTCCTTCTCATCCTTCCACTAAGCTTCTACCTCCTGCAGAAAGATCTCAGGAAGGCTCCTCCTGAATACTTGGGTAGTTCTTTTCCTCCAAGGTGCCTAACCGTGCACACCTTTGTTACCTTGGTCACCGACCCTCTCAAATTCCATCCCATTAATTCGTAAGTTCCATGCACCCAATTTTCACATGCTAGACTGGTGGTATCACTCACTGACTAAGCATCTTCAAACTAGATAACCCCGTTAGTAGGGTGTATCATCTCAAGGTCTTTGATTGAGCACACATAAATCTTGTCCAGAACTTCTTCTCCCAATGGTTCAATATAGGGTGTCAAATTTCCATCAACCAGAGGTATAATGACCCATTCCTCCTTGTTCTTGAAGCTGATGTACCCTTTGTTGAACCGAAGGTCCGCATTGTTTTTATAACACCAAGGATGCCCAAGTAGTCTTTGGGAAATTTTCCGCCTTGATGAGCACCAATATTTCAAGTCCCCAGAAACATGCCCCCTAGATAGTAATAGCCGCATCCTTCAAGACACTCGATGGGCATTGCCTTAGTCTTATTTTCCATATACAACAAAATTGAAGATAGTTGTAATGCAAGTCTTCCCATCGATGCCATGCATCTAAGGTTTGAGCATTAACCTCTCGTGCCCCGTGTCAATGAGGATATTATCGAGGAGCCATCCATCCACAACTGGATTCAATGTAATCTCCTTGTCATAGTCATGGCTGTGAGGGGGAAGGTTTGCATGCAAGACCTATATGCCACACTCTTCTCTGGTGCGTGGTACCTTCTCTCTTAACTAGGATCCTAGCAAGGGAATGATATTCTCTTGCCTTAACATTTTACACACCTCCTTGACCTCATCCAGGTCATCCTTTTGTGCCTCGACTCTCCTTCCTTGTTCCTCCCTCCTGGATTGCTCCTTTAGACATTAGATCTCCCCTTGTAAGCTTCGAATAACATCCATGGTGTCCTGATATATCTCCTTTTGATGCGCAGGTCTGGATATTTTCCATGAATGACCTCCTCTCTTGAAACCAAGGTTTTCTGTCTTGGTACCTCTCTCACGTGTGTGGATTCTGCCCTTGTTGTTACCAAGATAGGCTCCAAACCTTCATCCCGTGTTACCCGAGGCATCCACTGTATGTCTACCTTCTTAATACTGACCATTGCAGTGCCCTTGTCCTTCCAGTGCTTTTGATTCATGTGCTCAAATAATTCTAGGCACTCCTCATACTTATGCTTCTTTCTATACCATGAGCACCGCAATGTGCCGGGAACTCACTCTTGTAATGTTCTCGTAGATCCATAATTGGAACATGTTCTGTGTGGGAACTCACTCCTTCCTCCTCCACGATCGCCTCAACAATGGAATCCTCCTTGAAAACCCCTTCCAGCGCACCTCCTTCTGCGCATGCTCCTCATACCCGTGATCATTATCCTTAAAACCACCGGCACATTGGGGTTTGGTGTACCCCATGATCAATGAGCCTACAATCCTTAGTATCATGGGTTGTAGAGGAACAAATTTTTCAAGAACAAGATACATTCTTCATGATCGCATGCTGTAGTAAGGGACATCTACTTGCATCATGATCCCCATGAGAAATTTCACAATCCACACTGTCAAAGCGCATACCATCCTCTGGGAAATTATCCTTAACGTGTCCCTCTATTTCACAATATGTGCACCATAAACCACCGTGAGTCTCATGGGATGCGTTTGCAGATAATTTTCCAATTGTTTTGTCATAGTCATAGCAGCAATCTGAGCCTCCAAGAATGGGATAATGCCGATCAATACTACCAATAACCTTGGCGCATAAGGCGCTTCCAATGCTTCACATGGGTCTGTAAAAGTTGTATGAGACAAGGCCCTTCTAAAAGGGGTGATCAATTCTCCAATAAACCACTGTGCATGGTGAGAAGGATTGATATCATATGATAATTTAGAAAAGAGAGTTTTAAAGTGTGCATCATACTCCCACACACTCTCTACCATTCCTTGTTGAATCTCCTTCAAAGCACTGATGCTCTTCTGCTTGAACTCGGGATGTGGAACTCTACCAAGAATGCATTCTTTAAGGTAGTATAGTCCACCACCATTTGATGAGGGTCATACTTCCTATACCATCTATGCACGCACCCTTGCAACGTGGTTGCAAACTGACTAGCCTTCCGTTCTGGGGTTGTGACACCCTTCACGCACCATAGCAGTTCACACTTGTGAACATGTTCTGCAACATCCTCAATGCCCTTGTAATCTGGAAAATGTAGAGACATTTCAAATAATACTTGAGGTGGTGGTTGGGGTCCCTATCCTCCCGAGCCTAAGCCTTGGTTCCCTTCGGTGTTTCCTCCACTGCTTGATCCACCAGGTCCTATGCCTCTAGAGCCACCAGATCCACCAAAACCACTGGGTCCAATAGGGCATGTAGGAGCTGTGCCAAGTGCCCCCATGGTCCCACTAAACCGTGCATCGATGTTCTCGTGATAACACTCGATAACACTACTTTTTACCATGCCACTCCCCGATACGAGACAAAAATCTTATACACTTGCTCCTTGTCTAAAGAATCCTCCAAATACTAGAATATGTGCAACCATAGAAGAAGGGACTGTAAAATTGTATCTCCTAGGCATGGATCTGTCTCTTCCACCGATATCAACTAGGTCAATAACACTTCTTCCTGGTTTGGGAAAACCAAGCACCAGGGCTCAATCACTAGGTGGGTTCAGATATGTGCCAATGACTCTCATTTCTCCATGCGAGGAACTCTCACTAGAATCTGAAGGGGTCTCCCTTATGCACTTGCCAAGATAGGGTAGCACAAACTGCTCAGTTCCATGTCCTCTACATGAACCTCAACTCCTTCCCGCAATGTCTGTCTCCATAGATCCATCACACTAGTAGCTTCATGTCATCTAGTAATCTCCCTTTCACACACTTCACTATACTTGAGCCATCTCTCTTCCCTCTCCTTCTCTTTCGTGATATCTGCCATCTTCCTCCACCCAATTTCCCTTACCCAATGGCTTAGAATGGTTTAACCCACCATTGGGAAAGCCTCTAAATTCATGGTAACCATCAATATCTTCATAGCTAGGAAATAACATGTAGAAATGTTCCTCTAGGTTCTCATAGAAATTAAAACTTAAAGAACCTCCGCACAAGAATACATGGAAATGGTATATTCCAGAGTGTAAGTAGTCAGTACTCTTCTCCACCAATGATCTACAACACAGGTCCATGTTAGATCTACATCTTATAACCTTTGGTAGTATTCTTCGGTCCATACATGTGATCCATAAGGCCAACTTGATCTAGACACATAGGCTGAAATCCATTCATATAGTTCTACTAGGAAGTAATAGAAGAAGGTCTTGTACAAATCATGGTAGAGGTTCTCTTCTACCCATCTACGTGCATTAAACTTAGGTCTAGTGTAGTATCTCTGAGAAAATTCATCCTCCATGCTCTTGAACCATGATTCAACAATTTCCAATGTCAACCACGCTATCATTACTTATTACACGTATCATGATCTCGTATATTATATCCCACTACAACTTTGAAAATAGGTCCCGGAAATGGAACTAAGAAGTAGTAATTTTTACTCCCATCAAAAAAGGAAGGAACCCCATGCACAATGTGACCTATTACCCAATAGAAGCCGAGCACTCACCGACGCACACATTGGTACTTGAGTCTCTCTTTTATGTGATTTTAGTGGGAAGCATCATTTATGATTAGTGTAAGAGTTTTGATGAGGGAGGTTGAAACATACAAGGACCATAGGGCTTAGAACGACCTCTAGATCCTTGTAGTATCTTTAGACTGAGTATTTTAACAAAAACCAGAACATGCATTATGACAGAAAGAATTATACAAGAATTCATACACAACATGAAAGGAAAGAGAACTTATATGAGAGAAATTTGCATTAAAACCATTGATATCCATGTCTATATATAATAGGTAACCTCATTATATTCATTGATTCATTACAGAGTGTCATAGAGAGCAGACCGCAGTCATGCATATCACTGGATGTATGTAACTAAGCTAACAAAAAGAAAAATTACAACTCCATGCTTAGTGCATTCTTTCCTGAATACAAATATCCACTCGCAGTAATTCTGCAGAGCTTTGCTCACTCTCTAACCCGCTATACCTCGTACTTCTTGATATATATTTTACTCCGTAGGCACTTGTATTTATAATTCTCCTACACTGCCAACTCACCTTCCAACATCCTCAGATCTGGTGCCAAGTGTCGAATGTGGTCCATGCGAGCATGCTTCTTCAAGCCTGAGCTTTCCACTTTACCTCATGATGTTCTTCTAGAAGATTCCATCTAGGGCATGCTCTTTCCTAGGCCATCCTATCGCCAGGATGGCATCTTATCCATGTGTAACCGATCACACTTTTCACGTGTTACGCCTTGGTGCTCAAACCGATTAAGTCCCGAGCCTCCTTTCGTGTCGTGTGTGCTATGTGATTCCCAAGCTTTTCTCTTGCACGCTTTTTCCTTGCGCACCTTTTCATAATTGGGACCCTACGCACCCACGTGCCTTCAAAATTGGTTAAGATTACAGGATCGAACAACCAAAACCAAGAACAGAGCTTCTAAATCTCCACCAAATACCCAAAACCACCCATAATCTCACCCTGACCTATACCAGTACCTTGACAAAGACCTTGACCTTCATTTAGTCATAGCTTATCCATGTGCGAATGAATTTTCTTATTTTAGATGAATGAGATACCTAAATCATTTTAACTACAAGGTAGGATTCCCTTTATTATTAGCATTAAGTTATTTTTAACAAAGGGTTGATGGCCATCTAGGAAGTATCACACTTCCTAGATCTAGCACATGCTAGGCAATCCACTCGCATATACTATTTAACTATTATTCGTAGTCTTGTTTTCCATTTTAGGTAGTTCCCCAAGTAAAAATGAAGCTCTCATAATCAGTTGTGGATTCGGAAGTCATATGCGCACACTAACCTACAACCAAAGATCTTAACGGTATTCCTCCTAGCCCATTTACCCTTATTTATTTCATCAAAATTTGAAGAAACACTCTAGATACAGGTGAAACACACTCATTCTTTGGAAAAATATTTTTTTTAAGAAGATTTATTCCTGATTTTTCATAATTAACTAGGATTATAGCTCGGATGATGAAAGATAAGTAATCCTTTTTTGGACATCTGAGGGAAAGGGTGCTTTCAAAAATATCAAGAAATTTATCATCATAACCCCCATTCTTTCCTATCCTGAATTTGAGAAGGATTTCATAATATATTTTTATGCCACCGAGAAAAATTTGGCACTGCTTTGGTAAAAAGAGTTCCAAAGGTTCTAAAATGTCTATAGCTTTCATGATTTATATTTTGAAGGCCCATGAATTAAAATATACACAAATGGAGAAGCATTTTTTTATTGTAGTGAAGGGAGTTAAGTTTTTCCACTTCGATATCCTCAATTCTCACTCAGTTATCTTTGTGCCTGATACAACTGTCAAATCAATCCTCACGCAACAAGATTTTGGATCAAAAATAGGAAATTGGGTTGCAAAATTCCAAGAGTACGATTTGGATATCAGGCCAACTAAGTTGGTTCAAGGTAAAGGTCTTTATGAATTGATTGCTAATAGTGTTTGGAGTAAGACACCCAAGGAAGAAGATGATAGTATCCCAACTGTCCTTTTCTTGAGTTCAACAGATGAATGGTATGCTAAAATTTCTCAATTTTTGACTTATGGGGAGTTCCCAACACACTTAATCTGGTAAAGAAAATAAAGTTTTTAAATTATGATCTGTACAATACATACTCGAGATAATTCATTGTTCAAGAGAGGAATTGATGGAAGATTTTTGAGATGTGTAAACAGAGAACAACAAAAATATTGCTTTGAGAGCTTTTCATGATCAAGCTTGTGGAGGTCATTTTTCATCCATTGTAACAACTCATAAGATCCTCCATACAGGTTACTATTAGCCAACATTATTCAAGGATGCAACAAAGTGGGTCACAAAATGTGAGGCATGTCAAACCTTTGTGGGCAGACCCAAATTAGCTACATTACCTCTCAAACCAATGGTAATTGAGGATCCATTCAAATAATGGGGGATGAATTTCATAGGCACTCTCAATCCTAATTCTAGTGTAGGACATACACATGTTTTGACAACCACTGACTACTTCACCAAGTGGGTAGAAGCAATTCCAGTCAAGATAACCACTTCTGAAGTAGTATGTAATTTCATTAAGGAAAATATTCTAGTCAGGTTTGGAATCCCAAACAAATTTTTTACCGATAATGCCCCAAATTTCTCTTCTTATGAGTTGATTGATTTTTGCTATGGTTATGGAATCTCCCTAGCACACTCTTCTGATTACTATCCATAAGGGAATGGGAAAGTAGAATCAACTAACAAAAATTGGTGACAATCATTAGAAAGCTTGTGGATGAATCACAGAGAAATTGACACAAGAAGCTTTATGATGCACTTTGGGCGATAGGATCACACCCAAAAGAGCAATTGGAATGTCACCATTTCAAATTGTGTATGGAACAAAAGCTCGATTACCAATTATAGTGGAGTTGCTAGCATTACAATTAATGAAATCCATCAAAGATGAAAATTTTAATAGCTCCATGGAAAAGAGGATTATGTATATATAGAAGCTAGATGAAGACAAATCACGTGTGGTGGATAGGATTTCTGCACACCACCAAAAGGTAAAGTAACTTTTTGATAAGAAATCAAGACCACAAGACTTCTAGGTTGGATATATTGTCCTACTCTAGGACAAATGACGTGAACCTCAAGAATGTCATGTTAAGTTTGATTCTCTCTGGCTTAATCCTTTCAAAATCAAATATTTTTCTCGTGAATACTTGAGCTATATGGATGGAACTCCCTTCTATTGACATATAGTGGCCAATATTTTAAGTTGTTTCTATCCTAGGTGACTAGCGGTCTCTTATACAATCTTGTATAGTTCATGTTTTTAGCTTTGTGTTTTCTTTCACTTAAATTTTTTTCTTCTCAGTATTTCCTTGTTATGGAGTTTATTTCCTAATGAATTCAACACCGATCATTTCACCAAATACTCTAAGGTTCTTCTATCCTACCTTGTACCATGTCGATTCAATACCCGAAAGAGCCGATTGTTGTCACTAACCTAAAAATGTGTGTATTTTCATCAAATTTTGATTTTTTTGGGGTAAGATATCTCTTTTAAGGTATTTTTTTCCCTTTATGAAGTATGAAGGAAAGGAAACTATCCCCAACAATTACCCAATTTTCAAAGTTTTGAGATGTCCGCTCTTGGTGTCGCAAATGTCCCATAAGCCTTTTGTGCTCTTTTCTTTAGCCATATCCAAATTCCAAAGGCCAAAGCTAATGTCTTGTGTCACAAACATTCTTGTTTCCTGTAATACATTGAGTCCTTCATTTAATGCACCCCACTGAATCTTTCAAAATGGGAATATCTATATATAGGGAAGGCATGCCATTTCTATCATAATAAGTTACATTTTGATTTTCGAATCCCATTCCCGCACCTCCTCAATTGTTTCTAGCCATAGCAAGAGCATTTATAAACCATTTTAAAAATTCCAAGTGAATCTTGCTCTTGAGAAGGCCGCCATTCATTTGGTAATAAATATTAGAGTTTTTGAAAGCCTTCTGTGGGAATTCAAAGAAAATTTACCTTGCAAGCTTCTTTTTCCCGTGCGCGCTTGTTATTTGTTCCATTTACCATCATAAAAATTTATTTCAAGGGGAATGAGCATCTCTCCTCTCTAGAGACTTCAATACCTGATATTGAGACAACAATGTGTAAAATCTCGACATCAATGATTTTGAGCACGACTCAACTGTGAAAATCCTACTCCCATTGCCCAGTTGATCAAAGAATGTGGAATAACTCACAATAGGGGTTTTCTAATAGTTGTCCAATGTGCTGAAACCATTCTCGCTTATGGCTTCTGTTTTGATCCAAGTATAAAGGAAATCAAAGATTCCCAAGGTTGGTTAATTTCCCAATTGGATGTTAAATGTATCAACATTGCCTTTGGGATCCCCGTTGTTGAAGACTCAAATGTTATCACTAATCCCAAGCTAAATCATTTTTTTATCAAGAAAATTTAAAATACAAGCACATGGTAGCCAAATGTTGGTTTAAAACCCCAAATAAAGGAGCCTCTAGGTTACCCAAAACTATGTACATAATTGATTTCAAGGAGGAACTTTCAAATATCATTAATCTTCTTTCCATAATAATGGATCTTTATTCAACCAACGAGTTCCATTTCTAGATGTTCCCATATTTGAATATTATCTATGAGGGAAAGTAGAGTCTAAATTAGGGGAAATAATTTGTGACAACCTCAGTGAACAACTAGCTAATGTGCAAAGGACCAAAACTTTTCACATGACTTCTTATTTTATGTATACCATTGTAACATACAAAATATGGTTGGGTATTTCTCCTGATGAAGATAAAAAGGATGCTCCAATATATGAATACTATCCATAGTTGACTTTGAAGAATAAAAATCATCATTTCAGAAGAGTCAATGATGCCTTCACTATGTATATTAGCAAAGATGAGGTGAAACAACTTATTTTTGTTTAAGGTAGCTACTTCATTCAGCCTTCAGAAGTTTTCCTACATCGACTCTCGGATTTGAGGGATTGCCTCTCAAACATCCAATGTTTTGTAGTGATAAGATCTCCCTTGTTTAAATCTGCAGACAACTTGATAAGCTACATAGAACCTGTAGAGATAAGAAAATAACTTGCATTTAATTCCCAATCACTTTGGGTAATTACACCTGTAGGAATGACCTTGATGCTTAGAATGTTGAGAGAACTATTACTCATTTCTATTTCCATTATTTAAAGAAAAGAACTTGTTTCAACCTCAAGGGCTTCATTACCAACAATTTCAGGATGTATTTCTATGATCTTCCCAGCTTAGAAGACTATTGGGCTGATTTCTCATAAAATATGAGGTTAGAAGAAGGTACTATGATAGGTTATCCCTACAACAAATCAAATATTTCAGAATCTACAAGGTACCAGATAAACTATAGGATGATGATAGAGATCTACAATCTCTTAAATTTTATAGGTCCATCAAACACACTCTTATTGACACCATTGATTAGTTCAAGAAGATACGAGATGATTTGTAAGAAATCATAAAACCTGTCTTTCTTAGAACCAAAGTTAGGTTTGATGGAAAAATGAAGACATATAGAGCAGGTAGATCAATGGATTCTTCTCAAAAAGCATTCACTCCTCGAGAGAGACTCCTGCAATAGTACTTGAGGCACATACACGTCAGTCCCCTCTCCTCCCGAGCATTAAAATTTGGTGTATATAAAGAAGGGGAAATCTAAAAATGTTGAAAATGTAGAATAAGTAATTGAGGAAGAAAGTAAACAATTTCCATCTCCAAATAAATTCAAAGCGATTGTCAAAGATTGAGTTGATTGTTGATCTCTATGGTGATGATGAGGAAGAAACAAAAGAGCACGAAGAAATCAATCTCAAAGTGAGAAAAATAGAAAAAGAATAAGAAGGAGATGTAAATAAAAAGGATATTACATCAGAAGATGAGATAGTGGTTATTTTAGAGCCACCACAAAGAAAATCTTGCCAAGGAAATGCTTGTTTCTAGTATTGAAACATCTATCATAGAAGTGTTAGCTACATAAACCTTGGGTTCAATGAGCACACTTGCATTAGGGCCTCTTGTTCCTCCTCCTTCTAGTACTTATTTTACTTGGGTCCAACCATTTGTTGATAGTAAGAAAAAAAGGCCTCATCTCAAATTTTTGCCAAAATTTGATGTTGTGGCTACTCTCTTAGGCACAACTTCTGCCCCATCTACCAAGAAAGATAGAACTACTTCTAGATTGGTATCTTATTCTAAGGGTCAATTTTTTTGGATATTGCTAAACCTAAAGTTGATAAAGATGAGAAATATTTGGCTTTGAATGATTTGGAGTTGACAAGGATACCATTGAGTGAATCCACCCCGAAAGTGAAGTTTGTAATTTGAAGGAAATCTGTATCAAAGGTAATTGAAAGAGTGGAAAAAGGAAAGTAGACATAGGATCAGTTAGAAGAACATGTGAAAATTATTTTTGAATTCATTAGGTCCTTATTGGCAAGTGATAAAGTGTTGGATCTATCTCCTCTCACTCTAATTCCACCTCATGTTGTCTTGACTATTGAGGAAGTAAAAATATCAAAGACATTCATAAGCATGCATCTTATGGAAAAGCAATAGAAGCTATGGTGGAGGAGATGCTTGTTTCTGTCCTGAATTTCATGGAAGAAGCATTCAAGGCATTTGATAATATTTTATCAATCCAGTAAAGGTTCACCTCAACCATTGCAAGCCTTGAAAAAGAGCTCAAATTATGGACAAAGTGCATACAAGATCTCAGAAAATGAGTCATACTGATGAACAAGTTCTCATTGCAAACAAGGTCTTTGATGATTCAAAGAATAACCTTTCAAAGAAATGGGTATATAGTGTGGATTGGAAGATCAAGGTCCTGGAAGAAGAAATTGATGAATTAAAGAATATGTTTCAGAAGGGTGAAGCCTTCAAAACTTGTGTGTTGGATGAATTTTGAGATCTTCAGTGTCATTTCTTCAAGGAATATTCCATAAGCAGGAACACAATGCAAGAGGTTAAAACAAAATTCAAAGTACTCATAAAGGAGAAGTTATTCAAACCTGATATCATAACCAAGGAGAAGGTGAAAGAAATATTTTCATTACAATATGGTGTTGTTGAGTCTAAAATTGCCTTTTGTAAAATTTTACCGCCAACACTACTATTCCTTAGGGTATAGAGATTGCTAGAGCATTGGTAAAGTTCAAGAATAAAATTCTTAAGATGAATACTATAGCTTCTTCTTCCTCAAGTGTTCCCTCAACCAATGCATAGTATTTTATTTTGTTTCCGTATGTATTTCAAAGTTGGTGTGGTGGTAATAATATAAATTATAATTAGAGCCAACTTTAGGTTTGATACTTTTAATCAAGTATTAATATCTAAATTAAAAGAAAGGAAACTGAAGAGGCCTTGGTCAGAACCATCCAAGTGTCTATAAAAAGAACCTCTTTACATTATGAGGGGATTGGATTTTGATGTTTGGCATGTAAAAAAATACAGGTAACTATTAAGAATTAATACCAAAGAATTTCTCTCCTTTTTCTTGTGTTTCCTCTATTATGTTCTTTACCTCGTGAATGTGGATTTTATATATTTAGATATGAAACTCTGTGTTCTTCTAGTTGATGTTGTGCTTAGAAATTTGCTTCTACTACATATATTTCTTCTATTTTGATACATATAGATTCATATGTATCTCTGGAAATATCATGCATGCATAAGTAGGATTTTATTATGCTATCTATTCATCTAAAAGTGTAGCCATCCTCGTTCTTGGAATCATTACTTCTTCTACATATTTTTGTTCTATATTGATAATTATCAAATATGGATACATTTGGAGGAAGTTCCAACATATAAATCCTCATCTAATACTTGATAGTTTGTAAATTTTTAAATAAATATTTTTATTTCTTATGTGTGGAATAAGGGAACCTCTCCCACAAAGAGGAGGGATTGTTGTCCCTTGACTTGTTTCTTGTGATTAAGAATAAAATTTCTCAACCAACATGTCTGATTGGTTTTGTAGTTAAATACAATTCTATTTTATGTTGAGCTAAATATGGGTTAAAGAATTTTAAATCACCATAGCATGAAATAAACCATCAAATTCCCGAGAAAGTTGAGCAAAAGAAAGTTTTTCCATTTAATTACATACATTTCCCAAATTGACCGTTTTTTGTTATTAATTTTTATTTGTTTGTAGTGTTCTTGTTTGATCATAATGTTAGATTTCTCACTTATAAATTGATCATATATGTTAGAAATAGACTAAATACTGACTAACCCCGAGGAATCTTGTTAGATTTCAACTCAATGATCTAACATTCATACCACTACCGTAATCTATCCCGATTTTTATTAAAATCTTAGATTCCTCTTACAAGAAATTCACAATTTTCTGATATGATTAGGAAAATTTCCAATTAAAATAAATATTAGGGATAAAATGTCTTGACATGTTGCTAATTTATATCCTTTCTAATATGATCTAGAATGTCACTTGACCACCAATTATAGCTAACCTATCTACATGTTTATTCTTGCCTCTAGGAATGGATGAAATATTGAAAGCATAAAAATATTCTATCAAATTCCATACTCTATTTTTAAGATCTCTGTAAGTTATTATTACTTGCGGCTTGTCGTCTTATTTGATTGAGAACTAACTCAATATCACTAAACACCCACAATTTCTTTTCTCCTCTCTTTATTACCCACAGGATGCCATGAACAAGATCTGCATACTCAATTGTAGTGTTAATACAAGTAAAATAAAATCCTAAATATGAGAAATAATTCTCTTTTTCTATAGAAATCAACACGATTCCCTTACCTTCTCCATTCTTACTTCTTGATCTACCAAAGAAAAATTTCCATAAACCTTCATTTTGTTGGTTTGATTTGGAAAGGATAAGAATAATATCATTTTATTCATGTAGACAATACATTCCAAGACCTACCTCTTCAATATAACTATATGGATGAAAATCATGAATTTTAGTTTCCCATTCTTTAAACTTAATAAATATGGAGTTCCCTCAAGAAGTGTGCTTCGTTCTTAGTCAACTAGTTAGTCTTCTTAATCCTTAATCATACAATTGGAAGTGATAGCACTAGAAATATAAGGATATATGATGCAGAGCCTTCTTTGCATACTTAAAATCACCTAAATTTTTACTTAGAAGTCAAAATTTCAACATTCCAAATAACTGGAACCAATGAACTTGTCACCTTGCTTCACTAGCCAAATCTTACTCAAATGTGTAAAATGCATAACATACTTGATCTAATAGTTGAATTCACTTTAACCTACTCAATAACATCAAAAAAATTGTTCCAATCATCAAATTAGTTTCACAATAAAATTTAACACACCTTTTATTTTATAGCTCTTATTTTCAAGTAGCCTCTACAAAAGACAATTTTTGAAAAATCAATCGATTTTCACTTCCATACCTGAATGGTAAAATTTTTAGCTACCCATTTATCCCATTACTATGCCTAGAAAGTTTCAAAATATAACTTCACACCAATCTTCTTTTATTCAATTTTTATCTTTTCTAGCCGTTGTGAATGAACCCTACTCGACACAAATCTCCAAACTGGGAAAAATATAGAAATAAACAATGAAAACAATCTAAATTTCCTAGTAAACTTTTCAAATATAGTACTTTTAACTAATTTTTGGACCTAGCTCCTTGCTCTTCTCATCTAACTCTAAAAGAATCCTTTTTGCTTCTTTTTGTTAGCCTAACAAGGGTTTTTTTAATCAAAATGCCGTGGTTTTGATTCTTGATCACTATAAAAACTCCTCGCACACATTACACCTCCTAAATACAATTATTCAAGACTCTCACCACCATCCATACACTTCTTGTATCCCTATCTTGTTTTTTGGAATATATAGGGTAAAAGGAGGGTTTTAGAAGGTCCCACAACCTTATACAATAGAGCCCATCAGGCCAGATTTAACAATAAAAGCAAAGCAAAAAAGTACCCAAGAAGATTCCAAAAAAGGAGGACGAAAAGACAAACAGAAAAGAAAGAAGAGATACATCATAAGAGCTTTTTCAGCTCAGAGACTACATTTTTAGCTCTAGGAGAGCCTGAGTCATTTGCAAGTTGTTCGGCAAGATTGATGAGCTCCGAACAATCATTTGCAATGGCAGTCTTGGTTGATTCAGTGAAGACCTCCCAAGCTTTCAAAGCCTTGAATGCACGCTGAAGCTTGTTTAGAATAGAAGAAACCATGTCGACTCTGCGATCATCCCTATGAGTGTCAGCAGACTCAGGCGCAGCAGTGTAGAATCTAGAATCGGTGAGGAATGTAGAGTGTCATCAGTAAGAACTTTGTCCTCGAAGAGAGTATTGTTTCCCAGACTGAGTGATGGGATCAACCACCAGTTGGCTGTTATCAAACTGTTCCGAGTCCGGGGAGTCTGGGTAGAGCTTAGCTAGGCCCAAAATGTCCACAACCAGAGGAATCAGGGATAGAAACAGGGAAGCAACGAGACACAAGGCCAATACCCTAAAAAAAGCAAGAGAGGGGCGAGGGGAAGGAAGGGGTGCCAGGGGGCTGAGAGGCAACGAGAGGGGGACTCAGAATTTCCACATCAGAGTCTGAATCAGAAGAAAGAAGAAGATGATGACGGTGCCGAGAAGAGCGGAGGGAGGTGGAGGAGGGGCGAGGGGAAGGCGAGGGGAGTGGTGGCGGTGACCAGACTTGGGGGGAAGTGAAGAAGGTCGGAATGAGAAGCAACAATAGAGAAGAGCAGATATAACAAACCCTGGTGAAGAATGGCACCTTCCCCATCACGAGCTAACTGGACCGATTGTTCTAAGGACTGAAACAGAAAGGCCGCCAGATTAATTTTCTTCCCCCACCGAAGATGAGAGAGAATGAAGAGGTGAGGACCGTAAACAAGCCGATATCTACCATCAATGGTAAAATATCACATTATTACCTCCGCGACTCTGTCCCAAGGAGAAGGCAGGGAGACCCGAGTGTAACCAGAGAGGTATTTTTACCCTGGCCTCATCCCAGTGCATTAAAATCTTGAATTTCTACAAGCAATGAGTGCTCCGAAGTAGATGTCTCCGGTAGTAGGAAGGCCAGTGGCATCAGCTATTGCATTTGTGGAGATGGTAAAGTGAGTGTTGCCGATCTGAACCCGACCCTTCGACCAGGAAGCCGTAACCGCATACGAAACAAGCGCAGAGTAACCTACCATTTTCTCCAGGAAGGTAGCAATACCATTTTCCAGCATTATATTCCAAACCTCCCCATCATTTTTAATCGAATCACAGTTATCAGGCTCGAGACGCTTCAACTGACCCCCCATGGTATGAATGTTTGAATAATTGCAGAAGTGAGAGCAATAAGGGGCATTTAACGGCCAAGTCAGGGCGGGGGAGCCGTCAGCCAAGTTATCATTGCCCTCCCGCCACATCCTCAAATGATTAATGAGAAGGTAATTCCCATTCGTGCGGAGATCCCCGCATCATTACCCAACACCGTAATCAAAATGCCCATCGTTAAATGTCAAATCAATTAAATTCGACATGAATTCCGCGCCCTTTGAGAAAGCCATAGAGAATTTTCCGAAACCCAATTCAGCCCTCCAATCCACCAGTCAGCAATGGGATATATCATTTTGAGTGATTTGGAAGAGATCATCTGGGAAGTTGTCTGTCCAGCTTTGCTGATTCTCAAGGAGAACACCAATATTAGCAAGGAGGTCAGCCGCTTTATTTCCCTCCCGGAGGACATGCTGGAACTGGATTTGCTGGAAAGATCTTTGAATAATTCTGATATCAGCAATGATATTCTGTATCGACCATTGACCAGAATCATTAGACTGCAGGAGCTTGATGATGTTGAGGGAGTCACTTTCAACTTGGAGGGGATCATCACCAAATTTGATAGCCAGCTCAAGGCCTTTGAGGATGGCCAAGGCTTCCGCACGATGGTTGGTACCATAGTTGAGGTTATGAGCAGAAGAACAACTATATATCCCGAAGAGCAACGAAGAATGGCTCCTCCACCAGAATTTCCAGGATTTCCTTTCGAGGCCCCATCCGTATTCAGTTTTTTCCAGCCCCTAGGAGGGGGAAGCCAACGAACTAATTCCCTAGCAGTGGAAGTGCCTTTACTTTGAATGGCCAACAACTTCTGCCACTCCTGGGAGTTACATATTTGGATTTTTTGCTGATATTTGGCCCACATGATCGAGTTGAGATTTTCTTGGAAAGCAAGAGCAATCTGAGAAGCCACCTGAACAGGTTCAAGACTTTTTTCTTTGAAGATTCTTCTGTTCCTTTCTTTCCAGATGCCCCATATTCCATGAGGGAGGAGGAGTTTCCAAGCCAAATTCAGAATCGGATGAGTGAAAGGAGAGCTCCATTGAGAGAGGGTGTCCTGAATGGACTCAGGGAAGGTCCAAAACACTCCCATCCTCGATAAAAGCCACTGCCAGATAACTTGCAAAAAGGAGCAATGGATCAAAAGATGGGCAGAGGACTCCGCCTCTTTAGCACATAACACACATCTAGTGGGGAGAGAGAAACCCCTCCTTTTCAGATTCTCCCCAGAAAGGAAAGCATTCTTAGAAGAGAGCCAAGAGAAAAAACCAATTTTGGGGATGATCACATTTGGCCAGAATTTGGAAAGGGGGGGACCAGAGTCAGCACTATGCATCGAAAGGTAAGCAGCCTTAACCGAGAAAGAACCAGACGGGGAGAGGGGCCAAATAAGCTCATCCTCATTTTGGGAGAAAGGGATGTATATGGAAGAGATTACCATTCTGAGTGAAGTCAGGAGCCTACTCTGCAGATCGCTGATATCATCCCAGACCTTTATATCCCATGAGGGGATGGAATTCACAATCTTCCAATAGCCCGAAGCTAATCTTCCTTGCTTGTTAATGATGCTTCTTTTCACAGGGTCCCAATCAGGATTAAGATCAAGAGGCTCGTCCCCTATCCAAAAATCCCTCCAGAAGTCAATAAGATGACCATTCCCAAATCTCCATTTAGTGCCAGCTCGTATAATGGGGAGGGAGCTAATAACAGAATTCCAGATGGCAGAACCCCTAATTGGGTTGGAAGTGAGCAGATCTTCGTTATTTGCTAGATATTTAGCTCTGAGTAGATGGGCCCAATTAGAGTCACCTTTAGCCACTTCCCAAGCAAGTTTGGCCAGGAGGGCCCCATTCATGTCAGCCATTTTTCGAAGACCAAGCCCTCCATGAGAAGTTGGCTTACACACATCCTTCCATGCCACCAGATGGATCCTCTTCTTTACATCAATCCCTGACCACATAGAAAGTTCCTTTGAATTTTTTCCACAACCTCCCTCACTGAATTGGGAATTTTGAGCAGGGACATGAAGTAAGTAGGAATTTTGAGTAAGGGAATTTTTTCCACAACCTCCCTGGCTTTAACCAGCTGAAGCTTGCTAGCCTGACTGAGCAGAACCCCTTTCCAGCGGCCAGCTTTTTTTGATACCTTTCAATGACAGGATTCCAAAGAATTTTAGATTGCTTACCATGGAAGAGGGGGATGCCGAGATATGAGGCGGGGAGATCCACAATATTGCATCCAAAGATATCAGCAATCTTTCTCTGAGTCCTAGGGGCCGTGTTGATGAAGGAGATGCTACTCTTGTTGAAATTTACAGTTTGCTGAGAAGCTGATTGGTAGAGAGAAAGGATATCCATTATAGCCCGGGCCTCAATAACAGAGGCTAAACTTAGCAGAAAGTGTCATCAACAAACTGGCTATGTGTGGCAGAAGGGCAACTTGAGGTGATTTTCATACCGGAAATGATAGATTGACTTTTTGCCGCTTCCAGAGCTCTGCTAAGGGAGTCTGCCATTAGGACAAAAAGAAAAGGTGACAGGGGGTCACCTTGTCTGATACCTCTGCTGCTTTTGAAGAAACCTGCTGGAATGCCATTGATAAGAATAGAGAAGCAAGGGGTCGCGATACAAGAGAAGACCCAACTACACCACTTTTTGTCGAAACCAAATTTTTCCAGGACCTTAATTAAGAAAGGCCAGCTGACTCTGTCAAATGCTTTTTGCATATCCAATTTTAAGATCATTCCTGGGGACTTCGAGAGAAAGGCTGAGTGAATGGCTTCATGAACTGTAATTATACCACCTTGGATGAGCCGTCCTTTTATGAAGTCGCTCTGATTGTGTGAGATGAGATCCTTCATTAGAGGTTTTAGTCTGGAGGCCAACATCTTAGTGATAATCTTATAAGACGTGTTGCATAAACTGATAGGCCTAAAATTGGATACATCTTTAGAACTATGCACTTTTGGGGCAAGGGCGATGAAGGTGGTATTCCATTCCTTAAGCAGATTGTTGTTAACCTGAAACTCATTCACTACTTTGAAGAGATCCTGCTTGATGATTTCCCAGAACACCTGGAAGAAGGCAGCAGGAAAGCCATCCGGACTGGAGCTTTGTCCCTCTTCATTGCAAAGACTACTTTGTGAATTTCCTCCATAGTAAAAGGCTTTATCAGATTGTTGTTCATCTCAGGTGACACCAGATGTGGAATATGTTGGAGCATGTCATTCATTGATTGTTCCGGAGGGGGCATGTCAGCCTGGAGAAGATTTGAATAGAAGGAGACAAGCTCGTTGGATATATCAGCCTCAGCAGTTAACAAGGTACCCGAGGACGACACCAGCTCACGGATCTTATCTCTAGCTTTATGCTTGCAAGCAGTGATGTGAAAAATTTAGTGTTACGATCCCCTTGCTCGAGCCAAAGGGCTCGAGAACGTTGCCTCCAATAGGTCTCTTCTTCTTTAAGTGTATTGTGATAATCACTGAGGAGGGAGATTTCATGTTGGTGAAGATGATCCAATCTTCCATCAATCTCAATTTGTTCAGAGATTTTTCCAAACTCTGAGTTAGCTCCTGTTTGCAAAGCTTGATGTTGCCAAAGACCGTCGACTTCCATATCTTGAGTTGTTTTTTAATTTCTTTGAGTTTGCTGGAAAATCTAAACATACTAGAGCCCTCAATATTGATATTCCACCATTTAGCAACAAGGGGGTTCAGGTGGTTGTTTTCAAGCCAAGCAAGCTCAAACCTGAAGGGAGGATTCTTGGTATTCAGCTTGTGATTTGCACTCAACAGAAGAGGGCTGTGGTCAGAGGCAGCCCGAGGGAGGGAGTTGAGGTAGAAGTCAGGAAAGAGAGAAATCCAGTCCAGAGAGCCTAGAGATCTATCCAATCTGCTTTGAATATGGTTCCTGCCCAATCTGTGGTTTGACCATGTATAAGATGAGCCATGGAGATCCATATCCAGAAGAGAATTCTCCCTGATGAAGTCAGCCAGAGCCTCCATGCTGGCGGTCATGGCAGGAATACCTCCCTGTTTTTCTGAAGGATAAAGTGGACAATTAAAATCTCCCATTATTAGAATGGGAATTTTACCACAAGTGATGATGAAGTTAGTGATATCTTTCCATAATTTACCATGATGAGTCTCCAAGTTGGGGGCATACACATTGATAGCAATCCAAGAGGAGTCTCGCTCCAATCTCTTGGAAGAGCATGCATAAAAAGTTGGGGTGCTTGAACAGGCAATCCCCTTTGAGACTTCTGGGATCCCAAAAGGTACAAAGTCCCCCTGAGTTTCCTGTTGAAGGTTGAGATTCAAAAGAGGCCACAGGCCAGATTCTTAGGAGACGATCTTCATTTTTTATTTTGGTTTCCTGCAGCATTATGATATCAGGAGAGTTCTGGAATTTGATGTCTTTGATAACTCTTTGTTTTTGAAGAGAATTAAGCCCTCTTATATTCCAAGAGATGATCTTCATTTCTTTGGTTTGGATTTTCTCCCCACCACCATGGGGATTGTGCTTTGAGTTCCTTGCGCGACATTAATAGCTGCTTCTTGCTGAAGTTTGATGTTGCTCGGAATTCTCCCCCGAGCTTTTTCCATGCCTATATCGGGTTTCTTGCTGCTACTTCTAGTGAAGCGATGATTGAAGCTATCATCAGAAGAATGTCCCGAGGGGGAGGGAACAGAGTCTAAAACAGGTGGAAAGAGGGGAGGCAGGGGGAAAGATTTAAGGAAGAGGGGACGGAGGGAAGGGGAGGGAAGGGAAGAGGAGAAGACAGCGGAGAAGGGGGAGGGGAAGAGGCAGCCAAAGAGAGGTTAACTCCTATAGGGGAAGAGGTGGGGAGAGCCGAGGGAGACAGAGGGGTGATGAGAGATTGAAAGGCCATGGAGGGGGGAATCTCGGAACAGGATCAGAAGAGGTGATGATTTCTCCATCTTCAAGGAGAGCAAAGGAATTTGATGTGGGGATGATCGGAATCTCAATAGAAGACGTTTTAGGAATAAAGTTTTTTTAATTTTTGGGGAGAAGATTTGGGTCTTGGGTTTTGGTTGAGATTTAGATGGGCAGCTAGAGGCCCGATGACCAATTTTTTTGCAGAAGGAGCAAGCATTTGGAATGTATTCATAGTCAATGGGTTGTTTCCAGTTCCCCAAGTCCGATAGAAGCTCTATTTCTTTTGGTAAGGGACAACTGACGTCAGCATTAACACGAAATGAGCATGGATGAATCTAGTTTTAGCTTTTGTTGCTTGATCTATAGCAATTAAAGATCCTATTGAGAGAGCAATACCTTCAATAACTGCCGGATGCCAGAACTCCAGAGGGAGCCCCGGGAGGTGAACCCAAATTGGGGCTTGGGTCATGGATTCTGTGTGAGGGTTGAAACCAGGAGACCATTTCCTGAGGTAGAAGCCCCGCCTGCCAAAAAACCATGGACCACCTAACAGAGCTCTAGCAAAGTCTTCTTTCATGCTGAAGGAAAATAATATGAAACCATTAGGCATAGCCGCTATTTCAAGCGCTCCACATGGTTTCCATTTTAACCTAGCCCATTTTTTTATATCTTCCAATGGGGGTCTAGGGCCCATCAGTGTACCCACCAAGGACAGATCACGAGAAGCAGAAGCAGCCTCCGTGATGTGAGATGGGATGCGCAGGGAAAAGGACCCATCTGACAGTGAAGGGGATAGCTTTTCCGAGCTAGGAGCGGATGTGGAACCCTCCACAATTTTTGTCCACGCATCAGGCGGCTTTGGAGAGAGGGACCCTGACAAGAGGGACCCCTGATCCGTACCAGAGGGGTCTGGCATTCGAGCCAGCACCAGGGACAACAGTAGCAGCACGGTTTCAACAGAGTGATTTTTCCTCGGGTGCCATCTCCTCGTATATCCCTATCTTGTTCATTTTCATGGTTTTAGGCATATTTAGGCTTGTTCTTACTTGCATTAGTTTTCATCCTTTATTTAAATCTATCTACCTTACCTTTCTTGGTTCTAAAAAAATTTACTATACTCCCGATCTACATTACAATTTTTTTAAAACTCTCTTAATCTCTTAACCACTATTCTCCTTACGACATTCTCTATCAAATTCTTGACTCTCCTTCCTTATGATTGAAATAGGGTAGTCGGGGTTTCTTTGGGTTTGATGGATCTAAGATACTAATTCTTCAATCCATGGTTCATATCTCACTCCACTCCATTGTTTTAACATCTCATAACACTTTTCTATGCCCCTCAACTCTGTATTATTTGTTAAGAACTTCTCCTTATCCCACAAGTTCCCTTCAACTAAACTGGGACAAAGAATAATTGCATGTCTCTGAGTTTTTGACTCTTTTTAAGAACTTATTTACCTTCTTAAATAATCTAACTCAACTATCATTACTTCTTCACGCTTGATACACCTTCCAACCTTTAAATTATTTTTAAAGTTACTTATTTCACACTCCCACAAGATTGTGTTTAGCTTGTTGTTAAGGACCGTACCTACCCATTTTTCAAATATCACCAAGAACTAATCTTACTTATTAATTGTAATGGATCCTCAACATTTCAACACATTTCCACCACTTATCAATGTTCATATAGTTCCTTAAAGAATCATGTGGACCAAATATGGTAGATTATTCCATTTCTTAAGTTCTCAACCCTTTGTTAACACTAACTAGACTATATTCTTGTACATCTAACCCCGAGTTTACTTGTTAAATTCCTTAAGAATTCTTAATCATGTAATTTATACTAGGAAGAAACACAAACTGCTACTTTTTTGGGCCTGGTGAATGTATTGTGTTGTACAATGATGACATTTCTTAAACTTTTCTTCTTGAATGTTGGGTATATGTTTTCATTGTGGTGATGAAGTATTTGAACTTAAAGGGAAAATTTAGGAAGATATTCTCTTATCACCTCTCTATCTTGAATTATCTTCAAAGGGATAAAAAAGAGTCTAGATTTTTTCATTTTTATATCTCTAATTGCCTCCATAAATGAATTTAGGAACAAGAAAAAGTACATTCCCCTTTATTAGGGTATTATTCTCTTAATTTTTTAGAATGGTAAAAATTTTATTCCTGCCCAACTAGAGGATACTAAGGATACTTGAATCGATAATCAAATTTCCATGAAATGAATCAAGAAAGAGAGTGAGAAATGCAATTAAGAAGGGATTGTTGTTCTTCTCTCAGTAACTTGAAAAATAGGGCCCATGAAAGGGGTGAATGTTCAGTAGAATAAGAGAGAGAGAGAGAGAGGGATTTGTCGATCGGGAAGTAAGGTTAATGCATGTTGAGTTGATTGCTGATACTATCCTCATTGTTAACAATAATTTGGTTCAGGAGGTTAGAGATTGTCATCATAAAATTGAGGCCCAAAGTAAGAGGATAGGGGGTATGCATGTTGAGTTTTTATGCAAGAGAAAAGGATATCTATCCTACAGGATCAAGTAGCCAAGGCAGAGGGCATTAAATAGAAGATGAAGTTCGTTCTTAGCAGCTCTAACAATGAAGATTCTATGGACACTATGATCGAGGCTAGATATTAAAAAGGTCTAAGAGGGTTATTATAAAGGTTTCAAGGTCAAAGGATAGTGGGCCAAGTGCTAGAAATAATAGAAAGGATATTGCAAACTAATGGTAGACCTTTGACTGACCTTTCAAAGATATTTATGTGATGTTATAGTTTTCCTAAAATCCTTTATTTAATCTCTATTAGTCTCTCTTTTTATTTTAAAAATGGTGTAATATTACAAACTATTGGTAGTGTGGCTCTATTGGGGTGGCCCTCATGTCAAGATTTGTTGACTTTCTTTGTTGGGATCCCTTTTTTTTTTGGTTGTTTTAGATGACTCGCTTCCTTTTTGTAAAAGGCTTTTAGTCCATTCAAAACTAATTTTCTTTTACCTTATCTTAAAAAAACTATACCTTATTCATACCGAGGAAACATTTGGAATAATTTTCAAACACTTCCTTACAATCTTATACCACATTCTTCTTAGTATAGTTTCAAGATCAAACACAATCAGAAGGACATATTATAGGTTATTTATTCTCAACTAGACTTCATGGGGTTTTCCAAAGTCATAAAAACACATGTACTCCTTCACATACCCTTCTATCATGATCTCATTGGTATCAAATTAAGAAAAAATCGCATTCACTCAAAATTCACACTCACACATGCTCATGATAGTCATACACAAATTTCACAATTTATCTTCATTCCAGTTGTTAGTTCATATTATGTTCACACATATTCTTGGCCTTCTTATGGTTTCAAGCCATTCCATAGCCTCATATATACTTATTGATCCATCTCAAACCCCTTTCTTTTATTACAATCCATGTTATTGTTGCACAAGACCCTCGCAACCTATAGAAAATAGTACAAATTTGTCTAACATTTTCCCATTATTTGAGTTTCATGGTAATACCTAGCCATTATCAAACATTAAAATGCTCCTTTATTCATAAATGAAGGTAAATTATTCTTTAAACCTCCATACACTCTCATAATAGGAATCTTAAGAATTTTATGTCATGGTTTCCTTAACTTAGAGCACAATCTTCTCATTGTTCAAACTCCTTCATTAATCTCACATTTTAAAGGATTCAACTTATCCTTTCTAAGCCCACACATGAATATATATATGTAGAATAATTCATAATCCATAAATTCAAGAAATGAACATGCATCAAACTTTGAATACTTAATTACATATTATAGGAACACGAAACATTGATTGTATATGGAAGAAGCTCAATTTATGATGACTCTTTTTATACATTACTTCTTGAGCCTATTAGGATTTGACACAGAGATGTTCTTACTATTAAAAACCTCACACAAAAATTCTCCAACTGCACATTAAGAAGGATGAGGGTTAGTTAGATTTATATTTCTTTACTCATGCATAGTTTAGTAAAATTTAGTGAGTTTGTTCCTTGGTAGAGGAAAAGAAAGGGTACTCTTATCCAAATAACTCTCCTAGTTATCTGGATAACTTATATTTTCATCATGACTATGATGTTTCACATTTTAGGTTACTCACACTCAAGAATATTCTTTAAACACCTTGGCATAGTTGCAACCACTCTGTGCCCTTACATGCTTTCCTGCTCCCCTTTACATTCTTCTATCTCCTCATTTTTCGCTTCCCGCATGCCTCGTACTTACTTCTATAAGCTAAATCCTTGGCCCTTTGTGCTTCATGCCCATTACCTTGTAATATTTGTGCCTTTACCATATGTTCTCTACTCACTATTTTTCCTCATCTCCCCACGTGCTTAGCGTGTGCCCCTATTTACCTCTTTCTTCCACTTCTTCCTTGCGCCCACATTCCACGCATTCACCTTATTTTTAGTTCACTCGGTGCATCTCTAAAGGCAAGAGTGACCATTGAAAAGTCCAAGATCCTACGAAGGATTCCACGTGTCAACCCGATGCTCCTTCAAAGGAAAAATCCTGAGTGGGCTTCTAAATGAGTGCGGAGCCTCCACGTGTCCAGTTTCATAAAAGGACAGGATCGGGGTTGAATAGTCAAAGCATTAAGACAGCCTATGGAGGGTGCCAAGTGTCAACATGGTGCTAATTCAAGAGAAAAATTGGGGAAGGGTTTCCAAACAAGCGCCAGGTTACTGTGTGTCCCTCGGTCAGATATATGACCTTGCCGAGCAAAAGACTTAGCCAAAACATGAAGAAACTGAGTGAATCACGGAAGCAGCCACATGTCATCCTGACGCAACTTCAAAAGTTAAATACAAAGGCTATCTTGTTTCAAAAAGGCATCTGCTTTGGTGGTGGTTCTTGCCATTTTGTATAGACCTAATTCAAATTTTAAATGAGCATATCTTTTCTCAATGCTCGAAATCCAACAAATTTGGCACCATTGGAAAGATCTCGGCCTCATATATGCCATCAAGATCTAAAACTTTAATTTTGGAGAGGTTAGGTGGGAAAAAATGAAGAAAATTTGTGTGTCATTAATACAAGATCTATTTACCCCAACAACCAGATCGGATTTGATCTGATCTGCCGTTCCTCCTCCTTTGAGGCACCAAACAAGTAATTGATGCAAACACGATAGATTTGGGGTGGATTTGTAGGAGGCATTAACGATGGTGGTTGAGCTTCGAATTAGTTTTCCCGCTTCTCTCTCTCCTTCTTCCCTCTGTGCTAAATCTATAAAGGAAGGGTTGGGGCTCATTGTAAAGGGTTAGACACTCTGATCCTTACGCATGTTGCTAAGGACTCCATTTTTTTGTATTTTGAGTTACAGACCTCCATGTTTGGCACTTGTATGTGGATATTGGCCTCCTTATCATTATAACAATTCTATGCATTTTTGAAGTAATAGAAGCACCATTTTGTGACTATTCTTCTGTCTAATGTGTTTTCATTCCTTCTTCTTACCTCTTCTCTTATATTGTGTATTATTGAGCTATTTAAAGTCCCCTCGTAGTTCCATACTTGGTTGTGTTCCACGAGAACGATCTGGTGAATGCATATTTCACTATGCTACTCATGTCTAGCCTCCTTTCATGCATTCCCTATTATTATCACTCGGAATGTAGAGTGTTCACCTCTCTTGTCTAGTGCTATCACCTTTTAGTGTAGTTTACCTCATGTTATCCTTCTTTCCTTGGTCCTTGGAATTCTTAGCTTAGTTTCCCCTTTCAAAGCACTAGGAGTAGTAGTAGTAATAGAAATAGATAGAGGAAATAACCTTCTCTGGAGATCGGTCTCAAGCTTGCAAGGTCCACAACTTGGGGATAGTTACATTGGGGTCTCAAACACCTTGGCCCTTTTGAGATCTAAGATGTGGGTGCATGTTTAAGTAACGAATAGTTTCTACGCACCGATGGACCAGCATTAAAATCTCAAATTTCGTATCTCTAAGTTCGGTGTGTGAACTTAGTGTTTCAAGATTTGAAGAGGCTCATTTCAAACACATCTAGAAACTCCCAATATTTAATATCTCTATTTTGGCGAGTCTTAGGAACCTTTCACAAGAAGAGTGCACACAAGAAGAAGTGCAACAACTGAAGATTATTTTGAATACCTCTAGTTATCCCCGAGAAGAGTTCATTCCAGAAATCCCACACATGCATCTCTATCTCCAGCATGCCATGCCCATTCAACTCCTCCTGAAAATAGACAACCTATGTGCCCTACAATGGCACATCAGCCACCCCCTCCATTAAGAAACTTTGCAAACTTTGCTGGAGGAAGTCCCTTAGTCTTAGCTTTGTAACATGATATGTTGAATGACGTAATCAAGAGTATTCCTTACTTTACTGGTGAGAATCAAGTCACCCCTTAGGAGCATATCCAGGATGTGGAAAATGTGTGTTCACTCTATCTAATCACACATGATGATGTAGCAATCAGGTTTCTTATGACCTCTTTCAAAGGTAAATCAATTCAATGGTACCGAGGCTTGAGACTTGGATCTATCACCACCTGGGATGAACTGGGAATAGCTCTATGTAATTATTTTGAAGACAAGTCAGATCACGTATCTTTGGTGGAGCAACTGAAAATAACAAGGATGATGCCCAATGAGTAGACTACTGATTTCAACATCGATTTCAGAAGACTTGGGACAAAATCCCTCTTGTGGTAAGACCTACAGCCCAACATGCTTTCCTTTATTATCTGAAGGTGCTCAACAATGATATTTTAGTTATGATACAATCTATGGGAGGTAGAACCTTACCAGCCACTTATAGTATTGCAGTAAGGGAAGAAAATAGTCTTATTCAGGTAGGAAAATTAGCTCCCAGACCACCTATGCCCTTGTTCCCAGAAATGTTGCAAGCACCCTAGCCTTCTATAGCCTCTATTCCTACTCCTGAGTAGAGTGCAAAACTGGTTGCCTCAACATCCTATTCTCCATCACAGCAAAAGGAAAATGAAGAAATGAAGGCCATGATCAAAAATTTGTCAAACAAAGTCATATCATTGGAAAAGCAATAGGCGCAAGCTTGTAGAGGCAATTCCAATCAGGCGCATGGCCAAGGGAATCATCCTTGGCAGAATCAATACGGAAATCAAAGATATGTGCCCAACCAGCAAAATGATAGGTGGCAGCCTAATGCACATCTTCCCTTGCAAGTTGTCCCTCCCGCACCTTCTCTCCTAGCACCTTTGCAGAGCTAGGCACTTGTTCTAGTTTAGAACAATTTTATACAAGAGTCAGAATGGTGCTTCCCTTACAAAATGCCTCATAGTCAATATCATTGTGCTAATACTGCATGCACCCCAAGCCTTCATGATTCATAATGCTTCATCCTGTGAGCCCTCAATAAGCACCCATGAAGTAGATAATCCAGAAAGACCAGAAGATCCTCTAGAAACCAATTTGATGTTCTTTGGTGTGGAGGACTTCTGTGTAATCAACCAAGCTATAGAAGATACAAATAGATGGCATGCCCAAGTTGCAGACAACACAAGATATAAGAAAATAATATTAGAGTTAGGCACATAGGTCACAGTCTCAACAATACAAGAAGATATTCAGAAGAAAAAATAATCAGACAAGACCTCTTGCAACAAAAGTGTTCAAATCCCTATGCAGGAGGTCCCACGTAAAGCTCTTTTTGAAGTAGCACATGTCCATCCTTTGGTAGGCCAGGCCTCTGCTCCAGCTAAAATTCAAGCTTCCACGCCTGAAAAATCAAGAAGGGATGTTGTTCCCCGAATGCACAAGGTGGGGGGTTTCCGTTTAGCATTGTTGACCAGATGAAAAAATACAAACATAAACATCATAATGTGGGATGCCTTGACCATTCCATCTCAGCTGAGATCTATTACATGAAGCTCTGCGTGCAACTTCACTTGTTGACCTAGTTATGCATAAGCCACATGCTTCATCAAAATCTACTAAGAGGAGGAGCAACAAGTAAGTAAAGTTTCTAAAATCCCACCCTTCTATATGTCCTTGATTATAGGCAAACAACTAGTGCATAACTGCTTGATTGAATCAAGCTCTAGTACTTCTATTATGCCTAAGAAGATAGCTGATGTCTTAGGTCTGAAATATAGCCCTTTGTCTAAAGGATTCCTACAACTTGGTGGTTCAATTGTAACCAACTTAGGAATCATCAAGGATCTTGAGTTAACCCTCCATGCATGTCCAAGCCTGACAATTACTCAAGATGTGTCAATTATTGTCTGCCTGCTTTGTTTTCCCTATGTCTATCAAGAGAATTTATCTAAGTGGGTGGTTACTTGTCTTTTGATTGGTCTCATATGTTACTCAAGACAAGGTATGGTACCCAGTTCACCATACAAGCTGAGCCTATATTTTCTTATCATGTAGAGCCATATGTCCCATCCCCCCTCCAAGTGAATTGTCTTATCCAGGAAGAACAAGTTTTAGTTCTCTAAGAGCAATCTCTTCCACCCTTTGTTCCAGGACCTAATGCTTGATGAATGAGTAGAAAGGCATCGCAAATTTGATCCCTATGCTGAACAATTGGAATCCTATGAAACTAGGCTTGGTACTTATTGCATTCTAGAAGAAGATGCTATGCTTCCACGCGTGCTCATGAAAGAAAAAGTTCAAACTAGTCTATGGAAGTTATATTTTGATGGATCTAGAAGTAGAAATGGCATGGGAGCAGGAGTGGTTCTCATTTCCCCTAAGATGATAAATTCTTCTTCATGCATAGGTTGCAGTTTGCATGCTCTAACAATGTGGCAGAATATGAAGCGCTAGTGCATGGCTTGCTCATTATTGAGAAGAAGAAAATTAAGGTGCTGCAGATCTTTGGGGACATAGAATTGGTCATCCACTAGGTCACCAACAAATTCTAGACAAAGAATAAGCTTCTTAAAGCTTATAAACATAAGATTTTGGGACCTACTTGAGAGCTTTGATGCCCTTAATTTGCGGTAATAGTCCCATAGAATAAACAAAGAGGTTGACCAAATAGCCACGATCGGTTCACTTGTTTTCTCCTGCTGAGGAATTTGTCAAAGGAAACATTTAGCACATCAAGATGGTGATCAGACCATCCATTCTAGACAATAACACCAACTAGAAAGTGTTCAACAATGATGCACAGATCATCCAATTTATCCAGAATGAAGTTAAATTTTCATCAAGTATGCAAGCTGACCTCCATGCCAGCTATGGTGATCAAGTAATACAGTTGAAGACAAAAAAGTTACCTAAAGGGCTGGTCACCTTAGAGAAAATGTTCAACCCTGATGATGATTTCAAAGGTGAAGAAAGATACATTTGTGTCACGCAATAAGATTTCTCCTCCAATACTATTGTGCATGGAAAGGAGTTGTTGCTCAGCAGGACTTGTGCACATGAAGAAAAACAGGCCTTCATCTCTCTCTATCAAAAATACAATGACATTTTCTCATGGGAGTATGAAGAAATCAAAGGTTTTGATCCAGTTTTTCTCAACACTCTATTAACGTTGATTCGCATCAAGCCCATTAGAAAAAAGTAGTGGCTAATTAATCCAAATATAGAGTCCCTCATGAGAAAGGAACTATCAAAACTCATTGAGGAAAAAATTATCTTTCCTATCAAATACTCTACTTGGGTTGAAAATCTAGTTCCAGTGCACAAGAAGAATGGTGAAATTAGACTTTGTGTTGATTTTAGAGATTTGCATAAGGCATCTCTAAAGGATCATTATCCTTTTCCTTCAATGGAGAATATTCAGCAGACTCTAGCAAAGCACAAAGTTTCTCCATGCTAGATGGGTATTTGGGTTTCAACCAGATCTTGGTCAAGGAAGAGAAACAATTCAAAACAACATTTAAAACTAAGTGAGGAACATATGCATATGAGAAAATTCCCTTTGGTCTGTAAAATGCGGGCGCAACGTTTCAACGTGCCATGAATATTGCCTTCAAAGGTTACATCAATGAGTTCATCTTGGTTTACTTGGATGATATATTTATCTTCTCAAAGAAAGGTGTGGATCACATGGCGCACCTAGAAAAGGTATTTGAGAGATGCAGGGAATTTGGGGTATCTCTTAACCCCAAGAAGTGTAATTTTGTGGTGGCTCAGGGAAATCTCTTGGGCCATGTGGTTTTGAAAGATGGTATTGCAATTGATCCTGAGTGTATTTCAGCCATCCTAGCCCTTTCCCTACTTTGGAGCACAAAAAGGCCTTATAGTCCTTCCTTGGAAAGATTAACTTTGTTAGGTGTTTTATCCCTAACTTTTCAGGAATGGTTCAGCCCATCACACTCATGCTCAAAAATGATATATCCTTCAGATGGACAGAAGAAGGAAGAGAAATATTCAACAAGATCAAGAACGAGATTGCTTGTGTGC